>JAZKJV010001407.1:0-600000 GCA_037367405.1 Ottelia alismoides | reverse complement strand
AGTTCTTTCTTAGCTCCCTCTCACCACTCAGCTAGAGTGAGACATGCCAATTGGAGAAGCATAAATGAAACTATTTCATGCTCTAGGAACTATCCAGTCTGTTGCGATGTTTAATTTGGTCCATCTTGATATTAGAGGATCTAGCAGACATCTTGATCATTTAGGGAAAAATATTACCTTGCTATTGCTGATATATTTTTCTGTCTCAATATTGGATAATGTTGCGAATCAAGGAAGACGCACAAACGAGATCAATCACGCAAGCATGAAAACTATGGATTTACAAAGTTCACCCGTAACTGGATTACGTCCTTGGGCGACGACGCTCACTATGTAGATAAAGAAGAAATGTACAGAGGATGCAGAGAGCCCTAACTGTAAGGGAGTTTATATGCTACTCATGTACAAACGGATCCTTGAAACAAACGGATCCATATTCCCAAATATAAATAGAACCACATATAAAAAATTTTGCAGGGGGCACTGCCCACACGCCCTTGTAGGGGAGGAGCGCACATGCTCCCTCTCAGGCTCGCTAATCTTGGCAGCAAGACCCCCATCTTGTTAGGGTATGGTACAATAGGAGGGGGTGCATACGAAGGTTCTTCAGCGACGATCAGATGGTTAGGATTCAAGGCATATCAACAATCTCTGCTTTGAATTGAATCCTCTGAGAAGCTTTGCCAAGCTTCATCGTGTTGCCGCCAGCCCCTCGGGGCTACTGCCAAGTGTCGACATTGAGCAAGTCCAAACAATGTTTGAACTTACTCCCAAGAACTGTCTTTGTGAATATATCGACTAGATTTTCTGTTGAGCCGACCTTCTTCACCTTGATCTTCTTCTTAGAACAAATGAAGTGATATCTGAACTTTATGTGCTTGGTCCTCTCATGATGCACTTGATCTTTAGCTAAGCATATTGCACTGAGACTGTCACATATATTATAGCATTAAGAAGCAAAGCTTATAGACTCTTCATAAGAAAACAATGACTGTTGTAAAAGTAGTCGATGTTTCTTTTGATGAAAACTTTAGTAAAACTCCTCATCTACATGAATTAGAAATTGAGGAAGATATTCAGTAGATCCTTCTAGTGTACTTCAGAATAGTAATTCTCACAAGTTACCCAAGGATTTTAGCTTTGTTAGAGACCACTCAAAGGAGTTGGTGATTGGCGAAATCTTTTTTCAGACCAAAAAGGGGGAAACGCGCTATGGTGTCCGTCCCAGATATATTTCTACTCAGATGAGAGGTTAAAGAGAGACTTACATTGCGGACATCTAACAAGTAATCCAAACCAGATCACACTTAAATTCATTTGCGTTATCTACTTTTATATCTTTAGTGGATCTGAAGTCTGTTGACGAGGCTTGCAACATTGAGTCTTGGTTAATGGACATACAAGATGAAATTGTTCAATTCGAGATAAACCAGGTATGGGAGCTTGTTCCTAAACCTGAAAATCACACAATTATTGGAACCAAGTGATTTTTTAAGGAACAAATGGTACGAGTCGGGGATTGTTGTCGGGATCAAGGCAAGACTTGTTGCTCAAGGATATACATAGTAGGAAGGCATTGATGTCGACGAAATCTATGCACTGGTTGCAAGGATTGAAATCACAAGGCTATTAGCATTTTCTTGTTTTAAGATAATCAACCTTAATCAGATGGATGTTAAAAGCACGTTTTTAAACGTCTTCATTAAAGAAGAAGTTTCCATCAAGCAACCACCCGATATTGAAGATTCCTCAAGACTACAACACATTTTTAAACTCAGGAAAGCCCTTTACAGACTTATGCAAGCTTCTCGAGTATGGTACAACTGAATTATAACAATTCCACTCACCTTAGATTTTAAAATAAGTAAAGTTGATTGTACTTTTTGTGAAGTTTGTCTTGTCTGATTTACTAATTGTGGAAGTATATGTAGGTGACACTGTGTTTGATTCCACTAATGCAAGTCTTTACAAGGAACTTTCTCAAGCTATGCAGGATCATTTCAAGATGAGCATGATAAGAGAATGTTGAGATATTATTTATCTTTTCGTGTTTATATATTGTCTTTTCTTTTCGTCTATTTTATGCAATTTGCCTAATAATCTCCTATATAAGAGAACCCAAATGCCTTATTATCAATCAACTCATTATTTTCTCTCCACACGATATCAGAGCGACAATCCTAGACTAGAGTTCTCATTACCAATGCCCTAACCCCACCCACTACCCTCTCCATCGCACGCCTCTACACGGCAAAACCTCGCAGTCGTGCCCCCTGTGCCACCGCTAGATCTCTCGTGAGGCCTTCTCACACACTGTTAGAGGCATGTATGACAGTCCAGGTTGTTGCCAAGCCTTCGCGAGACCCTTTATGTAGGCATCGTCCCCTCCGTGTGCCTCCCAACATCGTTGTTGCTGTTCACATTGCTCTTGGTGCTTCCTAGGCCTTCCTTAGCATTGGGTCTGTGCTCGAGCATCTTGTTCAATCTGATTTTATCTAAGAAGGTGATTTCAGACCTATAAATCACATTTTTCCAGCTCTAACGTGGATCCAAGGTTGAAGGTGATGGTTGTATGAATCTACACATATAACCAATTGTCTATATGTTCGTGTAGACTCATTCAGATCGGTCTACTATCGTAGTTGAGTTCTGTTTCGACCGTTTTCATCAAGTCAAAGAGCAAGGGTGATATCTTCTCTTCGTTTGATGCCTTTAAGGGCCTGACTCCCATCGCCAAGATGGATGAGACCAACTATGACTAGTGGTCCATGCAATTTACCATCAAGCAGTACAATAACAACGAGCACATCCTAACATAGCCAAAGTCGACGAATAAGACTAGAAAGAACGCTTCGTGGAAGCAAGATGGTATGTATGCACGTATTTGGCTCTCCATGACTCTAGTCATGGATATAGACAAAGATATCGTGAACCAACTGATCACCAATGCAATGTGGGATATCCTGACAGCTACATATGGTAAGGCGAAGAATGAGGCCAAGATTCTTAAGTTGCATTTTGACAACTACATAGCCAAACATAATAATTATCCTCCACACAACTTCTATTCTTCGCTCCACGGCATGTTCGAGAAGCTCCATAAGTTCATGCCAATGACTATATCTATTGAGCAACAATGGTGTACGGAAAGTCCACGATGGTTGGAGTTTTCCTGGCTAATCTAGATCCTGAGTACGAGGCAATGCACACCCAACTTTTTACCGATGCGGATATCCCTCCCATAGTGGAATCGTACAGTGGTATCACCACGATCATTGTCGCATTCGCTGTAGCCACACAACAGTGATTGTTGCATCTCTAGCAGGGGAGGTACTACTTAATTCACAGGGTGTGGCCTCCGTGGCAGAGGAGGCGAACATTAGCATGGTTCATGCACATATGTCCATCTTCCTAGTCATGCGGAGGAGACATGCTATCAGATGCATGGATATCCTGCATCTGCTCATGTAACTGAGCAGGCTGAGCACACCACCAGTTCGGCCCCTAATACAGATCCGATGTTAGATGATATTATCTCCCACCTTAGGGAGATAATACATCCTGTCTCTAGCACTATTATAGGTCCTTTGGATATTACAACCTCTACCAGTACCAGCTGCCGGAGCATCTTCGAGCTCCTCAAGTATAGCCTATGCTTTTACCGTTGTAGCAGGGCAGATATGATAGTGTGGATAGTGGATTCTGGTGCTTCCCACCATTTGTGTGGTGATAGGGTACAGTTCACTTCATACATATTTGTACCCTCTGGTAGGTCAGTTGTCATTACAAATGGGACTTATTCTCACATAACCAGCTGCCGGAGCATCTTCGAGCTCCTCAAGTATAGCCTATGCTTTTACCGTTGTAGCAGGGCAGGTATGATAGAGTGGATAGTGGATTCTGGTGCTTCCCACCATTTGTGTGGTGACAGGGTACAGTTCACTTCATACATATATGTACCCTCTGGTAGGTCAGGAGGATGTGCATTTGATGGCATCCATGAGGCTACAGACTGTGCTATATGCACAAGAATTTTCGATGAAATTGCTTTCTAATAGTCAAATCACTACGGATTTGTATTATCGTGCCATTTTTTTAAAGGCAAAGAAAGGGGGAAACACACTTAGGTGCCCACCCCAATATATTGATTAACTAAAATAAACAGAACAAATTACAAAAGCCAAGAAACAAGCAGTTGCTTGTGGTGATAACAGACATTCTCACAGTAAAAATGCATGCCAGAGAAGAGAACATCATTACAGCTACATATTTGTATTGTCGTGCCATTTTTACCCCTCTTCAATTGTGTTTCAAGACATACTCACATGTAGGGTGATTGGATGTGTTTGTGAGCAAAGGGTACTCTACTGACTGGTTCAATTTTCATATGTTGGTGCATCTTCTATTCCTAATGGATTAGTCTTACCATATATGTATCATCTTCGGTTTGGTCTTTCCTCTTCAGAAGGCGTGTCATGTCCTCCCACAAAAATCTACTCGATTCACCTTCCAGTGCTAGGCTTTCTAGCTTGGGAAGCATCGTTGATCTTCATTCCATGTCATCAAAGTCATGGTAATAGCCAATTATTTGAGTTAGTCCATTTAGACATTTGGGGTCTCAACTGTGTTCTTGCTCACCAAGGACTCATATTCTATCTTATATGTTGTGGATGACTTTTCTAGACTATCTTAAGTTTTTCTTCTGAAAACAAGTATGAGGTTTTCTGTCATTCATTCATTGTTGAAAAACAGAATATTTTCTTTGCTATTATTAAGATTGTTCACTCAGACAATTTCTGAGTTCTACACGTTACAGTTTTCTGAGTTCTTCAGGTGTCTTGGCATTGTACACGGGACCTCGTGTGCTTATACTTCCCAGCAAATCGATGTTGCTGAACGTAATCACCGTCATTTACTTAATGTGACCAAAACCCTTCTGATTCCGAGTCGTGCTCCTCACTCTTTCTTGGTTGATGCGGTTCTTATTGCTTGTTACTTGGTGAACCATATGGTGTCTTAAGTTTTAGGAAAGAAGGTTCCTATTCTCTCTTATACCTCGTGTTTTTGACTCTGTGGCATCCGTACACCACCTAACTCCTGGTCGTGACAAGCTGTCTAATAGGCATTCAAGTGTGTCTTTGTAGGCTACTCTCATACCCGGAAAGGGTACCATTGCTTTGACCTAGTTAGACGGAAGTACTACATCAGTGATGATGTCATCTTTTATAAGTTTGTCATGTATTTCTCTCCTACTGGTGATCGATTGACTCCATTAGACACTGGAGAGCATGTATATGTGCCTCCTCCTCCTATGACACCCCCCAGTTCCATCAACACTTCCACCACCCTCACCACCTCCACCAACTCCACCAACACCACCATCTCTACTACCGCATCCTAGTACCTTGGCTAAGTTGTTGCTAGGTTTCTACGTTCACAGAACTCCCATTGTTCGCCCTGCTGATGGACCTTCCCCATCATCCTACATGCCCATGTATGTTCTGAGCACATTGTTCCTACTAAAGGCACTAATTGTTTGTTCATTTAGCAGGTTGCTTTACAAGATGAGCAAGTGTCCTCTCAGGAGGCTAGTTTACAGGTTGAGGAGGATGCAAGTAATCTTGATGTACCTATTGCTCTGTGAAAGCGGAGGCATATGTGTGCTATGTCCTCTCGCGGCCCATGTCTCTTTGAGGCATATTTTAGATGATTTCATGAAGTTTGTCGTGAGTCTGTTAGCTTTAGAGATACCACGAACATATCAAGAGACAATGCGGGACAGTTAGTGGCATCTTGTCATAGAGGAGGAGATGGTCGCATTACAGTCACGCGGCACGTGGAGCATTATTATAGCTCCTATGAGGGCATCTGTGGTGGGACACAAGTAGGTGTTCACAGTGAAGCACCGAATAGATGAAAATGTTGATCGCTACAAGGTGAAGCTTGTGACTCGCGGATTCATCCAAACGTATGATGTGGACTATCATGATAACTTTTCTCAGTAGCTTGACATTCTATAATGCAAATCCTTCTCTCAGTTGCAGTGATACATGTGCGACCCTTATACCAACTTGATGTGAAGAATGTGTTTCTTTATGGTGACTTGCAAGGTGAAGTCTACATGCAGCAACCGTTAGGGTTTGCTGCTGAGGGGAAGTGCCAGATGTTGTGCAGACTTCATAAGACTATCTATGGCCTTAAACAGAGTCCAAGAGCATGGTTTCAGAAGCTCTCGAACTTGAGCAGCATGGATTCATGAGATTGATTGCAGATCATTCAATGTTTGTTCATACGATCTAGAGATGTACAATTGATGATATCATTTTTACATGGGATGATATGGAGGGTATTCATGCAGCTCAGAATTTCCTTGGTTGGCAATCTGTAACCAAGAGCCTTGGTGATTTACGTTACTTCCTTGGACTTGAGTTTGCTAGGTGCTAGTAGGGTCTTGTTATGATCCAAAGGAAGTATATTACAAATCTTCTATCTGAGACAGGCATGACAGATTGCAGGCCTATCATTACTCCTATGGACCTAAACATGAAGTTATATGATGATGACACATAGGAGGTAGAGAAAGGGGCTCTCATTATTACAATAGTATGAAGTGGATATATGCTCCCAATTTTTATTACAGATGATGTACAAGGAGTAGGGGTATAAACGAACTGAACTTGTACGAACCTACCCAGGTCCGATTTTTTAGCATTTTTAGAGGTTCTGGTTCGGTTCGGTTTGTTTAAGGTTCGATTAGCAGTGAAACTCCTTGGAATCTAAGTAATTTGGGAATGTGGAACGATCATAACTCTTCGGTATGTCTTGATCAAAAGCCGTGAACTTATGCATATACCTTTTTTGCATCATGGGGCAGATTTCTCATTCGTCATATACTTTTTTTGAGGAAAAATACATATATAAATATAATAATATATATTCTGTATTGAACTTTTAACCAAGGTTTCAGAAATCGGTAGTCGGTACTCGGTCGGTGGGGTCACTGACTAAGGATTAATCGACAGTCTGGCGACTAATCGGATTTAGTCGATTTTGATTTTTTTAATTTATTTTTAATATATAAATCATTTTTAGACATATTCTTATATATTTGCAATATAGATCAGTTTTTATACATATATTCTTATATATTTGCAAAGATTTGAACATACTATTATAAAGAAACAAACGGAGTAATTGACTTTAAATATAACATTAATCATATTAGAATAGGTTTGATTTAAAAAAATCAAAAAATAAAAAAAAAATAAAAAACCTCTATGTAAAAGTCGGCTGAGTAGTCGGCCTGATTAGTCGAGTTGACCGACTAATGGCTGACTAGGCCTAGTCGAGTCGGCTACCCCCCCGACTCGACTAGTCGGACCGAATAGCCAGCTTAGTCGGCCTACTTTTACAACAGTGCTTTTAGCAAACCAAGTCTGAGCAAGCCTATCATTTCAAGGTTTAGTTCATTTAAATAAATGAGCCCAAACCTATATTAAGGTTCGACTCATTTATTTTTAAATCGAATTTGAATTGGACCTTTCACGAATTGAACCTGAGCGAGTATCAAACTCGAGATTTTCCTAACATCCCTAATAAGGAGCTTGTTGGTAAGTTCCTATATATGACCACTATCAGGCCAGACTTATCTTCTACAGTTCATATGATATTGAGGTACATGAAGACCTCTCCTGGTGATGGACTCTTATTTAACAAAGCAATATTCATTGTCGTTATAGCATGCACAGATGCAAATTATGCAAGATGTCCCAAGGATTGAAAGTCTACCTCAGGTTCTGCAATATTCATCGAGAGCTCTTTGGTGTCATGGAAGAGCAAGAAGATGCCAATGGTTGCCAGATCTAGTGCAGAGTCAGTGTATAGAACCATGGAATTGGGGAGTACTGAGATGATGTGGGTTAGTTCCATTCTGACTGACCTAGCCATTGACATGCCTCTTCTCGTGTATCTTCAATGCAACGAACATGTTGCTCTTTTCATTGCCAACAATCCTACCTTCCATGAGAGGAATAATCATATCGAGGTCGACTATCACTACACTCGTGACATGATTCAGAATGGCTTTATCTCCATCTCCCATGTCAGCTTAGGGAACATAAAACAAATGTGTTCATTAATGCGATGCTGGAGGGCCTTTCCGGAGATGTTGATCCAAACTGAGCATGATTGATATCTATGCTCCATCCTAAGAGGGAGTGTTGAGATATTATTTATCTTTTCATATTTTATGTATTCTCTTTTGTTTCTGTCTCTTTTATGTAATTTGCCCAATATGATTCTCCTCTTATATAAGGAACCCTATGGCCTCATTATTAATCAATTTATTATTTTATCTCCACGGAGAACAAAAGCTATTTCTAGGGTTGCAGATCGATCGGACCGAGTTTGGTACTTTCTTCTCTCAATAGAACCACACAAAGGACGTTAGGAAAGCCTATCGACCAAAGATTGTACAAAGGTATAATAAACTATCTACTTTATTTTGCGAGCAGACCCAATATACTATTAAGTACTTGTTTAGCTGCATGTTTTCAGTTTGCGTCTAAAAAGTCATCTAAAAGTTGTAAAAAGAATATTTCATTATCTTGTATTTGCAAAAAAATTAAGTTTGTTTATATGAAGATGCATTTCATTGATCTATTTGCATACATTAACACAAATTATGTTGGTAGTCGCACGGATAGGAAAAGTACAAGTAGCACTCACCAATTCATAAGGAATGTCATTGTATCTTGGTTTTCCAAAAAGCAAACCGTTGCTTTTTTTATGTATCCCGCTTGGGTACTCGATGAAGGGTGTGGGTGGATCGGACTTATGACCGGGATAACTGCAAAGTGCAAATAATAAACTTAAATAAGCACATCGTTATGTAGCATTTTTAATCACACTATAGACAAGCAAATCACAAGTGCACAAGTATTCAACATGGAAACCCTCCTAGGTAAAAACCACGACCTGAGTCTCCCAACTCAGACTTTCAACCTGACCCACACAGGTCTTCTACTAACCTAAGTTGCTTATGCAGGCAACCCAACCGTTTACAACCTAAGTTGTTTACACGGACAACTCAAAATCATATACAGATTAAACAATCCTAATAACCTCAATATCAAAGTAAATATGCAATAAATAATAAGAGGCAAAACTAAAAAATCTTACAGAGTGAAGAGTGTGCTCGTAAGAATCAATCGCTGAGAACCAACGTTGTCAGAATGAAGAACACTGCAGAAAATAGCTTGTAGCTATTGCTGTGTGTTGTGGAATGAGGTATGGGGTCCTATTTATAAGTCTTAGGGTCTCATAAATGTTAGCTCAAAAAGGCTAGCTGTTGTAAACAAAACAGGAATGAAACTAGCTTCAAAAATCTTCCTCAAATGGAATATGATCAGTCTGGATATAGAGATGATCGATTAGAATCAAATGATCGATCATGGAGATTTATGTAATCGATCAGAATCAAGAGATGATCGATCATGGATCAAAATTGATCGATTAAAGATATAGCCATTACAATTCAAATAATGATCGATCAAGAAAGAATGTTGATCAATCATGTATATCGATCATGTAAGAAAGGTTAATCAATCAGCTTGACTCTTTGACCTGAAAGTCAAAGTCAAATGGGCCGAAATTTAATAGGGATTTTTACACCCATAACCCTGAGTAATTTTGCAATTACAATCATAACCCTGCATAATCATGAGAAACCTCGGATAGTCACTCCGCCTCACACCCATAACCCTCTGTTAATTTAATATGTTAACTCAACCATATTAATGAGCTAATCTAACTCATCCTCAATCCAACGGTTAGAAAATAAACAAAAAATATCCCTTCCCTTCAACCTTCATCTACCTTCCTCATCTCATACCCCCTCACCTTCTATCCACCTCAACCTCTCCCCTCCCCTTTCCCCACCAGCCCGACCATCTCCCTTACGCACCTCAACCTGCAGGAACGGTGTGAATTCAAGCAAGAGGAAAACGATAATAGCGGAGTTCCAGGAGTAGCTCTGCTCGGGGGTGCTGGGGCAGCGCGCAGGAGGAGCTCTACACCGGGGGGGCAGAGGTGGGCAGCTCGGCCCCAATTCTCGATGAAAGGGTGGGGGGCGCTTCCAGGAGTAGCTCTGCTCGTCAGGGGAGGGAGGACTCAGGGAGGGGGTGGGTCCTCAAGCACTCGATGAGGAGCTCTGTTGGGGGCGGCGTACGGTGGGTGGGGGGCATTCGATGAGGAGCTCTGTTGGGGGTGGCGCGCAGTAGGGCTTCAGAAGGAGGAGCTCGACACGCGGGGGGGAGGGGGGTTCCTTCGAGGAGGGAGCTTGGCGCGACGGCGGACATTCGAGGAGCAGCTCTGTTGGGGACGGTGCACGGTGGGTAGGGGGGGCTTCTGGAGGAGGAGCTCGACACGGCGGGGGGCCTCAAAGCTCGATGCGAGAGGGGGCTTCCAAGAGTAGCTCTGCTCCTTGGGGGAGGGAGGCCTCAAAGCCCTGCTCGATCTGAGGAGGGAGATCGACCCCAAAGCTTGTCGTGAGGGGGGCTTCCAGGAGTAGCTCTGCTCGAGGTTGGGGGAGGGGGTGGCGCTAGTCGACGGCGGGCTTCCAGCACGGGAGCTGGTCTAGTTTCTACGCATGGCGTGGGTCTTCGAAGCAGGGGAGGAGGAGGTGATGCTCGACAGAGGAAAAGGGGCAAGCTTCGTACAAACCGTCCGCCACATCTCCGCCAGCTGCGCACCGTCCGTCGCCCCATCCTCCAGCAGAAAACATCCTCCCCCCGTCGAGAGGCAAAACTCCATTACCGCCACGACTGGGAACTTCCGGCTGCTCTCGTGGAGCGTCTCGCGCTTGCGGTCTGTCGCTCGACAGCTTCTGGCGATTGCGAGCAATTTGAGCGTGCCTGGTGTGATTGCCACGGGTGGGCTTGCGGCTGTTGTGTTAGCAAATAATTGTGTTGTGTTGTAGTCCAACAGCTCCTGCCCCTTTTATGCCTATAAATCTTGGTTTCTTAGATTTTTATATCAATGGTATATTTTATAAATGTGATATGGTTTTGAGGGTAAAATTGGTAACATATAACTTTTTCCATGAGAGTTAGCGGATAAAATAGATGGCAACTAATACAAGGTTATGCCATGTAAGAGTTAAGCGTTTTTCGAGGTCCTATGTGTAATTCGCGATTTCGCGGGGTTATGATTGTAATTGCGAAATTACTCGGGGTTATGGGTGTAAAAATCCCAATTTAATATGCATGATTTGAGGTCTTTTACATTCTAAAGCAATTATAAAAAGTAGGACTCAATAAAAGAAAAGACTTCGTCTTCTTGATCTTGAGATCCATCCATGAGCTTGAGCATGAGTTCCATAGCCTTGAACTCCTTTGAGCATCTTCTTCACTTAAGTTTGAGCTCCTCAGCTTGAGCTTGTTTCTGGTCTAGTAGTTTTCCTAATCTTGACCTAGCTACAAGCTATGCACATAAATTTTGTTATCATTAAAATATGCATGCTCATGTACTAACAATTTCTCTACTGATGCAAGCACTCACAATCTCCCCTTTTGATGATGACATAATATTCTCTGTGTTTGCAAAAATAATGTGTGTGAGCAAATAGTTTTTGTAAACAAACTTTTCTCCTAATTTTTGACATAATCAAAAAGATCTAAACTGATACCAAAAGTTGATAAAAACTAATTGTTAAAATATACCAATTGTTAAAGAAAGATAACTTCTCCCCCGTTTTAAAAACATTCTTTTTTATTTGAACTCCCTCTAAACTAAATTTCCTCCTTAATCGTTGCTTAAAGGCGATCCATAGTCTCTAGAAGATAAGAATCGATGGCTCATCATCAATGTATGGTATGCATGATCAACAAAACAAGAAAGATAAGAAGTCGCCTACGATTTTTAGTGGTAGACTTCTCCAATCTTGATAGCTTCTCCATGGAGGTGGTGTCCATCCATTGTTTTGAAAGTTGTTTGACCTTGGCGTGGTCTCCTCCATTTTCTTGGCGTGGTCTCCTCCATTTTCTTTGGCCTTCAACACCTAAAAAATATGTTTCTAGTACCCTTTGTTTTCGGATCCTTCAAAGTTAGGTTGTACAGTTTCCTTCTTTTTCCAAAACCATTTCCTTTTCTGGAAAGAGTTAGAGCTAGAAGTATGATTTTCTATTTTCTCTTACCCTTTTACAGAAGAAGGTACAAAAGTAAATTCCAATTTAAGCTGAGCAATTTCCTTTTGGGATATTTACACCCATAACCCTGAGTAATCTCGTAATTACCCTAGAAACCCTGCGAACTCACGAATTACACCCAGAGCCCCGAATAATGTTTAACCCTTACATTACATAACCCTGAGTCAACTTCCATCCATTTAAGCCGTTAACTTTAACAGATTCCATCCATTAATGACAATTTTACCCCTAAAACAAAATCACATTCTCAAAAAATACCCCCATCACCCCCCTGCATCCCCGTAAAGACCTCCCGTCCCCGTTGCGTGCTGCTCTCCATCCCGGTGAAGACTCCCGTCCCCGTCGCATGCCGCTCTCCATCCCGGTGAAGACCTTCCGTCCCCGTTGCGTGCCGCTCTCCAGCAAACCTCCCCATCTCCGTCTCCCCCCACCTGTCGTCCATGCACTCCCTTCAGCAAAGGCTAACCCGCATCCCCGTCTCCTCGCCGTGCTCCCTCAAGCAAACGCCCTCGCCCCCCATCGCCACCATGCATCCCCCGCCGCGCCGCCCTCGAGCTCCCCCGCACGTCGCCCTCGAGCTCTCCCGCACGCCGCCCTACATCCCCCCCACCCACCCTGTGCGCCCTCGAGCAAAGCCCACGCCGCAATCCAGTAACCCCCCCCCCCCCCCCGGGTCGCCCCCTGCGACGCGATGAAGCGCAGCGCACCTCCCCCCTTTCTCGCCCCCTGCATCCCGTCGATGGAGACGTCAACCACAGCCCACACCCTCTCCGCGTGCTGCTTGCAGAATTTGAGGAAGTTGGTCTCCCTTATGGGCACCAACGGCGAGAGAACCTGTAGCTCGACGTGCATATGCAGCAAACACCTCACCACCATTACCAACGAGCAGCAAAGCGTGCACAGAATTGATCTTGTACTGCTGGTGGTCAATATTATTTTTATTTCCTTTGGAACCCCTGGCCTTCAACTTGTAAGCTCCATCCCCCCTTCCCCGACTCCTCCTGGAACCCCTGGCCTCCACCTGTGCACCCCACCCCTCCCCACCGAGCTCCAACCCCCACTACTAGTTCCTCCTTGAACCCCAGCCCCGCCGACCACCCGCCTACCCCTGCACCTGGTCGACCCTCGGGGAAGCCCCCCACCCCCTCCCCTCCACTCCCGGTTCCTCCTTGAACCCCTACCCGTCGCCGTCGCCGCCTGTGCTCGAAGCCTACAGAGCCCCCTCCCCGTCGCCGCCTGTGCTCCTGCTCGACCCCCATCCCCCTCCCACGAGCCCGCGAGAAGCCCCCGTGCACAGCTCTCGTTCGCAGAGCCCCCTCCCCGTCGCCGCCTGGTGCTCCAGCTCGACCCTCCCCACCCTCCCGCAAGGAGCCCCCGTGCCCAGCTCCTGTTTGCAGTCCACCCCCATGCCCAGCTTCTGTTCAAGTGGAGCCCCCTTCCCCTGGACGCTGGCTTCCTTTTCTTTTCTTTTTGATTAATCTCAGTCGTCAGATCAATGATGGGTTAGATTAACTCAGCTATTTGGTTGAGTTAATAGGCTAAACTAACGGAAGGTTATAGGTGTAAAACGGAACAGTTATTCGAGGTTATGGATGTAATTCATGTTTATCGAGGGTTCCTGGGGTAATTACCATATTACTCAGGGCTATGGGTGTAAATATCCCTTTCCTTTTCTAAACAGGTAATTTTTACTTTAAAGCTATCTAGATCTTGTTTTAGCGGCTTGTTGTCTTTCTTTAATACATCTAAGTAGGAAAGTTCATTTACCTCATTTCCAGAGTCAGTGTCGGATGAGTGACCCAACGAATCCCAAGCAAGCGCTTTCACTTTCTCCATCACTGCTACATGAATCTTCATCCTATATTGCTTGCATAGATTTCTTCTTGGATTTCTTCTCGAACTTCTTTTAATGTCTGAAGTTCTTCTATAGTTGAGGACAATCCTTCTTCACATACCCCACTTTTTTGCATTGGAAACAATTTATTTCTCTCTCTCCTATTTTTCGAGAAAAAACTTGAACTGTCGGGTTATGAATGTGATATCATCATCGTTGTCAGATCCTTTTTGAGCTTCCTTCTTAGTTGCAAGGGTATGACTCCTTTATGGCTATTCTCCTTCTTTCTTCTATTCTCCAACTTTGTTTCATAGGAGAGAAAATTGCCTATCAGGTCTTCCAATGAGGTTGCGTTGAAATATGTGGATTCTTCAATTGCATTGACCTTGTGTTCCCATTCAATTGATAGTGAGGTGATGATCTTGCTTGGGAGTTCTCCATCTAGGAATTATCTCCCCAAGTTTCTTAACTGGTTCACGATAGCTGTGAACCAGACATTCATCTCCTTTGTACTCTCCCCTTTCCGCATTTTAAACTAGATTCTTTCATCTTCATTGTGCCTTCGCGAGTTGTCTCCAGGCATTTCCATATATCATAGGTTGCATTCAGATGATGAACTCTTTCAAACTCTACTTCTGACATAGCACAGTATATGAAGTTCATTGCTTTTGAATTGAGGGATATATGAGCTAGATCGATAGCAGTGTATCATGTCTCCTTCTCTTCTATAAATTTGAATTCCTTCCTCGTCATATTCCAGATTGTAAAATCTAATGACTGCAGGAAGATCCTCATTTTTGTCCTTCAATTAGAGTAATTTGCCCTAATGAAGAGGGGTGGATGAACTACGGAGCTCCTCCAGATGCGATCGGAAATGTTGGCTATGTGTGCTTATGAAAGTAACTTCCCTGACACGGATGAGGCTTTAATACCAATTGTTTTTTCTATATCTCGCTCGGGTACCTGATGAAGTGTGCGGGTGGATCGGACTTATGACTTGGATCGCTGCAAATAATACACTTAAAACAAATACAACGTTATGTAGCACTTTCAATCACAACATAAACAAGCAAACCACAAGTGCACAAGTATTTAATGTGAAAACCCTCCTAGGTAAAAACCACGACCTGAATCTCCCGACTCGGGCTTTCAACTTGACCCACACGAGTCTTCCACTAACCTGAGTTGCTTACGCATGCAACCCAACCATTTACAACCCGAAATGTTAAAGCGGACAACTCAAAACCGTATAAAGATTAAATAATCCTAATAACCCCAATATCAAAGTTAATATGGAATGAATAATAAGAGACAAAACTAAAACAATCTTACAGAGCGAGAAGCGTGCTCGTACGAATCAATCACAGAGAACCAACGTTGTTGGAATGAAGAACACTGCAGAAAATAGCTCTTCGTTCTTTCTCTCAGAATAAAGAGTGGAAAGGAGAGAGTAGAAAGCTTGTAACTCTTGGTGTGTGTTGTAGAATGAGGTATGGGGACCTATTTATAGGTCTTAGGGTCCATAAACGTTGGCTCTAAAAAACTAACCATTGTGACCAAATTGGGAATGAAATTGGCTTCAAAAATCTTCCTCAAATGGAATATGATCGATTAAGATAAAAAAATGATCGATCATGGGGATTTATGTGACCGATCAGAATCAAGAGATGACCGATTATGGATCGAAATTGACCGATCTAAGATATATAGATGTTATAATTCAAATAATAATTGATCAAGAAACAATGTTAATCGATCATGTAAGAAAGGTTGATCAATCCGCTCGACTCTTTGACCTGAAAGTCAAAGTCAAAGGGTTGAAATGCAATATGCATGATTTAAGGTCTTTTACATTCTAAGACAATTACAAAATGTAGGACTCAATAAAAGAAAATACTTTGTCTTATTCTTGATCTTGAGATACTTCCTTGAGTGAGCAGAAGTTCCATAGCCTTGAACTCCTTTGAGCTTTTTCTTCACTTAAGCTTGAGTTCCTCAACTTGAGCTTGTTCCTAGTCCAGTAGCTTTCCTACTCTTAATCTAGCTACAAGATTTGCAAACAAGTTTTGTTATCATCAAAATATGCATGCTGATGTACTAACAATTTCTCCACTGATGCATACACTCACACAAACTTGTGTAGCAATTTCAACTACTAAGGCGGAGTATATAGCCGCATCACTAGCATAATCCCAACTTTTGTGGATGAAAAAGACTCTTTCAGACATTGGTTTGTCCTTTAGCCAGAATAGAATACTTTGTGACCACTAGTTGTATCAACCTAGGTAAGAACCGTGTCCATCACTCTAAGACAAAACACATAGAAGTTAGACATCAATTTCTTGGATAAAATGTTCTGAAAGGTGAAATTTATTTGGAATACATTCCAACAGGTAGCACACATTTTGGCTAAACTCTTAGCTGCACCTTAATTTGAAAAGGTTAGAAGAGAGTTAAGTAAATGCAAATTGAGTGATATTTGTTGAATATTTTATTCATAAAAAGGAAACTCTATTAGGGACTGCACCTCATTTTAGGTCACTCCCTCGTTTCTTGAACAAAGTATTCTCTCGATGTTTCAACTTGACCCATGTCATAACCAAGATCCAAGCATTGACTTTTGTCTTTATTTTGATAAAGCCTTTCAATTGGTCACATTATCTTTACTACATTCTAACCCAGAAACTCGTGGACCATATGTCCTTCGGACATTTGGTTACTCATATTTTTTTCACTTTTCTATGACTTTTCCTCATGATCCAGCTTGCATTTTATAATTAAAGCTACGAGGTTTATAGTTGATGCCACGGAACATGAATCCATCTAGCCACCTATCTCGGGACCTTGTCCCGTCCTTCCTACATTGGTTCTTCATTTCCGTGGATTCATTCCTATGCATGTCTGACCTTCTCCTTCTACCTTCGACACTACATGGGATTATCTAGATTATCATCTCACCTTCAGAGAAGAGTTATCGCATCAGGATATCGTACATAAACTTATGGATCTTTTCCAGACCCAAGAGACAACGGACATCACGATGAGCTATCAATGAGAGATGGCCACTATACGAATGACTACACAAGGTTCGTAAATGACCAATTTAAGGTTATTTACTAACTTGCGGATGAGATGCATATCTCAAGGAATCCTCCTCGTGCACCCTGTGCATGTACTCGTCGCACTCAGCCTCTAAGAGATCTTACCCCTCCTCAGCCCTCACCCTGTCCTGCTCCTGGTCCTTCTCCTACGTCTTCTTCGTCCTCTCGTAGGAAGAACATTCGTCTACTTGAGCAACAAGAAGAATTTGAAGAAGAAGAGTCTTCAAACTCAAAAGAAAGCAGAACACCCGAGTTTGAGTATAGTTCAGATACTCGTTGCGAGATTGAGCGTGTTAAGAAATCTCATCTCTCTCCTCGAGATGCTTCAGAAGATATAGAAATACTCTCCGCCTGAGTAGTTCTAGTTTTCTTTAGTTATCTTTGTAGTTCTTTGTTTCCTCCAATAATTTGCTTCTTTGTGTCTTTTCATTTACTCATAAAAAAGGGAAAATGCCATTTGTATGATACAAACATTTTGTATTTGTTCCATATTATAAATGAAGTGCGCATGTTTTCTACTTTTCTATCTACCATTTAAATTGATTACAAAAGGGGGAGAAGAAAAAGCTCAAGCATAAAAATTAAAGCCTAAGAGATTTTGAATTAAGGGGGGAAAAGATTTAAAAAAAGTGTTTTATAACTCTCATATATATATATATATATTACATCTCAAAGATTTTTTTTAGATGGAAAAAGGTGGCCTTCTGAGATGTGACCCATCATACTTATATAAATAAATAATAAACAAAGAAAAACCTTAGGTTACATGATTACTGTAGAGATAGTTTCTATTATTATTATATGTTTATGTACCGTGTTTGTATTTCTTTCTTCTATTTAGACATCCATGTAATTTACCCTTAAGGCTTCTCCCTATATAAGAGAGCCTAGGGTTTTCTTATTCATCATAACAAAGACTCCCTTTCGTCTAACATGGTATCAGAGCCACCCTAGGGCTCTTTTCCCTACCCCCCACCCGCCGCCCCCACCTTCTCTCCGCCATCCCGGCGGCATCCAGCCGCTATCGGCCCCACCAACTGCTGCCTGCGGCCCCACAAGCCGCCCTAGCCGCTGCCTGCGGCCCAACCAGCCGCCCGAGCGGCCCCACCAGCCCCTCCCAGCCGCCCCTGCGGCACCGCCGGGTGCCCTAGCAGCCCAGCCAGCCGCTGTCTGTCGCCCCAGCGGCAGCCAGCACACCCAGCGGCACCCCCTGCCGCTCCCACAGCCCCAGCGGCAACCCCATCAGCCGCAGTAGGGGTTCCGTGGCCTCCACCAGCACTTAGGCGTCGCTCTCGAGGCAGTTCAAGGGCTGTTTTGCTTCCTTGGAAGCGTGCCCTAGACCCTTCTTCCTCGGCTTTATGGATTTGAGTGCGTAAAGGTCTACACACGTACTCAAATCCGATGCAGTTGGTGTAGACATTCATCACATTGTCTATTCTCCCTTCGTCTTCTTCCAGCAGCAGTATGTCAGAATCGAAAGTCGATTTGCCCTCCACCGACGCATTCAAAGGTCCGGCGCCGATAGTGAAGATGGACGGGTCTAACTATGAGTTATGGGCCATGCAGTTCATGAGCCTCATGAAATCAAACGGTAAGAAACACATTCTTACCGAGGATGAGCCTGCGGAGAAGACAGGGATCTATGCCTCATGGGAGGCCGATGATGCTTATGCAAAGGTATGGTTATCGGGTACGTTGACGATGGAGATAGCTAATGATGTCCTCCATCAGCCCACTGCTAAGGCGATGTGGGACATCCTTGCTGCTACATATTCGCAGGTGCGAAATGAGACAAAGATGTTGCAGCTTCAGCATGACATCTTTACGATGAAGCAGGCCGGCAGACCTCTCCACTCTCTATACACATCCCTAAGAGGGATGTTTGAGAAGCTCTACAATACCATCCCTCTGACTGCTACTCCAGAGCAGCAGAAGACGTTCCGGAACGCCACCATGGTGGGTGTTCTACTTGCTGCCCTCGACCCTGAGTATGATGCTGCACGGTCACAGATCTTAGCAGATGCAGTCATTCCTCCAGTGGAGGATGTATACAGGAGGCTCAGCCGTATCCCAGTTTCCTCCAGCTCTTCTACTCCACCCCCATCTGCGATGGCAGCTTCGCGTGGGAGAGGTGGACCATCCTCTTGGCGTGGCCGTGGACGTGGCCGTGGCTCTCAGGGAAGAGGCGGTCGACCTAGTCAGACGTGCTCATATTGTCACAGACCTGGACACTCAGAGGAGACATGCTACTCAAAGCATGGGTTCCCAACATCAGCACGGGTTGCAGAGCATTCACAGTCTCCATTACCGTCTACTGCAGATCATAGATTTGACGAACTCGTGGCCCGTCTCCGTGATATTATGCCACAGTCTTCTGGTGATTCATCTGGTGGCTCTTCTGATATTGCTGCCACAGCCTCAGCCAGTTCTTCCGCCGCTGCCAGTTCCTTAGGTAGATCTTCAGCGATCATTCCTTCACATGATATATCTGACTGGGTTATAGATTCCGGAGCTACACATCATCTGTGTCGAGATAGAGGTAGATTACAGGCCTACAGGGCTATTCCTCCAGGTCGCTCAGTGCAGATAGCAGATGGTTCCCATTCACCCCTTGTTGGTCAGGGGGAGGTTTTCTTAACCTCCGCTATGCAGCTACAGAATGTTATACATGCTCCTGAATTCTCACTGAATTTGCTGTCTATTAGTCAGATTACAAAGGATTTGAATTGTCGAGCTATATTTGACCCGTCTTCTCTCATTTTTCAGGACATACTCACGGGCAAGGTGATTGGCTGTGGCTCTGAGCAGAACGGTCTATATCGGCTGGTCCGGGAATCTTATGCTGGCATCTCCGCTCACTCTGCTGGTCCAGTCTCACCTTACATTTGGCATCTTCGTTTTGGTCACCTTCCACTCCAGAAAATGCGCCATCTTCTGCCCCAGATCTCCCCAAGTTCGTCGTTTCGTTGTGAAACTTGTCAGTTAGGAAAGCATCACAGGTCGAGCTTTCCAGGTCGTCAGAGTCGGAGCAGTAGCTCTCCTTTCGAGTTGTTACATATAGATATATGGGGTCCGAGTCGTGTTCCCGATCACCAGGGACACAGGTTCTATCTTGTGGTCGTAGATGATTTTTCTCGTGTCTCTTGGGTTTTTCTACTGAAGAATAAGTCTGAAGCAGGAGATGTTATTAAAAATTTGATTAATGAAGTGCAGAATGTTTTTTCTTCTTCAGTCAAATATGTTCGGACGGATAATGCCCTGGAATTTTGTACACGTTCTCTTTCTCAATTTCTGTCATTAAAGGGAATTATTCATCAAACCACCTGTGCATACACATCCCAACAAAATGGTGTGGCGGAAAGAAAGCATCGCCATCTCTTGGATATCACTCGTACCTTATTGATTCAAAGTTGTGCTCCTATTTCCTTCTGGGGGGATGCTGTTCTTACTGCATGCTATCTGGTCAATAGAATGCCCTCCTCTGTCCTTGGAGAGAAGATACCCATCTCTCTTATCTTTCCTGATAAAGAGCTCTTCTCACTGCCACCTCGTGTCTTTGGTGCTGTGGCGTTTGTTCATCGTCTGTCTCCTGGACTTGACAAGCTCTCTCCAAGAGCAGTCAAGTGCGTCTTCGTTGGGTATTCAAGGACCCAGAAGGGATACAGGTGTTATGATCCTACTACCAACAGGTACTTCGTTAGTGCGGATGTCACCTTCTTCGAGTCGGTCATGTTCTTCTCGCCAGCCGGGGACAGAATGGTACCATCCACCACCGCTGATGATATTTTGGTTCCACCACCACCTACCTGTCTTACTCCTAACTCGTCTCCTGTGTCAGTTCCTTTGCCAGCACCGCCACCACCACCTCCACCTCCACCACCACCCATTCCTCGGAGAATCATATCACCATTTCCTAACCACTATACGCGTCGGTCAGGTCCCGCTCAGACAGCAGATCAGCCAATCACTGAGCCTCAGGTATGTTCAGATGATGTTTCTACTGACGGGTCAGGTTCAAAACATATGCAGGATGACTCCTTACAGGTGGGCCCCGATGATGATCTGGATGTTCCGATTGCTATTCGGAAACAGAGACGGCAGTGTGCATCCTATCCCTTTGCTTCACAGGTTTCCTTCCACCGACTCACAGGTGATTTCCAGAAGTTTGCTACTGCTTTATCTTCCGTGGACATACCACAGACATACCAGGAAGCCTTGAAGAGTGAATGCTGGAGACTGGCTATGGAAGAAGAAATGGGGGCCTTGCAGTCCCGTGGCACATGGTCTTTGGTCCCTGCACCTCCTGATGCATCCGTTGTAAGTTGCAAATGGGTCTTCACAGTCAAATACCATGCAGATGGCACATTGGATAGATACAAAGCACGTTTAGTCGCCCGGGGATTTACACAGACATATGGCGTTGATTACATGGATACATTCTCTCCAGTGGCGAGACACCCGACTCTGCGTATCCTCCTGTCTGTTGCAGTAGTCCGTGACTGGAGCATTTATCAGCTGGATGTCAAGAATGCATTTTTGTACGGGGACTTACAGGAGGAAGTCTACATGCAGCAGCCACCCGGGTTTACTGCTGAGGGGGAGACGCATATGGTATGTAGACTTCACAAGGCTATATATGGACTTAAACAGAGTCCACGAGCATGGTTCCAAAAACTGTCCAACCTAATTGAGCACCAGGGATTCAAGAGGTCCAATGCTGACCATTCGTTGTTTGTCCAGAAGTCCTCGGCAGGTACGGTTGTCATAATGGTCTATGTGGATGATATTCTTGTTACAAGAGATGATGTTCAGGGCATAGCAAGGGCGAAGGCATTCCTATGTCGTCAGTTTGTTACAAAGGATCTTGGAACCCTAAGATATTTTCTAGGGTTGGAATTTGCTAGGAATGCACATGGTTTGGTGATGACACAACGGAAGTACATTACTGACTTCCTGGTTGAGACTGGTATGGATGGGTGCAAACCATCAAGCATCCCCATGGACCCCAGCATGAAGCTATATGATGATGATACTGACGAAGTGGATAAGAGGAGATATAGAGAGATGGTGGGAAAACTCCTCTACATTACTATAACCCGTCCAGACATTGCATTTGCAGTTAGCCGGGTGAGTCAGTTTATGGAGCAGCCCAGACAGGTTCACATGGATGCTATACACATGATACTGAGGTATCTGAAGTCTACTCCTGGATTAGGGCTACTATTCAGAAAGGGTGCAGACTTATCCATCTCAGCGTGTGCAGACGCAGATTATGCAGGATGCCCTAAGGATAGAAAATCAACCTCAGGGTTTGCAGTCTTTGTTGGAGGCTCTCTGGTTTCTTGGAAAAGCAAGAAACAAACGGTGGTGGCAAGATCCAGTGCGGAATCCGAATACAGGGCAATGGCCCAAGCCGGTACGGAAATGATGTGGGTTCGCTCTGTATTAGAAGATCTACATGTAGCAGTACCTCTACCTATGACGTTTCAGTGTGACAATCAGGCAGCATTGTTCATTGCCAACAATCCAGCTTTTCATGAGAGGACCAAGCACATTGAAGTTGACTGTCATTACACTAGGGACCTGATCCAGAGAGGATTGATATCCACGGCCCATGTTAGCTCAGGAGATCAGACTGCCGATGTATTCACCAAGCCATTGCTCAGAGGACCTTTCCAGAGATGTTCATCCAAGCTGAGCATGATCGACATCTATGCTCCACCTTGAGGGGGAGTGTAGAGATAGTTTCTATTATTATTATATGTTTATGTACCGTGTTTGTATTTCTTTCTTCTATTTAGACATCCATGTAATTTACCCTTAAGGCTTCTCCCTATATAAGAGAGCCTAGGGTTTTCTTATTCATCATAACAAAGACTCCCTTTCGTCTAACAATTACATCTCAAAGAATTAAAAGAAGTTTTATGATTCTTTTAGTAAAGGGGAGAAATAAAATCAAACTTCAAAGTGTTAGAGTAAAACTCTTAGATGTTATTCCACATAGCCCTAGGGTCTCTTATATAGAGAGAAAACCCTTGGGTAAATTACATAGATAGACCTGAGGAAAATAAGAAATACGAAAAGGTACATCAAGACATAACGTAAACCTATACACTCCCCCTCAAGATGGAGCATAGATATCTATCATGCTCAGCTTGGAAGAACATTTCTGGAAAGGTCCTCTGAGCAACGGCTTGGTAAATATCAGCAGTCTGGTTCTCAGAATTGACGTGTGACGTGGAGATAAAGCCCTTCTGGATCATGTCTCTAGTGTAATGGCAATCTACCTCGATATGCTTCGTCCTTTCGTAAAACGCTGGATTATTGACAATGAACAACGCTGCTTGATTGTCACACTGAAGCTGCATGGGTAAAGAGACATTCACATTCAAGTCTTCCAAGACTGCTCGAACCCACATCATTTCTGTGCTTGCTTGTACCATGGCCCTATATTCAGATTCAGCACTCGATCTTGCCACAACAGTTTGTTTCTTGCTTTTCTAAGAAACCAGAGAGCTTCCTATAAAGATAGCAAAACCTGACGTAGACTTACGATCCTTTGGGCACCCTGCATAGTCTGCGTCTGCACAAGCGGAATGGAAAAATCTGTGTCCTTTCTGAATAGCAAACCTGAGCCTGGAGAAGATTTTAGATATCTTAGTATCATATATAGTGCTTCCATATGGACTTGCCTAGGCTGCTCCATAAATTGACTGACGCGGCTTACAGTAAAAGCAATATCAGGTCTAGTTATGGTGATGTACAGAAGCTTACCCACCATCTCTCTGTATCTTCTTTTGTCCACCTCTTCAGTATCATTGTCATACAATTTCATACTTGGGTCCATGGGGGTGCTCGATGGTCTGCACCCAATCATTCATGTTTCAACAAGCAAGTCTGTAACATACTTCCTTTGGGTCATCACCATCCCTTGTGCATTTCTTGCAAATTCTATCCCCAGAAAGTATCGTATGGTACCCAAATCCTTCGTAACAAACTGACTACCCAAAAGGGCTTTAGTCATCTCGACTCCCTGAGCATCATCTCCTGTAACCAGAATATCATCAACATATATCATGACAACAATTGTACCTCTGAGAGTCTTCTCAATAAACAACGAATGGTCCGCATTTGATCTCTTGAACCCCTGTCGTTCGATCAACTGAGATAGCTTTTGAAACCATGCCCTTGGACTCTGTTTAAGGCCATAAATCGCCTTATGTCGTCTACACACCATCTGAGTCTCCCACTCAACAGTAAAACCTGGTGGCTGCTGCATGTAGACTTCCTCCTGTAGGTCTCCATACAGAAACACATTCTTGACATCAAGCTGAAAAATGGACCATTCTCGTACCACAGCTACAGATAAGAGGATGTGAAGCGTCGAATGGCGAGCCACTGGTGAAAAGGTGTCCAAGTAGTCGACACCATATGTTTGAGTAAATCCGCGTGCAACAAGTCTTGCCTTGTATCGATCAAGACGGCCATCTGCATGATATTTAACTGTGAACACCCATTTGCAGCTAACCACAGACGCACCTGATGGAATAGGAACAAGGGTCCAAGTCCCTCTAGACTGTAAAGCACGGATCTCTTCCTCCATGGCCAACTTCCAGCATGCAATCTTCATGGCCTCCTGATAAGTCTGTGGTATCTCCACTGAAGAAACAACAGCTACAAACCTCTGGAAATCACTAGTAAGACAATGAAAGGACACCTGTGACGCAAGAGGATAGGACACACATTTCCTCTTCGGCCTTCGATGTGCAATAGGAATATCAATATCATTATCCACTGTACTGACTGGGGGATCCGCCTCCTGTAGTAAAGAGTCCTGCAATGGTACGTTATCTAACTCATCATTAGTAGCCGTATCGGAGTATACCTGAGGCGTGGTGGATGGTTGACTTGTAGCTTGAGCAGGCCCTGACCGTCGTGTGTAGAACTTAGGGAATGGTGGAATGGGGTAAGATTGAGGTATTGGTGGTGGTGGTGGTGGTGTAGTTGAGACGGGTTAACCCATATTTGGTGGTGGAGGAACATAGACATGATTATCTGAAGGCGTGGATGAAGATACCAATCTATCACCTGCAGGGGAGAAGTACATAACATGCTCAAAAAATGTAACGTCTGCACTGACATAGTACTTGTCATAGATTGGATCATAACATCGATAGCCCTTCTGTGTCCGTGAATAACCTACAAAGACACACTTGACAGCTCTAGGAGAGAGCTTGTCAAGTCCCGGGACAAACGGTGAACAAAGGCAACTGAACCAAGTACACGAGGAGTAAGTGCAAATAAGTCCTTATCCGGAAAAAGAACAGAAATTGGAGATTTCTCCCCAAGAACCAAAGAAGGCATGCGATTGACCAGATAGCATGCTGTAAGTATAGCATCTCCCCAAAAAGCCAATGGCACACAACTCTGAATAAGTAATGTTCGCACAATATCAAGAAAGTGACGATGTTTCCTTTCGGCAACACCATTTTGTTGTGATGTGTATGCGCAAGAGGTTTGGTGAATAATGCCTTTAGATGAAAGGAAGTGAGAGAGAGAACGAGTACAGAATTCCAACGCATTATCTGTGCGGACATATCTAACACTAGATGAAAAAACATTCTGCACTTCATTGATGAGATTCTTGATAACATTCCCTGCTTCAGATTTATTCTTAAGTAGAAAAGTCCAAGAGACACGAGAAAAATCATCAACCACAACCAGATAAAACTTGTGTCCCTGATGGTTAGGGACACGACTAGGACCCCAAATGTCTATATGAAATAACTCAAACGGGAAGCTACTACTCCGACTCTGACAACTTGGGAAGCTAGAACGATGGTGCTTCCCTAACTGACAAGCTTCGCAACGAAATGATGAAGTGGAAGAGATCTGAGGCAGGAGATGATGCATTTTCTGAAGTGGAAGGTGACCAAACCGAAGATGCCACGTATAAGGTGAAACCGATCCCTGTGAGTGAAGAGAGACGCCAGCAAAGGAATTCCGGACCAGCCGATATAAGACATTATGCTCAGAGCCACAGCCAATCACCCTGCCCGTTAGTATGTCCTAAAAAATGAGAGATGATGGGTCAAATATAGCACGACAATGCAGGTCTTTTGTAATCTGACTAATTGACAATAAATTCATGAAAAATTCAGGTGCATGTAGAACATTCTGTAGGTGCATGGAGAGTGTCAAAGAAATCTCCCCATGTCCAACAATAAGGGAATGAGTGCCATCAGCTATAAGCACAGAGTGACCTGAAGAGATATCCCTGTAGGACTCAAGTTTGTCTCTGTCACGGCACAGATGATGGGTGGCTCCAGAATCGATAATCCAACCAGATAGATCATGTAACGGAGGACCGACAACAGTACTACCTGAGGTACTGGCTGATGCTGATGCTGCAACATTTGAGGTACTTGCAGCATCCGATGATGACTGTGGCACAATGTCTCGAAGTCTCGCCACAAGCTCCTCGAACTTGTGATCTGGACTAGACGCTGAAGAAGGCTGAACATGTTCAGCTACATGTGCCGAAGGTGGAAACCCATGCTTAGAATAGCATGTGTCCTCTGAGTGACCAGTGCGATGACAATACGATCACGTCCTTGGAATACGACCTCCACGGCCACGTGTACCACGACCACGAAAAGAAGGCGAACCACCTCTCCCACGCGATACTGCCATCGCCGAAGGAGGTGGAGTAGATGTGCTGGACGAAACAGGGATACGACTGAGCCTCCTGTAGACTTCCTCCATAGGAGGAATAGTGACAGCGGCAAGGATCTGGGAGCGGGCAGCCTCGTACTCAGGATCGAGAGCGGCAAGTAGAACTCCCACCATGGTAGCATTGCGGAAAGTATTCTGTTGTTCTGGAGTGGCTGTGAGTGGGATGGTACTGTATAACTTCTCGAACAACCCTCGCAGTGACATGTACAGAGAATGAAGTGGCCGTCCATTCTATTTCATCGTGAAAATATCATGCTGCAGCTGCAGCATCTTAGTCCCGTTCCGCACCTGAGAATATGTAGTGGCAAGAATATCCCACATCGCCTTGGCGGTGGGCTGATGGAGGACGTCATTTGCAATCTCCATCGAAAGCGTCCCTGATAGCCAGACCTTGGCATGCGCATCGTCAGCCTCCCAGGAGGCATATATCCCCGTCTTCTCTGCTGGTTCATCTTCGGTAAGAATGTGCTTCTTACCACCTGACTTCATCAAACTCGTGAACTGCATCGACCAAAGCTGATAGTTTGTCCCGTCCATTTTGACGATTGGCGCCGAACCCTTAAAGGCACCTATGGAGGGTATATCAACCTTTTGTTCTGACATATCGTCGGAGAAGAAGACAGGGGATGATAGACACAAGAATAGGTGTCTACATAGACCCGGTTGGATTCAAGTGCATATGTAGACTTTATGCACTTGAACCCATGTTGGAATCGACGCCGAGCGGAGAAGGAGAAGCCCGGAGAGGGGGCTTCGTCGACGACTGGAGAACCCGCGAGCACGGGAGGGTAACGGCGGCGGGTGAGGGTGGCGGGGGCCCCGACGACAGGTGAGGGTGGCAGTGTTACTCTCGGCGGCGGGGAAGAGCGGGCGAGGGTGGGAGGCGGGGGCCTCGGTGACGACGGTGGGCGGCGGCCGAAAGAGAGGGGCGGCGGCGGCGGAGGGGGGGGTGGAGAGAAAACCCTAGATTAGGGTTTTGGCTCTGATACCATGTTAGAGTAAAACGCTTAGATGTTATTCCACATAACCCTAGGGTCTCTTATATAGAGAGAAAACCCTTAGGTAAATTACATAGATAGACCTGAGGAAAATAAGAAATACGAAAAGGTACATCAAGACATAACGTAAACCTCTACACAAAGTTTTAAATTTATCATTGTGATGTACTCTGACTTATTCACGTTCGATTTGAAATTGTTGTGCTTAATTAATTACATTTTTTAAGCTTTTGAAAAAGTTTTGCCATCAATAAAAATGAGGAGATTGGTAGTTCTTTGTTCTCTGATGTTTTAAAAATGATGCGCATACACATATATAGTAGTCGCTCATTTGTTTATTATGATTGTAGGGATGCAAGTATGACTTCAGCTCAGTTAATCTCCGAAGTGATGTTTACTTCAAAGCAACAAATGCTCAAAAAAGTTGTTTTACTTTATTTAAAAAGTTATCGATTGTTTACTTGTATTATTTCGAAAAGTTGCAATCTCCGACAACCATCAACGAACATTTTCCAAATCAAAATATTTGACAATTAAATTCTGTTCAACCATATGATGTTACTGATGTACCATCATTGATCAACCGTTGGTTTCTACCCGATCGATTAACCCAAATCGATCATCACATTTTAATCGGATCGATCATAATTTGAATTCCATTTCAACGGTCAGAAATGATCAACCCTAACTTTTGATCCGATTGATCATTTTCATCTGATCGATCACTGGCTTTTGATGTGATCGATCATTTTTATCGGACTGATCACTGCCTTTTTTCTAATCGGTCATTATTGTAAATATTCATCTATTTGTTGCTAATTTTGTTTCCAACGAGCATAATTATTGGACCCCTATATAAGGGACCCCATACTCATTGTTGGAAGAGACACAATTCGAGTAGTCATCTCTAGAAAAGCAAGATCTTTCTGAGTGATTCTTTCAATAATTCTTTCTCTTATTCTTTGATTCATTTTTATTTCAAGAAGAATTTTGTTAGCTGATAACTGTGAAGCTACATATCGAATCAACAAAGTTCGAACGCTCTCCACCACTCAAGTTTTTTTGATAGCAGTAAGAGCTCTTTTGGCAACCCTATATAATCAGGTGATATTTATTCTGTCATTTATATTGCTTACTCACATGTGCTATCTATGATATAATTGATGTGCTTATATTTGTGAATATATTGTGCAATTATATTTGTCGGTTATTATAGATATATTGCTCTTGATTTTAAGATACTTATTGATATCTATTAAGAAGTTTTTATTATGGAAACGATTATTGCATATCTATCTTTTGTTTCCAGTTAACCTCTTTATGCATGACTTTAGGTGTCTGATCCTATGTTTGCAGAGAAACACTTGGAAGTGAGTACTACAAGGGAGTTGGAAGAAAGTTGAAGCTCATCTCTTATTTTGCAAGCACTACAATGTGCAATCTGTAGTGTTTATCTTGGTGTCTGATCTAGGATTGTGAAACATCAAGCTTTGTAAATGGTTAAGATATCTGTGCAAATATCACAGACTTTATAGTGCAGCGGTTGGCTAACAAGAAAATCCCGAGTCAGGAAGACTCACGTCGTAGTTTTTACCTAGGTGGAGTTCCACGTAATAATATTGTGTAAGTGTGTTGATTGGATTGCTAGCCTGAATATTCTGCGTTCTTTGTCTATTTCGCATAAAGTTTCAGAACTACCTTGAACCACTATCTACACCGATTTAGTTGTGTCGCGATTTCCAAACTCACATGCATTTACAACATTCTAGTACAGTAATAGAACAAACATCTACAATATTAAAAATGACAAAGCATTCTCCCACTTTTAAGTAGGGGTGACTAGAAGGATTCTTATTAGATTCATGCTCAAAGATCTGGCTATTTTTTACGCTGGTTGTCAGCTTCCTATCATAACCCTTCTAAAGGGGGGGATTTGAAGCGTGGTCTTTTGGGTGGTAGGCACACTAACATCTACAATATAAAAAAACTAAATCCCCTTTATGAAAAATTACGTCCGATGTTTCCTAATAATGCAAATGAAAGCTAACAAGAGGAGAATCAATCTTCTCTCAAAGATTCGTACTGAAAATATTATGCATTTCTTTTAACAGGGTAAACAATATTCCCAGCCTAGAAATAATCACTTTTCATATGGTAATTTATCTGAACCGTAAAACATTGTTTCCATAATATAACATGTCTGGTATGATGATTTTACTTACATTGTTCCAGCAATTCTAGTGCTAATGTGGGTGCACCCCTCATCATCAAGTTTTGCTAAACCAAAGTCCGATATCTTTGCATTAAGATCCTTGTCAAGTAATATATTGGTTGATTTGATATCTCTATGAACAATTTTTAGCCTGCATTCCTCGTGGAGGTAGGTTAAACCTTTTGCAATATCCAAAGAGATCTTGTATCTTGTGTGCCATTTCAATTTGAATCTGGTTTCCTCTGGACCTGAAATAATTGTGTACATCATATTTGGTAGTGGATTCACTAATAAGAACAATATCATGGAATGATACATATGAAATTTAGCAAAAGTGACCCACCAAAAAGTGCACGGGCAAGGGAGTTGTTTTCCATGTATTCATATACTAACAATAACTGATTTCCTTCAACGCAACATCCAAAAAGCTTTACAAGATTTGGGTGCTCTAAAGCAGATATCAAGCCTATCTCATTCATGAATTCACGATTTCCTTGCTTAGACATGGAAGAACGCTGCTTGACAGCAACTATGCTGCCATCTGAAAGTACCCCCTGATATCATGTGATAATCTGATAAGGCTTAAACATAGTAGGAGCATTTTAAACACTCAGATGTGTGCTACAATAAAAATTCCAAACATGCTAAGCTTAACCTTGTAAACAGGTCCGAAGCCACCTTCACCAATTTTGCTACTAGGATCAAAATTTTTTGTTGCAGCCTTTATCTGACTTAAAGTGAAACGAGCTCCTTGTATTTTAAAGTTCTTCAGCTCTGCATAAATTAACAGCTACATTTAGGACATTGCTACATAAATAATATTAAAGCATCATCAACGCAGGTCAAGAACCAGGAATAACAATGAGATGGAGTTGCATATTAAAAACAATGAGATGGAGTCAAAATGATGACGCAATCTTACTCTCACAGTCTTTTCTTTTTTTGTGGAGAAGTGTCCACGATAGAAGAACAACCAAAAAAATAACCACACAGGAAGCAATGGCTATGCCAATGATGGTGAAAACAGGGAAGTCCTTTCTATCCAGCTCAGGCTTAAAGTCTGCAGGGATAAATTTCGTAACACAGCTTGAAAGTTGATCAACAATTTATGTATAAAGAAATAAAATAGAGCGAATAATGATTCTTTCCATGTGTGAACCTACTTGGTTCAACTGAGATAGCTGATATAAGTGGACCATACGCCCCTCTATCGGGAATAGCATTCGTTCCCTTTCCACTCCATCGAAAGTGGATTTCCAAAGTGTTATTGACAAATGCTGTGAAGGACTTCACTACTTCTCTACCAGTTCCATTCGCTGCTTCTACGATATTAAAATTTTCCAATACCCTTTTTCCCTGTGCAATTTGAAATGATGGTGTTGAATATTGGCAATATATTGCAGAAAACTTTTTAAAAAGTAAAAGAAATGTCCATTAAAGTTTGATGGCCATCCAAATTTTTTATCAATGCAATCACCAAATATGCAGAGGACTAGAACATTCTCTTCAATGAACTTTAATAGGGAGACATAGCTCAGATTCCTTTCTAAGTCTACACCCATGCAAATTCTCTCCATCTAAAACGTGCAAATCACATGTAAGGACCTAGATAGCTAACAACATACTTAGTTTCAGCTCTACCTCTTCTACGTTCCCAGCAAGTTAGAAGCAGAATAGATCTTGTGATAAACTGTACAGCCAGAGTATGGTCAACCAACTCCACACCTCTCTTGAAAGATGACACTAAGAAATTAACATTCTACATTCTCTTCACAGTTTGCATAAAGAGGGCAGTCGGCATAAACAAGAGGTACCATCTTCATCCATAAACTTAATATGACAACCTTTTCTCTAGTGATCAGCCATGGTAGTATTCAACCTTGACATGCGCCTTGCTTTTCCAATTACATATACAATCCTACAGAAAAATCGTATCAATATCTACGTGGCCAGGGAGAGGTTTCTTCTATGTCTCCACTGCAAATGACTTATCCATGTCCCACATTGTGGAAAGAAATGAGTGGCTTCTTTATTCAAGTACATGGAGCTCCTTTATATAGCGGATAAATCTTAGAGGGCAACCAATGAGAAAAAATACAAGAGAATGAAATAACAAATTGTGGAGAGAAAAATAGTAGTTGATTATTGTTGGAGCATAAGTTGTATGCGCCTATTGAGTTGTAGCAGGGTAAATGGATCCTGGAGGAGATCCATTTACCTCATTCAGTGTTTAGTCCCACATCGTCTAATGGTGGGACTTGGAGGCTCTGGAGAGGCTATATAAGGAGCCCCAGACCTCTTGTATCCATTGAGAAAAAGGAATAAAGTATCCGTCCCTTTGAGGGCTTCTCCCGTAGTTTCATCCCGCTCCTCACGGAGTAGGGTTCCACGTAAAATCTCGCGTTCTTATTCTTGTTCTTTATTTATCTTTTCCATGTTACGCTTCCGCTTCCGATTTTCTAACATGGTATCAGAGCGGGTCGATTCTCGGAGAGTTTATGTTTAATTTTATTCAAGATTCGGTTATGAGAATCATTGTTCATTATTCTCGAAGATTTATGTTCGAAGATATGATCGGATCGTTTGAGTTTCAGATTTTGTTCTTGGTTTCATTATGAAACCCTAATTTCTGGAGTTCTTCCCCGCAATCCTTCATCCATGGATTCATGCAGCGCGTTGAACCCTAGCCATCCTTCATGTGGTTGGTTGCATCTTTCTAAGAAGGAAGACGACCTGTATCGTGTGCCTGTGCAGTGCTCTACAGCAGTGTTTCAGTTTCATGGCGATCTTCTGATCACACCAAGCGGCAGTTCCTGGAGACCCAGGACACCAAGCGACGCTCCAGATCCAGATCGCGACGCTTTCTTCTTCAGCAAGGCAGTGTAATTCCTTCTCCGATGAAGGCAGCCTCCTGGCGGAACCCTCAAGGGCTCCAGGCAGCATCAGCTCTAACCCCAGCAACCGGTGCGAATCGCAGTCTTCCAGATCCCGCATCCAGTGGCGATAACCTCCAGGCGGAGACACAACATCTCGCATGGCTTCCCGCATCTCCACTCGTGCCTATGGAGTTCCAGATCCCTTATACTCCAACAGAGGAGTGTTTGATCTCGCATGGCTTCCCGCATCTCCACTTCCCGCATCTCGCAGGCGGAGACACAACTTCCAGATCCCGCATCCAGTGGCGATAACTTACCGCATCTTCAGGCCGATCAAGACCTCGATGTTCATGTTCCCAGTGTCGATGTTCATGTTCCCAGGTGGAGTCCAGCAAAGCCCCAGGCGCGCGTTTTGGTACCAATCTCGCGCGCGGATGCTGCACGCGCATCTCCAGATTCCCTGTTGACGCTACGAAGCCTTCATCTCGATGCACACCAAGCAGTTCCAAGTTTCAAATGTGCACCTCCATCTCTTTCTTGCATCCCCGATGGGGTCTGGCGGTATCACGCGGTCGATTCTCAAGGAGTTTTTTTATTCTTTATGTTTTGTTCGAGAATCATTGTCAGTTTCAGTTCTCAATTATTCTTGTTGAAAGATTATTATTCTAAGTTTGTGATTTGGGTTCTGTTCCTCACTGTTTTTCGAAACCCTAAATCACAATCGTTCCACGCTGCACACCCTCTTCATTGAGGCGGCGTGCATCAGGCCGGTTGCCCCGGCATGACCCTGATCTTCAGGCAGCGTGAGCACGCTCCAGGCGTTTGCTCAATCACGCAGGTGGCGCATCGTGAAGCTCTCCACATCCTACAGCGTCGGCACAAGTCCAAGAAATTCTAGGGTTTCGTGAAACCCTAATCGTGAGTTCTCCAGCGAAGCCGCAGGCGGCGGCATCCCTCCAGCAACTGGGCACAACCTCGTCCCTACGGCAAAACCCTATCGGCATCAGACCTCCATCTTCAAGGCACAAGCCCAGCTCGCACGCACGGCATCTCCTCCAGATGGCCCAGGCGGGTGGATCCTCCTAAGCTTCTCCAGGCAGCCTCCCAGAAAGCGCAACCCTTCCCTTGGAAGGCGACGCTCCTATCCTCCAGACCTCGCGCCCCACGAAGCGGCGAGCAGCGATCTCGACCCCAGGCGCAGCCCAGATCCCATTCGCAGTGGCGCCTCCGCCGCACGAACACGCGCCCAGGCGCATCGAGCGGCGAACCCCCTTCCAGTCACGAAGCCCCAGTCGGCGCTCGTTCATCTCAACATCCCCACAGGCGGCTTGGAAGGGATTTCCCATCCCGTACCCCGTTGTGGGAACCCTAGCGGGGTCCGGTTATTTAAAAAAAATAGGGTTATGTTGACAGAGAAGTCCAAGTGGGCTTTGCTGTATTTTTTTAAAAAAAAGGGAAGAGAGAGAGAGGAGGGGCCCTTTGAGCCGTATGTTTCCTAAAAAAAGGTTAGTAAAAAAAGGGAGAAAAAAAAGAAAAAAAAAGAAAAGAAGAGGCGCGTACAAAATAAAAAGCCGTACGCATTTAAAAAAAATTGTGCGAAGCAAAAGCCGTAAAAAAAATTAGTTGAAACGACTTATAAAAAAAATCGAAAAAAATGATGAATGCTTTGAAAGCCGAACGGCTTATTGGTATTTTGTAACCCCTTTATAGTGTCTTCTCCCAACTTTGTCGATATTCATGTTTTCCGACAAGTATGGGAGAAAGGGGGAGTATATGTAGAGTCACAGGTCTATTCTTCTTCCAGATCCAAATTCAGATATCAGTCTCCAGACCAGCCAGACGATCAGACTCTACAGTTGTTCAGACTCGACGTTCAAGAGTTTCCGAGTCTCCAGTTTCAGACACGCATATGTTTGCGGTCATTTTCAGCTGAGCATATGTTGCCATCATTGTCAGAGGTCCCCATCAGTATTCTTGTTGTCAGGCCATAGTTTTCATGTGAGCCATAGGGACTCCAGAGTAGAGGACCATTCCCTATGCCATATGTTGGCAAGGGTTTTTCATGTGGTATCATAGGTACACCAGAGCAGTGCACCATTCTCTGAGCCAGATGGGAGAGACCCAGTTCTCCGACGAGGAGACTTCAGGCGCAGTTTCAGACTCGATGATCAGATTCCGAGTCTTCAGTTGACTCACACTCCAGCCCGTTCATCCTCCTCACCTGCACGACATGAGAAGCAATGTCCTCGACTGCAGCAATGTGCGCGTTGGGTTGATATTGTTCGTAGTGTCTTGTAGCGTTGAGTTGAGTTTCTGTTTGTTTGTCCAAGCTGAGCATTGCATGCTCCAGCTTGAGGGGGAGTGTTGGAGCATAAGTTGTATGCGCCTATTGAGTTGTAGCAGGGTAAATGGATCCTGGAGGAGATCCATTTACCCCATTTAGTGTTTAGTCCCACATCGTCTAACGGTGGTACTTGGAGGCTCTGGAGAGGCTATATAAGGAGCCCCAGACCTCCTGTATCCATTGAGAAAAAGGAATAAAGTATCCGCCCCTTTGAGGGCTTCTCCCGTGGTTTCATCCCGCTCCTCACGGAGTAGGGTTCCACGTAAAATCCCGCGTTCTTATTCTTGTTCTTTATTTATCTTTTCCATGTTACGCTTCCGCTTCCGATTTTCTAACAATTATGAAAGGGGTCATAGGCTCTCTTATATAGAGAAGAAATCTTAAAGGGCAAATTACATAATAGAGACGAAAGAAACAAAAAAAAACATAAAAGATATGGAAAGATAAATATAACTCTAAACACTTCTCCTGAGCATAGATGTCAATAATGCTCGATTGGAACATCTCTGGAATGGTCCCTTGGTTAGAGCCTTGGTAAAAACAATTGTTGTTCGTTCTCCTGAACTGACGCGGGAAGTAGAGATAAAGCCATTTTGAATCATGTCATGTGTATAATGGTCACCTACCTAAATATGTTCACTTCGTTCAGGAAGGCAAGGTTGTTTGCAACGAAAAGAGTAGTCTGGTTATCGTACTGTAACTGCATGGGAAGAGGTGTGTCAACGCTGGTCAGAATGGATTTGACTCACATCATCTTAGTGCTCGTCTGCATCATGGGTTTGTACTCTGACTCGACATTAGATCTAGCAACCGTAGTATGCTTCTTTCTCTTTGATGACATCAGAAAGCTCCCTATGAAAACTGTAAAGCCAAAGGTAGATTTCCTGTCCTTGAGGTACACTGCATAATCTGTATTTGCACACGTCGTGATTGCAAGGGATGTCCATCGGATAAAAATCGATTACCTCAGGGCTATGTGAACCGCATCCATATGATAATGTCTCGATTGCTCGATAAACTAGCTAACTTTGCTCACAACAAAGGAGATATCTTGCCCAGTAATAGTCACATAGAGGAGCTTCCCAACAAGCACCATGTATCTCCTCTTGTCTACCTCCTCTATATCATCATATAGCTTCATGATGGGACCCATGAGAATAGTGGCAGATTTACAATCTATAACGCATGTCTATTAAAAAAGACATGTAACATCTATAATCCATTCCGAAAAATCTGCCCCCTGATGTGGACACAGTAATTGAGGCTGCTACCTCTGATGATCTTGAATGAGAGCTAGTTGATCGAGGAGCAAACACAATCTCCCTAAGACATGCTACTAGTTCATCAAATCTCTGACCAGATGTAGGTGAAGAACTGCCAAACTGCTGGGTTTGTTCTGCCACATGTGCTGAAGTTGGAATCCCATGCTCAGAATAACATGTTTCCTCAGAGTGACATGGCCTGTGACAGTAAATACAAGGCTGACGGGGAGGGCGACTACCCCCTACCCTACCATGGGTAACTCGACCATGATACTGTGTAGGACTCCCTTGACCACGAGATGTCACCATGGCTGAAGATGCCTGAGGTAGCTTTGTACCACCAGAAGATATGGAGAGCCTACTCAACATGCGATATGCCTCCTCCATTGGAGGTGTTAGGAGAATATTCTATGAGTTGAAGAATATTCTATGAGTATATTCATGTTAAGAGAATATTCTATGTATATTCTTGTAAACTCGTAAGGGTTATTTATGTATTTTATCCTTTGAGCTCTCTAGGGTTTTGTCCTATATAAGGACCCCTAAACCTCTTGAATAAAACAAGCTCTTTCATTCTCTCGTTGTTCTCAACATGGTATCAGAGTGGCGGTCCTAGACCGGTGTTCTGACCTAACCCCACCGCCAGCCCCCCCTCCCCTTCTTCCCTCCCTCCCGCGACACTCTCGCCTTCTTCTGCGACCCGCCGCCCCTCCCTGCGGCCCTCCCTGTGACAAACAGATAGGTGAACGGGCGGAATGGCAAGTGTACCCTTTTATCAGGACTGCATCCACGGTACAAGTCACTTAAGGATCAATTTCTGGCTGCTGCAGCTCTACCCTCTCTTGAGGCTATTTTCGGACGTCTACAGGAAGTTGAGTCTCCTTCACCTCCTCTGTCTGCTGAGACTATAGCACATTTTGCTAGAGGACGCCCGACCTTCCAAGGGGGACGTGGACGTGATTTCGGCCATGGCAGAGGCCGTGAGTGTGGACGGGGACGTGACTCTGGTCATGGCCGTGGGCGTGATACTACTACTGCTCGATATCCTCCATGCACACATTGTGGATGCCTTAATCATCCGTCAGAACGCTGCTGGGCGAAGTTTGGAATGCCCACCAATGCTAACAGCGCCTACGAGATTGTCTCCAATGATGATACCTATGATACTGTAGACACCTCTCATGGTCAACCTTCCAGTGACAGTCAGCCTTCCTTTACTGCATCTAAGTATGCTCGCCTTCGGCAACTATTACAGAACTCAGCAATCGATACTCCTACTTCTGCCTCCACTGCTAATTTGGCCAGTACATCAGGTAATATTGCCAACTCCGCCTCTACATCTGCTCCTGCATGGATCATTGATTTGGGAGCATCTACGCATCTCACGGGAGAAGGTAGTCTTCTCACTTTCTCACGGCCATCTTCCATTGTGAAGACCGTTCGAGTTGCAAATAGTGCTCATTCATCTATTACAAGTGTTGGTACCATGGAGTTTTCCTCCAAACTCCGACTTACTGGTGTTCACTGTGCTCCTGACTTCCCTCTCAGCTTATTATCTGTTCACAAGCTGTGCACTGAGCTTAACTGTCGAGTTATATTTGATGAATTCTGTTGTTATTTTCAGGACATCCGGATGAGGCAGATTTTTGGTGGGGGACATGAGAAGAATGGTCTTTATTATCTTGATATCCCATCTGACTCTAGTTTTGCTGGCGATTCGTCAATCTCTGTGGATCCTCTTCTTTGGCATCTCCGTCTTGGCCATCCGTATGTCAAAGCTCTCTCTCCGATGTTCCCTGAACTTTCTTTGCTGAGGCCATTTGCATGCGAAGCATGTCAGTTCGGGAAACATCATCGTGCTTCTTTTCTTGCTCGTAATGAACCTCGTCGTGAAGTTCCTGTTTCCCTAGTCCATTGTGATATTTGGGGACCCTGTCCGGTCCGTACTCTGAGTGGACACAAGTATTTTGTTGTCTTCGTTGATGATTATAGTAGGTCGTCATGGGTCTATCTTCTAAAAGAGCATTCGGAGATTAATAAATTTGTCAAAAATTTCTTTCAGTATGTCAAGAATATCTTCTCCTGTGGAATACAACACTTTCGCTCTGATAATGCACTGGAGTTTACCCAACATGACCTAACGGATTTCTTTGCCTCCCAAGGAATCATACATCAAATCTCCTGTCCATATACGTCCCAACAAAATGGGATAGCAGAAAGAAAACTCAGACATCTCCTAAATATTGCCCGTTCCCTCCTTACACAGATGAAGGTTCCCAAAACCTACTGGGGTGATGCCATACTGAATGTTGTTTATCTTATCAATAGAATTCCATATCCAAACCTCAATGGCTCAACCCCCTTCTCTCTACTTTACCCAAATGAGACTTCCTTCCCTCTTCCCCTACGGATCTTTGGATGTGTGTCTTTTATTCATAACTTTCACACTACAGACAAACTTTCTCCTCGTGCAATCAAGTGTGTCTTCCTCAGTTATTCTCGTATTAAAAAAGGTTACAGATGTTATGATCCTAATGGACATCGCTATTATATCTCTGCAGATGTAACCTTTTTTGAACAGACCAGTTTCTTCACTCAACCTGTTACAGATATCCCTCTGGATCTCCCATCTCCAACAATTGTCTACAAACGTAGATCTTTCACCACCAGATGTCCCTTTACCGGTTTCCTTATTGCAAGATGATATGCCTTCTACAAGTGTCCCCTCCAATACTGTCCCCGATGCTCCCCAAGATCTACCAATTGCTCTTCGCAGAACTAAGAGGCAATATACTTCTCATCCAATGACTCATTTCACTTCTACTGCTGGTTTATCTTGCGCTGACAGAAGTTATACGGATGCTCTCATGTCTATCTCTATTCTGAGAGACCACCACAGTGCTTTGCAGAATTCAGGATGGCGAAAGGCCATGGACGAAGAGATGGATGCTCTTCTTTACAGGGGTACATGGGATCTAGTGCAATGTCCTAAAGGGGCCAGACCGGTGGCGTGCAAATGGGTCTTTACGACTAAGCAGTCACCCGATAGGTCGATTTACAGACTGAAAGCTCGTCTTGTAGCAAAGGGCTTCACACAGACATATGGAGTGGATTATTTTGAGACATTCTCACCGGTTGCACGCATGGGGTCACTAAGGACTATACTTTCTGTGGTAGCTAATAAGGCATGGCCTATCTTTCAGTCGGATGTGAAAATTCCGTTCCTATATGGCGATATTGATGAGGAAGTATACATGATGCAGCCTCCGGGTTATGAAGTCGAGGGGGAGTGTGTATGCCGACTTCGCAAGGCTATATATGGCCTAAAGCAGAGTCCAAGGACATGGTTTGACAGACTTACTGCAGAAATCAACACCCTTGGCTTTCAGAGAACAACGTCTAACTACTCTGTGTTTGTCAGAAGATGAGCAACTGGTACTGTTATACTTGCGGTCTATGTGGATGATATGGTTATCACAGGTAATGATGAAAAATGAATACTAAAGACCAAGATCTTCCTCCAGAAAGTATTTGTTACCAAGGACCTTGGTCCACTTCATTACTTTTTGGGCATAGAAGTACTATGCACTACGGAGGGTCTTCATCTCTCACAGAGGAAATACTGTCTGGACATTCTTATTGAAGTCGGATTACTTGGATGCAAACCCGTTGGTATTCCTGCAGATCCTAAGAAACACATCACATCCTCTGATCCAATCTTCGAAGATGTTACTAGATACAGGAGCCTGGTTGGTAAACGTCTCTACCTTACTGTCACCAAACCAGATATTGCTTTTGCGGTAAGCAGAGCCAGTCAACACATGAAACAACCTTGTTACAGTCACTGGCAGGATGTTCTTCAGATCCTACGATATTTAAAGAATCACCAGAATGTGGCCTCTTTTATAGGGAAAATGGGTACACCAATGTTATTGCATATGCCGATGCTGACTATGCAAGCTCACTAGAGGATCGATGCTCCACAACAGGTTATGCCATGATGGTTGGAGGAAATCTTGTTACTTGGAGAAGCAAGAAGCAGACAGTTGTATCTAGATCCAGTGCTGAAGCAGATACAGGGCGATGGCTCAAGCTATTTGTGAGATCACGTGGCTATTAACGTTTCTACAAGAACTTGGTATTATTGTCAATATTCCTATTCTATTATACTGCAACAACAAATCTGCCATTTATATTGCCACGAATCCCGTGTTTCATGAGCGAACCAAGCATATAGAAGTTGACTGTCATTTCGTTCGTGATGCTATCAAAACTAGAAGAATCATTACTCCTCACATCAGCACTGAACTCCATCTTGCAGATATATTTACGAAGGAACTTCCTAAGAAGAGACTCGCCTGGATTGTTTCCAAGTTGGGCATGATTGATAAATATGCTCCAACTTGAGGGAGAGTGTTAGGAAAATATTCTATGTACTGAAGAATATTCTATGAGTATATTCTTGTTAAGAGAATATTCTATGTATATTCTTGTAAACCCATAAGGGGTATTTATATACTTTATCCTTTGAGCTCTCTAGGGTTTTGTCCTATATAAGGACCCCTAGACCTCTTGAATAAAACAAGCTCTTTCATTCTCTCGTTGTTCTCAACAGGAGGAATGGTGGCATCAGTAAGAATCTACGCTCTAGCAGCATCATACTCAGAGTCGAGAGTGGCTAGAAAAACTCTAGTCATCATCAAATCCCTATATGTCTTGAGTTGCTCTGGTGTGGCAGTCAAGGGAATGTAACCATGTAACTTCTCAAACATACCCCTTAGAGAAGTGTAAAGGGTATGGAGAGGATGACCATTCTGCTTCGACGTGAAGATATCATGCTGAAGTTACAGAATCTTCGCCTCGTTCTTTGCCGAAGAGTATGTAGCGGCGAGAATGTCCCACATAACCATCATCGTGGGCTGACTCAGTATATCGTTGGCTATCTCCATGGACACAGTCCCAGAAAGCCAAACACATGCATATGCGTCGTCTGCCTCCCATGAGACGTACACCCAGTCTTGTCACTAGGCTCCTCCTGTGTGAGGATATACTTCTTGTCATTATATTGCATTAGGCTCATGAACTGCATGGCCCATAGTTCATAGTTCATTTCATCCATCTTCAGAAGGGTGATGGACCTTTAAAGGCATCCAGGGATGGAATATATGCTTTGTTGTCTGACATGATAACAACAATCTCCAAGACTGGGGTTGCAAACTGGAATAACTATGTCTACACAGACATATAGGAAGATGGTTGTGGGTGTAGACTCGTACCACAACCTCTTCCATCCACTGGCGGCTTCCTTAGGTACATAGGATGGTTTTAGAGGATCAAAAACCACACCTTAGAAACCAAATCAGACTTGGCAAGACCCATGAGAAAGGGGGTGCAACAACCCTTCCAGAACCAGGATATCGGCGGCAGCAAGCTTGGCGGCGGCGGCCCCCTTGATGATCGGCAACGACTGAAGACGGTTGTAGCCGCTGCTGCTGCAGCTTCTTGGCGGCGGCCGACGACGTCTGTAGCCTTTGCTACTGTTGCACGGCTGTCGACGGCGGCCGCGCGAGGACGCGCTAGGGTTTTAGGTGGGGTAGGGATTCTAGAGCACATGATCCGGTCCAGGACCGTCACTCTGATACCATGTGGAAAGGATTGAACTGAAAAGTTGCATTCATCGTAGCCTTAGACTCTCTTATATAGGAAAAAAGCTCTAAGGGAAAATTACATAAAGAGACGAAAGAAATAGAAAATTACAAAGTAAAGATAAATATATATAATTATCTCAACAATAATGCTTAAAAAGAGGGATAGTCAACTGGATCAAGAAGAAAAAGTCCTTGTGTAAATGTTATTGTAAATAGTATTCAAAAAATGCAAAATAAAAAGCTCAAAAAAATAAATAGGCAAAAATTAAAGAAGAAAATCAATTCCCGTCGGAATATTTATATATTCAATAAGCAAGATTGAGCTTCAAAGTCAAAGATTCATGCGAGCTTGTAGCTCGATGACTTGGCTACATTAGTCAAGCATCTTAGGATACGTAGCTACAATGGATACCGCCCATTCTCTTCTCCACCTCCTCTTCTTAAACAAGTTGCACTTGAACTTAGAAGGGAATACACCCCTTTTCGAGGAAAGAGTTGCTAGATTGGGGGAATAAGGATCACCATGTTGGAGAAGATTGTCTTCTAGTACATCAACAAAGAGGAGTTAATATCACTTACACAGTACAAGATACTCATCGTCACAAGGGACTGCGTATGATATCGACTTGTTCTGACCTAACTTTTGAGGAGACATGAGCAGAGTTTTGTAGTTCTTAGAGGTTGTTGTGTTTCAAGTACGCTTCCCAATAAGGTTCTGACCAAACCTAAAATCCAAAGGTCCGACTGAGCTCCAAACTTTGATTTTATGAAAATAGGTATAAGAGTTAAAATCAATCCAATTTCTTTTGTTTTCTTTTCTTCATTTTCTTTTTTGCACTTATAGGCATAAGTGTTTGCTAGGGACTAGCAAAGACAATTATAGGGGGTGATGAATCTCCATTTCATCACCTTTATTCTTTCATTTTTGGCATTAAATCCCTAGATAAAGGCAGGTAAAAAGCATTAGTATGTGCAAAATAACACTCATTATTTACACTATAAATATTGTATAAATTCTGTATTTAATGTCAAAATTAAAGAATAAAGGAAGAAAAGAAAAAGAAATAAAATACCAAAGTTAGTGAATGACCTTAAACCCCAAGACTAAGTCAAAAATTGACTTGACCGACAAAAAAATAAAATAGAGGGAGATAAGCTTTAGATGCTTTGGAAGGGGTTAGGGAACTTCGGCAGGAGGAGCTGCTCGCACGGTCGCCCGCTCAGAAGAAGATGGCGGAGGAGGATTTGAAGCGTGTTACTGAATGGCGCCAAAGGTCGAGGGTGTCTTGGTTGAAGGAGGGGGATGCCAACACGGCGTATTTTCATCAGGTGGCAAGTGGAAGGCGGCGTTCGAACGCCCTTCGGTCGATCGAGATTGACGGTAGACGTGTGATAGGTGACGAGGCTATGGGGCGAGCGATCGTGGAGTATTTCGGGGATTTCTCTGGGAGACGCACCCAGAAGCTTTGGAGGTGGACGGGCGTGGGGGTTGCTCCGCTCTCGCCCTCTCTGTGCAAGGATCTGACGAGGACGGTTACTTTGGAGGAGGTGAAAGCGGTTGTTTGGGATCTTAACGCTGATGCTTGTTCGGGGCCTGACGGTTTCTCGGTGGCCTTCTACAAGGACTTCTGGGGCTTGGTGGGCACGAAGGTGCTAGAAGTGGTCTTCGAATTCTGTGCAGATAAGTCAATAGAGCACTCATTATTTTACTTCCTAAGTCTTCATCGGCGGAGCGGATCGAGGATTTCCGCCCGATAGCTATATCGAATGCTCAATACTTAATTGTGGTGAAGGTGTTCGCTTTGAGGTTGGCACGGGTGCTGGACTCTGTTATCTCACCTATGCAGGCTGCTTTTGTTCGGGGAAGGTAAATTACGGATTGTATCACTTTGGCTTCGGAGATGGTTGCAAAGTGGACGAGGGAAGGTTGTCGTGGGGTGTTGTGGATGGTCGACTTCGCCAAAGCATATGATTGTCTCGATTGGAGTTTCCTTTAGTCGGTGTTGAGGAGGAGGGGTTTCCCGAAGATTTGGATTGCTTGGATGCGCCGTTACATCACTACGGCCGCTTTTTCGGTCATGGTTAATGGGTGCCTGGGGGGGGGGATCTTTCCAGTCGATGAGGGGGATCCGGCAGGGATGCCCCCTTGCGCCTCTGCTTTTTATTATGGCCGTGGATGTCCTCGCCCGGATGGCTTGTCGGGTCATTGATTGTGGACTCTCTCGGGGGTTTTCTTGTGATGGGTTGGTGGTTCCTTTGCTCCAATATGCCGATGACACCGTCTTTTTTATTGAGGTGGGCCCTGACGAGGTAGCGGCTATGGCGGCTACGCTTGAAGTGCTCAGTGAGATGTCGAGTCTATTAAAAAATGCCACCAAGTCGAATGTGGTTCCTTTTGGTCTTAGCGTGGAAGAGGGAGCGAAGTGCGGTTCGATTTTGGGCTCTCAACCGTCTAACCTACCACTGGAATACTTGGGGATGCCGCTAGTCTCGGGTAGGGCTCGGTTGAGGGATTGGTCCAAGGTGGTGGAGAAGATGGAGAGGAGGATGGCCGGCTGGAGATCTGCTTTGCTTTTGATGGGGGGACGCCTCGTTCTTCTCAAGGTGGTGCTTTCGTCTATCCCCATATATTTCTTACCTAATAGTCGCTTGCCGGTGGGGATTCACTGTCGTCTCGAAAAGCTCATGCGGAGGTTTTTGTGGGGCAAAAATGGGGAGTCGGTGAGTGGAATGCATTTGGTGGGGTGGGATGACGTTACCAGGCGCAAGAGTGATGGGGGGTTGGGCATCCGAAGATTGAACCATGTTAATGAGGCCCTTCTTCTTAAATGAGTCAGCAGGTTATGGGGCCCTGGTGAAGATTTCTGCTCTAAGGTTCTGCGGAAGATTCATCTTATTGGCGGTGCGCTTCCGGTGGCGGCTGCTAGGTTGGGGCCGATCACGCCTTTTTGGAGGGGGTGTTGGAGACTAGCGCTAAATTCTCCTTTTTATTTTCTCCGGTGCTTGGGGATGGTCGAACTTTCAGCTTCTGGAATGATGTTTGGGTGGGAGAGGAGCCCCTTTCTTCGCGATTCCCTCGATTGTTCGCTTTGGCGGTGGATGGGAGTGCTAGCGTGGCGTCTTGCTGGTCTAAGGCGGGTTGGTTCCCGCTCTTCTGTGATAGCCTCTCGGAGCAGAGGTTTGCTGACTATCTTCTTCTTCTGGAGACCATCGGGGGAGGGGGGGATCATCCCTCGGCCGGGAGGGATCCTTGGGCCTGTAAGGGGGGTCCTTTCTCGACCAGGAAGGCATTTGTGGCAGTCTCTTCCTCCCCTCATCCCGACCCGGAAGAGGTGGTGCGTGATTGCCGTTTCCTTTGGACTCTGCGGCTTCCGGAGCGGGTGGGGTTCTTCCTCTGGTTGGTTCGGAGACAGAGATTGATGACAAGGGATCGTTGCGCGAGGTTGATTGGGAATATTCCAGATACTTGTATTCTTTGCAGCATTGCCGTGGAAACTTTAGAGCACCTGTTCTTTGCGTGCCCGGCGGTGCGAGGCGTTTGGGAGGAGGCGGCCGATGACTGGGTGTGCTCCTCGGATTTTGCCTCTTTCTGGGACTCGTTGGTGGCAAACAAGGGCAGGGATCGTAGGGAATTGCTCCGGCCCTTAGCGAAGGCATTGCTCCGGCCCTTAGCGAAGGCTTGGGCGATTTGGTTGGGACGGAATGATGCTATCTTCTCTTAATATTTGGGGTCTCTTAATATATTTACAAAGAGAATGTGTTGTTTCACTGTACCCGTTTAGTTGAGGATTGGTCGTTGATGTAGGGTCCTTTTTGGTACTGCGGTTGGTACCTTGTAAAGTTTTTCTTTTTCTTTTTTTCTATTAATATATGCGTGGGTCGGACGCCGCTGAGTGTTTCCCCCTTTTAAGACTTCAAAAAAAGGTTTTAGGACTCATTTTATTTTCTTGTTTCATTCAAGAAAACTTTCCAGATATGTATCTTCTCCATACAAGCTCAAAATTCATCAAACTCGCATTTATTGTTCATAAAATTAAATTATCTATTTAATGAAGGTGGTTTCATTCAATTTGGAGTTAAAATGCAAAAGTTGGATTTCAGACCCTCATTGTGCAATATACCTGTATAAAAGAATCAATATATTTATTCTTTATATTTTTCACATTCTTTTATTTTTATAAATTTATACAGATTATTTAAAATACATGTACAAAATAAAACTAAAATAAAACTATCAAAAATAAAATAATATAATATACGTTAACATATAGGTGAAGTATACATGGAAGTACCAATACAATATATATATATATTTATTTATTTAAGAAGACAAATAACTTCCGAAAAATAAAATAAAAATATGTACATATGTACGTAAATAACTTATAAATATAGAAATTATGTCTATAAAATAATAAAATCTAAAATACACATTAAAAATAAAATACATAATATATAGGTCAATATACCTATAATAAGAGATGTAAAAATTAACACCTAATAAACTAACTTGTAAAAATAAATAAAAATCATATAAAATACTACATAAAATAATAAACATTTTTCATGTTTTGACAAAAATTAAAAAATCATTTAATATTTTAAATTGAATTAATAACGGATTAAATCCTCGTTTCGTCGCCAAGTGTACTACGTGGACCAATGGGAGGCCAGTCTCAGTTTACCTTGGTCAACTCTCTGGCCTCCTTAGGTCTGCATCTGTCAAGCACTAGACTCCCTCTTTCCTCGATTTTTCCCCTTTGATTCTTTCATTATTTTGTCTTTGATTCCTTCACAGCTTTTGACTATCAATCATTGTTGACGTATACTTAGTTATTGTGTCTTTTGCTATTTTATTTTCTTGTTATCCTCTTTATGTAATTTACCCATAGGCTACTCTCCTATATAAGAGAGCCTAGGGCTATGGAATAAACATCTCATTCACGTTTCCCAACATGGTATCAGAGCGACGGTCCTAGACCGGAGTTCTCGAAACCTAACCCTAACCCTAACCCCACCCGCCGGCCCCTTTTCTCCTTCTCTCCTTCGAGTCAGCGCCGCCTAGCCGATCATCTCCACCGGATCTGCGCAGGCAACGCCGCATCGACTCCAGCAGCGCCTGCGCGCATCTTGCGCCTGTGCGCGCCTGTGCGCACTCATCTCGCGCCTGTGCGCGCGCATCCTGCGTATCTCGAGCGCCTCTGCGTGCATCACGCACGCCAGCGCATAGCCTCACACACTGTGCGTGCATCACCGCACGCCTACGAGCACAAGTCTTGCGCCTCCACTCGCGCAGCACCGTGCGCACCATTCCAGTGCAACTGTGCGCACCATTGCGTGCATAGTTGTGCGCTCCAGTGCGCGTGTGGCTCTCCAGTAGCGCGCTCCAGTACGCGCGTGACACTCCAGGTGCGTGCGCGGGTGCCCCACGCACGTGCTTACGTGCCCTAACTTCCAAAACCCTAGGGCACAGATCCGGATCTATATGGGGTTAGTTGCTTGAAGTCTACACACGCAACTAATCCCGGTTATGTCACTGTAGACAAAGATTATTTCTCTTTCAGTCGCTCCAGTCTTCCGTTTCCAGTATGTCGGACAGCAAGGCAGAGATCCCGTCTATTGGCGCATTTCGTGGTCCAGCGCCTATTGTTAAAATGGATGGTACGAACTATGAACTGTGGGCAATGCAGTTCATGAGCATGATGAAGTCTACAGGTAAGAAGCACATTCTTACCGAGCCAGAGCCTACAGAGAAGACAGGAGTTCATGCCTCTTGGGAGGCCGACGATGCATATGCCAAGGTATGGCTATCCGGTACATTGGCTATTGAAATTGCCAATGACATCTTACATCAACCCACGACCAAAGACATGTGGGATATCCTGGCAGCAACGTATTCTCAGGCGAAGAATGAAACGAAGATCCTGCAGTTACAACATGACATATTCACAATAAAGCAGAATGGCCGACCTTTACATTCTCTCTATACATCATTGAGAGGGATGTTTGAGAAGCTTTACAGCTTCATGCCTCTTACCGCCACGCCAGAACAGCAGAAGACATATAGGAATGCGACGATGGTGGGTGTGTTTCTCGCTGCACTTGATCCGGAGTATGAGGCAGCACGTTCACAGATTTTGGCAGACTCGACTATTCCTCCCATGGAGGAGGCTTTTCACAGATTGAGTAGGATCACGGTACCTTCAGCAGCTGCGAGTCAGAATCCCTCAGCCATGGCGGCCAACAGAGGCCGTGGTTCACATTACCAGGGCCGTGGACGTACTCCCCGAGGAAAGGGTGGTCGCACTAGGCCAACGTGCTCATATTGTCACCGAGTCGGACATACTGAAGATACATGCTACTCAAAGCATGGATTTCCTATATCCGCACGAGCTGCTGAGCAGATAGAGCCCCCGTCTGCAGCTACATTGGATCAGCGATTTGATGATCTGGTTGCCCGTCTTAGGGGCATTATACCACCGTCTGGCCCAGCACCGTCGACAGAGAATCATACTGAGGCTGCTGCCTCTGCTTCTGCCTCTACGAGTACTTCAGGTAGTACACTTGCTCTCCACAGTAGTAGATCGGATACATTACCATGGATCATGGACTCGGGCGCTACACATCACCTATGTGGCGACCAGAGTCTACTTACAGGATATACTCAGATTCCTCCAGGACGGACAGTAGTGATTGCCAATGGTACTCATTCCCCTATCACGGGTCAGGGGGAGATTAGATTGACATCCTCTATGCAGCTCAAGAATGTTTTGCATGCACCGCATTTTTCCATGAATCTGTTATCGATTAGTCAGATTACGAAGGATCTCCATTGTCGAGCTATTTTTGATTCATCTTCTTTGATTTTTCAGGACATCCGTACGGGCAACGTGATTGGTCATGGCTATGAGCAAGGAGGCCTTTATCGTCTGAACCAGACCCCGTTTGCCGGAATCACAGCCTCTCCCGCAGAACAAGTATCTCCTCTCCTGTGGCATCTGCGTTTTGGTCATTTACCGCTTCAGAAGTTGCGTCTAGTCCTACCCTATAGTCTTTCTCACACAACTGTCCAGTGTGAGGCGTGTCAGTTGGGAAAACATCACAAGTCATCTTTTCCCAGTAGTCAAGGTCGGAGTAGTAACTCCAAGTTTGAGTTGTTTCATGTCGATGTCTGGGGTCCGAGTCGTGTTCCCGATCATCAGGGGCACAGGTTTTATATTGTATTTGTGGATGATTTTTCTAGAGCATCATGGGTATTTCTAATGAAAAATAAGTCAGAAGCTGGAGATATTATTATTCACTTTCTAAATGAGATTCAGAATGTTTTTTCCACAACGGTCAAAATTATGAGAACTGACAATGCCTTAGAGTTGTGCACCAACAATCTAGCCAACTACTACTCCTCAAAAGGGATTGTTCACCAAACATCCTGTGCTCATACGTCTCAACAAAATGGGGTTGCAGAAAGAAAACACCGTCATCTTCTTGATGTTACAAGGTCACTTCTCATTCAGAGTCATGTTCCGTATTCCTACTGGGGTGATGCAGTCCTTACTGCATGTTATCTTATAAATCGTATGCCCTCGTCTGTCTTGAATGAACAGGTTCCTTTCTCACTTATATATCCTGACAAGGATCTGTTCACTCTTACCCCTCGTGTGTTTGGGTCTGTCGCATTTGTCCATCAGTTGTCGCCCGGTTCGGACAAGCTCTCTCCTAGGGCTGTCAAGTGCGTCTTTGTGGGGTACTCCAGAACTCAAAAGGGGTACAAGTGTTTTGACCCTGTGCGTCGGCGGTATATGATCAGTGCAGATGTTACATTCTTTGAATCTATCATGTATTTTTCAGAATCCGGGAACATGCAGCCACCACCATTATCTCCTGATACCGTATTCATGGCACCACCAACATCACAGCCGTTACCACCAACATCACAGCCGTCACCACCATTACCAACACCACCACCACCACCACCACCGCCACCAATAATATCCCCGTTACCATTCCATTACACCCGGCGGCCGAATCAAGCTCATGGCCCTGACCAGTCAACTAGCTCGCTGATAACGCTCCCGCACCCTTAGTTAATTCGGGCAAATTAATGGTCCAAATTAATTTTAAGTGTTCGTTGCAGTCGGATACGAGAGGTTGATCAAAAACCACTTAAGACAGATTTTGATCAATTTTAAGCGGTGATATTTTTTTACTTGGTGGAGTCCAAGGTCGATCTCAGGGAGGCAACTGTCTCCTTAGGTGGATCACAGCAATTTTCAAGTGTTGATGCTCGAGGGTCAATTTTTTTTGGTTTTTTTTTTGTTTCTTATGCAGACATATGCAGACAAATCTTAGCCAATTTAACTTTAAATTTAATTGGTGTATCAAACGAAGTCCAAAAATAATGAAAATTGGCCAGATGGTTATTTATGATGAAAATGACCTACACTAATTTTTTTGGAATTTTTCGACTCAAAATAATTTTTCTGTGAATTAAATAAACAGACAGCGTGATTTTCAGTGTTTAATTTTTAATAAATATCAAATCACAATTTTTCCAAGAACTAAAATTATCCTAGGAAGGTCTAATGATCAGGGACCTAGGAAAATTAACAGAACTTAACTTTACTGTGAAATGAATTAATTAAAATTAATTAAAGAAAATCACTCAACTATTTATTCAGGCCTCGTTATGCGTGCAAATGACATGAAATTTTTATGGAGTGTTGAAAATGATGTCCTTAAGCTACTGTGAATTTTTGGTGATTTTTGAAGGCACAGATAATTAATTAAAAATCAAAAGGCATCACTGGGCAAAATATGTCACAAATGAACCAATTAATTCATTAATAATTTAAGCATACCAACAAAAATCAAACACGTGTACTAACAGGTAGAGGACAAAATTCTCAACAACATGCAATTTTTAGAACTTCAAAATGATGAAAAATGCACTCTAGGGACACGTGCAAACACAAGGGTGTAAATGCAATACTGGAAATTAAAATTTCAATAAGTAAACATGCTGACAGGGACTAAAATGCAATTACCGAGAATATGCAGGACTTCTATGCAATTTCTCCACGAAACACGTGCTCCTCACGTGGTGACTGCTTCACAGGGACCTTTTTGCGATTTCTGAAAGCTCCAGGGGTGTCTGTGCAAATAACCCAGGTCGCACGTGCTCCTCACGTGGGGCGACCTAGGTTCGGAAGGCGTCGGAGGCTCGGAGTAAGGCTCGGGTCCTTCTGGAGGTTCGGACTAGCCTCGGGGCAGCTTCGGGTCACCCGAGCCTAGGCTTGGGGGCCAAGGCTCGGATAAGGGGACGTGGCGGCCTGAAGGCCCTTGGATCAAGATGGATCCAAGGGATGTCGATGAAGACGCGTGGCTCGATCAAGATACGTCAGATCTGCGTTGATCTGACGGCTCCTGTCTTCTCCCAATGTTGATGACGCGGAGGGCTGATCGCCGTTAGATCCTGGACGATCCAACGGTGCTGGCGAGGCGCGGCTGAGTGGCGACGTGGCACGAAGTCAACCGTTCGATCAAACTAATCGAACGGCAGCAGGAGCTTCTCCTTCAACGGGCCTCCGCCTTCAGCGGAGGAGATGGCTGTGCTCCGACGAAGGGGCGGTAGCTCCGCCCGTTCCTCCAGGTGCCGATGAAGCTCTCCGAGGTGTCGGAGATATCCCAGCAGGAGCGTGATGACGCGACGGAGGCGCTGATGGTCTCAGGAGCAACGGAGGGTGCCTGGAGATGGATGACGACGAAGCTCGAAGTTGTCTCCGGTGAAGGTCCGGCCAATGAAGAAACGAGAGCCTGCAGGGGTTAGATGAGGTAGCCGAAGCGTGCAGGTGTTCGTGGTGGAATGTGAAGTGATCGGCGAGGCCTGAAGCGAGGGGAGGTGGTCGGATGGCGGAGCTCCGGCCAGGTGGCGGAGCTGAAGGTCGATGGCTGGTGAAGTAGAGGGTCTGAAGGTGTAAAGAGGTTAGCGAGGATCAGAGCTTTGTCGCGAAGCTCGTCGGAGTGTTGAGGAGGCGCGAAGATGGCTGATGACGGCGAATAAAAGCGGCGAAAATCCAAGAAAAAGAAGAAGAAGATTGGAGGGAATTACCTGGGGATTGGGGCTCAGCTTTGAGCTCCAGGTCGTCGCTCAAGGGGTCGGTAAGGTCCCGAGCTCTAGCAGCTGCTCGAAGGAGGCTGCGGCACGGCGGAGGTAGCCGTGGATCTCGCCGGAGTGGATCTCTGTCGTCGCTCGACAACTCAGCCAATTGTTGTCACCAATAGGAAGCTTGGAGCTCGAGGGACCTCCCTGGAGTGGCGGATAGGCATGAATGTGGCCGGAGAGGGGGTATTTAAAGGATGAAGGTGACGGCTGGAATGGAGATGGGGCGAGGTTTATGGAGTTCGTGGGAGAGAGGTGGAGGTCGACGTGGCTGACAGAGTGGCCGGCGAGGATGAGGGATGAGTGGGGGCCATCGTGGAGGGTGTGGTGCTCGGCGACGGTGGAGGGAGCGCTTCCAAGAATAGGAAGGGGGTGCCCCTCCCGCAAGGCAGAGATCGTGGGAGAGAGGGGGCACCCGAGGTAGGAGACGAAGTCTCCACCGTTGGATCTTATGATCCAACGGTGGTGGCGAAGCGAGATGGAGCGGCTGGATGAAGATCTGGCCGTGGCGATCCGAGGGCGTAGTGAGCGCCACGTGGTGTGCTAAGGGCTCGGCACGGATGGATGGCTGAGATGGGAGTCGGGTGTTTGATCGGGTGGTCTGGGTACCTGCGAGGCTAACGGCGCAGATGAAGAGATGAAGGCGCTATCGAAGGGCGTACACGCTGCCACGTGGCGTGATGAGATTAAGGCGCGAGCGGACGATGGATGTGAGGCGGGGGCTTTGATCCTACGGTCCATGTGAAGGGCGTACGTGGCAGCGGCTAGGCCGTTGGATCAGGATGGCTATCCAACGGCGGAAGGCGTGGGCGGACGAGGCGAAGGGCAGCGGGCCGCGTGGCGCAATCAGAGGGCGCCACGTGGCCTGTTGTGAATGGCTGGAGGAAAAAATGCGTGTAGAGAGAAGAGGAAGCCGAATTTGGAAAAACTCAAAACATGAAAGTTGTAGATCTAGATGAGATCTACAAGTTTCATGTTGACCAAAGACGGAGATAAGGTCAAATATGGTACATAAATACAAGGATACATAAATGTACATATGTAGTATACAAAATGACCCAAAAACCCAAGTTTCTCATACAAGCTCCAATTGCAATGAAATTAGTCTCATTTTGAAGGTCTTTTAATATGTAGTATTCTAAGAGTGAGTCGACCTAAGTAAGGGTTTGTATGCGGGCTTTATGTGTGTTTTAATGTACAAGGGTTCTCAGGATATTTGGGCTATTTTACAAGGGTGATTTTAGGCATTCTTCCCTATGTTATTAAGGAATATATACATATATATTATAGAGAAGAAGTTATTTGATGAAGATGTATTTTACAGGGGATTTTTGGCATTCTTATTTAAATGCAGATGAGCTGCTAAAATGCATGAATTATGGATGCATGCATGAGTGTTATTTATGCAAGATAAAAGGAAATATGCCTCTATTTTCTCGGGAACAAGGTTCTATTTTTGACTTTTGATGTGATGAATCATAGATTCATCAACCCCCTATACTTAAACCTTGCTCGTCCCCGAGCAACTAAATGAAATGCAAGAGTGAAATGATTTTGGGTTCCATACCAAGGTCATGAACAAAAGTTGAAAATGGAGCCTGACTCGACCTTTGGATTAGTTGTGTGGCGGAACCTTATTGGGACCTGAACTTAAGACCTAACAGACTTCAAATTCCACAAGTCTTCTATTCAAGACGCCTCAATAGTCAGGTCAGAACAAATCCTCAGACGCAAATTTCTGATGACTATGATTCTTACTTGTACTGTGTAAGTGAGATGTAACTCTCCACATCAGAAATGGCTCAGAACCAGCCTCCTCTAACAAGGTAACTCAATAACCCGGTCCAGTAACTCTTTCCTCGAGGAGCGGGGTATTCCCTTCTAAGTTCAAGTGCGACCAACTCAAGAGGAGGGGGTAGAGAAAAGAATGGACGGTAGCCAGTGTAGCTACCTATCCCAGGATGCCTGACCAGTGTAGCCAAGTCATCCAGCTGCATTTCCTTTGCTAATATACATACTCCGACAGGTATTATTTTTTTTCTTAGACCTGTCTGATTTTTTTGGAGTTCTTTCTTGCATTTTTTTTTTGAAACTATATACAAGGTGCAGCATGTACATCAGGAGTTTTCCTCTTGAGTCAGTAGACTATCCCTCTTTTGAAGCATTATTGCAACCCACATCATCCTGTCCTTAGATGTCAACACCACCAGACTAGGTTGAGATGCACTACCCTCCCTAAAGGAGGACGGATGTTTCCACCCGTGCGCTACTCCAAGCTAAAGGATTCTACCTCCTCACCACCTCATCAATGAAGAGCTACGTGCATAGTGCTTGTCCAAGTTAGGTCACTGTCTATAAGAATCATGCGTGTGCACGAGATATTCTACTTAGACTAATCAAGATGACATGTGAACATAGACTTGCGGACTCAAAGAATTAAGTCACTTGACCTGAGAAATCTTAACTCCAGTTCCTATAAGGTTCCTCTGAAATTAGGTGGATTAAGGTCAAATCAAGTCCATCCTCAATATCTACTCATAACTTGGTTCAGAACCCACTAGCTTTCCACCTTGCATATGCAAGATATGCAGATGATGTGCAGATGACATGCTATGAATGAAATGCAAGACTTTTTTTTTTATTTTTATTTTTTTAAAAAGCAGGATAATATGCAAGAGTAAATAAGAAGCCTTTTTGTTTTATTTTTCTGGTATACAACAATCTTTTTTTTATTATTTACAACAATCTTTAGTTGATATAATTTGTACATAGTATACACGATTTTTTTGGTATACAACCTGTTTTACAACAAATTTTACAAGAATTTTACAACTTTTTATACAAGTATTATACACATAGTACATATTATACAAGTATACAAAAAGTTTTTTTTTTCGATTTTTACCCACCCACAATTATTGCAAAATATATACAAAAATACGCGAAAATACGTGAAAGTACGAGCTATGGGTAAGTATATATGTAATATATACACGCCCCCCTATACTTAGCGTGTGCTATGTCCTCAGAGCACGAAAGCGACTAAAAAGACATAGCTCGGGCTAAGCGTAGGAGAGCTAAAATAACAAAAAATGTATAGAAGTCGTCTCGCCCCCCCTATACTTAGGCTCTGGCAGCCTAAGTGTAGAAGAAGATCAGAAATGGGGCGGACGAGGTTAAGAGGAGAAATGGAGGAGTATCAGTGCGGGCATCGGTCCCCCCTATACTTAGGCTTAGGTCAGCCTAAGTATCGGTAGGAAATGAGTATAAGGACCAATGTGATCTGGAGAATGTACAGTGAATCGACTCGGGTGACCCCTTCCCCCTATACTTAGGATCTGGTCATCCTAAGTACAGTCCGAGATAATGATTCGATGATGTGGGACGGGTTACTAGAATCGTGGAGGTAAGGATAGGATATACAGGAAGAATGATATATATACAGCTGAGTCGGTCTGAATCTTTTGAAGATGCTGCTGATGGCTGGAGTTCATTGCTGCAAGGTCTCATACGCGGCTTGAGATGTATCTGCTGTATTTGTCTCGCATATGAATACAATCTCCTCCACATGGACTAACTGTTCATTGGATTCGACGAAGTGCTTCAACAGCTGCCCATTTACTAGGAATGTCGGTGCGTCATCTGCGAGATCTGAGATCTCGACACATCCACTATCATGCACCGTTCGGACAACGAATGGTCCCGTCCACTTAGACTTTAGTTTGCCTTGGAAAGTCTTCAGCCTGGCATTGAACAACCATACCTTCTGTCCAGGAACAAAGGTCTTTCGTCTGATATATCTGTCGTGCCAACGCTTCACCTTGTCCTTGTACACCACACTGTTGTCGTATGCTCGGTTTCTGACTTCCACAAGCTCATTCAGATCCATGTCTCTCTGTTTCTGGCCTAGGTGTGTGTTCCAGTTGACCTTCTTTATTGCCCATTCTGATTTGTGCACTAACTCTGCGGGCAAATGGCACGGCTTTCCGAATACCATTCAGAATGGGGAGGTGCCTAACGGTGTCTTGTAAGCCGTCCTATACGCCCAGAGGACTTGATCCAAGATCTGAGACCAGTCCTTCCTGTCTGGGCGGACAAGCTTTTGCAATATGGTTTTCACTTCCCTATTCGACACCTCAGCCATACCATTGGTTTGTGGGTGGTAAGGACTTGCGACACGGTGTTCGATGCCATAGTCCTTCAGGAGTTTCTTCACCTCCCGATTCACAAAGTGGCTACCCCCGTCTGATATCATCATTTTGGGGATCCCGAACCTAGAGATTATGTGCTCTCTGATAAATTTACAGACAGTCCTGCTGTCTGCGGCTCGGGTCGGGATAGCCTCCACCCATCTGGACAGATAGTCAACCGCAAGAAGGATGTATTCAAACCCGTGGCTGACAGGGAATGGGCCCATGAAATCGATGCCCCAGGCGTCAAAGACATCACAAATGATGACCGGCTGCATTGGCATCTCATCCTTGGAACCAACGGTTCCTCCCATTCTCTGGCAAACTGGGCACGACTTCGCGAAGGCGGTGGCATCGCGAAACAGAGTCGGCCAGTAAAAGCCACATTGAAGTACCTTCCATGCGGTCCTCTTCCCGGAGTGGTGTCCTCCTGCCTCTAGGCTATGGCATAAAGAAAGGACACTCTGGTATTCCTCCTGAGGAATACAACGTCTCCAGACACAATCCGGTCCTTCAAAGAAAAGGATCGGATCCTCCCAATGGTAGTGTCTAGCGTCCGACTTTAGTCGGTCAATTTGGCTCTTGGGCCAATCCTCGGGAACTTTCTTGGAGACAAGATAGTTCACGATATTGGCATACCATGGGAGTGAGTCGATAACAAAAATCGACTCGTCGGGGAAGGAGTCTCGAATAGGGGAAACCTCGGAAGTATTAAGATCTTCGAGACGAGAGAGATGATCGGCTACTACGTTCTTCTTTCCAGGTTTATCACGGATGTCCAAATCAAACTCCTGGATAAGTAAAATCCAACGAAGAAGACGCGCCTTCGCGTCCTTCTTCTCCATCAAATATCGTAGTGCCGTGTGGTCTGTGAACACAGTTACCTTGGATTCGATTAAATGAAATCTGAATTTGTCCAAGGCAAACACTACCGCAAGCATTTCCTTTTCGGTAACTGTATAGTTACGCTGAGCAGCATCAAGCACTTTGCTTGCGTAGTGAATTGCAACCGGGACGCCGTCTCTTCTTTGTCCCAATACAGCCCCAACAGCATAATCTGAGGCATCCGTCATGATCTCAAAAGGAAGAGACCAATCTGGGGCTTGTAAGATGGGTGCGTCCATGATCATTCCTTGTAACCGCTTAAAGGCCTCAAGACACTTGTGATCGACAATAAACTCCGCGTCTTTGCCTAAAAGCTCAGTTAGCGGTCGGGCAATCTTAGAAAAATCCTTTATAAATCTCCGATAAAATCCGACATGCCCGAGGAACGACCGCAACTGCCGTACGTTGGTTGGTGGCTGGAGTCGTCTGATCACGTCCACCTTGGCAGGGTCAACCTCCATTCCTCTCTTGGAGATGACATGCCCCAACACTATGCCCTCCGTCACCATAAAGTGACTTTTCTCCCAGGAGAGCACCAGATTGACCTCACAACATCTCTTGAGGACTCGGTCCAGATTCCTAATGCAGGAATCAAAAGAGTCTCCGTGGACCGAGAAGTCATCCATGAAGACTTCCAGGAATTCGCCGACCATTTCGGCGAATACAGCAATCATGCACCTTTGAAAAGTACCTGGAGCATTGCATAGCCCAAAAGGCATGCGCCTGAAAGCATAGGTACCAAAGGGGCATGTGAACGTGGTTTTTTCCTGGTCCTCCGGAGCTATGGCTACTTGATTGTAGCCCGAGAACCCATCAATAAAACAAAAGAATTCTTTCCCCGCTAGTCTTTCTAAAATCTGATCAATAAATGGTAGAGGGAAATGATCCTTTTTCGTTGCGGCATTCAGGCGTCTGTAATCCACACAGACGCGCCACGACGTGGGTACTCTCGTCACGATCTCCTCTCCGTCCTCATTGGTGGTCATCTGAATTCCCGACTTTTTCGGAACAACATGGATTGGGGCCACCCACTTAGAGTCGGAGATTGGGTAAATGAAACCCGCGTCGCACCATTTTTCTATCTCCTTCTTCACAACCTCTCGTAGATTTGGATTCAACCGACGTTGGAATTCACGAGAGGGTTTGGCTTCGTTCTCCAAATATATATGGTGCGAACACAGAGCGGGATTTATCCCGTGGAGATCGGAAATGCTCCAGCCTATTGCCTTGCGGTTCTTCTCCAGGATCTCTAGCAAGCGAGACTCCTGCTCCTCGGTCAATTGCGAACTGATAATGACCGGAAATTTCTTGTCTTGGCCCGCAAGGAAGGCATACTTCAGAGTTGTGGGTAAAGGTTTGAGCTCAGGGATGGTATGATCGTCTAAGAAGTCTGGCTCAATCCGATCTGGTTCGGTGTTGGACGTGGCTGGATCCTGTTCTGTAGTGGCTGCCACCAAGCTTGGCTCTGGAGTCGGATCGTCAAAGGTCTCCATGCAATCGGCAAACGCCTCGTCCGACTCGTCTTCCTCATCTTCCGATTGTCCTAAGGATGTAAGGACTGACAGGCCCACTTGGGCCTCTATGTCATCGAAGATGAAGGGCGATGCAGGCTCAGAGCTGTACTCGTTCCTGAGGATCTCGCAGACCGACTCATGCACTGGATCATCTTCAAAGGAGATGGACACATCGGTGCTGGCTGGGTTCTGTCTCCATGGCCCAACTAAGTCTACATGCTCACAGTCTGTTTCGATAAAAGAGTACTCGGTGCTGGATTCGGAGTCTGGTCTCTGCCATCTTGTCTGCTTCATCTCTAGTTCCTCATCTCCGCCTGGAGTTTGGAACTGAATTTTCCCATTCTTATAATCGAATAAGGCCCCTGCTGTTCTGAGGAAGGGCCTACCCAAAATGATCTGGGAATCTCTCCAATTACGAGGGGTTTCCATATCGAGGACAGTAAAGTCCACCATGTATTCTTGCCCCTCGACTTTGATCACAATGTTCCTTAACTCTCCTTGGGACCTCTTAGTGGATTTGTCTGCAAACTGAAGAATAGCTCTAGATTTCCTAAGAGGTCCGAGATTGAGCTGCTCATAGAGGGCTGTGGGCATTAAATTGATCGAGGAACCATTGTCCAGGAGAGTGCGTGCAAACGCGATGTCATCAACATGACTCACTACATAGTGTGCACCCATGTCTCTTCGTTTCCGAGGAAACGAGTTCTTTATTGCACAAGTCGTGGCTACTGATAGAACGTGTTTCTCAACACGGCTTTTGGTCTTCCTGCTAACCCTAGTAGGTGTGCATCTCACCTTAAGGTATTTTTGGAATGCAGGAGTCATTTCCACGAACTTGTCAAAGGGGATTGTGACCTTGATATGTTTGTTACAAAACTCAGCCATCTCAGGGTCATCTTTTGGGATTTTTTTTTGTTTTTCTTCTTCCCACCCTTGAGAGCTTGGGGGAAAGGGATTATTAACTCAGGTTCTGAAACTGAAATATCTTCATTAGCTACTGAAACTGAGTTCTGAACAAGACTCTGACTCGGACTTTTATACAGACTCTGACTCTGACGAAAAGGAAAATGCTTGGGCGAAACCGGTGATGCTTCTTCCGCTTCTTCTGGCTGGTCCTCCTCAGATGGAGGTGCGGGCTCATCGGTGTCGTCGGACTCTGGATGACTGCGGGGCTGGTGCTTCGAGGACTCAGATGTCCTCTTCTTCTGCTGGTGGTGACGGTGGTGCTCCTCCTCTTCCTCCTCCGAATTCTCCTCAGGTCGAATTTCGGAGGTTCCTTCCTGTTGTGCCCGTGCCCGATCAGGTATGGTCACGGTCCTTCCGCTCCTGAGGGACATATGATTAACATTATCGTACGAAAGGATCTCATGTTCAGCTAAATAGTTATCTGAATAGTATACCTGATCTCGGGGTCGGTTCTGGCCCTGCTGTATGCTATTTGGGTTGGCCTGAACCTGTGCGGGAATTGGAGTCCTTGGCGCCATTTGTTGGTCCTGAGCACGAGAGACCCGATTGATGTCGGTTCTCATGTCCAGGTAGTCGTTTTGCATCTGCTGGACCCTATCAGACAGGGTCTGGATCGCCAAGGTGAGGGACTCCAACTCGGTGGGCTGGGCTGGCTGCTGAGTGGATGCGGTCCTGAACTGGCCCTGCTGGCCGTGCCGATACTGCTGCTGATGGGGCGGTGCTGGCCCCTGCTGGTAGGTGCGTTGCTGCGGCTGGTACCCCTGTTCTGGCCTGGACTGATATCGCGGGATTGTGACGGGCCTGGTCTCCTGGTAAACTGGGGTTGGGCGGTGTGCCTGATCCTTCCCCATCTCGATTTGCCGGACTAGTGGGTCACGGCTATACCAGAGCCCGTTGATCTCGTAAACGGGCGGAGGCTCCTCGTACTCTGTCTCTACTGGTGGGGGTGCATGATGGTTCTGCTGGGTGTACGTCTGATCCCAGCTGCTCTGAGACCCCGGTGCCTGTTCCTGTACAAGATGGACTCGATGTACAGGTACAGGTGGTGCAGAAGGGGTGGGTAGCTTAATCTTGGCTACCTTTTCAGAGAGTTCCTCCACCTTCTTGGGAAGGCTCGAAAGAGACTCCATCTCCGCGACTCTCTTGTGGATCTGCTCGACCATAGTAAGCTTGTCTGCAATCATCCCCATGCTGGGGATGAGGTCCTCTGTCAGATCTGCAACAGTCCTTCTAGTTGTCTCATTGGATAGAATCGAGGGAGACAACTGATAGGCCCTTGTGGCCTGTGACCTGCCTGTTTCTGCCATCTGCTCTAGGATTTTCCACACGGCGTGCTCGTTCTTGTTCAGATAGCTTCCTCCGCAGGCGGCACTTACTAACCCCTGCATCTCGGGGGTTAGACCGCAGAACAAGGTCTGGACTAAGATCGCCTTAGAAATGCCGTGGCATGGGCACTTCTGTACTAAGTCATTGAACCTGTCCCAAGCCTCGTGGAACGGTTCGCAGGGTCCTTGGGCGAAGCTGGCAATCTTCGTTCGCATCTGATTGGTTCTACTGAGTGGGTAGAACTTCTTCAAGAAGAGGTCCTTGAACTGCATCCAGGTAGTACATACCACCCCTAGGTTTTTCAGCCAATGTGCAGCCTTATCTCCTAAGGCAAACGGGGTGGCTTTCAGTCGGATATAATCTTGGCCAACATTGGGATGGCTCAGATTATTGCAGACTAGTTCGAAGTCACGGAGGAAAGTGTACGGCTCTTCGCTTAGGTTTCCGTTGAACTTCGGCAGCAGGCTAAGGAAGTGGGGCTTCAGCTCGAATGCCTGGTCGGGAACTGCAGGTGCTAGCCAATTCTGGATTTCGTTCTCCGCCGGGTTATAGGTATCGACCATTGGTCGGTCGATCCCTTCAGCTACTATTATCTGCCCCATTCGTGCAGTGAGATCAGCATTTTTCTGTTCAGCTTCAGCAAGGCGTCTAAGAATCTGTCTCATCTGGTCCTCATCGGGCGGCATCCTTGGCGGCATTTCTCCCTCTAGTTCTGGGGATTGGAAAATAAGGTCGGTGTTAGAGGTTGAATCAAGGAAGGGATTACCGAGGCAATGATCTTCCTCGGTAATCTCAGAGGAGATAAAAGGGTTGGTTTGAGAGTAACCACCCTGAGCAGGAGGGAACCAGGACTCAAGAGGGTCATGAGTCCTGGGTGGTCCAAGGTGCGCTCGGACCGGAAAAGACGAGTTACTTGGGGGACTCATAGAGAGATCAGTGAACGGTGCGTCGAGATCTCCCCAGTCACTCATCTTGGTTAAGCAAGAAGAAGATAGGATTTTACTCCTACCTGAAGCAAGCACAAGATCAATCCAAGACCCTGGATTCACACTCAACACAGTGAAGGACTCAAAGTTGAGTCCAATTTATCTTGTAGTTTTTAAGTGTGATTTTCAAGCAAATCTAGCAAGGATTACGCGGCCTAAAGGGAAGTCGGCTCAGAGCCGGATGCGTCTTCCCTGTTTATCCTGTCGTCTAAGATACCGCCGCTCCTTCCTTTCTTCGCTCCTATCCCAAGTCGATGGATTCAGTGACCACGCCCCTATCTACCTGCAAGCAGGCGGAGGCTGACAAGGCCGGAACTTCACCCCGGGGGGTTACTGGCAGCTTGTCGCGAAGTACCGCAATTTCGCCCCTATCTACCTGAGACAGGCGGAGGCTACTTGGTACTAGTCAAAGAATCTGAAAATATCCGGCTCGTGATATTTGCTAGGATCAATTAGAACGTGATATGAAAGACGGGGATTTGGGCTCTACCTTAGGGTGTTCACACACACTCAGGTACCCCCACTCAGCCTGAAAACAAGGTCGGGGATTAGTCTCTCGCAAACAATTTTCAGTTTTTATTCCCTTTTTATGGTCAATACTGTTAGCAGTCCCGGTTTTAAAGTTAGGTTATCACTGTAATTAATCACCACAAAGCACGCCTACCGGACAGTCCCAATTTCCTTTTTAATTAAGTGAGAAAATCAGAGGGGGGAAATCGAGAAAAGCCGATGCAAGTTGAAATCGATGATGCGTATGCGTAGTAGAGAATACTTACAGTGGTCCCTTCGCTTCTTGATGCAGGATGCTATACAGAATTGAAAACTTTACTCTACATGCAAATGCAAGCGATGCAAGCCGCTCCTAGACAGGCAGTTCTATTAGCGTGGAGAACAGTTTATTTTGAACTAAGTCCTACGGTCTAGGTGCGTCTTTTAAGTGTGTTGTGTGGTCCTATTGATTACGAGCACAAACAAGTCCTAGATTGGATCGAGGAGCCGCTAGTGCAAGCTAAATTACCAATCACCCACACAGCACACGGGACACGGTTTCCACTATATTTACACGCGCGAGATCCCAAACGGGAACCGCTGGAAATGATGCGAAAAAGAAAAATAAATAAAAATTTACAATGCCTCTCTAATCACTCAATTAAAATTCTTGATCGTCGAAGCGTCTAAGACTCCTCGCGTTCCTCGCACAGAAAAAGAGTGAGGTCAGAGAGTGACTCAAAAATAAACTAATGCAAAGAAATAAAAGAGAGAATAATTACAAGAAAACCGGGGGTCAGACTACCCGGGGATGAAAATCAAACACTTCAAAAATATGCTACAATTAACCTAAGCCGTGCCTCCCCGGCAACGGCGCCATTTTGATAACGCTCCCGCACCCTTAGTTAATTCGGGCAAATTAATGGTCCAAATTAATTTTAAGTGTTCGTTGCAGTCGGATACGAGAGGTTGATCAAAAACCACTTAAGACAGATTTTGATCAATTTTAAGCGGTGATATTTTTTTACTTGGTGGAGTCCAAGGTCGATCTCAGGGAGGCAACTGTCTCCTTAGGTGGATCACAGCAATTTTCAAGTGTTGATGCTCGAGGGTCAATTTTTTTTGGTTTTTTTTTGTTTCTTATGCAGACATATGCAGACAAATCTTAGCCAATTTAACTTTAAATTTAATTGGTGTATCAAACGAAGTCCAAAAATAATGAAAATTGGCCAGATGGTTATTTATGATGAAAATGACCTACACTAATTTTTTTGGAATTTTTCGACTCAAAATAATTTTTCTGTGAATTAAATAAACAGACAGCGTGATTTTCAGTGTTTAATTTTTAATAAATATCAAATCACAATTTTTCCAAGAACTAAAATTATCCTAGGAAGGTCTAATGATCAGGGACCTAGGAAAATTAACAGAACTTAACTTTACTGTGAAATGAATTAATTAAAATTAATTAAAGAAAATCACTCAACTATTTATTCAGGCCTCGTTATGCGTGCAAATGACATGAAATTTTTATGGAGTGTTGAAAATGATGTCCTTAAGCTACTGTGAATTTTTGGTGATTTTTGAAGGCACAGATAATTAATTAAAAATCAAAAGGCATCACTGGGCAAAATATGTCACAAATGAACCAATTAATTCATTAATAATTTAAGCATACCAACAAAAATCAAACACGTGTACTAACAGGTAGAGGACAAAATTCTCAACAACATGCAATTTTTAGAACTTCAAAATGATGAAAAATGCACTCTAGGGACACGTGCAAACACAAGGGTGTAAATGCAATACTGGAAATTAAAATTTCAATAAGTAAACATGCTGACAGGGACTAAAATGCAATTACCGAGAATATGCAGGACTTCTATGCAATTTCTCCACGAAACACGTGCTCCTCACGTGGTGACTGCTTCACAGGGACCTTTTTGCGATTTCTGAAAGCTCCAGGGGTGTCTGTGCAAATAACCCAGGTCGCACGTGCTCCTCACGTGGGGCGACCTAGGTTCGGAAGGCGTCGGAGGCTCGGAGTAAGGCTCGGGTCCTTCTGGAGGTTCGGACTAGCCTCGGGGCAGCTTCGGGTCACCCGAGCCTAGGCTTGGGGGCCAAGGCTCGGATAAGGGGACGTGGCGGCCTGAAGGCCCTTGGATCAAGATGGATCCAAGGGATGTCGATGAAGACGCGTGGCTCGATCAAGATACGTCAGATCTGCGTTGATCTGACGGCTCCTGTCTTCTCCCAATGTTGATGACGCGGAGGGCTGATCGTCGTTAGATCCTGGACGATCCAACGGTGCTGGCGAGGCGCGGCTGAGTGGCGACGTGGCACGAAGTCAACCGTTCGATCAAACTAATCGAACGGCAGCTGGAGCTTCTCCTTCAACGGGCCTCCGCCTTCAGCGGAGGAGATGGCTGTGCTCCGACGAAGGGGCGGTAGCTCCGCCCGTTCCTCCAGGTGCCGATGAAGCTCTCCGAGGTGTCGGAGATATCCCAGCAGGAGCGTGATGACGCGGCGGAGGCGCTGATGGTCTCAGGAGCAACGGAGGGTGCCTGGAGATGGATGACGACGAAGCTCGAAGTTGTCTCCGGTGAAGGTCCGGCCAATGAAGAAACGAGAGCCTGCAGGGGTTAGATGAGGTAGCCGAAGCGTGCAGGTGTTCGTTGTGGAATGTGAAGTGATCGGCGAGGCCTGAAGCGAGGGGAGGTGGTCGGATGGCGGAGCTCCGGCCAGGTGGCGGAGCTGAAGGTCGATGGCTGGTGAAGTAGAGGGTCTGAAGGTGTAAAGAGGTCAGCGAGGATCAGAGCTTCGTCGCGAAGCTCGTCGGAGTGTTGAGGAGGCGCGAAGATGGCTGATGACGGCGAATAAAAGCGGCGAAAATCCAAGAAAAAGAAGAAGAAGATTGGAGGATGATGGAGGGAATTACCTGGGGATTGGGGCTCAGCTTTGAGCTCCAGGTCGTCGCTCAAGGGGTCGGTAAGGTCCCGAGCTCTAGCAGCTGCTCGAAGGAGGCTGCGGCACGGCGGAGGTAGCCGTGGATCTCGCCGGAGTGGATCTCTGTCGTCGCTCGACAACTCAGCCAATTGCTGTCACCAATAGGAAGCTTGGAGCTCGAGGGACCTCCCTGGAGTGGCGGATAGGCATGAATGTGGCCGGAGAGGGGGTATTTAAAGGATGAAGGTGACGGCTGGAATGGAGATGGGGCGAGGTTTATGGAGTTCGTGGGAGAGAGGTGGAGGTCGACGTGGCTGACAGAGTGGCCGGCGAGGATGAGGGATGAGTGGGGGCCATCGTGGAGGGTGTGGTGCTCGGCGACGGTGGAGGGAGCGCTTCCAAGAATAGGAAGGGGGTGCCCCTCCCGCAAGGCAGAGATCGTGGGAGAGAGGGGGCACCCGAGGTAGGAGACGAAGTCTCCACCGTTGGATCTTATGATCCAACGGTGGTGGCGAAGCGAGATGGAGCGGCTGGATGAAGATCTGGCCGTGGCGATCCGAGGGCGTAGTGAGCGCCACGTGGTGTGCTAAGGGCTCGGCACGGATGGATGGCTGAGATGGGAGTCGGGTGTTTGATCGGGTGGTCTGGGTACCTGCGAGGCTAACGGCGCAGATGAAGAGATGAAGGCGCTATCGAAGGGCGTACACGCTGCCACGTGGCGTGATGAGATTAAGGCGCGAGCGGACGATGGATGTGAGGCGGGGGCTTTGATCCTACGGTCCATGTGAAGGGCGTACGTGGCAGCGGCTAGGCCGTTGGATCAGGATGGCTATCCAACGGCGGAAGGCGTGGGCGGACGAGGCGAAGGGCAGCGGGCCGCGTGGCGCAATCAGAGGGCGCCACGTGGCCTGCTGTGAATGGCTGGAGGAAAAAATGCGTGTAGAGAGAAGAGGAAGCCGAATTTGGAAAAACTCAAAACATGAAAGTTGTAGATCTAGATGAGATCTACAAGTTTCATGTTGACCAAAGACGGAGATAAGGTCAAATATGGTACATAAATACAAGGATACATAAATGTACATATGTAGTATACAAAATGACCCAAAAACCCAAGTTTCTCATACAAGCTCCAATTGCAATGAAATTAGTCTCATTTTGAAGGTCTTTTAATATGTAGTATTCTAAGAGTGAGTCGACCTAAGTAAGGGTTTGTATGCGGGCTTTATGTGTGTTTTAATGTACAAGGGTTCTCAGGATATTTGGGCTATTTTACAAGGGTGATTTTAGGCATTCTTCCCTATGTTATTAAGGAATATATACATATATATTATAGAGAAGAAGTTATTTGATGAAGATGTATTTTACAGGGGATTTTTGGCATTCTTATTTAAATGCAGATGAGCTGCTAAAATGCATGAATTATGGATGCATGCATGAGTGTTATTTATGCAAGATAAAAGGAAATATGCCTCTATTTTCTCGGGAACAAGGCTCTATTTTTGACTTTTGATGTGATGAATCACAGATTCATCACTCGCCTATGGTATGTAATGAAAATATTAATGTTGATGGATCTGACGACAGTTCTCAGCAGGATGCATTACAGGAACATGGTGCTACCACAGAGGATCTGGATGTTCCAATCGCTCTACGCAAGCAGAAGAGAAGCTGTGCCAAGTATCCAGTATCAGCTGTGGTTTCGTTTGAGAGGCTATCTGGACCATTCAGGACATTTGCATTGGCACTTTCAGCTACAGATATTCCACGAAATCACCATGAGGCTTTGCAGGATTCTCGATGGCGGCTAGCAATGGAGGAAGAGATGGCGGCACTTCAGTCTAGAGGAACATGGAGCTTGGTTACTATACCACCGGATGTCACCCCGGTGAGTTGTAAGTGGGTATTTACAGTCAAACATAATGCAGATAACTCCATTGACAGGTACAAGGCACGCCTAGTTGCAAGGGGATTCACACAGACGTATGGAGTGGATTATCTTGACACGTTCTCCCCGGTGGCTCGTCATTCCACTCTGCGGATCCTCCTATCAGTTGCAGTTACTAGAGACTGGCCACTCTATCAACTGGATGTGAAAAATGCCTTTCTGTATGGCGACCTTCAGGAGGAAGTCTACATGCAACAGCCACCAGGTTTTGCTGTTGAGGGGGAGTGTTCCAAGGTTTGCAGATTACATAAGGCTATCTATGGCCTTAAGCAGAGCCCCAGAGCATGGTTCCAGAAGCTGTCAGACCTCTTTGAGAAACAAGGATATAAACGCTCCAATGCTGATCATTCCTTGTTTGTACAGAAGACGGCAAGAGGTATTGTTGTAATCATGGTTTATGTTGACGATATCTTGATTACAGGCGATGATGACCAGGGCATTAAGCAGGCAAAAGAAAGGCTGGGGACCGAGTTTGTCACCAAGGACTTGGGAGTCCTTAGATATTTTCTGGGGCTGGAGTTTGCCAGAAATCCGTATGGATTAGTCATGTCACAGAGGAAGTATGTCACAGATCTGCTGAGTGAGACAGGTATGCTAGGGTGTCGACCTGCTACGACACCAATGGACCCTAGCATGAAGCTGTATGATGATGACACAGAGGAGGTTGACTGGAGAAGATACAGAGAGCTGGTAGGCAAATTGTTATATGTCACGATCACTAGGCCAGATATATTATTTGCAGTGAGCCGTGTGAGCCAGTTCATGGAGCAGCCACGCCAGGTGCATATGGATGCAATACACATGATACTTAGATATCTCAAATCTTCTCCAGGTAAAGGTCTGCTATTCAAGAAAGGGAAGGGGATTTCTGTCTCAGCATGTGCAGATGCAGACTATGCAGGATGTCCTAAGGATAGGAAGTCCACCTCAGGGTATGCTGTCTATGTTGGAGATGCCCTAGTCTCATGGAGGAGCAAGAAGCAAACTGTGGTAGCTAGATCCAGTGCTGAATCCGAATATAGGGCTATGGCCCAGGCTACTACAGAGATGATGTGGGTGAAAGCGGTGCTGACAGATTTATGCTTAGACATACCACTTCCTATGAACTTGGAGTGTGATAATCAGGCTGCCTTGTTCATTGCAAACAATCCTGCATTCCATGAACGGACTAAGCATATTGAGGTGGATTGCCACTTCATACGTGATATGATTCAGAAAGGATTCATTACCACATCCCATGTTACTTCAGAGAACCAGACTGCAAATATATTCACCAAGGCATTGTTACGTGTCCCATTTCAGAAGTGTGCTTCCAAGCTGAGCATGATTGACATCTATGCTCCATCTTGAGGGGGAGTGTTGACGCATACTTAGTTATTGTGTCTTTTGCTATTTTATTTTCTTGTTATCCTCTTTATGTAATTTACCCATAGGCTACTCTCCTATATAAGAGAGCCTAGGGCTATGGAATAAACATCTCATTCACGTTTCCCAACAATCATTGATCTTTCACGCCTGCATTTTGCCTCGATCTGAGGATTACTGAATCGAGTCATATCCTCGATCTAAGTCACCTACGTATATAAACCCCTTGTCGAGCTATTGTTTGTTGTCGATCCGTTCTCTCATTCATCGCCCCTCAGATCAACCCAAATTCGAGTTGAGATAGGTGACATCATTCTCCTCGAACGATTTGCAGTGTGCGTACGGAGGGAGGAGCGTGATCCAAGCCTTGCTGGTGACCTCCTAGTGGAGCTCCACCTTGGCTCCATGTTCTGCAGGTAGAGCCCAAGTTTTCTCGTATTTTGGGTAGATTTAGCTTTCACCATTCCATTTCTGACTTTATTTCTTGCATAAGCTGTTTATTTTAGCGTAAGAGTTAAATTAAGTTCACCGGAGCTTTCAAGCTCCAGTCACTTTTTAACAGTCCTCCTTCCTTATTCCACCTCGCCTGACTATCCCATCAGTTTCCCCTTCGCCTTCTCCACCTCCCAACGCCCTTCATTTACCTTGATTCCACTTGGATCGAGTCTCCAGGTCTTCTTCCTCCGCTACTCGGCTGAGACCGCCGCCCCACCTCATATCCTCCCATTTCCACCAATCAAAAGGGCAAGAGGTTCATCATTTTTTCTGGTTACTTTTGTGCAGGAAGCCTTGAACCAACACGAAGCAAAGAAGGGAGTTGTATTTCCACGCACCTCCAGATCCCCATCGATGGGATCTGGACTCTCTTAAGCCCTCCATTAGCTGCGGACAACCCCTAGCAATCGACAGAGCACTTCAGCAGCTTCAGAGACCGCCAGACGACGAGGATGAAGCCAGAGGAAGCTCGCCCCGGCAGTGCTTCATCCATGTTCTTGCAGACACCCTTTCAGCCATTGGATTGGGTGCATCACCCAGTTGACTCAGCAGCCATTCGATCAGGAGGTCCCTTGGCCGTTGATCCAACTGATGATTTGATCAGACCAATCAGATATCGAAGCGGTATAGGCACATCTTGACCGTCAGTACATAAGTGGCACCATGTGGGCGCACATCAACAGTTGGATGATGCCTACAGGGGTATTTTGCATATTCCACCCCCAATTTTGTATTTAATTTTCAGTACATAAACATTCCTATGTAGTTATATTATTTTTGTAAATTTTGTAAGTTGAACACTAAACTTTAATATTTTATACTTATGTCCCCCACCATGTCACACGTACGCATACACGTGAGGTGGCAGGAATTTTGCAGGGGACCCCACTAAGTTTTTTATTTCTATTTAGTCCATTAATTTTGTTATTTAGTGTAATATTTTTGGGAAAATTTGCATTATGGACCTTTAGCTTTTTAGTAACTACAAAAAGAGATTTTTACATCCATAACCCTAAGTAATTCTACAATTACAATCATAACCCTGCATAATCGTGAATTACATCCAGAACCCTCAATAGTCTTAACTCTTACACCCATAACCCCCCAGTTAACTTCCATCCAATATTCGGTTATCTATGACGATATCCGTTAAATATTTTACATTTTTTACTCTTTAAGTTATATTATTTACAAATGAGTACACTCTCCTACCTCCTCCTCATCCTCCACCTCCTCGACAACCCCTCCTCCCCGCTTCCTCCTCATTGACCACCTCCTCCCCGCCGACCCCCCATCACCGCTGAGGTAGCCACCATCAAGCCCCCCCCCCCCCCCCCGACCAGGCCTCCCCCGCTCGCCTCCTCCAGTTCAGGCCGGACCTTCCCCTCCCCCCGCAAACCCTCCCCCACCCACCTCCTCCAGCCCAGGCCGGGCCTTACCCCGTCGACCCCCAACCTCCACGTCGAGACCTCCCTCCCTTTGAGCCTGCACCCCCCATCCTCCGCCCTCCACCCACCTACCCCCTCCCCCGTCGAGCCTTCCTCCCCCCTGCCCTTGGAGCCTGCGCCGCCCCCCACCCCCGCGTTATAACCCGACCTGCAGCGAAGCCCCCCGCCCCCCCGCCCATCCGCCCCCTCAACGCAAAGCCCCCCTGACCTGACCTCCAGCTCACTCCAGCCTGACACAGAGCCCCCCTCCTAACCTATTGCTCGCCGCCTCACACAAAGCCCCCCCTCCCCCCGACGACCTCCAATCCACCTTATGTAGAGTCCCCTCCCTCCCCCCCCCCCAACGCAAGCCTCAACTCCAGGCTGCCGCATCACGCAAAGCCCCCCCACTCCGGCCAGACGTAGAGTCTCCCCCTCCCACACTATAAAAACCTCAAAGGGAGTCTCGTCCTCGAGACTCAAGTCAAGGTCATTAAGTGTCTTGTTTGGATTTCATATAGCCAAAAAAACCTCAAAGGGTCTTAAACCCATAAAAACCTCAAAGGGAAAACAAACCATATATTTTAACATATATCTAATTACAAAAGCTTGTTTTGATTTTACCTTAGAAAAGTTGCGGGTATCGTGCCCACATGTCCGCTTCGGTCTCCCGCATCGCCTCTTCGATGCCGTGTCGGTGCCACAATACCTTAACCGATGGAATCTCTTTGCTGCGAAGCTTCTTCACAACACTGTCAAGTATCTGCACTGGCATCTCCTCATATGTCAGATCTGGCTCCACGTCAAGATTTTCATAGCTGATGACGTGCTGAGGGTCGTGCACATACTTCCTCAAGTTGGATACATGGAAGACATCGTCAATAGTTGATAGATGTGGAGGAAGGGCTACATATCGCGGCACCAGCTTGCCACGAACACCAAAACTCTATATTCCCTTCATGGGAGATACTCGCAAAAATACCCAATCTCCAAACTATAATTGATAGGAATGCCATTAATATATGTGAGATTAGGTTCAATATGGATAAGTCATAACTGGATGGATGAAAATAAAAGAATTGGATTACCTGAAACTCTAAGTCTCTTCTCCGACGATCTGCATAGCTCTTCCGGCAGCTTTGTGCCGTCAGAAGCCTCCGTCTCACAAGATCAACAGCTCTCGCAGTCTCTTCCAAGAGATCTACGGAATATAGAGCATGATCACCTACCTCACACCAACTGAGAGGTGTGAGACATCTCCGCTCGTATAGGGCTTCGAATGGTGCCATGCCGATACTGGAATGATAGCTGTTGTTGTACGTGAATTCCACCAAAGGCAAATGGTCCTTCCAGGACCCTTTCCATTCCAAAGTGCATGCTCGTAGCAAATCCTTGAGCGTCTGAATGGTGCGCTCACTCTGACCGTCGGTTTGTGGATGATATGCAGAACTCATCTTCAGCTCTATCTGTAGTGCTGACATGAACTGATGCCAATAGTGCGATGTAAATCTCGAATCCCTGTCAGACACCACCTCTCGTGCTATACCATGTAGCCTGATGATATTCTGCATATAGAGCTTGGCCAATTTGGATGGAGTATAAGTTGTGTTGACAGGTATGAATTGGGCTGACTTGGTCAATCTATCAACAACGACCCAAATGGAATCATGGTCACCTGGTGTCTTTGGCAAGCCTGTGACGAAATCCATAGAGATACTCTCCCATTTCCACTCGGGAATGGAGAGAAACTGCAGTAATCCTGGTGGTCTCCTGTGTTCAGCCTTGACCATGTGATAGGTCATGCATCTGCTGACATGTTGCGCCACATCACGCTTCATTCCATCCCACCAGAAATGTCGGCGTAGATCACGATACATCTTCGTGCTGCCTGGATGGATAGATAATCGTGAATTGTGTGCCCCATCAAGAATATCTCTGCGTAACTGCTCGTCATTGGGCACAACGACGCGACCTGCCTTCCATAAAATAGACTCCGCCACAACAAAGTCATCAACCTCATCCTTGATGGCACACATGTATCTATCTCGGATCCAAGGATCTGTCTTATGGCCTTCGACGATACGATCCCACAAACTACTGAATCGTGGAGGTATAGATGTGGATGTGGATACACTCTCCTGAGGAAGCCAATCAGTTAAAGATGCGAGCATATCCCACGTGTATAGCCAGTTCGTTGTACCCTCTGCATGCGCTCTCCTGCTAAGTGCATCATCCACCACGTTTCCCTTACTGGGATGGTAAGAGATCGTGCAATCGTAGTCCTTCAGTAGCTCGAGCCATCTGCGCTATCTCATGTTCAGCTCTTTCTGATCAAAGATGTACTTCAAACTCTTATGATCAGTGAAAATCTCGAAATTCGCCTCATAAAGATAGTGGCGCCAGATATTCAAGGCGAAGACAACTCCGCCAACTCCAAGTCATGGGTGGGATAATTCCGCTCATGTGGCCTTAACTGTCGTGATGCATAAGCAATCACATGTCGTTTCTGCATCAGTACTTCTCCTAGACCTTCCCCAAGATGCATCTGTATAGACTGTGTAATCCTGAGTACCTGAAGGAAGAGCAAGAATAGGTGATGTAGTCAATCTCTTCTTCAGTGTCTGGAAGGTCTGCTCACATGAATCGTCCCAAATGAATGGAACTTCCTTCTGCGTCAATCGTGTCAAAGGGCGAACAATGTGTGAAAATTCGTTGACAAAGCGTCTGTAATAGCCCACTAATCCAAGGAAGCTCTGAATCTGAGTAACTGTCTTGGGTTGCTCCCAAGACATAACCGCCTCAATCTTCGCAGGATCAACTACCATGCATGCTCCAGAAATAGCATGCCCTAAAATGAGACCTAGGATAACCATAACTCACACTTGCTCAGCTTGGCATACAGCTTGTGCCCCCGTAATGCATCTAAGACAATCCGTAGATCATTTACATGATCTCATTCATTCCGGGAGTAAACGAGCACTAATCAATGAACACCACCACAAATTTGTCCAAATATGGACGGAAGATCTGGTTCATCATATCCATGAAAGCCAGGGGTGCATTGGTGAGCCCAAACAGCATCACCACAAACTCATAGTGTCCATAACGAGTCCTGAAAGCTGTCTTCGGAATATCAGACTCTCGAATCCTCAGCTGATGGTAGCCTGAGCGAAGATCGATCTTCGAGAACACCGAAGATCCCTAGAGTTGGTCGAACAAATCATCGATGGGCGGCAAAGGATAACGGTTCTTCACCATTCTCTTGTTCAGCTGCCGATAATCGATGCACAGTCTCATGGATCCATCCTTCTTCTTGACAAATAGAATCATAGCACCCCAAGGTGAAGTCCTCGGCCACACGAATCCCAAGTCAAGTAACTCCTGCAACTGCACCTTCAGCTCTCTCAACTCAGCTGGTGCCATTCGGTAAGGAGCCATCGCGATCGGTTGTGTATCTGGTAGCAATGTGATCTCGAACTCGATCTTTCTCTCAGGAGGTAATCCTGGTAGCTCATCAGGAAACACGTCTGGGTAGTCTGATACTACTCGGATGTCCTGTGGCATCGGCTTATGATCAGATACCTCTTGGACAAATGCTACATAGGAATCGCAACCCTGATCAACAAGTCGCAGAGCTCGCAACACTGAAATGTACTGTATGGTGGAGTCATGTATAGTACCCTCAAAGGTAAACTCAGGTAAATCTGGAATCCTGAAGACAACTGTCTTCCTAAAACAATCAACAAGTACATGATGAGCAGATAACCAATCCATTCCCAAAATCAAGTCGAACTCATCAAGCTGTAGGAGTAGACAATATGTGATCATCTCGTAACCGCCAATCAATACGGGCAAGTGCCTGACTATAAGGGAAATGACGAACAACTGGCCACCTGTCCCTCGGATGTGATATGGAGAAGAGAGAGTCTCTGCGACTCTATCTAAAGAAGAAAGTAGCCTCGAAGCAAGAAAAGAATGTGTTGCACCAGAATCAAATAGAACATGGAAAGGTCGGCCTAAGACTGAGACCATACCTTTCACCACAGTAGCTGCTGAACGTGCTTGCTCCTCAGTAACTGCATGTAACTGACCCTTCCTGGCTGGTGCAGTACTGGATCCTGTCACACTCTGCGTCTGTCTCTGCTGCGGTCGCCTGAAGTTGGAGTTCCTGCCACGAAAACTCCCTGAACGTTGTGCCTGAGGCTGCGACTGTGATGGTTGTGGCTGAGGCTCACTAGAAGCCTGTGTGCACTGTGATCGGTAATGTCCCCACTCGTGACATCGGTAACATCGGACTGATCGAGTAGATGGAGTGGTCGTGTCTGCTCGCTGCAACCCAGATGGTCGAGCAGAATCTGTGCCACGTCCGGCAAGTGCTCCTCCTAAAGTAGTCGATGGAGATGAACGAGCACTGCCAGAAAATGTCGAACTTGAAAATGTCGAACCTGTAGGTCGGAACCGTCTGGCTGACCTCTGCTGCTGAAACGGTCGACGTATTGGTCCAAAAGATCGTCGTGGTCTAGGTGTTGCTCCAGACGAACTCCCGAAACGTCTCCCTCTGATGTATTCAAACTTCTCCACTGCATCGGTAGCCTCGGAGATGGAAGTGATGTGTAAACCAGCCAGCTTCTCATGTACCTCCTCTCGCATGTCGCTAATGAACTTTTCCAGATTCTCCTCTGGAAATGCTCCAGCTGCTCGTGTATGTCGTGACAGCTCTGTGTATCGGATAAAGTAATCTCTGGCTGTCATCTGTCCCTGACGAAGCTCTGCAAAAAGTCGGTACCGGGACTCCTTCCACTTCGCAGAAAAGAAGTGGGCTCTGAACCTCGTCTGCTCTCGGCCTAACTCGGATACTAAAGCATCCCGCCATCTCTTGGCAAAGTCTGTCAATGAATAATTCATGAAAGATAGCCATGTGTCTCGTGGCGCGCGAATCATCCTCAGCACCTTCATCACTCTCTTGAGCCACTGCTCTACCACATCTGATGTCCCTGTACCCTCGAACAAGGGCACATTGGCCCGCTGGTAGGAAGTGAAGATGGACTGATGCCTTTGAATGGCAGAGTACTCGTGTGCGCCCTCGTCTGCAAAGTCAACAGGGTCATGCTCCCTGTCATAGTCTCCATCCTCCTCAGCTCCATACTCGGATATCTCCTCAAGTGGATCGCCGAAATGAGGCTGTTGTACCTCAATCGACTGTCGTTGGTCCTAGCGTGTACCTTCGTGAGATGGACGGTAAGTGGAATCCGATAACTCCTCAAATCTCATCTCTATGACCGTATGTCTGTCAGCAATCTCTGTCTGCTGAGCCAGAATCTGATCCTGCTGGCCTCTCATAGCATCCTGTTGTTGCTGAAGGTCAGTGAGAGCGGTCAGTATCCGTGCCAGTTGGTCATCCGTCTCCTGTCCCGATCGAGATATCATGGCTCTGCATGAGAACCATAATTAGTCATAAAAGTACCATTTGAAGATACTTATAATGTATGCTTTTCTCTTCTTGGGATATAATATGAAAATTTATGAAATTGGTGGCATTTGTGGTCATTGAATCTGAATGTCATATTTCCCAACTCGGACTCACGACAAATCAGAAGACTGTCACTATCCGAGAACTTAATGCGATCGGAATTGAAATACCGCGAATGTGTGTATGAGAGTACCACTGCTCTGATACCAAACTGTGAACCTCCTAGGATCCGGGTATCCGTTTACGACACTTTCGCGGCATTTCATTCGCATGAGATCGCATAAGCTACAGAAAAACAGGAAAATTTTTCACGCTGCTATGTTTACGTATGGCATTCACATTCTTTTCATAAACCACAAGGACAAGAAGAACAAGTGTCACCGCCATTTCATTTCATAATTTTTCATATAATTATAACATATACAAGAAGTCTGCCAGTATATACAATATTCCCAAAATTTTATACAGAAGAGAAGGGGAAGCATTTACATCATAAAATGAACCAAAAACTGAGACAAAAGCAACATACCGCCTGGTATATACCCTATCGGCTGGAATCATCAACGGCTACTGGGCAACAGGCTCCTTGCCTGCCAAAATATGTTAGTAAAGAAGAGGCGTCAGCAGTTGCTGGTACCTCCTAAAAACTTAAAAAAAAATAAAGCGGGCATTTAATTATTTTCAAAAAGCAACAAGTAGAAAGGCAGAAACAATTAAGATTTACTTCTACTTGCGTATGTAAAAAAGGTTTTCAGGTTGTTTGTATGCACCTTTCATGCTCATCCATTATCCCACCGTTTCCCATATATAACATATTTATATTGTAATTGATTGACCATAAGTGTGTAGGTGTGTGTATATATATTTTCTCATAATACTATTGTCATATTATTTCAAATCAAATTTTATTATAAACACTTCCAACTAACTCAACTTTCATTGTAATTTCTCTAACTCTCAATTGTAACTGTCTCAGATGTAACCCTTAGATGACTCAGATGTAGACAAGGATGATTTGGATATAGAATCGCCAAGTCTGCTTGGCGAAAGAAAAACCCAAGCGGTGAGGTAGCCTACAAATGGCTCTTCCGTCTCGCCCTCTAATTGAAAGTGCAGTCCAATAGAGGGATAGGTCTACTCCAAAACTACACCAATAAGACGGGTGAGAGAGCCTCTCCGGAAAAGTCGCTCTAGAAAAGGACCCGACTGGTAACGGGCAACCGAGCTCGTATGAAAAATTAAAACTGAGGACCCCCCGCCTGGGTATCTTAAAATAGAGGGTCAGTGGAACTGGTCAAAAGTCGGGATCCCAACGAGGCGTAAAAAACTACGAGTTCGCGTAAAAACCGTGAAAGAGTGGGATCCTAGACCCGTGCACTTGGTGACCGCTGCTCAAACTGGGCTTCCTATCTCCCGCCCAGCTGAGGGTCACCACGCCCTCACACGGTCAAGTGTGAAAGTCACCATGACTGGCACTATTATTATAAGTCATTACCTATTCACGGTCATCTTCACTTGATTGTCTATTTATCTCTTTCTCAATTCTTTCTGTCGTTAATCTTACAGATCTAGGTATTATGTGGTTGACTGCATAGATTTAAGTATTTTGGGTCAAAAATCTAATGGGTATCTATGATGTTCATCAGACTCTATATCTCCAAGTTATGATGCCAAGATTATTACGTATATAACTTTCATAGGGGTACCAGAAACTTCACACTTTCTTTGACATAAAAAGTACTTTTAAGGATCGAAAAGTAACTGTAAATTTCTAGTAAGATCAACATTTTCATATGGAATTGAGATCTTGACACTGGATACTGTTGTGAAGGTATTTGATATGATAGTGTATTAGATGAACGGTGTAAAGAAGAAGAAACGGACCAGATACCCAATTCAGTAGAGAAGGAAAAAAGTCTCCCTTTGAAATAAAAAGTTGTTAACATTTAGGCGTAATAATTAACAATTCAAAATGAACAAAACCATACAACACTGATCAAGGGAGCACATGATTGATAAAGAGAAAAGAGTATTTAAATGAGAACAAGAGATGGATCTGGCAAACGAGAAATTTCCATATACTTTAATGTCTTCAGAGGAGACTCCACTCTTTTCAATACATCTCTGACAAGCTATGAGCTTCCTCTTAGTGAGTACATATTCCCATGGAATAGACAACAAACTAATCAAGTTAAACAGATTGTCATACCTAATTTCAACAGTTGGCCAATAATTCGAAATTCAGTCCAAATTATTATCATTTCTCCAGATTGTCATCCCCTGTTGTAAACTATTCTCACCGCCGAGTAATAGTTTCTTGACCTCATACTCCACAGGTGTGTAATTGATGGGGTTATTTTTCATGGTAGGTGTTATTGTTTTCTATGGGAAGAGAATGTTGCGCCAAATCCTGGAAAGAAGTTGAAATTAATGTGTGGGTCTACTTAAACACGTACCACTACCTCTTAATAAGTACTTAATTTACATTTGATTACCTCTATGTATACTTCTGGGACAAAACACTCATCTTCTGATGCAAAGCTTGCTTCTTCTATTTAGCTCTGCTAGCCATGTTTGTTATTGTTCAAATTTTGATTTTTTTTGATATGTGATGCTTTCAAAAATAATACAAGTGTCTTTTCTAAAACAAAACACAATTGATCAATTAAAAGGTAACTTTGATGTATGTTTTCAAAAAGAATGTAAAACATGATTCATGGATATCCTGTGAGTAGAGCAGTACCCAACACATATTATTATCAAATTGTCTCAACTAAATTTCACGTATTACAGTAAGAAGGGAAGGTTAGATTATACATTGTGGATCCATATATTGCATGCAAGGCAGCAAAAGAAAGGGATAGAGATTGTACATATCATCCAATGAGACTCAAGCAGTGCACAATAAACATGGATTTTAGAGGATAAGGCATGTATGGCAGGAACGAGGGGAAGGGAATGTACCTAATTTGGGTCTCTTAATTTCGATCTCCAAGATGGAGAAGATGGTTGCATGCAACAGGCTTTCAAAGTTTCATGGGCTTGGAAAGAAGACTGCAAGAACATGGAAGAAACACAACTACTGAAATAGCCAATTGCAGGCTCCAGGGGAAGGGAAGAAGAGCTCCAGGACTTTCTGTAAACAGCTGTACCAGAGCTCCAGCAGTGGGGATCTCTTCGTTGGAACTTGAGAGAAATGACAAGAGGTTTAAGGGGAAAAACAGTGGGAGGAAAGAGGAGAATTAGTTCATTCGTTGGAATAAATAAGAGATAAAGGAGAGGTAGGTTCCTTCTAGGAACCTTCCTCCAAGATATATTATTCTCTCTCTCATTGATGACATCAGCATGCTGATGTCATTATTATAAAATATTTTTTTATATATTTTTTTAAAAAAAGTATTAGGCTAACACAGACTCTGCTACTGTTATTTATTATATATGTATAACTGAACAGTATAGCAGAAATTTTATTTTTATATTATTATTTTTTAAATCATATTTGTTTAACATTCTTAAAGTGAACCGTACGCGCACCTCGGGTCTCGGATTTTGACGCGCAATATCTTTTTTTGACCGTCTCGGAAAGACGATCAATATGACTATAATATTAATATACTTCCGATCGGGTTTTGAATACCCGAATTTTCGAGATACGGTTTTGGTTTGGATTTAAATTTTGTGAAATTAAAATACCAAACGATCTTCGACTGACGAATTTCCGTTGGCCTTGTTTCATCAAATCGGATCTAATGATGGTCTCGATTCGTTTCGCGATTTCCGAATTTACGTCACGGTTTTTTCGGGCACGCATTACGATGCGATCGATTTTTGGTCGATTTCGCCCGAATGACTTTTGATTCGCGATCCATTGATCGATTTAAGTTATTTAGTATTGACAAACAACTTTATTGGTTAAACGAACCCTATTCGGCCCGGGTTCGGGTTTGGAAACCAGATGTTACACACACCCGAAACTGACCTCCTGCCCGCTGCCACACGTAGAGGGTCGCCGCTTCACGCAGAGTCCCCTCCCCCCCACCCAACGCAAGCCTCGACCTCCAGCCCGCCGCACCACGTAAAGCCCCCCCTCCCCCGAGCCTGCGCCCCCAATCACCCCCCCCCCCCACATCGATCATGCCCCTCTGCCTCCCTTCAAGCATGTGCCCCCAAATCCATCCCCCCGGAAGCGCCCCTCCTCCCTACGGCCTGCCACCACCGCTTTCTTGGAAGATCCTCCCACCTCGCCTCTCCCTCCCGCTTGCGGATGCCACTAATTTTTTATTTTTCTAAAAGCAGTTGGAAGATCATGGGTTAAATTAACCCAATGATATGATTGGGTTAACAGAAAAACTAACAGAGTGTTATGCGTGTGAGACGAAGTGACTATTTGGGGTTTGTTGTATAATTCACGATTATACAAGGTCATGATTATAATTGCAGAATTACTCAGGATTATGGGTGTAAAATCCTTTACAAAAATACCCCTGCTAGTACGTTTTATATTCAAATATCTGGGCATTCTGCATGATTAGCCCTAGACTCTGTAGGGGGTACTGAAACAACTTAGTACTTTTAGCAAATTGCAAAAATGTCCCTACCATAAATGTATTTTCTTTTTATCGATTTTTATTTTATCAGATGTCTTTTATGCTATAAGATTCTAGAAAAATAAGGATAATTGTCTCGAATATTATTCGATCACGTATAATTTTATAATTTTCTTAAGGCCTTTTTCTTTATTTTTCTATTTACTAAAAATCAAAGACATCACTTATTCCCTATTTGCTTTCAAATACAAAAATAAAATAAAAACACTTTTAAAAATTCAAAAAAATAGTGTCTTTATTATTATATTTTGTAAAAGCAGAACAAAAATCACTAAAAATTACAAAAGAAAAATATTAAAAATTGAAAACCCAAAAACTTTATAAAAAATTATTAAAAATTATATAAAACCCAAAAACATTTATTTTTATTTCTTATTTTTGCCTATATTATATATTATATATTATATATTAAAAAATATTGAAATTTTGGAGATAGTTATCTATTTTTAAATTTCAAAACAATTCGGCGTATTATTATAAGTCATTATTTTGACGATTTTAATCAATTAAAAATAGCAAAAATTATAAGAATATGAACAAAAATAGAGAAAAATGTAAAAAAAGAAGAGACAAAGACATTTTTTTTTAAATTTTGAGCATTTTTAGCTATATCGATAAATATAAAAAGCCTACATTCTCTCTCTATATATATATAGCTATATATACTTATACTATTATTACTTAAAATAGATTTTAAAATCTGAAAAAATAAAAATGACTGTAATTTAGGGTATTTCCCTTATTTTAACTATATTTGTTATATGTATTATATATAGTATCTATATTATACATATTATTGCATATACATATATTTTACCTTCTAAAATGAAAAAAACTAAAAATCAGAAAAGAAAAAAAGAAAAAAATATAAATTAACAATAAAAAATATAAAATAAATAATGCATAAAAATTAAATATCATTAAAAATCCACAAAATATTATAGATAAAAAGATAAGAGAAGGAAATTTTTTTGATTAATTGTCCAATCTATCATGTTTGTTCCCTGAGTTCGGCACTCTATATACTTACACCTCTACACTTTTTTGTAGAGTTATATTAAGTTTTAACTCTACACACATATTGCATTTCTTTATATCTATCTGTGGGTACATTGTGTTTGATTCGCCTTCCGTGAGCGGTCGCCATAGCAGCGGTGTTCTCGCTTTGTGTATAACATCAGACCCTCGCAAAAAGTGTTTCGACATTTCCTTAATGAAAATGGAAAATCAAGGAATTTCCATTTAATATGGAAGATCTAACGTACGCCTGTACAAAGCAAAAAAATTGTTAAGAGATTTCCATTCTTTAAAGTTTCAACACCTATTCAGTAACCATAGTTGATGTCCAATCTACTTCAGACACCACTAGCAGCATTGCTAGCCATCAGTAGTAGCTCCCAACCACAAAAATCTCCAAAAGAGGGCATCCATTCTTTTTGCCACACTGATTGACAACCAAAAAATAAAAAGAAAGCAAACTAACGAGGAAGGTGCAGATGTCAGTAGAAAAAGTCCGCCGCCCCCGGATAGAGGGCATCCATTGGCACGCTTCGTTACTTCATTGGCCTGGAGTTTGAACGAAATCAGCAGGATATGGTTATGACACAAAGGAAGTATGTCTCTGATCTTCTATCTGAGATAGGTATGACAGGAGACCAGCTACTACTCCGATGGATCCTAATGCGAAGCTCCATGATGATGAATCTGATGAGGTGGACAAGAGACGGTACAGAGAGCTGGTAGGGAAATTATTATATGTTACTATTACCAGGCCTGATATATCATTCGCTGTGAGTAAAGTAAGTCAATTCATGGAGCAACCCAGGCATGCGCACAAGGATACAATATTCATGATCTTGAGATATCTGAAGTCATCTCCAGGGACAAATCTTCTGTTTAGAAGAGATACGTCTCTCTCAATTACAAGATGTGCAGATGCAGATTATGCTGGGTGTCCTAAGGACAGGATGTCTACTTCATGCTTCATTATGTTTGTTGGCAGCTCATTGGTCTCACGGAAGAGTAAGAAACAAACTGTTGTTGCTCGTTCTAGTGCGGAATCAGAATATATGGCAATGGCGCAAGGTAGTACGAAGATGATGTGGGTCAAATCTGTCTTGACCGATTTAACAATTGAAGTGCCTCTTCCCATGCATCTCAAATGTGACAATCAGGCAGCCTTGTTCATAGCTAATAATCCAGCATTTCATGAAATGACAAAGCACATTGAGGTGAATTGTCTATACACTCGTGATTTGATCCAAAAGGTGCTTATCTCAATGTCTTATGTAGCGTCAGGAGATCAGATTACATACGTGTTTACTAAAGCTCTTGCTAGAGGTCCTTTTCATCATTACTGTTCCAAGCTGAGCGTGATAGATAAATATGCACTATTTTGAGGGGAGTATTAAGATATTTATGTTATTTTGTCATGTTTTCTGTATTGTTTATTTCTATTTTCCTGTTTATGTAATTTACACTTTGAGCTTCTCTCCTATATAAGAGAGCTCTAGGCTTAATGGAATACAACTTAATCTTTTCCTACCACATATGATAAGGGTGTCGTACGATGAGGTGATGGGCATGTTATCAGGGATCCGCTCCCCCATAATATGTGCAATTTGCCCCTTCAAAATCTTGCCTAGCCCAATAGCTCAAGGCGATCGCCTTGTTTGTCACAATTAATTTCCCCTATAAAAAATGCATGTATTATTTACAAAGGCAAACAGGCACTTCCCTCACAGAGATTACTCCATCCCACCCTCACCATATATAGTGCTTCTACAACCACTCTTCTCATGAAAAATATGGAGGGACAACAATCCATTTTCATCACAATCTCACGCAAACCCCCAAGATATCTAAAGCCCCATATTTCAAGTTATGATTTTAATAGTACAAACACACATGCGAATGATCTGACCAACTATCATTTATAATATCTATGAAAGGTTACATTGAAATTACCTGAATAAAGACATCAAAGAAACGGCGTCCTGCACTAGAATAGGTTTTATCATCAGTAAATATTATTTCAGCAAAGTGTAGCTTGACTGTGTAATGCCCTTTCTGTAAACAAAATCCATAGTATTTAAGAGAAGAAGCAGCAGTACGCGCTGACAGGTACAATGTGGGATCATTGATGTTCAATATAGATGCATTAGTGACGACGTATTTTGCATTTTTATTGCCAACAAAATCCCCAGTGCTACTATAAGCCCATTTCTGATCATTTGAGAGAGCAAACATTGATTCACCAACACCGTTTGTGTCCTCTTCGTAGTCATTTCCATTAATAGCTACATTTCCACCACCACAGTTGATGAACAATCGATAATCTGAAAGGTACCAAATAATAATAGGAACATTAACCTAGTTCTTTTCAGCAAAAAAATTAAGAATGCGGTCAATCTCACTTGTTGCTTTCTTAGAGCAGGGAAGATTCTTCAGCAGGCACCATGTTGACCTGAATAGAAAATGACAAAAAGGAAGATAGTATTGGAAGTGAAAAATGTATGAAAAGACAAACTAAAATGTTGGAGTATGTGTTATATGCGTCCATTGAGTTGTAGCAGGGTAAATGGATCCTGGAGGAGATCCATTTACCCCATCCAGTGTTTAGTCCCACATCGTCCAGTGGTGGGACTTGGAGGCTCTGGAGAGGCTATATAAGGAGCCCCAGACCTCCTGTATCCATTGAGAAAGTCAATAGACAAACACGCTCCGTTGAGGGCTTCTCCCGTGGTTTCATCCCGCTCCTCACGGAGTAGGGTTCCACGTAAAAATTTTTTGTGTTCTTCATGTTTATCTTTATTTCTATGCTCTGATTATCGTTTCCGCTTCCGCTTCCGATTTTCTAACATGGTATCTGTTGGAGTATAAGTTGTATGCGCCTATTGTGTTGTAGCAGGGTAAATGGATCATGGAGGAGATCCATTTACCCCATCCAGTGTTTAATCCCACATCGTCCAACGGTGGGACTTGGAGGCTCTGGAGAGGCTATATAAGGAGCCACAGACCTCCTGTATCCATTGAGAAAAAGGAATGAAGTATCCGTCCCTTTGTGGGCTTCTCCCGTGGTTTCATCCCGCTCCTTACGGAGTAGGGTTCCACGTAAAAATCCCGTTCTTATTTTTGTTCTTTATCTTTATTCCATGTTACGCTTCCGCTTCCGATTTTCTAACATGGTATCAGAGCGGGTTCGATCCTCGAGGATTTCATGATTCGATTTTATATTCGAGATTCATTGTTTGTGAAGTTTTTTTTTTGGAAGATCATGTTCGTTCAAGTTCCTGTTCTAGGTTTTTAAACCCTAGATTTATTCTCCTGCTGCATCAAGCGCACACGTGCCCAGTTGCTGGTGTCCATCTTGAAGTCTCCAATCAATTGATGAGGCATGCGTATCACCCTCATCGCATCGCAACAGGCAACAAGCAAGCAGCGCCCCGATCGAAGCAGTATGAAGATCCGAGGCGGCGTAGATTCAACCTCGCAGCCCTTGCGTCTGGCGGCGCAATCCTTACCACATCGCCGCACACCAAGCGGCAACCCCGATCGGAGCGGCGCAATTCCCAGTGGTGGCAGGCCACCACCTTCTCCGATGCAGCCACGATCCTCCTGCGCAGGCACCAGGCGGCGCCTCTCTTCCCCAAGGCGGTGCATCGTCTGCCGTGCCCCAGGCGGCACCCCTCCATCTCCGCCTTCGCGACGCTGCTGCTCCCACCGATCAACCCCAAGCAGCCGCGCCAAACCTCCAGCGCCGAACCCCCTCGCGCGAAGCCCCTCTCCGATGTTGTTGCACTCCTCTCCCGCGAATCTCCTAGCGGAAGCTGCGCCGCCATCTCCAGAAGAAGGTTCCGCACGACAGGCGGGCCTCCTCCAGATCAGCGAGCAGGCGCGAACCCCTATCAGGACACGGCGTGCGACGAAGAAGAAGTCCCACCCATCGGGGCGGCGGTCCTGTTTGATGGGTTCCCACTGTGGGAACCCTAAAGGGAGTGGGGCGTACGTTTTCTTGGGTCCCAAGCGTTTAAAAAAATAAAAAAAGGGGGGGAGAAGGGGCTGCGTTATTTTCGAGCCCAATTTGGGTCGCAAGTTAAAAGAGAGAGAGAGAGAGGAGAGTTTTGTGAAAGATTGGGCCCATATGTAGGTCAAGGTTCATGTTAAAAAAAAATTGCAAAAAAAAAGAAGAAGAAAAAGAGGCACGTGCAATAAAAAAAAGGAAAAAGCCGCACGCATTTTCAAAAGAAAAAAAATTGATTGAAAGCCGAAAAGAAAAATGAAACGGCTTTAAAAAAATTGTTTCAAAAAAAATGATTGGACGGCTTAAAAAAATTGGAGAAAAGCCGTAAGTGTTTGGATGTTCTTGTTTACCCCCGTATTATCTTGTCTTCTCCCAACTTGGTCGACGTCCATGTTTTCCGACAAGTATGGGAGAAAGGGGGAGTATATGTAGAGTCACAGGTCTTGTATTCCAGATGCAGATTCATATTTCCAGACCGATCAGATTTCAGACTCTACGGTTCAGATCCAGTCTCAGACTCGACATCAGATAGTTTCGAGTCCAGTTTCAGACACGCACGAGTGTGCGGTCATTGTTAGATGAGCATATGTTGCCATCATTGTCAGAGGTCCCCATCAATCTTCTTGTTGTCGGGCCAGAGTTTTCATGTGAGCCATAGGAACTCCAGAGCAGAGGACCTTTCCTTATGCCATATGTTGGCAAGGGTTTTCATGTGGTATCATAGGTACACCAGAGCAGTGCACTATTCTCTGGGCCAGATGGGCGAGACCTAGTTTTCCGACGAGGAGACTTCAGGCGCAAGTTCAGACTCGATGGTCAGGTTCCGAGTCGTCGGTTGACTCACACTCCAGCCCGTTCGTCCTCCTCACCTGCACGGCATGAGAAGCAACGTCCTCGACTGCAGCAATGTGCGCGTTGGGTTGATATTGTCCGTAGTGTCCTGTAGCGTTGAGTTGAGTATCTTTATGTTTGTCCAAGCTGAGCATTGCATGCTCCAGCTTGAGGGGGAGTGTTGGAGTATAAGTTGTATGCGCCTATTGTGTTGTAGCAGGGTAAATGGATCATGGAGAAGATCCATTTATCCCATCCAGTGTTTAGTCCCACATCATCCAACGGTGGGACTTGGAGGCTCTGGAGAGGCTATATAAGGAGCCACAGACCTCCTGTATCCATTGAGAAAAAGGAATGAAGTATCCGTCCCTTTGAGGGCTTCTCCCGTGGTTTCATCCCGTTCCTTACGGAGTAGGGTTCCACGTAAAAATCCCGTTCTTATTTTTGTTCTTTATCTTTATTCCATGTTACGCTTCCGCTTCCGATTTTCTAACAGTATCAGAGCGGGTCGGTTCTCGAGGATTTCATGTCCTTATTTTATTCGAGATTTGTTTTCTTTGTTCGTGGAAACAGTTCATGAAGATTATGGTTCGAGAGTTTTTTTTGGGTTCTTTGGAACCCTGGATATGTTCTCCTATGTCGCATAAAGTTAGGGCTTTGGAAGACCCTGCTTCTTCAAACAGCAGCGGCATCGCTCGCTGCTCGATCCAATAGCAGGCTGCATCTCAATAGTCTAGCTGCAACCCCCACAGCCCCAACTATGGCGGCTTCTCAATAGCAGGCTGCATCTCAATAGCAGGCTGCATCTCAATAGTCTAGCTGCATCGCAATAGTCTGCTCGACGCAACCCCAACTATGGCGGGTCGCAGCGGTGCACCTTCAAACCTTCCAGGCGAGCGACATACGAACCCTAGCGCCTGGCGGCGCCCTCCCACAGCCTTGCGCGTACCTAGCGCATGCGCCTTCTTCCCTCCGCGTTCAGCAGGCGCAACTCAGCGGGCGCACATCCCCTACGTTCAGCAGGCACAACTCAGCGGGCGCACATCCCCCGCGTGAATCGATCCCTCAGCACATCCTCCGGGCGCACGAACGCGCGTTGCCCTAGCCATCCCCAGGCGCACGAACGCGTGCGTTCCTCCCAGCCAAGTCGCACAGTCGCGCGAAACCCCTTCGCGCAAACCAGCAGAGGCGCAAGGCGATCTCAGAACCCCAGGCGACATCGCAGACGACATCTTCTCCAGCGGGCCTCCCCTTCGATCAATGTGCCAGGCTCCAGCAACATAGCCTCCAAGTCCTCCTCTTCGTGATGTTGGCGGCGGCGGCGACGCAAAAGAAAAGGCCCCATCAGGGGCGCAATTGCTAGGTTCCGAAAAGGGAACCAAGGGTTTGATGCCCTCGAGCCCTAGCGGGCTTCCATTATATATATAAAAAGGTTGTGATTAGTTGAGCGGCAGAAAGAAAAAAAAGGGGGATGGCCGATTATTAAAAAAAAGGGGGACGGGGTGCTCTTTTTGGCTTGAGGGAGTAAAAAAATGGAGGCTGATTAAAAAAAAGGCGAGAGAGAGAGAAAGTATTTTGTAAAGTCCAATTGGGCTAATGCATCTTTGGGCCCATATGGGATACGTTTATATTGTTCGAAAAAAAATGGATAAAAAAAAAGAGGCGCGTACAATTGAAAAGCCGTACGCATAAAAAAGAGAGAGAGAGAGCCGTATAAAGAAAAAAAATGATTGAAACGGCTTTATAAAAAAATTTGTTAAAAAAATGGCGGCTTACAAAAAAGATGATGATAAAAAGCCGCAAGTTCATGGTTTGTTTTTCCCCATTATATTGTCTTCTCCCAACTTGGTCGATTTCTCTGTTTTCCGACCAGTATGGGAGAAAGGGGGAGTATATGTAGAGTCACAGGTCTTCTCCAGATTTCAGATATTCCAGATTCACATTCAGATTTCCAGACCGGTTATATTTTCCAGACTCTACAATTTTCAAATGAAGATTTTCATGCGCAAGTTTCAGACTCGACGTTCAGATTCCGAGTCTCAGTTTGATGCGCAATTGTTCAGACTCGACGATCATTGTTTCCGAGTCTCCAGTTTCAGAACACGCACGAGTGTGCGGTCATTGTCAGAAGAGCATATGTTGCCATCAGTTGTTCAAGGTCCCCATCATTCTTGTTGTTGTCAGGCCAGAGTTTTCATGTGAGCCATAGGGACTCCATAGCAGAGGACCATTCCCTTGAGTGCAAGGGTTTTCATGTGGTATCATAGGTACACCAGAGCAGTGCACCATTCTCTGAGCCAGATGGGAGAGACCCAGTTCTCCGACGAGGAGACTTCAGGCGCAAGTTCAGACTCGATGGTCAGATTCCGAGTCTTCAGTTGACTCACACTCCAGCCCGTTCGTCCTCCTCACCTGCACGGCATGAGAAGCAACGTCCTCGACTGCAGCAATGTGCGCGTTGGGTTGATATTGTCCGTAGTGTCTTGTAGCGTTGAGTTGAGTTTCTGTCTGTTTGTCCAAGCTGAGCATTGCATGCTCCAGCTTGAGGGGGAGTGTTGGAGTATGTGTTATATGCGTCCATTGAGTTGTAGCAGGGTAAATGGATCCTGGAGGAGATCCATTTACCCCATCCAGTGTTTAGTCCCACATCGTCCAGTGGTGGGACTTGGAGGCTCTGGAGAGGCTATATAAGGAGCCCCAGACCTCCTGTATCCATTGAGAAAGTCAATAGACAAACACGCCCCGTTGAGGGCTTCTCCCGTGGTTTCATCCCGCTCCTCACGGAGTAGGGTTCCACGTAAAAATCTTTTGTGTTCTTCGTGTTTATCTTTATTTCTATGCTCTGATTATCGTTTCCGCTTCCGCTTCCGATTTTCTAACATAAAAATACATGGAACGTCTTTTTAAATGATGCCAGACACTTACAAGCTATTCTGCGAGGATGAAAGACTGGAAACCAAATTCCTGAACTCAAGAAGAGAGATTTTGGGTTAAGAATTTAGGCATAGGCCGAATCATCACAATTATTTACAAATAAATTCAATTAATTAACAGGTTCTTAGTCTTACACGGAATTTTTCTGACAACTGCCTTTGTCCGGACCTGTAAAAGAGTTGTCTGACAAATCTCTACAGATCCATTTATGTTATTGTATCCCTCAATATAGTTACAATGCACGAATGGGAAGTTTTAAATGACTGCCAAAAAGACTTACATCATTTTGTTTCCAAATATCCACTCTGGTATAGTTCCATTTAACATGTTACTTGTAAGATACCTGTGGAAAGAAAAGATTTCTAGAAGAAAGATGAGAAATGATTTTTAAGCAAGCACTTAATGCGGGCTTGCTAGGGGATGAATATGCCAGTGAATTTCTGGAGACAAAGATTATACAGGCTTTGGCACTTGTGAAATAATTTTATGCGAAATGTCATTAATAGAGTGTTTGCTTACATATAGACTATTTGTTGGTTCAGTTGCCGAATAGTGGATGGTATCTCTCCGCTAAATTTATTAAAGCTCAAGTCTCTGCAAGGACATACGTTGAAAAACTTGATCAAAAGCTTGAAAGTATTGTCACTTTCCAAGAGCAATTTTGATTTCCAATGCAATATGCAATTTTTCATTAAGTTCAAAATTATAACTGTTGAAAATAATATACTGGTATAGATCTTTTCTGTATCCAAACCATCTCCTTTTATTTATAGCAAAGAAAGCCTAGCTACTCAGTAGAGGCTGCCAGGTTATTGTTCTCATGGTTTTTTCACTGCAGTTTTCTCAAACTCGTGGAAAAGGATCTCCGTGTAAATTGTGTCTCGCTTGCATGTTTTTCCAGGTGTCCAATTTTATTTTGGAGTTTTCAGGGAGGATATTCATGTAGTCTGTACATGTTGAGGGTGTCCCCCTCTATTGTTGTGGCTGACAATCCTCGCAAAGGCATGGAGATGTGCATTTTGTTGGTATGTGGATTCGTGGAAACGCATGATTTTATCCTGTTGTGAAGATCGTAAGGGAAGAGTGCTGCCATTTTTCTTTGCAACATCATCAAGTGATCGATCAAATCAGTCTAAGGAGATTGATTGATCAATGCTAAAATAAGGGGTCCTCTATTCAGGCATTGTGCTCAACATGACCTTATGAGTATTCGACCACGATCTCCACCAGCGAAAAATAGAAAGATCTCATGATAGCTCATTCTTGTGATGGAGAGCAACTACAAATGCCAACATGACAATCATGTTACACTATTGTCCTTAGAGTACTCAATCATTCGTATCATCTATAGGATTGACCAATCTCTCAAGCCATGTCATTGATCATACCTCTCTCATGTCTACTTTTTAATCGATTACTGATGCTTTCTTCATCGACTACTATGTTTGAGAAGTCCAATGCTAAAAACGAAAAATGCCATAACCCCTTTTTATATTAAGAAAACAAATAAAAAATCGATATATTGATTATTGTAGAAAATGACAATGCGGAAGCGTAATTAAAGATAAAGATAAAGAACATGAAGAATATCGAGATTTACGTGGCACCATACTCCATAAGGAGTGGGATGAAACCATGGGCGAACAGACTCAAAGAGTTGATGCGTATATAGAATGCTCGTATTGAATAAAGAAAGTGTAAGGCTTCTTATATAGCCCCATCATAATGACCAACTCCCACTAATAATGATTGTAGAGATATATTTTATGTTTATGAACTTTCTTATCTATTTCCTTTTCCCTCTGTCTGCTTTATGCAATTTGCCCATAGGTCTCTCTCCCTATATAAGAGAGCCTACGGCTCAAGGAATAAATAAGTTTCTCATTTTTCCCAACATGGTATCAGAGCGGCAGTCCAAGACCGGAGCTCTCATACCCCCACAAACCCTAACCCTAGCCACACTGTCACCACCCCTCCTCTCCCATTCTCGGCTCCCCGTCGCCGCTGCCAGGTGACACCGTCGTCGCCCCGACCTCTCTCTAGGGGTGTCGCCGCACCTCCTCTCTCTAAGGGTGTCGTCGTCGCCCCGACCTCTCTCTTGGGGTGCCGTCGCACCTCCTCTCTCTAGGGGTGTCACTGTCGCACCCTTTCTCTAGGGGTTGTCATCCGCCGCCGCCTCTCTTTCTCTAAGGACCGCACCTCCACAGTCGTCGACTCCTACTTGATGGAACTAGTTGCTTGAGTCTACACATGCAACCAAATCTCTTTATATCAGTGTAGACAAAAGCTTGTCTAGTCTACAATACTAGTTTTCTCTAGCCGTCATGTCAGAAAGCAACGTAGATATCCCCACCACAGGCACCTTCAGAGGTCATGCGTATATAGTAAACATGGACGGGTCGAACTACAAATTGTGAGCCATGCAGTTCGTGAGCCTAATGAAGTCAATGGGTAAGAAGCATATTCCTACCGAGGAAGAGCCGACGAAGAAAACAGGGTTGTATGCCTCATGGGAGGTTGATGGCGCATATGCTCAAGTCTGGTTGTCAGGTACTTAGATACCAGAGATTGCAAACGATGTCTTACATCAGCCCACTGCCAAAGCCATGTGGGACATTCTTGCTGCCACGTATTCACGGGCTAAGAATGAGACAAAAATTCTACAACTTCAGCATGACATCTTCACTATAAAGCAGAATGGTCGACCCATGAATGCTCACTACACTGCCTTACGGGGAAGGTTTGAGAAGCTTCACAGCTTCATGCCCCTCATGACTACTCCAGAGCAGCTGAAGTCATATCGGAATGCCACGATGGTTGGTATTTTTCTGGCCTCCCTCGATTAATGGTATGAGGATGCGTCCTCTCATATTCTGCAGATGCTACTATTCCTCCCATGGAGGAGGCCTTCCGTACATTGAGTTGGATCAATATCTCAAGCCCTGCTCCAATGCCAAATTCCTCTGCTATAGCAGCCTCTCGTGGAAGAAGTGGTCCATCTCAGTTCCTGGGATGGGGACCACGTGGTAGGGATGGACATGGGCGTGGACAACCTTGTACCTATTGTCATTGATCTGGCCATACAGAAGATACATGCTACTCCAAGAATGGTTACCCAGCGTCTGCACGCGTAGCAGAGCAGACTCAACATTATGGCGCTCCACCCACATCAAATCAGTGATATGATGAGCTTGTGTCTCGACTGAGAGATGTCATGCCCCCAGCTAGCACTCCTTCACCTTCTTCTGAGAGCAATTAAGATATTACTGCTACTGTAGGATCCAGTACCTCAGGTAGTGCTCATACCTTTACTTCTCATCAGGATTCAGATATATTATAAAATCCTATGCAATACATCATTTGTGTGGAGACAGAAATCAGCTCATAGCCTACAAGCAGGTTCCTCCAGGAAGGACCGTGGTCATAATAGATGTGACTCATTTCCCAATCACAAGACATGGGGAGATCAACTTGACACCATCTATGCGATTGCAGAATGTGTTGCATGCTCCTAATTTCTCCATGAATTTACTATCTATTAGTCATATTACTAAGGTTTACATTACAACAACAACAAAGCATTTTCCCACAATTAAGTAGGGCACTAAGGCTTACATTACCGAGCGATATTTGACTCATCATCTATTGTATTTCAGGATATCCTTACGGATAGAGTGATTGGCTGTAGCCGTGAGAAGGCGGTCTCTATCGACTATTTCAAACAATGTATGTTGGAATATCCTCCCATTCTATTGGACATGTCTCTCCTTTCTTATGGCATCTACGTTTTGGTCATTTTCCACTTCAGAAACTGTCATGTCTTTCCCCAGATTTCACCACGCTCGTCGTTCAACTGTGAAGCATGTCAGTTAGGGAAGCACCATTGGTCTGTCTTCCCAAGTCATTAGTGTTAGAGCAATAGCTCCCCTTTTGAGTTTTTCCATGTAGACATTTGGGGTCCAAGTTGTGTTCCCGATCATAAGGAAAGGTTTTATTTAGTTGTTATGGATAATTTTAGTCGTCTGTCTTGGGTTTTCTTGTTGAAGAATAAATCAGAAGCGAGCAATGCTATTATGAATTTCATTAAAGAGGTGCAGAATATTTTTTGCACCAATGTCAAAATTGTGAGGACTGATAATTCGCTTGAATTCTGTACTCATGTGCTCTTTCATTTCTTCTCATCTCATGGCATTCTTCATCAAACCTCTTGTGCTTACATGTCTCAACAGAACAGTGTCGCAGAAAGAAAGAACGGTCACCTTCTTAATGCCACTCGTACCCTCCTTGTCCAGAGTTGTGCACCACATTCATTTTGGGGTGATGCGGTTCTCACAGCTTGTTATCTCATTAATTGTATGCCCTCATCGATGCTGGGAGAGAAGATACCTTTTTCCGTTGTTTTTCCTGACATTGAGTTGTTCTCTCTTGCCCCTCGTGTTTTCGGATCTGTTGTGTTTGTCCACCAGTTGTCTCGAGGGATTGACAAGCTATCTCCTAAGGGTGTCAAATGTGTTTTTTGTAGGGCATTCCAGGACTCAAAAGGGCTATCGTTGCTATGATTCGTTACGTAGGAGGTATTATGTTAGTGCAGATGTCACATTTTTTGAGTCTGTCATATACTTTTCTCATACCGGTGGCAGGTTGACACCTTCGGATTCAAATGATGAGGTCTATATTCCACTTCCCCCCATGCACCCACCACCTTTGTCACCAAATCCACCACCAACTCCTCCATCACCTCTACCATCCCTACCTCCTCCCATCGTTCTGGTTCTACCTCTACCACATCACTACAGTCGACGGTTAGCTCTTGCTCATAATCGTGGTCCATCATCGAGCATGCCCCAGGTTTGTTCTGAAAACATTATTTCTAATGATGGGTCATATGGTGTTTTTCAGCAGGGGTTACTTCAGGAGGGGGATGATCAGGCAGCTGGCAGAGATGATGCAAAACTTGATTTTACCCATTACTCTTAGAAAGCAGAAGCATTCTTGTGTTTCATATCTGATTGCTTACCATGTCAACTTTGAGCGTCTGACGGGTGACTTTAGGAGGTTAGTAGTTGCTTGGTCCACCCTGGACATACTACGGAAGTACCAAGAGGCATTGACGGATAGTAGATGGCATCTAGCTATGGAGGAAGAGATGGAGGCCCTTCAGACGAGAGGTACTTGGAGCCTTGTTCCAGCCCTGCAAATGGGTATTTACAGTGAAGCAGAATGCATATGGTAACATTGATCGGTACAAGGCTTGACTAGTTGCACGTGGGTTTACTCAGATGTACGGGGTGGATTATCTTGACATATTCTCTCCATTTGCTCGTCATTCTACTTTACGGATCTTTTTATTTGTTGTCATGGTTCGAAATTGACCCATGTTTCTGTTAGAAAATAGGAAGCGGAAGCGAAAATGATAAACAAAGCATTAGAACAAGAAAGATAAACTTGGAATAATACAAGAATATTTTACGTGGAACCCTACTCCCTAAGGAGCGGGATGAAATCACGGGAGAAGCCCTCAAAGGGGACGGATATTGCATTCCTTTTTCTCATTAGATATAGGAGGTCTGGGGCTCCTTATATAACCTCCACAGAGCCTCCAAGTCCCACCACTGGTAGATGTGGGACTAAAGACTGGATGGGGTAAATCAATCGTATAGGGATCCTTTTACCCTCCTATTACATAAGTGGCGCATGCCAATATACTCCAACACTCCCCCTCAAGCTGGAGCATGCAATGCTCAGCTTGGACAAATGGGAAGAGAACTCAACTCACGCTACATGACACTACAGATAATATCAACTCAACGCGCATAAATGTCGGTTGCTGTCGAGGAGGTTGCTTCTCATGACGTGCAGGTGAGGAAGACGAATGGGCTGGAGTGTTAGCCAACTGAATCTCCTCGTCGGAGGGCATGTGCTCTGAACTGTGCCTGTCAGAGTCACTGCAACTGAAATGAGTCTCCTCGTCGGAGTACTCTGGCCCGCCACAACATGTAGACAACTGCTTCATCTCTGAAAAAGGGCCAAACTAAAAAGGCCGTGGAAGTGCAATCCTCGTCGGAGTCCACGATCGCTGGAGAATGGAGTCTGAAAAGTCTCCTCGTCGGAGAACTGGGTCTCTCCCATCTGGCACAGATAATGGTACTCTACTCTGGAGCCCATATGATACCACATGAAAATCCTTGCCCACATAGCATAGGGAATGGTCCTCTACTCTGGAGTCCCTGTGGCTCACATAAAAACTCTGGCCGATACAACAAGAAGAATGATGGAGACAAGGACAAACGATGGCAGACATGTGATCATTTGAAAAGATCGCAAACAAGTGTGTGTCTGAAACTGAAGACTTGGAAACCATGATCGTCGAGTCTGAATAACTAATCACTGTAGAGTCTGAACAATCCGGCAGGTCTGGAGAATCTGATCTTTGAATCTGGAACAAGACCCGTGACTCTACACAATACTCCTCCATTCTCCCATACTTGTCAGAAAATGAAGACATCAACCAAGTTGGGAGAAGACAAGATAGATGGGGTACAAAACATTAATAAGTTGTATCATCATTCATCATTTTTCTACGGCTTTGCAAATCTTTTTTTTTGAAAGAATTTCTTAAGTATGGCTTTTCTTTTTACGTGCCTTCTTCTTTTCATTTTTTTAAAGCAAACACTTTTTTTGAAAAAAAATTTTGTACGCCTTTTTATTGTACGAGGCCTTTTTTTTAAACAACACACGGTCCAAAGAGCCCAAACTCTTTTTTTCCTCTCTTTTTTTAAACCATCCTCTCTTATTTTTTATGTCGTTCTATTCTCCCTTTTTTTTAAACTTCGGCTCATCACTTTTTTTTACACAGCAGACCCCTCCTCTCCTTTTTTCTGTTCATTACCCCTCTTTTTTTTAACCGCCAGGGATCATATTAGGGTTCCCAACGGGAACCCCATTCTCACGAAATGCCATCCCGAAGATGGGCTCCTAACATATTTTCTTTAAAGTCGTGGGACCCACCTTAGGGTCCCCACGATGGAAACCTCTTCTCAACAATATCGTCGCCTCGTGGAGAGCTTCAAATGCCTGTGCGATGCTTCGATCTAGGCGGCACCACCTGGAGATTCTGGAGGGGGGCTTCGCATATGAGGAGAGAGAGGGTGACGCCACTTGGGGCAGCGCGGGATGCTCACGCATAGGAGACCGTGCAAGGAGGTGTGGTGCTCGCGTGTGTTGCTTGGAGCCACATGGAGGTTCTTTGTGCCTGGAGCGCCTGGATGTTCGAGCGGCGTGCAGGAAAGGAGTCTCGACCTAGAGCCGCCTTGCATGGATGGATTCGCGAGAGCATCTTGACGAGGATGGGGTTGGACGCTGCCTTCGCCGCCTGGATCTGGCAAGAGGAGCGGTGCTGCCGCCTGTAGTTGCGAGAGATGCCCGCTAGGGCTGCCGTAGAAGTCATGATGGTGTTATGGAGTATCGCGCATCGCAATGCGCGCATCGCATAGCGCGTATCGCATAGCGCGCATCGCTAGAGGAGGAACAACGTCAGGAGGGCGTCGCTTGCGTGTTGGGTGTTCCTCTTGGAACCTTAGATCGGGAGAACGGGATAGAAAAAAACCCTCGAGAATCGACCCGCTCTGATACCATGTTAGAATATAGGAAGGGGAAGCGAAAATGATAAACAAAGCATAAGAACAAGAAAGATAAACTTGAAAGAACACAAGAAGATTTTACGTGGAACCCTGCTCCCTAAGGAGCGGGATGAGACCACGGGAGAAGCCATCAAACGGGCGGATATTGCATTCCTTTTTCTCATTGGATACATAAGGTCTGGGGCTCCTTATATAGCCTCCACAGAGCCTCCAAGTCCCACCACTGGTAGATTTGGGACTAAAGACTGGATGGGGACCCTCATGTTACATAAGTAACGCATACCAATATAGTCCAACAGTTTCAGCTGGATGTCAAGAATGTTTTTTTGTATGCTGATCTTCAGGAGGAGGTCTACATGCAGCAATCGTCATGGTTTGCTGCAGATGGGGAGTGTTCACAGGTGCGTAGACTTCATAAGGCAATCGATGGCCTTAAGCAGAGACCGAGAGCTTGGTTCCAGAAGCTCTCAGATTTGTTTGAGAAGCAAGGGTTCAAACGGTCGAACGCATATCATTAATGTAGATCATTTCCTTTTCGTACAGAGAACCTCCAGAGGTATGACTGCTATTATGGTGTATGTTGATGATATACTTATTACAGGAAATGATATGCGGGGAATAAAGAGGGCGAAAGAATTTCGGGGTCATGAATTTGTTATCACGGATCTTGGAGCTCTTGACACTTTTGGGATTGAAGTTTGCCATAAATCAACAAGGGCTTGTGATGACTTAGAGGAAATATGTCATTGACTTGATAAGTGACACGGGTATGCTTGGATGTCGACCCGCAACTACACCCATGGATCCAAGCATGAAGTTGTATGATGATGATACTGATTAGGTTGACAGGAGAAGATACATGGAACTGGTAGGAAAGCTTCTTTATGTTACCACTACCGGACCTGATATTCATTTGCAGTCAGTCGGGGGAGCCAGTTCATGGAACAACCTCGTCAGATACATATGGATGATATACAGATGATACTAAGGTATCTTAAATCATCTCCAGGTGCAGGGCTGTTATTTAAAAGAGATGGCACTATTACTATCTCAGCATGTGCTAACGCAGACTATGCATGGTGGCCCAAGGACAGGAAGTCCACATCAGGATTTGCTATATTTGTTGGAGATTCACTTGTCTCGTGGAAAAGTAAGAAGCAAACTGGCGTTGCTAGATATACTGTTGAATCTGAGTATAGGGCTACAGCACAAGCATGTACAGAAGTGATTTGGGATCGAGCGGTCCTTAGAGATCTACATATAGACGTTCCTCTTCCTATATCGTTGAAATGCGACAATCAGGTTGCCTTATTCATTGCTAATAATCATGCATTCCACGAAAGGACAAAGCATATTGAGGTCGATTGCCATTATATACGTGACATGATCCAGAAGTGCTTCATTTCTACATCCCATGTCAGCTCAGGGGACCAAACACATACATTTTCACCAAGGCCTTACTTAAAGGGTCCTTTCAAAAGTGTTCAAGCTGAGCAAGATAGATATATATGCTCCATCTTAAGGGGGAGTGTAGAGATATATTTTATGTTTATGTACTTTCTTATCTATTTCCTTTTCCATCTGTTTGCTTTATGTAATTTTCACATAGGTCTCTCCCTATATAAGAAAGCCTAGGGCTCAAGGAATAAATAAGTTTCTCATTTTTGCCAACAATGACCAGCATGATTGAAAAGATAAATAATATCACAACACTCCCCCTCAAGATGGAGCCAAGATATCAATCTTTTCAACTTGGAACAATATCTCTGGAATGGACCTATGGCTAGGGCCTTGGTGAATGCATCTGTTGTTTGTTCCCTTGAGTTGACATGAGAGATGGAAATAAAGTCTTTCTGAATCATGTTAGAAAATAGAGAATACGGAAACGAATGATAAACAGAGCATAATAATAGAGAAATATGAAACATAGAAGAACAATATTTTTACGTGTAACCCTACTCCTTAAGGAGCGGGATGAAACCACGGGAAAAGCCCTCAAAGGGGCAGATATTCTATTGAAGTTTCCCATATGATACAGGAGGTTTATGGCTTCTTATATAGCCTCTACAGAGCCTCTAAGTCCCACCACTGGTAGATGTGGGACTAAAGACAAGGATGGGTAAATGGATCCTGGAGATATCCATTTACCCATCGACAACTCATGGGCGCACAACCAAATACTCCAACACTCCCCCTCAAGCTGGAGCATGCAATGCTCAGGTTGGACAAACAGAAAGAAACTCAACTCACGCTACAAGACACTACAGACAATATCAACTCAACGCGCACAACCATCGGCTGTTGTCGAGGACGTTGCTTCTCATCTCGTGCAGATGAGGAGGACGAACGGGCTGGAGTGTGTAAACCGAATCTCCTCGTTGGAGAGCATGTGCTCTGTACTGCGCAAGTCAGAGTCACTGCAACTGGAATGAGTCTCCTCGTTGGAATACTCTGGCCCACCATGACATGTGGATAACTGCTCCATCTCTGAAAAGGGCCGAACTGAAAAAGGTCGTGGAAGTACAATCCTCGTCAGAGTCTACGATCGCTGGAGAATGGAGTCTGAAAGGTCTCCTCGTCGGAGAACTGTGTCTCTCCCATCTGGCACAGAGAATGGTACCCCACTCTGGAGTCCCTATGATATTGTAGAGATAGTTATTATTATTATCTCTTTATGTAACTCTTCGTTATTTCTTTGTCGTTTATGGACTATTGTGTAATTTACTCTTAAGGTCTCTCCTTATATAAGAGAGCCTAGGGTTTTCTGAATGAATAACCTACGTTTTTCTTCCAATATGGTATCAGAGCCACCCTAGGGCTCTCCCTACCCGCCACCCTCTCCCCACCTGCCGCCCTCTCCTCCCCGGCGCCGATCCCCGGGACCCCCCCCTCCCCGCCGCCCCTCCCTCCCAAACGGGCCTCTCCTCGCCGCCACCAATCCCCAGGCGGCCCCCAGCCCGCCGCCACCAGTCCCAGGTGGACCCCCTCCAGCCGCCAATCCACACCGCCTTCCCTAGGCGGCCTCCTTCCCGCGCCGCCACCAGTTGGGCGGTCCTCCATTCCAAGCGCCATGTCTATAGGCGGCTTCCTGTCTCGCCGCTAGCCCCTTTAGGCGGCCTCATCTCCGGCGTGCCCTAGCCACCCTCATTTCTTCCACCATATATATGGATTTGAGTGCGTAACGTCTACATACGCACTCGAATCCGATGCAGTTTGTGTAGACATTCATTACCATGTCTACAAACCCTAGTTCTTCTCCAGCGGTAGTATGTCAGAATCGAAGGTCGATATGCCCTCCACCGGCGCATTCAAAGGTCTTGCGCCAATAGTGAAGATGGACGGGTCGAATTATGAGCTATGGGCTATGCAGTTCATGAGCCTCATGAAGTCGAATGGCAAGAAGCACATTCTTATCGAGGATGAGCCCACAGAGAAGACAGGGATATATGCCTCATGGGAGGCTGATAACTCCTACGCGAAGGTCTAGTTGTCTGGTACAATGACGATGGAGATTGCTAATGATGTCCTCCATCAGCCCACTGCCAAGGCGATGTGGGATATTCTCGCCGCTACATATTCGCAGGTGCGAAATGAGACCAAGATGTTACAGCTTCAGCATGACATTTTCACAATGAAGCAGAGCGGCAGACCTCTTCACTCCTTATACACATCCCTAAGAGGGATGTTTGAGAAGTTATACAGTACTATCCCACTCACAGCTACTCCTGAACAGCAGAAGACGTTTCGGAACGCCACCATGGTGGGTGTTCTACTCGCAACTCTTGATCCTGAATATGACACCGCCCGGTCTCAGATCCTAGCTGATGCAGTTATTCCTCCAGTGGAGGATGTTTACAGGAGACTCAGTCGCATTACAGTTTCCTCTAGCTCTTCTACTCCACCCCCATCAGCGATGGCAGTCTCGCGTGGGAGAGGTGGCCCGTCTTATGGTCGTGGACGTGGACGTGGACCCCAGGGAAGGGGCGGTCGCTTCAGTCAGACATGCTCCTATTGTCACCGCACAGGCCACTCGGAGGAGACATGTTATTCTAAGCATGGGTTCCTAGCATCGGCACGTGTTGCAGAGCATTCTCAGTCCCCGTTACCATCTACTGCAGATAGTCATTTTGACGAACTTGTGGCACGTCTCCGAGATATTATACCACATTCATCTGGTGATTCGTCTGGTGGACCTTCAGATGTTGCTGCTAGTACCTCAGGTAGATCTACTGCATTCACATCGTCTCATGATATCTCTGATTGGGTTATAGATTCGGGAGCCACACATCATCTTTACCAAGATAGAGACAGACTATAGTCCTACAGGGACATTCCTCACGGCTGCTCAGTGCAGATCGCAGATAGTACTCATTCACCCCTTGTTGGACAGGGGGAGGTCCTCCTATCCTCCACTATGCATCTACAGAATGTCCTACATGCTCCTGAGTTCTCATTGAATCGGTTATCTCTTAGTCAGATTACGAAGGATTTCATTATCGTGCTATATTTGACCCGTCTTCTCTGATTTTTCAGGACATACTAACGGGCAGGGTGATTGGTTGTGGCTCTGAGCAGAATGGTCTACATCGGCTGGTTCGGGATTCCTATGCTGGCGTCTCCTCTCATTCTGTCAGACCAGTTTCTCCGTACATCTGGCATCTCCGTTTTGGTCACCTTCCGCTCCAGAAAATGCGCCATCTTCTGCCCCAGATCTCTCCTATTTCGTCTTTTCGCTGTGAAGCATGTCAGTTGGGAAAGCATCATCGGTCGAGCTTTCTGAGTCGTCAGAGTCGGAGCAGTAGCTCCCCATTCGAGTTGTTACATATAGATATATGGGGTCCGAGTCGTGTACCCGATCATCAGGGGCACAGATTTTATCTTGTGGTAGTGGATGATTTCTCTCATGTATCATGGGTCTTTCTTTTGAAGAATAAATCTGAAGTAGGAGATGTGATCAAGAATTTAATTAATGAAGTGCACAATGTTTTCTCTTCTTCAGTCAAATATGTTCGGACGGATAATGCCCTAGAATTTTGTACACGGTCACTTTCTCAATTTCTTTCATCAAAGGGCATTATTCACCAAACCACTTGTGCATATACATCTCAGCAGAATGGTGTGGCGGAAAGAAAGCATCGCCATCTCCAGGATATTACTCGAACCCTGTTGATTCAGAGTTGTGCTCCTATTTCTTTCTGGGGGGATATTGTTCTTACTGCATGTTATCTGGTCAATCGAATGCCATCCTCTGTTCTTGGTGAGAAGATACCTATTTCTCTTATTTTTCCTGACAAGGAATTATTCTCACTGACTCCCCGTGTCTTTGGTATTGTGGCATTTGTTCATCTTCTGTCTCCAAGACTTGACAAACTCTATCCTAGAGCAGTCAAGTGCGTCTTTGTTGGTTATTCCAGGACTCAGAAGGGCTACCGGTGTTATGATCCTATAAATAAGAAGTACTTCGTGAGTGATGATGTCACTTTCTTTGAGTCTGTCATATATTTTTCTCCTGCAGGTGACAGACTGGTACCATCCACTACCAATGATGATGTCTATGTTCCTCCACCACCTACTTGGAGTTCACCTGAGTCTTCCCTTGTTCCTGTCTCCACGCCAGCACCACCACCACCACCTCCTCCTCCACCTCTTCCACGACCTCCCATTTCACCTCTACCAAAATTCCATACGTGTCGCTCAGATCCTGCTCAGGCTACACGTCAGCCACCCATCACGCCTCAGGTATGTTCAGATGGCATTACTACTGACGGGTCAGATTTGGTACATGTACAGGATTCTTCAGTACAGGAAGACACTAGACCATCCAGTGCAGCAGATGATGATCTTGATATTCCGATTGCTATTCAGAAGCAGAAGAGGAGAGTCAAATTCCTAAGTACTACCTGAGTATTACTTAAATACTCAGGTTCTACGAATTGTTTTTTTTATTCAAAAACTACGGTGGTGTCGCATGTTCAACATGCGACACTTCTTAAGTTTTTTTTTTTACTCAGGAACTACGTATGTGTCGCATGTTGGATATGCGCTATAGATAACGCATATTCAATATGCGATATTGAGCCTAAATAAGCCCCGCGCCCAGCAGCCTTCCCATTTCCCAGCCCTTGCCCCCGTTGTGAATGATATCTTGCGAATTGCGCGTAAACGGGTACCCGGATCCAGAGGGGTTCACAGTTTGGTATCAGAGCCGTGGTACCCCGATACGCACATTCGCGATATTACAATTCCGATCGCATTAAGATCTCGAATAGCGACAGTCTACCGACTTGTCGTGAGTTCGAGAAGGGAAATATGACATTCATATTCAATAACCACAGATGTCACCAATTTCATTAATTTTCATCTTATATCCCAAGAAGAGAAAAGCATTTATGATAAATATCTGTCTAGGGCATTTTTATGACTAATTATGGTTCTTATGCAGAGCCATGGCATCTCGACCAGGTCAGGATACTTCTGATCAGCTGGCACGCATACTGAGCGCACTCACAGACTTACAGCAGCAGCAGACTGCCATGCGAGGCCAGCAGGAGCAGATATTGGCTCAGCAGACTGAGATTGCTGACAGGCAGACGGACATAGAGATGAGATTCGAGGACCTGTCAGATTTCACGTACTATCCATCCCAGGAGGGGATACGACAGGACCAGCACCAGTCCGTTGAGGTGGAGCAGCCTCATCCTGATGATCCACTAGAGGACATTCCAGAGCATGGAGCTGAGGAGGATGCAGACTTAGGCAGGGAGCAGGACCCTGTTGACTTTGCTGACGAGGATACACACGAGTTTGCAGCCATTCACAGGCACCAGTCAGTCTTCACTTCTTATCAGCGGGCCAACATACCCTTGTTCGAGGGCACAGGTCCACCAGATGACGCTGAGCAGTGGCTGATGAGAGTAATGAAAGTGCTCAGGGCAATTAATGCGCCACGAAACACGTGGCTATCTTTTGTAGAGTACTCACTGATAGACTTCGCCGAGCGATGGTGGATGGCCGTAGTGTCCGAGTTAGGCCGAGAGCCTACTTGGAACGATTTTGTGACGAAGTTCAGAGCCCACTTCTTTTCTGCGAAGTGGAGGGAGTCCCAGCGCCGACTGTTTGCAGAGCTTCGTCAGGGACAGATGACAGGCCGGGATTACTTTATCAGATACACAGAGCTGTCACGACACACACGAGCAGCTGGCGCATTTCCAGAGGAGAATCTGGAGAAGTTCATTGGCGGCATGCGAGAGGAGGTGCAGGAGAAGCTGGCTGGACTACACATCACTTCTATCTCCGAGGCTACCGATGCTGCGGAGAAGTTCGAGGACATCAGAGGGAGACGTTACGGGAGCTCGTCTGGAGCACCGCCTAGACCGCGGCGATATTTTGGGCCGATACGTCGACCATTTCAGCAGCAGAGGTCAGCCAGACGGTTCCGACCTACAGGTTCGACATTCTCTGGCAGTACTCGCTCTTCTCCATCGACTACTCTAGGAGGAGCACTTGCCGGACGAGGTACAGAGTTCACTCGACCATCTGGGTCGCAGCGAGCAGATAGACCACCTGCAGGACCAGCTCGGAGCACGGACACAGCTACTCCCTCTACTCGACCAGTCCGGTGCTACCGATGTCACGAGTGGGGACATTACCGTGCACAGTGCCCACAGGCTTCTGGCGAGCCTCAGCCACAGCCTTCACAGCCACAGCCTCAGACACAGCGTTCAGGGAGTTTCCGTGGTAGGAACTCCAACTTTAGGCGGCAGCAGCAGAGACAGACGCAGAGTGTGGCAGGTTCTAGTGCTGCATCAGCCAGGCAGGGACAGTTACATGCCGTTACTGAGGAGCAGGCACGTTCAGCGGCTACTGTAGTGAAAGGTATGGTCTCAGTCTTGGGCCGACCTTTCCATGTTTTATTTGATTCCGGCGCGACACACTCTTTCCTTGCTTCGAGGTTGCTTGTTTCTTTAGATAGAGTTGCAGAGACGCTATCGTCTCCATATCACATCCGAGGGCCAGGTGGCCAGTTATTCGTCATATCTCTGATAGTCAGGCACTTGCCCATACTGATAGGAGGTCATGAGATGACCGCAGATTGCCTACTTCTGCAGCTTGATGAGTTCGACTTGATATTGGGCATGGATTGGTTATCCACTCATCATGCACTTGTTGATTGCTTTAGGAAGACGGTTGTCTTCAGGATTCCAGGTCTACCAGAGTTCACCTTTGAGGGTACTACACATGACTCCACCATGGAGTACATTTCAGTGTTGCGAGCCCAGCGACTTGTTGATCAGGGTTGTGATTCTTACCTTGCTTTTGTTCGAGAGGTGTCTGATCAAGAGCCGATGATACAGGACATCCGAGTGGTCTCAGAATACCCTGACGTATTTCCTGATGAGCTACCAGGGCTTCCTCCTGAGAGAGAGATCGAGTTCGAGGTCACATTGCTGCCAGATACACAGCCGATCTCTATGGCACCATATCGCATGGCACCAGCCGAGTTGAGGGAGCTGAAGGTGCAGTTGCAGGAGTTGCTTGACTTGGGATTCGTGAGGCCGAGCACTTCACCTTGGGGTGCTCCGGTTCTATTTGTCAAGAAGAAGGATGGATCCATGAGACTATGCATCGATTACAGGCAGCTGAACAAGAGAACGGTGAAGAACCGTTATCCCTTGCCACGTATCGATGATTTGTTTGACCAGCTCCAGGGATCTTCGGTTTTCTCGAAGATCGATCTTCGCTCAGGCTACCATCAGCTGAGGATTCGCGAGTCGGATATTCCGACGACAGCCTTCAGGACTCGCTATGGACACTACGAGTTTGTGGTGATGCCGTTTGGGCTCACCAATGCACCTGCGGCTTTCATGGATATGATGAACCGTATCTTCCGTCCATACTTGGACAGGTTTGTAGTGGTGTTCATCGATGATGTGCTCATCTATTCACGGAATGAAGAGGATCATGCTAATAATCTGCGGATCGTCTTAGACACATTACGAGAGCACAAGCTATATGCCAAGTTGAGCAAGTGTGAGTTCTGGTTATCTCAGGTCTCATTTCTCGGGCATATCATTTCTGGAGCGGGCATTGCGGTTGATCCCGCGAAGATTGATGCAGTTATGTCTTGGGGGCAGCCCAAGACAGTCACTCAGATTCGGAGCTTCCTCGGATTAGCGGGCTATTACAGACGCTTTGTCAGCGGATTTTCACGCATTGTTCGTCCTCTGACACGACTGACACAGAAGGGAGTTCCATTTATTTGGGACGATTCATGTGAGCAGGCCTTCCAGACACTGAAGGAGAGGTTGACCACAGCGCCTATTCTTGCTCTTCCTTCAGGCACTCAGGACTATGCAGTCTACACAGATGCATCTGGAGAAGGTCTAGGAGCAGTATTGATGCAGAGAGGTCAGGTGATTGCTTACGCATCACGACAGTTGAGACCGCACGAGCGGAACTACCCCACACATGACTTGGAGTTGGCGGCAGTTGTCTTCGCCTTGAAGATCTGGCGCCACTATCTATATGGGGTGAACTTCGAGATTTTCACAGATCACAAGAGCCTAAAGTACATCTTTGATCAGAAGGAGTTGAACATGAGACAGCGCAGATGGCTCGAGCTGCTGAAGGATTATGATTGCACGATCTCTTACCATCCCGGTAAAGGAAACGTGGTGGCTGATGCACTTAGCAGGAGAGCGCATGCTGATGGTACGGCGAACTGGCTATACACGTGGGATACGCTTGCAGCTTTGACCGATTGGCATCCTCAAGAGAGCACATCCATTTCTACCGCCGTGCCTCCACGATACAGCAGTCTTTGGGATCGTATTGTTGAGGGCCAGAAGACCGATCCTTGGATTCATGATAGATACATGCGCGCCGTCAAGGACGAATTTGATGACTTTGTTGTGATGGAGTCTATTTTATGGAAGGCAGGACGGGTCGTTGTACCCCATGACGAGCAGCTTCGCAGAGACATTTTGGACGAGGCACACAGTTCACGATTATCTATCCATCCAGGCAGTACGAAGATGTATCGTGATCTGCGTCGACATTTCTGGTGGGATGGAATGAAGCGCGATGTGGCCCTACATGTTAGCAGATGCATGACCTGTCAGATGGTCAAGGCTGAGCACAGGAGACCACCAGGATTACTGCAGTCTCTCCCCATTCCCGAGTGGAAATGGGAGAGCATTTCTATGGATTTTGTCACAGGATTGCCGAAGACGCCAGGTGGCCATGATTCTATATGGGTCGTTGTTGATAGGTTGACCAAGTCAGCCCATTTCATACCTGTCCACACGACTTATACTCCATCCAGATTAGCCAAGCTCTATGTGCAGAACATTATCAGGCTGCATGGTATACCACGAGAAGTGGTGTCTGACAGGGATTCGAGATTTACATCTCACTATTGGCATCAGTTCATGTCAGCACTACAGACAGAGCTGAGGATGAGTTCTGCATATCATCCGCAGACAGATGGGCAAAGTGAGCGCACCATTCAGACGCTTGAGGATCTACTTCGCGCATGCACTTTGGAATGGAAAGGGTCCTGGAAGGACCATTTGCCTTTGGTGGAATTCACGTACAACAACAGCTATCACTCCAGCATTGGCATGGCACCATTCGAGGCCCTATACGGGCGGAGATGCCTCACACCTCTCAGTTGGCGTGAGGTAGGTGATCATGCTTTATATTCCGTGGATCTCTTGGAGGAGACTGCGAGAGCTGTTGATCTTGTGAGACGGAGGCTTCTGACGGCACAGAGCCGCCAGAAGAGCTATGCGGATCGTCGGAGGAGAGACTTAGAGTTCCAGGTAATCTAATTATTTCTTCTTCATCTATGACATATATATATATGTCTAAATTAATTTCATATTAATGACATTCCTATAAATTATAGGTTGGAGATTGGGTATTTCTCCGTGTATCTCCCATGAAGGGAGTACAGAGATTCGGTGTTCGTGGCAAGTTGGCGCCACGATATGTTGGACCTTTTGAGATTCTGGCTAGAGTGGGGAGAGTGGCATACCGAGTAGCCCTTCCTCCACATCTTTCAGCTATACATGATGTTTTCCACATATCCAATCTGAGGAAGTATGTTCATGACCCTCGCCACATCATCAGTTACGAGAATCTCGATGTAGAGCCGGATCTGACCTATGAGGAGAAGCCTGTCCGGATACTTGATCGTGCTGTGAAGAAGCTTCGCAGCAAAGAGATTTCATTGGTCAAGGTTTTGTGGCACCGACACGGCGTCAAGGAAGCGACATGGGAGACTGAAGCCGCTGAAAACCAAGGATCCCCCGCCTGGGTATCCTAAAAGACAGGGTCAGCGGAAGTGGTCTAAAGTCTGGATCCCAACGAGGCGTAAAAACACTGCGAGCTCGCGTAAAAACCGTGTAAAAGACTGGGATCCTAGACCCGCGCATTAAGCGGCCGCTGCCCTAACTGGGCTTCCTATTCTTCCGCCCAGGTGAGGGTCACCGCGCCCTCGCACGATCATGTGTAGAAGTCATCATGATCGGCATTAATAATTTATATCATAGATTTTGCCGTGAAGTGGATGTATCTGATTTCATCTTCTTTTCTCAAGCTCCTATGTATGCATATCTCTTCTATTATTTTATTATTTTTATATTTTATTATTATTATTATTATTATTGCTAATGTTCAATGGGCAACACATGTAGCTCTCAAGGGCCCCCTACCAATAGCACAGATGTATAAAACAATTATAATCACCTCTAGCATAATTTCCTTGATATATAAGTTGTGGGGATGCAATCGAATGTTTTAAAGGGTGATACATTATCACTCTACCATGCATTAAGAAAAATTGCCACCCTTTCTTCCACTTTTGAATAAAATATAGAGGTTTATTATGATTACAACTACTTTAAAGGGCATCTAGGACAACTACACGATCATGACTGGTGAAACTGCATCCCATGTGCTTGACATTCAATTCTCAGGTTCATAGGTAAAATGTTCTCACTTCACCATGCATTTCACATTTATAAATTTATACCTGGAGCCATGACCGACTAAATACTAATAGTCACTCGACTGGAGAGACCCATTATTTAGTACTCCATCTTGAGAAGCCGTGTTTTTTTTTTTTTTTTATCCAACAATTTCGACGGAGTTGGTAAGACAACTGCAAGGTAGTGGCTGATGAGTTTGCAACCCCCGTTGTTGGCATTAAAGTCCTAATCTGGAAGTCACTACATACACTTCTAAGTTCCTATGCAATATAATAATTACTTGAAAAATCTTAGAGATAAACCTGAGTATTTTGTCCACGAGGTTGAAAACCGCATTTTTCAACAACAGAAGACCTAACAATCTCTGGTGTGATGAGAGGGGTAAATCCCTTCTTCATCGCTTCTGCCAAAGCCCAGTTTATAAGACCCATTTCCAGCAGAACAACTTCATTATATCATTGCAACATGGAAGCTGGGGGATTTTGCAATCATTTCCTAATCAGGTTTACTAAGATGTTTCCCACGGTGATTTGATCATTACTTGTTCCAGTTATGTATCTAAAATCCACTTAACAGTCACTTGTGTTATAGTTGCCCATTGGCTTGTGGAACTTTTTAATATATTTCACTGTGCCCTTATTTTCTGCACACAGAACTTTTAGTTGTGAATGGCCCAATAGAAGGACTCGTCTCTATCATAAAAGTTTGCTAACTAATTTAAATTCTCAACAGAATTCTCCCTAATTCGATTTAACAAATAAAACCCCCAAATTCATAAGATATTTAAAAGTAATAAAAATACATTTAACAGGATCTATGGATGACAGTAGCAGGAGATTCTTAGATCGTTCATTTGAAACTTTGAATTATATGAAATGTAACATGCATGGCACCAAAGAGATTAGAATGAAAATGTACTTAATTAAATCACAGTTTTCTGGAGAGTAGGATGGAATAGTAGATATGATCAAGTCTAAATGCATGCATGGCAGCAAGGAGGAGGGATTTGGGATTTGTACATGTATGGCAGCAAATGGAGAGAGGAAAGGAGTGTACCTAATTAGATCTCCAAAATGGAGATCTAAATGCATGCAATTGCTGGGGAAGGTTGCAGCAGCAGTGAAGACTCCAGATGACTTTGGAAGAAGACTGCAGGAGGCTCCAGGCTGTAGCAGCTTGTAGAACAAAAATTCCAAGGTTCCCAAAGGCAGTAGCAGCAGTAGTTTCCCTCCAATTGCTGTGCAACAAAAGGGGAGAAGCTCCAACCGTCGTGGGAAAAGGGAAGATGGCTTGGGGCCTTCTCTTGTTGGAGAGATTAGAATGAGAATTTAAGATTGGCAGTGGCTGGAGATTTATAACCGTGACTGGAATTTCCAGAAAGGGTTGAGAGTTTTGCTCCCTCGTTGGGGAAACTTGGGGTTATAAATAAGAGAAGAGGGAACGTCTATTCTATGACATGTGGAGTGAGAAGTATGTGTTGTAAGGAAGTCATGAAGCCAAGTGGACTAAGCAAAGAGAGACTAAAAAAAAATCAACGGCTGTCATATGCAACTGTGAACTCAGAAAAAAAAACATTTTTTTTTAAAACATTTTTCTTTTATTCATTTGGCATACTAAAGTTGACCGTATTTGTGCCTCGGTTGTCGGATTTCGACGCACAATATCCCGATTTGATCGTCTTTCAATGACGATCGAAATGAGTATAATATTCATATACTTTCGGTCGAGTTTTGAACCCCCGAAATTTTCGGATACGGTTTTGTTTAAGGTTAAATTTTACGATTTAAAAATATCAAACGACCTCCGATTGACGAACGGTCGATTCCGTTGGTCTTGTATCGTCGAATCGGCTCTAATGACGGTCTCGGTTCGTTTTGCGGTTTCTGAATTTGCGTCGTGGCTTTTCACGGCGCGCGTTACAACGTGACCGATTTTCGGTAAATTTCGCCCGAACGACTTTTGATTCACTACTAATTGATCGTTTTAGGTTGCTTAGTATTGACCGTTAACGTTTTTGGGTTCATTAGACCCAAAATCGGACGACTTCGGGTTTGATTGGGAACCGGATGCTACACCCGTGCCCTTCGTTCTACAGCACCCCAGCCGCCCCCGACGCCAACCTCAGCACCCGCATCTTGTGATCTCCTCCTTTCTCAAAAACGCCCGTTTCGGTCACTCCTAGCCCCGCGGAACACTCTTTTCCCGTGTTTTCACTGATTGGCACCGTCCTAGCCGTCCCCGCTTCTCATTAGGGCTAATCACTTGTTGCGAACAATTAGACTTGGTAAAACGTTTTCTTTAGTTATTTTTGTATCATATGCATGTTATTTTCATTTCTCGAATGTATGACGATTGCTTGTACGTTGTGTCACGTATTGGGTTAGAATGGAGCAGTTGTATTGTATGTGTCATTTGAGTAGTACACTCATGTGTGGATCGTCAACCAACGTGAGGGGGTTTGTGTTGACTCCTAATATGACGTTCGATGAGATGTTGAACTTGGTTTACCGTAAGTTCAACTTGGATGTTGACAGTCAAAAAATCCGATTATTACATCGCATCCCTCGAGGCCCGGGGGAGGAACCGTCATTTTCATCTATTGTCGATGATGATGATGTGCAGGCAATTCTTGTGTACGCTCGGACCATTGGGAAATCAATGCCTACCGATATTTATGTTGAAGATGTATCTGTGAGCGAAGTCCCCACTGTTATGACTAACAAGGGACCGTCTGGAGTCCCGAGCACACAAGCAGCAGTTGTCCGCAGCACGCCACCAAGAAATGTCCCAACCATGGGACCCTACTTTGATACAGATGCGCCTGTAACGCAGCCAAGCACGGTTCAGGATTTAGGCTTGAGTGAGCCGTTGCTGCGAGAGGTTAACCGGATGGATCAGGATTTCATCCCTTGTGGGACCGATGATGACCTGGAAGAAGGTAGCGAAGATGTCGAAGATGATCTGATGGACGAGGAGCTCCCAACTGATGAACAAACCATGCATACTATTACACCCCGTATACCATTTTTTGGGGTTAGAGGGTTAAATACTCGTTCAACATATGAAGACGACATTCGAAGCAAGTCTAGACTTGATGGTGTTGCTGACGAAATCCGCAAGGGTAGGACGTTCAAATGTAGGGAGGATTTGGTTTACGCGGTGAAGAAGTTCCACATTCTATCACATTATGACTTCATTGTCAAGGAATCCACCAGCTTGATATGGTCGGTTTTTTATACGCAGAGATCAAATGGTTGCGTTTGGTATTTACGAGGACATTTCAGAAAATTTGATGGACAGTGGGTGATCTCCAAGGTTGTTGGGGCACACACTTGTATAAACCCAACAGTTAATCAGGATCACCCTCAGTTGGACTACAAATTCATGTCCAGATCATTGCTAACTCTTGTTAGGGATGACCCTAATGTTCGTGTATCAAGTTGTAGAGCTCACATCCACGAGATGTACAACTACTAGGTTTCAAGGAAAAGGGCTTGGGATGCTCGAAGGAAGGCCATCGAAATCATATTTGGTGACTGGAAGAAGTCATACGCTGAAATGCATTTTCTTTTGCATGCAATGAAGGCTGCTATTCCAGGGACTGAAATTGATATTGAATACAGCGACCATCCTGATCCTCGGAAACCTCTCTACCGCAGATTTGAACGATGCTTTTGGGCATTTGGTCCTTCCATTGAAGCATTCAAATATTATCGGCCTCTGATTAGTGTTGACGGGACACATTTGTACGGGAAGTACAAACAAAAAATGCTCATTGCTTGCGGTGTTGACGGGGATAAACATATTGTTCCCCTTGCATTCGGGATCGTCGACGAGGAAATCCTAGTCGTCATGGAAGTGGTTTCTTTCGTTGGTACGTGTAAGGGTAATCGGCATGCGAGCTGGACCAATATGTATCATCTCTGACAGGCATTCTGGTATAAAAGCCGCTATGAAAGATGATGGCGTGGATTTATTAGAACCCTTTGCATATTGGCGGTTTTGTACGAGGCACGTCGCGAGCAACTTCAATAGCGTCTTTAAAAATGGCTCCATGAAAGCTCTGGTGCAAGCCGCAGCATTACAGACGACACCTAGGAAGTTCGCGTACTTCATGAGGAAATTACAAGCGTGGAATAATGGAGCAGCTAGATGGTTTTCAACTCATGATTGTCGTCGTGAGCAATGGACCTTGGCCTATGACGGTGGGTATAGGTTTGGTCAGATGACTACAAATCTGAGCGAAAGCTACAATGCAGTTCTTAAAGATGCCCGTTGCTTGCCAATCTCTGCGTTAATTGAGAAGACCTTTTATAATTGTGTGTCATACTTCATTCAGCATTTTGAAGAAGCAAGCGCAGCTATTGGTGCTGGTCGAAAATTCACGCATTACGCATCCACAGAGTTGACCCGTTGGACTGCAGCTGCGAATGGGCACACAGTAACTCAGGTACAAGTACAACCAGAAATATTATTCAAGGTGTCTACCAGGGCTCGACGGACGTCTACTGGTATTCGCGGGCGCAAATAGTACACGGTAAATTTGCTACAAAGGAAATGCACTTGCAATAAGTAGCAAATATATCGTATCCCATTTTCCCACGCCATTGCAGTCATTTCAAAGCGTCGGGCTGAAGTGGATTCCTACGTTGGAGAGTGGTACACCTGGGAGAAATAGTTGCAGGTTTATGGAGGGCAAATTTTTCCCATCGGTGATCGTGAAACATGGGCTCCCCTCGAATATCCTGAGTTACGACCGGACCCAAAGCGTAAACGCGGTAAAGGTCGTCCACGTACAACAAGAATACATAATGAAATGGATGTTAGAGATGTGATTCGGCAAAATACTTGTTCCTATTGTGGGATATTGGGTCACACACACCGTGGGTGTCCCAACAAAACCGCAAGGGATTCTCAAGCATCCACATCAAATGCGCCGACGGCGATCAGGAATAAGAATAAATGTGGAAATTGTGGTGGTCAAGGTCACAACCGACGTAAATGTCCAAGTTCGAGTAAGTTTGCTTCCCTCGTATATTATTAATTTTTATTGTTGTAAATACCGGTTGCTTTTGTCGGATATTGTTTTTTTTAGATTGTATTGTGTAAGATTGAATATTGTATTTTACAGATGGATCCCGACCCAGTTGATCCTTCAGTTTTGCACCTTCAGGAGCGACATCGTTCACGTCGAGTTTGGGCTGGCGATGTAAGTAATTATAATTTATTCCTTCCTTCAATTTTTTTCCTAACAATTTTCTTGTAGGAATCTTCGTGGTTGCGTTGCCGACAACGAGAGACCCATGTACGTCGGATCCCTTTGGATGACCGGCTACTGCCTTACGTAGTCGAAGCAGGATTTGGATGCATCTCAGAGCTCGAGTTCATTACCCAGGATTGGCATCTGGTGACAGCGTTAGTTGAACGGTGGAGACCCGAGACGCACACCTTCCACATGCCTAGTGGGGAGATTACTATCACCTTGCAGGATGTTGCATTCATCATGGGGCTGCGAATAGATGGGCCTGCGGTTACTGGGGAGACAACACCGGGAGCGACATGGGCAGATACATGCGAGAAATTGTTGGACGTTAGGCCACTGCCCGCAGACATATTTGGCAGCAGGGTGTCAGCAAGATGGCTGTCCACCAATTTTTCAGAGTTGGCTGAGGATGCAGACGAGCTAGTCGTATAGAGACACGCTCGAGCGTACATTTTGCAGTTGCTTGGTGGAGTCCTATTCACGGACAAGTCTGGGTCCTTGGTTTCACTCATCGCTCTACCACATCTACAGGATTTCGAGTTCTCTGGGACACTGAGCTGGGGATCAGCCGTACTTGCATATCTTTACAGGCACCTATGTTTAGCAGCAGACATGGCGATCGAGGAGATTGGAGGCTCGGTCATACTCCTCCAGCTATGGGCATGGGAGCATTTCCCCCACATTGCTCCAGTTGTTAGGGACGGCAGAGAATGGTACGGGCGTCCGTTAGGAGTCCGCTGGGCAACGGCGTTTGCCCATCGTAGACAGCCCACACACGTGGTGAGACCCTACAGGGATGCTTTTGACATGCAATCACCCGACCAGGTAATTTTACATTCACAAATTTTTCGTATATCAACAAAAGAAATACTAATCGTAATACAATTTTTGCATTCAGGTATTTTGGACTCCCTATACCGATGAGATCCGCGCCCATCTCCCAGCCAACTCTCTTGAAGGCGAACACATTTGGAGAGCGGAAGTGCCTTTGATATACTTCCACATTGTGGAGTATTACTACCCAAATCGTTTCATGAGACAATTTGGGGGTCTTCAAGATATTCCAAGTCGTTGCTCCACCTTTCAAGAACTCCACGCTATCGATTTGAGGGGGAAAGTACATGTAGATTGGAGGGAAAAACACAGCTTGCATATTGCCCGCTGGGATGAGCGGGAAGTTAGAATTATTCGCATCGATCGGTCCAGAGGGGTATTCGCGACGCCCGCATACGAGCAATGGTATCGGACCATTACTCGAAGATTTGTCGGACGTTTGGGTGCAACTCTGGCAAGCAACGTAAGTACTCGAACTATAATTTTTTTGGTAAAATAATTAAGAAAACTGTTTCAAATTTACATCTACGTCTTTTCCTTGGATGCAGCTCGTTTTGTGGAGCTGTGTCTACGACATTGGACACGAGGAATGCCGCGAGATTGCGGCACAAGCGAAGGCGGAAATGACGGAGTGGCTGTCATTACAATTTGCAGATGCGGTCACGTTACATGACGAGCGTGCAGATGTGGCTAGGGAGGAGGCAAGGCGAGGAAGGGCAAGAGGATGGGGAAGAGGAAGAGGTCGAGGTAGGGCGCGTGAACAAGTTGCGGAACCCATGGACTATGAAGAAGCCGCTGCGGAAGATGATAACATTGTGCAAGGAGACTACTTCACACCTGCCACCGAGCGACCACGAGAGGACTTGCCAACGCCTCAGGCACCGTTGAGGCATGGATTGGACGCCAGCCAGACACGACCAACTTATTGCACACTAACGCCGCCGTCGATGCCAACGTTCGAGGAAGATGTCCCAGGACCCTCTCAAATCCACATGATAGACGAAGCGAACCGTCTATTACCGTTCCATCCTCCAGATTCTACGATTACATACCAGCGGAGGAAAAAACGTTGACTTGTAATCATTATAATTTTTAATATGATGCAAAAATGTAATGTATATTCATGAACAACTCTACTTATATTAAATATTTGGAATGTCTTCTTTGGGTCATACATCTTTCATTAGAAACATTTGATGTTTGGAATGTCTGGAATGTTTGCAATGTCTGGAATGTTTGCAAAAAGATGTCTATTTACATTAGAAACATGGAATTGGCATGCTTTTTTTAGGGTTTTTAGAAACATAAAATTCCATAGCCCAGACCTAGCCAGCCATTTTCGAGGGAAATTTCCTGTAAGGATGACGCATATTGAAAATGCGTTATATGTTGAAATTTCAGGCCAGCCATTTTCGAGGGAAATTTCCTGTAAGGATGACGCATATTGAAAATGCGTTATCAATATACTCTACAGGCTATCAGACCATTGGACGAGACGAGTCCTTTTCGAGGGAAATTCCCTGGAAAGATGTCGCATATGCAACATGTGATACCTGTACAGAACATTTCGAGACCAGGCATCTTCGAGGGGAATTCCCTGGATATACGTCGCATGTTGAATATGCGTTATCTATAGCGCATATCCAACATGCGTCACATCTGTATTTCCTGGGTAAAAAAAAACTTAAGGGGTGTCGCATGTTCAACATGCGACACCTCTGTAGTTTTTAAGTAAAAAAAACATTAAGTAGTACCTGGGTATTTAAGTAATTCCCAGGTACTACTTAGGAATTTGACTCAGAAGCGGATGTGTGCCTCTTATCCATTTGCGTCACAGGTTTCGTTTCACCGTCTCACTGGTGACTTTCAGAGTTTTACCTCAGCCTTGTCTTCCGTGGATATACCACGGACCTACCAGGAAGCTTTGAAGAGTGATTGCTGGAGATTAGCTATGGAAGAAGAGATGCGTGCCTTGCAGTCCCGTGGCACATGGTCAATGGTTCCTGCTAGGGACGTAAACGGATGCGGTTATATTCGTATTCGTTCGTATCCATATTCGTTTTTAAGAGGATATGGATCTTATTTTCCTAAAACAGGCGAATACGAATACGAATACGAATATTGGAAACGAACTTTTTGCGGTTACGAATATGAATACGAATCCTTACTTAACGAATACGAATACGAATACGAATACGAAAAATATAATGAATACAAATACGAATACGAATATTCGTTACTAAATAAATTATTTTATTTAAGTTATTTACCTAATAACTAAGAAAACTAGGGCTTCTTCTCCCCAAATAAAAAAAGGGTTATATGATCACCCAACACTCCAAACAAGGCATGGCAATAACGGCAGCAGGAGCTCAAAGTAAAATGGAAACCAAGTTCATCACCATTATGAACATCTAAGAAGAGCAACAAGGCATCATATGCATAAACACAACTGGATTTTAGAACCAAAATGAAGCATGGGTTGAGCGGTTACCTCGCAATCCAGCAAAGGGAAGAACAAATGTGCAGGTGCAAGCAAAGGACAAAATGCACACCAATGTCAAGCGATGAGAGGCTGAAAGTCGATCTCCAACCCAATTTATATGTGTTATTGGAAACCCTAGACTCCATGAAGGATGACATGGTGGAGAAGATAGATCAAGTGGAGGAGACGTTGCTTTTATGGATTAGGGTCAAAAGGAACCCCTACATGGTCAATCCATCACATTGATGTCATAGTAAAAGTAGCCTACCTCTTCGCCATTCACAGGTGAACCATACAAAGGTGTAGGGTGACGATAAAGCAGACCAAGCAGTAGAGGAGGAGTAGGGCGGGCCTCGACGGAGGTACGGTGCAAGCAGCAGAGGAGGAGGAGAGATCGCACGGGAGGGAGGGGGTCGTTGGCGTACGGCCGGGAATAAGGGAGGGCGAGAATAGGGCGGAGGGGATGGAGCACATGGAATTATCATATAAAGACATGGAGGAGAGAACGAGAATAGGACCCTTATTCTCGATCTTATTCTCGAACCGAACAGGTCCTAATTATATACTCGATCTGGCAACCATTTTTTGCTTATTGCTCTTTGATGAATCTTGGATTCATCACCTAACAGTGTCAAACTTAATCATGTCCATACGCTAAATCTTAAAATATTTGCTACGTAATATTTTAAATAAGTTACACTATCTTTATTATGCATCAGGTGGTCCATAATTAATCTATGTGCATGACTTATTTATGCATTTAAATAATCCATTTGTTCACTACATTCCATTAATATATGTCATAACTATTTGTTTATCCTCCCCTTCCGTAGGCAACTATCGTTACCATTTGATCCCATTGTATTTTGGTGCACGCTCAATACAGATTAAAAAAAGGGAATATTCAATTATTAAAAATATGACATGAGAATTTACAATTCGACCAAAGGAAGATTGGAAGTTTAATATGATATCATCTTAATATTGTTTCTCAAGGTATTATGCTGATCACGAGTTATTATCATAGTTAAATCCTTTTTAACATTTAGTTCTCATATTACACCTTTTGAAATGATTCCAGGACAAACACATCTATCTCACTATAAATTCAAACACATTCTATTATTAGCATTCCCTATTGAATAAATGAATAATGTCACATCAATATATAAAAGTGTAAGTGGTTGTGTAAAATTGTGGCAAGGACATCCATTATGGAAACGTTGCACCATGCATGAGAATTAATTATGCATTAGAATAATCTAATGATCAATAAATGGTTAAAAATGGTGGTCATTAGAAATATGCAATGTAGATGATCACGTCGTCGTCTGTAGATCGCAAGGAGCACCAAGGAGGATGGAGCGGCGCCACCTGTGAGGAGCACCAAGGAGGATGGGGCAGCGCCGCTTGGGTACGCTGGCGATGGTGCGCTGCATGAGGTGGAGTTGGTGGCTTTGTCGATTCAGCCAAGAGATGAGAGGTCGTTGTTGGGAAGGAATGAAGGGGGGGGGGGGGGGGGGCTCGCCGCCTGGAGGTAGATGTGGCCCACGTCTGGTATAGTTCTTGCGTTGCCGTGCTGCCTGGGATAGGGGCACCGCCTCCTTGGGATCTCGTGCGAGGGGGGTTGCTTGGAGAGAGGTTTCGTCGTCGAGCCATGAGAGGAGCGCCACATGTGTCATTCTCTACCTCTTCTTCTCTCGCCGTGAGAAGGGGTGCTGGAGTTTCCCTTCTTTTGTCGCCGCCATGATGGATATGACTGCTAGGGAGGTGCGGCAAGAGTGATGCGTTGCCTTCAAGAGATGTTGCGCCGCCATATGCGGCTTGAACGGTTCAACGCCGGGGAAGATGCTCATGGTTGGAGAGTTCTCCAGACCTTGCATTTGAACACGGCAAGATTAACTTGACGATCTTAGGGTTTCAAAAAACCCTAAAACTTGAACAAATAACTTCAGAAAAAGAACACCGAAAATCGTATCTCGGACACAATAAAACAAACCCTCGAGAATCGAACCTGCTCGGATACCATGTTAGAAAATTAACATATCTCCGATACCATGTAAGGAAATGAAGAATGCGGAAGCGAATTGATAAACAGAGAAATAACTATAGAAAGATAAACATGAATGTAGGGACTTTACGTGGAACCCTACTCCCTAAGGAGCGGGATGAAACCACGAGAGAACGCATCAAAAGGTTGATTCGTTCATTAAACTTTCTCATTTGACACAAGAGGTCTGGGGCTTCTTTTATAGCCTCCACAGACCCTTCAAGTCCCACCACTGGTAGATGTGGGACAAAAATACTGGATGTGGTAATATATACAAGAATGACGCATATACTCCAACAGGTTGCATGTTGTACTACGCTATAAGTTTTGAATTATGTGGATTATGTTAACTTTTAGAAGTAAAAATTGACTAATAAGTTTGATGCATACAAATGTTAATTTTTTATGAGATAGTTCGGCTTGCAGGCTGTAACGACATCCATCGTATGAGGAAAGTGGCCTTGGAAACAGGCGTATGTTTGCATGATACCATACTACATTAGTTTAGAGATGGACCACAGAAGGATGAAAATAAGGAGGATGTTGCCCCTGAAGCTGCAACGTGTAGATAATCTCATGGATGAGGGCACAGTCGAGTACGCCGTCAAGGGAGGTAAAAGGGCTCCTAGCCAAGAAGATGTTCAAGACGATACCAACGTACCTCAGTCCGGATTGGAGTTTGCAACTCCATATCTGGAAGCAGGCTCTACCATAATTTCTATCACACATCGCTTGCACCACGAAAGGAGAGGTTGGTTGTTGATGCTGGGACATTGAATCGTTCTCCCCCTGCCACCTTTGAATTTGGGTGGCCCAGAGATCAAATAAATAGATGAATCAAGCCAGCTTACTACCTTCGAGAGGCCACCAAATGTGCACGCTCTAGTGGAACCCCAAGTGAAGCTACAGTACAAATGACAAAAAGGAAGACAGTAGTAGTTTATCACATACACGCTCTAGTGGAACCCCAAGTGAAGCTACAGTACAAATGACAAAAAGGAAGACAGTAGTAGTTTATCACATACACGTAATCAAAGAAACAATGACCTTTTATAATATTATTATATGACTTTTGCACTTTACAGATTTTGACCTTTATAGATGACTTTTTTTAGGCTCCAAAAAAAGGGGGAAGCACTCGCTGGTGCTCGCCCTAAAATTAAATATAACTAAAACGGAAAAAGAGGAGAGATACTTACATAGGGGAGGTGGGGTAGAAGAGAGCAGAAGATGATTGCGAATACAAGACAAGTAGCCGCCACAGATGGGCCGTTAAACTATTAAGTACACCAATCGGAAATAAGTCTAATACCCATAATGTTGACGTTCTCACGATAGAAGCACTGACCCGAGAAAATAGCGTCGTTCCTGGCACGCCAAATGCACCACAGCCACGCGATAGGAGCCAAAACATCAGGCCTGGCCCTGTCCCTGTTCGACCAAAGGATCTCGCAAAAGTCTTCAAGATTGTCCGCGCGAGCCCAAGCCACATCGTCCCAGACACCCGCAACCAAGGAGCAGCGAAAGAAGAGATGGTCGGATGTCTCGTCGTCATCACAGCAAAGAGGGCATGAAGCGATGGTCTGAGGGAAGAACCTGGCGCAACGATTGCGAGTCAACAATCTCCGTTGACGAAGTAACCATAAGAAGATGGCAATGCGCTCAGGCAAGCGCAAACCCCAGATGAAGGCACAGTCACGCACTAGAGGAGAAGTCGTAGGAGGCGGAGAAGGGAGCAGTGCCCGGTAGGCCTTCCGAGTGGAGAAGGCCCCGTCTTTCCAACGCCAATGATCCCTCTGCATGGTAGGCGTAGCAGCAGAATTGAGGGCCTGCATCATCAAAACGAAATCATCCACCCGCTGTTCAGAGAAGTTCCCAGAGAACCGAGGGCACCAAAACCCGTCAACCCAGCACTCCGCGATAGACGCGTGCCTATTTGAAGCAAGCGCGAACAATCTCGGGAACCGCGCCCAAAGAGGACCCCCTCCCAACCAGTCATCCAGTCAAAACTTGAAGGATTCCCCCGTCCCAAGCACCGGGGTGAAGAGTGCCACATTCCTCAGCAATGTGGTCGAGACGCAACGCCTGAAAGGGGAAGAATGAAGCTGCAAGGCCCCCCGCTGCAGCCCGAACCAGTCGCTGCCCAAGAGCGCCTGAAGAACGTTGGTGAAGAACGTATCATCCTTGCCCCAAAGTCTATTCACCCATTTGAGGAGGAGGGCGTCATTTACCAGGTCCAATCTCCGGACGCCAAGCCTACCGAAGCGCTTAGGCATGGACACCACATCCCAAGCGACCAGATGCATGCCCCTACCATTCCCATCCTTTCGTCCCCACAAGAAGCGTCGTATACACCGCTCCAGGCGCAAGCGGACCCCAGCAGGCATTCTTCGAACCGAGAGGAAATAAACGGGTATAGATGAGAGCACGGATTTGAGGAGGATATGGCGACCACCTCGAGAAAGCAAGGTCGCCCGCCAACCCGCAAGGCACGACTCCACCCGTTCCGTGATAACACGTCAATTCTTAGATCTGGCCTGCCCCACCGATAGAGGAATACCAAGATAAGCAATAGGAAGCTCCCCAGTCGAAGAACCGAGTATCCGGCCACATTCCTCCGCCTCCGCATGTGACAAGCCAAAGGGCACCACGTTGGATTTGGAGGCATTAATCGACAGCCTCGATAATTCACAGAAAAGAGCAAGAGTATTGGCCATACCGGACACCTCCTCCGGACCGCCCTCAATGAAGCAAATCGTATCATCAGCGAACTGGATCAAGGGCACGCAAATATCCCCCTTGCAGAATCCATTAGTAAGGCCCGCGTCAACTACGCGGGAGACCATTCGTGCCAGCACATCAGAAGCCAAAACGAAGAGGAGGGGCGTCAGAGGGCAGCCCTGACGTACCCCCCTACGTGGCTGAAATGATCCACCAACCGGTCGCCCATTAATCAACACAGAAAGCGAAACCGTGGAGACGCATCTGCGCATCCAAGAAATCCATAAGTTAGGGAAACCCCGTCGACGCAAAGCAGACCAAAGGAAGCACCAGTCGATGCAATCATAAGCCTTGGAAAAATCGATTTTCCATAGGACCCCCTTCTTATTTTCTTTTTCCAATCCGACACCATTTCGGACGCCATGACGATGCAGTCAGCGATATGCCTCCCTTTAATGAACGCCGCTTGAACCGGAGAGATAAGTCCATCCAATACCCGAGACAGGCGAGTGGCCAAAATTTTCGCCACGATAAGGTATATACCATTGGAGACGGAAATAGGAGGGAACTCCTCAATGTGCAACGCCGGTTCTTTTTTAGGAATGAGGACAATATGAGCCCGATTGATGCGGTCGAAGCCGAAGTTACCCGAACAAAACTCAGAGACGACATCCATGACGTCCCCCGACACAGTCTCCCAAAAATCGCGATAGAAGGCGACGGAGAACCCATCCGGCCCCGGCGAAGAATCTTGGTTTAACGCCCAAACAGCCGCTTTAATCTCCTCCAAAGAGATGGGGCGAATAAGGGTCGCGGAGTCCACGTCAGAGATAGAGGAAGCGCCCAGACCAAGCCAACGCCACATACGCGGGGAAAGGGAAGATGAGGTACGCCTGAAGTGGTCGACGATGGCACACCTTATCTCCCTATCCCCGGTGAAATTGACGTCATTGATAGAGAGGGACCGCATCATGTTAACTTGGGATTCCACTTAGTTGCGGATTATGGTTGAATGACTTGTGCATTCCTCATGGTTGTAGGTTATGGTTGAATGACTTGTGGATTTCATGTACCTGTGTTGATTTGTGTTGAATATATGTCCACCTGAGGATTACGAGTACCAACCCCACAAAACAGAACCAGCAGCATGTTTGGGTTTGGCCCTATATTGACCTAGAGTCACCTTATGGGCTCGTGACTTCCTTCCTTCCAGCTTTGAATTGCCTCTGGAAGAGGTGGCTTGCTTAGAGTGAGCCGCCTCTTGAGGAGGTGAGGTGCGTCTAGCTCATAAGAATCGCCTCCAGTAGACTCGGCTTAAACATGGCTTCAACAAGACCCGCCTCTACAATTGGCAGCTCATCCTCAAATAAAAGCCGCCTCTAGGAGAGGGGGCTTTCCTACGGAACATAACAAAAAAAAGGTTCTTGACCGCTCGAGGACAATAACATCTGCCCCTTGCGGCATGCAGGAATTTTCCTCAACCGAAGAAAATGTAGCAGATACTTGAGATCAAAGAAATAACAAATCAATGAACAAATTTAGAAACGGCTTGCTATGATACCATGTTAACAAAAAAGAAAAAACGCATTCATCAAGTTTCATGTTTGATTCCGCATATCTCTCTTTTCTGCAAATTTGCTTATCAAGTTGGAATGATAATCATCAACATTTTCTGTCTTTAATAGATCGACTGATAATTGCACAGATGTGTCAAATGCAAAGGGCCAATATCAAAACAATGGGAACTTTCTTAACTGCAAAGAAAAATACCATCAACAGAAGAAAATCAAGAAACTTACAGTGACACCAGATTGCTCATGTCTCCAATGTAATCAGGAATCGGACCAGCTATTGAGCAATTTCTCAGGATCCTACAAAAATTAAAAATAGATATACCATTGTTCACAACTAGATGTTGATAAAATAGTATGGAAAATTCGATACACTTGCAAACATGTAGAGGGCCAATTTCGTTTATATAAGTTCCTTAATGCGGGATCCTTTAGTTTTGGATTTGTTGAAAGAATTATATATCTATGTACCGTTTGGTCTTTTTATTCTTCTATGTTCTGCCTTATGTAATTTACCCATAGGGTTTTCTCTATATAAGAGACCCTAGGGTTCTCTGGAATAAACACAATTTATATTTCCTCTAACATGGTATCAGAGCCTAGGGTTTAGGCTCTCCACCCGCCTCCCCCCTCTTGAGCCCGCCGCCGCCGCCGCCGTCTTCGAGCTCCTCGGCCCCAGCCCCTCTCGGCCCCCACCGCCGCCCTAGCCCCTCTCGACCCCAGCCCCGCCGCCAACTAGTCCAGGGTGCATCCAGCCCCGCCGCCCCAGTCTAGGGCGCATCCAGCCCCGCCGCCCACCAGCCACTTCTCGGCCCCCGGGTGCCGCCTAGCCCTCCCGCACCCAGCCCGTCTCCAGCCCCGGCCTCCTCTCTTCACCGTCGGTTGTGACCTAGCCGGCATCCCCTCCCCTGCGGCCCTCTTCGTAGCCGCGTTCATCATCTCCTATATGGATTTGGGTGCGTAAGTCTACATACGCACTCGAATCCTATGCAGTCTGTGTAGACATCTATCTCTCTGTCTACAAACCCTATGTCTTTCTCTACCGCGATATGTCAGAATCAAAGGTTGATATGCCATCCGTAGGCGCGTTCAAAGGTCCTGCGCCAATTTGTCAAGATGGATGGATCGAACTATGAGCTCTGGGCGATGCAGTTCATGAGCCTCATGAAGTCCAATGGTAAGAAGCACATTCTTATCGAAGATGAACCGGCGGAGAAGACAGGGATCTATACCTCTTGGGAGGTCGATGACTCGTATGCCAAAGTCTGGCTCTCAGGAACTTTATCGATGGAGATTGCGAATGATGTTCTCCATCAGCCCACCGCCAAAGCGATGTGGGACATTCTCGCGGCAACATATTCCCACGTCCGAAATGAAACCAAGATGCTACAACTTCAGCATGACATATTCACCACGAAGCAAAATGGGCGACCTCTTCATTCCTTGTATACATCCCTGAGGGGGATGTTCGAGAAATTATACATCACTATTCCTCTGACGGCCACACCCGAGCAGCAGAAGACATTCTGTAATGCTACCATGGTAGGCGTCCTTCTTGCGGCTCTTGATCCAGAATATGATGCGGCAAGATCACAGATTCTCGCAGATGCTACCATTCCTCCTATGGAGGAGGTTTATCGGAGGCTTAGCCGCATCTCAGTTCCCTCCAGCTCGTCTACACCATCTCCCTCTGCGATGGCTGCTTCCAGAGGATGAGGTGGCTCCTCCTTTTCATTCCGTAGCTGTGGCCGTGGAAATGGAGGTCGTGGTGGTCGGCCTCGTCCACCTTGCAGTTATTGTCATCGTATGGGTCACTCAGAAGATACATGCTATTCTAAGCATGGTTTTCCAGCGTCTGCAAGGGTGGCCGATCATGTTACATCTCCATCCTCTTCTACTTCGGATCAGCGGTTTGAGGACCTAATTGCTCAGCAACGGGATATAATGCCTACTGTTCCTACAGATTCGTCTGGAGGCTCTTCGGATATCGTTGCATCTGCTTCTGCCAGTACTTCTGCCACAACCAAGGTTTGAAAAAACTAAAAATGGAACGAGGCGGTTTCCCTGGAATCGAGGCGAGGCGTAGCCTCGAGGCGGTCGAGGCGTAAGCCTCAGTTTACAAGGAGAAAACCTATAAAAACTACAACAGAATATATACTAATGAAATTATATATATATTCTAACTAACATATGATATAAATTACTATAATATATGATGCAATTACAAAGATAGGAACACTGAAAGAAAAGATATACAAGTGTATATGTCTTTTTACTAATTTTCCATCCAATCATAGATTAAATCTTTTGATATTCCCCTAAATTCTAACCATCTAACCTAAGTTGAAGAACCGTCGTATGCTCCCCTTCCTGCCATACCATACCCCAACAAGGCAGGGGTCCCGGCGAAATTTTTTATTAAGGATTTTATTTCTATTCGGATATATTGATTTGTTTCAATGGGAGTATTACATAAACTCCCCTTGAATTATATCTTGTTTGACCTTCTTGGTATATTACATAGCTCATTATTTGAAAACTCCTTAAAAATAATTTTACGAGTAATTTTTTCTATGATACTTGTGGATTCGAATATTTAAGGGCATAATTTAAGAGTTTCTTGACATGATTGAATATGTTTAATAGTAAATATGAACATGAAAGCGGCCAAATTTAAGCATTCATCTTATATATTATATCCTAAACAAATACATCTTTATAAACATCTGAAATTGCTAATAGGATAATTGAATTAACATAAAAAAAATAATTTGAAAAAGAAAACGCCTCGGTGAGCGCCTCGCCTTCGCCTCGACCGCCTCGACCGCCTCGACCGCCTCGACCAACTGAGGCGACCGCCTCTTACGACCCTGTCGAGGCGGTCGTTCAGAGGCGATTTCTGACCGCCTCGCCTCGAGGCGTACGCCTCGTGCGCCTCGAGGCGCGTTTTTTCGAACCATGGCCACAACTAGCACCTCAGGTAGTGCTTCTACCACATGTTCTAGTTCAGACATCTCCGATTGGATCATGGACTCTGGTGCAACGCACGTTCTCTGTCGAGAAAGAGACAGACTTATTTCATACAGGGAGATTCCTTCAGGGTAGTCGGTGATCATTGCAAATGGGACTCATTCTCCCGTTATTGGACAAGGGGAGGTTATGTTATCCTCTTCCATTCGTCTGAAGAATGTATTACATGCTCCTGAATTTTCGATGAACTTACTATCTATTAGTCAGATTACAAAAGATTTGCATTGTCGCGCTATATTTGACCCATCTTCTCATATATTCAGGACATCCTAACGGGCAGAGTGATTGGTTGTGGTTCTGAGCAGGATGGCCTTTACCGTCTGAACCGAAGTCCTTATGCTGGAGTCTCCTCTCATGTTGTTGGATTTGTTTCACCCTATACCTGGCATCTACGCTTTGGTCACCTGCCTCTCCAGAAGATGTGTCACCTTTTGCCTCATATATCTCCCAGTTCGTCCTTCCGGTGTGAAGCGTGTCAATTAGGGAAGCACCATAGAGCTAACTTCCCAAGTCGTCAGAGTCGGAGCAGCAGCTCCCCTTTCGAGTTACTTCATTTTGATATCTGGGATCATAGTTGTGCCCCTGATCACCAAGGGCACAGATTTTATCTTGTCATGGTCGATGATTTTTCTCGTTTGTCGTGGGTCTTTCTCTTGAAAAATAAATCTGAAGCTGGTGATGTCATCAAAAATCTTATAAATGAAGTAATCAATGTTTTCTCGTCCAAAGTGAAATATGTTCGTACTGATAATGCCTTGGAGTTCTGTTCTCGATTTCTCTCCCAATATTTTTGGCCAAAAGGCATTATACACCAAACTACATGTGCCTACACCTCCCAACAGAATGGAGTTGCTGAGAGAAAACATCGTCACCTACTTGATATTACTCGAACTCTTCTTATCCAAAGTTGTGCACCTATCTCTTTCTGGGGAGATGCTGTTCTTACATCCTGCTACCTGGTAAATCGTATGCCGTCTACAGTACTTGGTGAGAAAACTCTTCTCTCTATTGTTTTTCCAGATAAAGAATTGTTCTTGCTCACTCCTCGAGTTTTTGGGGTCGTTGCCTTTGTCATCAGCTATCACCTGGTCTTGACAAGCTCTTACCTAGAGCTGTCAAATGTGTCTTCGTGGGTTATTCTCGGACGCAGAAAGGATACCGTTGCTTCGATCCAGTAAATGGGAAGTATTTTGTTAGTGCGGATGTTACATTCTTTGAGTCGGTTATGTACTTTTCACCTGCAGGTGACAGATTGACCTCCAACTCGTCTACTAATGAGGTCTATGTCCCCACTCCTCCTACCGTGAATCTTCCTGTGTCTGGCCCAGTTCCTAATATTGTGTCCGCACCACCATTACATCCGCCTCCACCACCACTACCTCCACCAAAACCACTAATCTCTCCACTACCAAAATTCTATACCCGTCGATCTGGTCCTGCTCATGCTACACGACAATCATCCAGCACGCCCCAGGTTTGTCCACATGTTACTACTAATGATGGGTCGATTAGCGTGCCTATGCAGGGTGTGCCATTACAGGACAACTCGGGCCTGGCGAGCTCAATAGTTGATGATCTGGATGTCCCTATTGCGATGAGAAAGCAGAAACACAGCTGTGCTTCGTATCCTCTTGCTTCACAGGTTTCCTTTCATCGCCTTACATGAGATTTTCAGATATTTACAGTAGCTTTATCTTCTGTGGAGATCCCGCAGACATATCAGGATGCATTGAAAATTGATCGTTGGCGAATTGCGATGGGGGAGAAGATGGCTGCCCTACAGTCGAGGGGCACATGGACCCTGGTTACTGCTCCCTCAGGAGCATCTGTAGTTAGCTGCAAATGGGTATTCACTGTCAAGTATCATGCAGATGGCAGCTTGGATAGATACAAGGTACGGCTAGGGGCACGCGGTTTCACTCAGACTTATGAAGTGGACTATATGGATACCTTCTCTCCAGTTGCACGTCACTCCACTCTTCGTATTCTTCTGTCTGTCGATGTGGTATGTGATGGGACCTTATTCCAGCTGGATGTTAAAAATACATTTTGTATGGGGATCTGCAGGAGGAAGTGTACATGCAGCAACCTCCGGGGTTTGCTGCTGAGGGGGAGAATCATATGGTGTGCAGACTTCATAAGGCAATTTATGGCCTTAAACAAAGTCCAAGGGCATGGTTTCAGAAGCTTTCCCAGTTAATTAAAGAACAAGGCTTCAAGAGATCCAATTTAGATCACTCATTGTTCATCCAGAAGACTACTAGAGGTACAGTTGTCATCATGGTGTATGTTGATGACATTTTAGTCACACGAGATGATGCCCAGGGGATAGAGATGACCAAAGAAGTGTTGGGTCGTCAATTTGTTACAAAGGATCTTGGCACACTACGATATTTTCTGGGACTGGAGTTCGCTAGGAATGCACAGGGTCTAGTAATGACCCAGAGGAAATATATTACAGATATGCTGATTGAGACTGGCATGACTGGATGCAGACCGTCTACTACTCCTATGGATCCTAGCATGAAACTGTACGATAATGATACAGAAGAGGATGCCAAGAGAAGGTATAGAGAAATGGTGGGAAAACTTCTTTACATAACTATAACCCGACCTGATATTGCCTTTGCAGTTAGTCGGGTAAGCCAGTTCATGGAACAGCTGAGACAGATACATATGGATGCTATATATATGATACTCAGGTATCTAAAATCGTCTCCAGGCACGGGATTGTTGTTCAGGAAGGAAACCAATTTATTTGTTTCTGCATGTGCGGATGCTGACTATGCAGGATGCCCTAGGGATCGAAAGTCTACCTCAGGCTTTGTTGTGTTTATAGGTAGCTCTCTAGTTTCTTGGAAAAGCAAGAAACAAACCGTTGTGGCTAGATCAAGTGCAGAATCTGAATATAGGTCTATGGCACAGGCAAGTACAGAAATGATGTGGGGTTCGAGCTGTACTAGAAGATTTGCATGTAGATGTACCTCTACCCATGCAACTACAGTATTGCCAATAATCCTGCCTTTCACGAGAGAACCAAGCATATTGAAGTAGATTGTCACTACACCAGAGACATGATCCAAAAGGGATTGATTTCTACTTCACATGTTAGTTCTGGGGAGCAGACTGACGACATCTTCACCAAACCGCTTCTCAGAGGACCATTTCAGAAATGCACTTCCAAGCTGAGCATGATCGATATCTATGCTCCATCTTGAGGGGGAGTGTTGAAAGAATTATATATCTATGTACCGTTTGGTCTTTTTATTCTTCTATTGTTCCTGCCTTATGTAATTTACCCATAGAGTTTTCTCTATATAAGAGACCCTAGGGTTCTCTGGAATAAACACAATTTATATTTCCTCTAACAGCACTCTCACACATTTTCCATAAATTCAATATTTACTTTTGCTATTCTTCAGAACACATCAACGTCAAAACAAACGCATAAAATTAAGCATCCCTTGAGGCTAGAACCATCTCCTTAGCAGCCACCTTGACCTTGAAAATCCAATAAGGACAATCATAAATCTCTTAGGGTGGTGTGCGTACAAACAACTTTCAAGAAGAGAAACCCATAAGCTTCAACTTCTACTTTCAAAAAAAAAGCTTCAACTCTTTTCGGTGATACCCACTGAATCACTTCATTAATTTGTTTCTGTAATTCATCCTTCATCTGCGATGATCATTCTCTCAGGGTACCTTTGGTCAAGTAGATGTAGTTTGTTGGGCCAAATCTGGCAGGGGTTTAGCTGTTCATGAATCATGACCTTCATGCTACACATTTGTCACCAACAAAGTGGGTGACGAAAATTCTCGTTCAAAGTTCCAACCTAATCTGTTAGATGATCTACGCATACTATGGCCGTTTGAGAGGGCCTAAAGAATGGTTGGGCTTGTGAATTCATTACATCGTTGCTGCAAGGGAAACTGGGAAGTGGCAGTGGGTTACGTTTTTTATCACTAACTAGTAAAGGAGAGGGGATGGTTGGTAAGAGGTTTTTGAGACTTCTCTCTCTGGAACAGGCATGGGTATTGTTGATGTTGATTGTTCTTATTTTGAATCAAAAAAGGGAGAAATGCTTGTGATGCTGCCCATCCCAAATATATTAAAAGAGTAAAATTACAAAAATCAGGTCTCAATAAGAGATCTAGCTAAATGGATTACATTCTCAACATAAACCCCTGTGCTATGAAAATGACACCATTGCATGTTAACCGAAGGTTCAGGTGAGAAGAGATATCTAGTAAAGCAATTCCATACGAATCCCAAACCTATTGGATATTGTTGACGCATATTGAGTCACTGTATCTCTTTGTTATTTTATCTTCTTGTTATTCTCTTCATGTAATTTACCCATAGGCTACTCTCCTATATAAGAGAGCCTAGGGCTATGGAATAGAATTATCTCATTCACGTTTCCCAACATGGTATCAGAGCGACGGTCCTAGACCGGAGTTCTCGAAACCTAACCCTAACCCTAACCCCACCCGCCGGCCTCTCTTCTCCCTCTCTCTCTCGAGTCGGCGCCGCCTAGCCGATCAGCCACCATCTCCGCGCAGGCGACGCTGCATCGACTCTAGCGCCTGTGCGCGTGTGCGCGCATCTCGCGCCTGTGCGCGCATATTGCGCATCATCAGTGTCTCGGTGTGCATTGTTGCACATCTGCGCATAGTCTCGCGCGCCTCTGCGTGCATCGCTGCACGCCTGCGCATAAGCCTTGCGCCCCTGCTCGCGCAGCACCGTGCGCACCATCCCCGGGCGACAGTGCGCACTATTACACGCACAGTTGCGTGCGCCAGTGCACGCTTGATTCTCCAGTTGCGCATTCCAGTGCGCGCGTGATACTCCAGGTGCGTGCGCGCGTGCTCCTCGCACGTGCTTACGTGCCCTAAGTCCCAAAACCCTAGGGCACAGATCCGGATCTATATGGGGTTGGTTGCTTGAAGTCTACACACGCAACTAATCTCGTTTATGTCACTGTAGACAAAAATTATTTTTCTTTAAGTCGCTCCAGTCTTCTGTTTCCAGTATGTCGGACAGCAAGGCAGATATCCCGTCTATTGGCGCATTTCGTGGTCCAGCGCCTATTGTCAAAATGGATGGTACGAACTATGAACTGTGGGCAATGCAGTTCATGAGCATGATGAAGTCTACAGGTAAGAAGCACATTCTTACCGAGCCAGAGCCTGCAGAGAAGACTGGAGTTCATGCCTCATGGGAGGCCGATGATGCATATGCCAAGGTGTGGCTATCCGGTACATTGGCTATTGAAATCGCCAATGACATCTTACATCAACCCACGGCTAAAGACATGTGGGATATCCTGGCAGCAACGTATTCTCAGGCGAAAAATGAGACGAAGATTCTGCAACTACAACATGACATATTCACAATAAAGCAGAACGGCCGTCCTTTACATTCTCTCTATACATCATTGAGAGGGATGTTTGAGAAGCTCTATAACTTCATGCCTCTTACCGCCACGCCAGAACAGCAGAAGACATACAGGAATGCGACGATGGTGGGTGTGTTTCTCGCTGCACTTGATCCAGAATATGAGGCAGCACGTTCACAGATTTTGGCGGATTCGACTATTCCTCCCATGGAGGAGGCTTTTCACAGATTGAGTAGGATTACAGTACCTTCAACAGCTGCGAGTCAGAATCCCTCAGCCATGGCGGCCAACAGAGGCCGTGGTTCTCATTACCAGGGCCGTGGACGTACTCCCCGTGGAAGGGGTGGCCGCACTAGGCCAACATGCTCATATTGTCATCGAGTCAGACATACTGAAGATACATGCTACTCAAAGCATGGATTTCCTGCATCCGCACGAGCCGCTGAGCAGATAGAGCCCCCGTCTGCTGCTACACTGGATCAACGATTTGATGATCTAGTTGCCCGTCTCAGGGGCATTATTCCACCATCGGGTCCAGCACCGACTACAGAGAACCATACTGATGTTGCTGCTTCTGCCTCGGCCTCTACTAGTACTTCAGGTAGTACACTTGCACTCTACAGTAGTAGATCTAATACACTGCCATGGATCATGGACTCCGGCGCTACACATCATCTATGTGGCGACCAGAGCCTACTTACAGGATACACTCAGATTCCTCCAGGACGGACGGTAGTTATTGCCAATGGCACGCATTCTCCTATCATGGGTCAGGGGGAGATTAGATTGACGTCTTCTATGCAACTCAAGAATGTTTTGCATGCACCGCATTTTTCTATGAATCTGTTGTCAATTAGTCAGATTACGAAGGATCTTCATTGTCGAGCTATTTTTGATTCATCTTCCTTGATTTTTCAGGACATCCGTACGGGCAACGTGATTGGTCATGGCTATGAGCAAGGAGGCCTTTATCGTCTGAACCAGACCCCGTTTGCCGGAATCACAGCTTCTCCCGCAGAACAAGTATCTCCTCTCCTGTGGCATCTGCGTTTTGGTCATTTACCGCTTCAGAAGTTGCGTCTAGTCCTACCTTATAGTCTTTCTCACACACCTATTCAGTGTGAGGCGGGTCAGTTGGGAAAACATCACAGGTCATCTTTTCCCAGTAGTCAAGGTTGGAGTAGTAACTCCAAGTTTGAGTTGTTTCATGTCGACGTCTGGGGTCCGAGTCGTGTTCCCGATCATCAGGGGCACAGGTTTTATATTGTATTTGTGGATGACTTCTCTAGAGCATCATGGGTATTTCTAATGAAAAATAAGTCTGAAGCTGGAAATATTATTATTCACTTTCTAAATGAGATTCAGAATGTTTTTTCCACAACTGTCAAAATTATGAGAAGTGACAATGCCTTAGAGTTGTGCACCAACAATCTAGCCAACTACTACTCCTCTAAAGGAATTGTTCACCAAACATCCTGCGCTCATACGTCTCAACAAAATGGGGTTGCAGAAAGAAAACACCGTCACCTACTTGATGTCACAAGGTCACTTCTCATTCAGAGTCATGTTCCGTATTCCTACTGGGGTGATGCAGTCCTCAGTGCATGTTATCTTATAAATCGTATGCCCTCGTCTGTCTTGAATGAACAGGTTCCTTTTTCACTTATTTATCCTGACAAGGATCTGTTCATTCTTACCCCTCGTGTGTTTGGGTCAGTCGCATTTGTCCATCAGTTGTCGCCTGGTTCTGACAAGCTCTCTCCTAGGGCTGTCAAGTGCGTCTTTGTGGGGTACTCCAGAACTCAAAAGGGGTACAAGTGTTTTGACCATGTGCGTCGGCGGTATATGATCAGTGCAGATGTTACATTCTTTGAATCCATTATGTATTTTTCAGAATCCGGGAACATGCAGCCACCACCTATATCTCCTGATACCGTATTCATGGCACCACTAACATCACCACCGTCAACACCATCACCACCACCACCACCACCGCCATCAACAGTATCCCCGTTACCATTCCATTACACCCGCAGGCCGCATCCAGCTCATGGTCCTGACCAGTCAACTAGCTCGCCTATGGTATGTAATGAAAATATTAATGTTGATGGATCTGACGACATTTCTCAGCAGGATGCATTACAGGAGCATGGTGATACCACAGAGGATCTGGATGTTCCAATCGCTCTACGCAAGCCGAAGAGGAGCTGTGCCAAATATCCAGTATCAGCAGCTGTGTCTTTTGAGAGGCTATCTGGACACTTCAGGACGTTTGCATTGGCACTTTCAGCTATAGACATTCCATGGAACCACCATGAGGCTTTGCAGGATTCTAGATGGCGGCTAGCAATGGAGGAAGAGATGGCGGCACTTCAGTCTAGAGGAACATGGAGCTTGGTTACTATACCTCCAGATGTCAACCCGGTGAGTTGCAAATGGGTGTTTACAGTGAAACACAATGCAGATGGCTCCATTGACAGGTACAAGGCACGCCTAGTTGCAAGGGGATTCACACAGACATATGGGGTAGATTACCTTGACACGTTCTCCCCTGTGGCGCGTCATTCCACTCTGTGGATCCTGTTATCAGTTGCAGTTACTAGAGACTGGCCACTCTATCAACTAGATGTGGAGAATGCATTTCTGTATGGAGACCTGCAGGAGGAAGTCTACATGCAACAGCCACCAGGTTTTGCTGTTGAGGGGGAGTGTTCCAAGGTTTGCAGATTACATAAGGCCATCTATGGCCTTAAGCAGAGCCCCAGAGCATGGTTCCAGAAGCTGTCAGACCTCTTTGAGAAACAAGGATATAGACGCTCCAATGCTGATCATTCCTTGTTTGTACAGAAGACGGCAAGAGGTATTATTGTAATCATGGTTTATGTTGACGATATCTTGATTACAGGTGATGATGACCAGGGCATTAAGCAGGCAAAGGAAAGGTTGGGGACCGAGTTTGTCACCAAGGACCTGGAAGTCCTTAGATATTTTCTGGGGCTGGAATTTGCCAGAAATCCGTATGGATTAGTCATGTCACAGAGGAAGTATGTTACAGATCTACTGAGTGAGACAGGTATGCTAGGGTGTCGACCTGCTACGACACCAATGGACCCTAGCATGAAGCTGTATGATGATGACACAGAGGAGGTGGACAGGAGAAGATATAGAGAACTGGTAGGCAAACTGTTATATGTCACGATCACTAGGCCAGATATATTATTTGCAGTGAGCCGTGTGAGCCAGTTCATGGAGCAGCCACGCCAGGTGCATATGGATGCAATACACATGATACTTAGATATCTCAAATCTTCTCCAGGTAAAGGTCTGATATTCAAGAAAGGAAAGGGGATTTCTATCTCAGCATGCGCAGATGCAGACTATGCAGGATGTCCTAAGGATAGGAAGTCCACCTCAAGGTATGCTGTCTATGTTGGAGATGCCCTAGTCTCATGGAGGAGCAAGAAACAAACTGTGGTAGCTAGATCTAGTGCTGAATCCGAATATAGGGCTATGGCCCAGGCTACTACAGAGATGATGTGGGTGAAAGCGGTGCTGACAGATTTATGCTTAGATGTACCACTTCCTATGAACTTGGAGTGTGATAATCAGGCTGCTTTGTTTATTGCAAACAACCCTGCATTCCATGAACGGACCAAACATATTGAGGTGGATTGTCACTTCATACGTGATATGATTCAGAAAGGATTCATTGCCACATCTCATGTTACTTCAGAGAACCAGACTGCAGATATATTCACCAAGGCATTGTTACGAGGTCCATTTCAGAAGTGTGCTTCCAAGCTGAGCATGATTGACATCTATGCTCCATCTTGAGGGGGAGTGTTGACGCATATTGAGTCACTGTATCTCTTTATTATTTTATCTTCTTGTTATTCTCTTCATGTAATTTACCCATAGGCTACTCTCCTATATAAGAGAGCCTAGGGCTATGGAATAGAATTATTTCATTCACGTTTCCCAACAGATATAAATGTAGGCAGGGCATCAAACCATAGATATGACAAGTGAGTCTCCACTCAAATGAATCAATTGAATCTTCCCCATTTTTTGTCAGCGCAACATGGTATCAGAGCCCTGGAGGATTTTCCTCTCGGGTCCAACCTACACCCTAAAACCGAAGGTCATCTCCATCTTGCCTCTGCCTCCAGCCGAACTGCAGCACCTCACCGCCTCCGCCTCCAGTTGAATCCCTTTTGCCTCTGCCTCAACTCGCTTCTTCTCCACCTCTCATTGTATTTTCCACCTCCAGCAGGACTTCCACCTACCGAATCTCCACCTTCACTAGCACCTCACTTCTTATGCAAGTCGCAGATCCAGTTCACTTCAACTGTAGCTGAATCTCGCCGTCTATACTTGAAGTTTCATTACCTCTGTGTCATCATCAGTGCATGCGGTAATAACAACAGAAGCACCTTGACCCTCATCTGTGCAGCAGCAACAATAGTGACCTGATCTCCAGTCCCATCCATCTTGTTTTGACACTGCACCAGTCACTAAGGTAGTCTTGTTCCATTTATCGTGCAACTAGCTGCTATGCAATAGTAAATTCAGTTTGATATATTGCCCCCGATTTCGATTATATATTGTTATGATTCACTTGTTTGTGATTCCAAATTCATGAGAGAATGTCTGAAATATTCGATTCTTCGACTCATGAAGAGGAAATGAAGAAGAGGAAATGAAGAACACGTTCTTTGGTCCCATTACAAAATTAGATGGAGGGAATTACGTGCTACGGTCTCAATCATTATTGAATGTGATTGAAGGTTACGACAATGAGAACATCATTACTGATGAGGAACCAACAGACAAGACTGGCAAGTATACAACATGTAAAAAGGATAATGCAATAACCAAGGCTTGGATCATGAACAGTTATGTACAGCGTATAGCAAATGACATTGTGCACTATAAAACTGCCAAATGCATGTGGGACAACTTGCTTCAAATATATTCTGAGGAAAAGAGCTATGCTAAAATTTTCCGGTTGTATATTGAGGTCCAAAATGAAATATGTTAGAGTATACGTCATAGATGGGTAGTTGGATTCCTCTTGGGTCCAATTATCACATCCACAGTTTTTAGTCCTACATAGTCTATTAGAAGAATATTTGAGAGAGAGAGAGTTTAATAAAAACAGTCCTTTGACACAGTTCTCCTGTGGCTTCATCCTGCTCGTTATGGATAAGGGTTCCACGTAAAATCTTGGTGTTCTTTCTTGTTATTTATTCTTTATCTCTGATATTACGCTTCCACATTCACGTTTTCTACATGGTATCGAAGCAGGTTTGGTACTTCATTTACGCTTGAAGATTTATTCTGATTATCATTTTTATGTTCAAGTCGAAAGAGAAGATAATCATTTTTATGTTCATGTCGAAAGAGAAGAATTTTTCCACAGATTCGATTCTGAGTTTGTGTTTAAAGATCATTATTCTTATTATTATTCATATTCATGATCAAGTTCAAGAAGAGTTCTAGGGTTTTCTAAAATCCTAATTCTATACAGCAGTCATCAAATCCAATCGGATTGGCTACACTATTCTGAAACCCTAAATTATGCATGTTCAAATCGAATCACATCATCGTCAAATTCTATCGTCAAGTTCCAAATTACATAGGGTATTTGTGACTCTAGGAAATTACGAAGGGATTGTTGTGATCTGACGGCACACGGTTTTTCGTGCACGACCTCCAGAACCTCCATGTATGTGCATGATCACCTCCTTCCGACACACAATCTCCAGGTGAATTGAACTATCACTTCTGCTCCTACCACAAATGAAAAGTTGGATGATATTGTTTCTCGTATGAGGGAGATATGGACTCCTTCTAACACCACGACTAGTACACCTATAGGTCCTTTAGATGTTGCAACCACTGAGAGAGTCTCTTCTAGCACCTCAGGTATAGCCTATGCTCTTATCAGTTGTCACATAGCATATGTGAAAGTAGATAAAGGATCCCAGTACTTCTCACCACTTGTGTAGAAACCAGGCTCAATTTGCTTCATACAGATATGTTCCACCAAGCAGATCAGTTGTCATTGCATATGGGACTCATTCCCCCTATTACAAGATAAGGGGAGGTCTATTTGTCGTTGTTTATACGCCAGCAAAATTTACTACATGCATTGGATTTTTCAGTGAATTTATTGTCTAATAGTCAAATCATTGCATTATCGTGCCATTTTTAACCCCTCTTCTCTTGTGTTTCAGGACTTACTTAATGGAAGGTTATCGGATGTGGCCGTAAGCAAGGGGGTCTCTACAGACTGGTCCATACTCCATATGTTGGTGCTTCTTCCATTCTTACTGGAACAGTCTCTCTGTTCATGTGGAATCTACATTTTGGTCTCCCCTTCCTCATCAGAAGTCGTTTCATGCCCTCCACAAATATCCTCTTGATCCACCTTCCGGTGCGAGGCTTTCCAGCTTGGGAAGCATCACCGATCTTTCCTTGATCGTCAAAGTCATAGTAGCAGTAGTCTTTTTAAGTTAGTTCATTTTAACAATTGGGCTCCCAGTCTTATTCCTGACCATCAGGGGCACAAGTTTTATCTTATAGTTGTGGATGATTTTCCTAAACTATCATGAGTTTTCTTTTGAAAAACAACTCTGAGTTGGTTCTGTCATTCAATCATTCATTATTGAAAGAGCGAATATATTTTCTACTACTGGCAAGTATGTTCTCTCTGACAATGCCTTGGAATTTTGCATTTAACAAATTTCTGAGTTATTCAGGTCTCTAAGCATCATACACTAGGCCTTGTGTATGTACATATTTCAGCAAAACAGTGTTGCTGAACACAAACACCATCACTTACTTGATGTGACCAGGATCCTCTTAATTCAGAGTTGTGCCTCCCATTCTTTCTAGGATGGTGCGATTCTCACTGCATGTTACTCGGTGGAACCATATGCCATCCTCGATTTTCAGAGAGAAGGTTCCTTACTTGATTGCATTTCCCACGAAGGACATGTTGTCCCTTATTGTGTCCTTAGCTATGTGGCATTTGTGCACTACTTGACTTTAGGTCATGATAAGCTTTCGTCTAGAGTTCTCAAGTGTATCTTTTTTAGCAACTATCGAACTAGAAGGGATATCATTGTTTTGATTCGGTTAGACGGAAGTGCTACGTGATGATATTACTTTTTTGAGATTGTCATGTATTTTTCTCCTGCAGGTGACAAGTTGAAATCGTCTAACTCTTGAGAGGAGGTCTACATGCCTCCTCCTCATATGCCACCAAGGCCTCCAGTTCCACTAACTCCACCACTTCCACCAGCTCCACTAGATCCACCACCTCCAAGACCACCTCCTATTATGGCTTCTCCAATGTCGATGCCCAATATATTGGTTTAGGATTTGCCGCATTTTTACATTCGCAGGCCTCCCACCATTCTCCTTGCTCATAGGTGTGAGACCTCACGTAGTGGGACCCAAACTTATTTGTGAAAATTGCCCGTATACAATGTCCAAAAAAATTGATTGCACAGTCCATCGCATAGTGCTCATCGAGACCTTTCCAACGAAACTAAGAAAGTAAAAATCCGAGTTCGAAAGCTCGAGTTACGATCATTTTAGTGAGTCGGGGTCCAGGTCAAATCCAAATCCGAACCAAGATCTGAATCTGAATGTATCCTACATAAAACCCCCCAAAGCCACCCCTCTCTTTCAAAATGCCCCAACCTAGGAGCAACCCCTTCCTCCTCCCTCATTCTCGTTGGAGCACCGTTGGAGCTTGCCGGAGCGCGTTGGATCAATGATCCGAAGCCACCACCGCATAGAGGAGGTTGAGGTCATCCTCTGCACCGGTTTCTATCATCAACAGAGCGTTGAACGCACCAATTCTCCACGGGTGGCAATTCCGAGGTGGCGAGATTTTCGAGATATGATGCCCCCTCCTCCTTGTTGTGGATTCCACGCGACTTTTGTCCTATATTTGAATATCATAAGAGCCTTAGACATTCTTGATGCTATGAATTTTTAGGTGGGTAATGGCTTAAAATGGGGGTTTAATCATGTTGTATAGTGTTGACCTCTTTCGGCTTCATGTCTGATTGGTTCTTATAATGTTGGAAGGCAAGAGGAACTTATCATTTGTTGTACAAATATATAGGAGGTGATCTATTGTTTTCGGGTTGCACGGTTTCCCTTGGTAAGGGTGAGAAAACCCTTCGAGTTAGAGTCATATGCTTTATGTACCTAAGAATGTATTGTACAAAATAACAACAAAGCATTTTCCCACATTAAGTAGGGTCGGGTACATGGATTCTTCGCCTCCGTTTAGATCTATCTTAGGTCATTCTCGGGCTTATATCCAAAAAACTAAGATCATTTCAGATAGTCCCATTCCAACACTTCTTGGGCCTTCATTGCCCTCTCTTAGCCAGCTCAACATCCCAACACTCGCATCTCCTAATTGGTGCATCACCTCGCCTCCTTTGCAAATGACCAAACCACCTTATGCAATTTTCTTGCATCTTATCCTCGATCTAAGCTATACCTACTTTCCTTCTGATTGCATCATTATGAATCTGATCTTTACGTGTATGTCCACACATCCACCTTAGCATTTTCATTTCTGCAACTGCCATTCTCTGCACATGTCTATGGTTCGCATGTCAACATTCAAATCCATAGAGCATAGCAGGTTTCATGGCTACTTTGTAAAACTTTCCTTTTATTTTCATCGGAATTTTCCTATCACATAGAACAGTAGAGGCTCCTCTCCACTTTAGCCAACCTACCCTTATTCTATGGCTAACATCTCCATTAATTTCCCTATCATGTTGCAAAATAGATCCCAGACACTCTTAGATCTGAGCATGAGATTCTTTTGTGTGATGGTGCTTATCATATGTCACTCAGGAGCGGAAGGATTGTGGTTGTACCTGACCGGGCAAGGGACATGGAGAGGGTTGCCTCAGGAGCTCGACCTGAGGAGTCTTCAGAGAACGAGGATGAGAAGCATCACATTTAATAGACCTCTCAACAACAGACGAGGTTACCTACTCATGAAATAGAGAGGAGGAGGACACAAGTACAACAGTAACTTGGAGACACTTTGGAGTTTACGGAGGACCTTGCACCTCTTATTGTGGGGAATACACCTGCAACATCTATTCCACAATCTATTGTAGATGGCTTTATTTTTGATCCCAAGTTGTACAAAAACATTTCATCTTTGAAAAATTCTATTTCTCATAACGCAGTGAATGTTTTTTTAATTCAGATTCTTCTTTTGTTTCACTTACCTCTATCCCTTTCCCCCGTGCTCTTACGGTGGGAAAGCGCATCAAAAAGATTCAAAAGGATGGCACAAACATGGCACGATTTTGTAAGGAAAACATCATGGCTGAAGTGCCATTTGAGGATTATATGGCTAACAATCCTGTATTTCAGAAGTACCTAAAGGTGAGATGCATACCAACTAGGGTTAGCAGGAAGAAACTAAATCAATATGTGAAGACTCACGTCTTATCAGTGGCCACTATCTACTGTCTCAAGAATCAGAAATTACTGAGGAAGAAGAGAGACATGGGTGCTCACTATATGGAGAGTCATATCAATGACAAGGCGTTTGCACACACTTTCTTATTATCGAGGCAGAAGGTTGATAGAGGAATTATTATCTAAGAAGAATTCAGGTGGTCACCAATGAGGAAGGGGTAGAGATCGTGACACGAGTACCCTCATCGTGACGCGTCTGTGTTGACTACAGAGGCATGAATGTCACAATCAATAAAGACCACTTTCCCTTACCATTTATTGATCGGATTTTGGAGAGACTAGCAGGGAAAGCATTATTTTGTTTTCTTGATGGGTACTCATTCTACAATCAGATAGCCATCGCTCCTGAGGATCAGGAAAAGACCACATTCATATGTCCACCCGGCACTTACGATTTCAAGCGCATGTCATTCGGGCTCTGCAATGCCCCGAGCACATTTCAGCGGTGCATGATCATCGTATTTACCGAGATGGTGGTAGATTTCCTGAAGGTTTTCATGGATGACTTCTCGATCCATGGTGATTCCTTTGATACATGTTTAGTGCACTTAGACCGAGTCCCCAAGAGATGTAGGGAGGTAATTCAGGTGCTCTCCTGGGAGAAAAGCTATTTCATGGTAATGGAGGGTATTGTGTTGGGGCAAGTCATCTCCAAAAAGGGAATTGAGGTTGAACCTGCCAAAGTAGATGTGATCAAGAAACTCGATCTGCCAATCAACGTGAAATCGATGAGGTAAGGTCTTTCTTAGGGCATGTTGGATTCTATAAGAGATTCATTCAGGATTTTTCAAAGACCGCTCGCCCACGACTGAGCTCTTAGGAAAAGACACAGAGTTCATTGTATATCACAAGTGTCTAGAGGCCTTTGTGTTTTTGAAGAGAAAAATTTATGATTCTCCTATCTTACAAGCTCCTAACTGATCTCTTCCCTTCGAGATCATGACTGAAGCTTCAGATTTTGCTATAGGAACTGTGTTAGGATAGAGGTGAGATGGGATTCTACATGTTATATGTTGGGAAAAGAGACTTTGATAATCATTCAGAAAAACCCTAGGCTCTCTTATATAGAGAGAGACCTTAAGGGTAAATTACAAAGAGGTCTATAAAAGATAAAGAAATAACGACAAGATACATAAAGAGATAATAATACTAAGAACTATCTCTACACTCCCCCTCAAGGTGGAGCATAGATGTCTATCATGCTCAGCTTGGATGAACATCTCTGAAAAGGTCCTCTGAGCAGTGGCTTGCTGAATACATCTGCAGTCTGATCTCCTGAGCTCACATGTGCAGTAGATATCAATCCTCTCTGGATCAAGTCTCTAGTGTAATGGCAGTCAACTTCAATATGCTTGATCCTTTCATGGAAAGCTGGATTGTTGGCAATGAATAATGCTGCCTGATTGTCACACTGAAGCTTCATAGGTAGGGGCACAGCTACATGTAGATCTTCTAGTACGGACCGAACCCACATCATTTCCGTGCTGGCTTGAGCCATGGCCCTATATTCGGATTCGGCACTGGACCTTGCCACTGGCTGGCGGCTTGGAGGATTGTTAGGGCGGCAAATATGTGATTGCTTCGCGGTGGCCTCCGAGATGGTGGCGGCTTGGAGGAAGTCTTCTACGAGGGGGATTCTATGGAAGATCGATTTCGCTAAGGCCTATGACTGCCTTGATTGGTGATTCCTGTGGTCATTTTTGAGGCGGAGGGGATTCCCGGAGGCTTGGATCTCGTGGGTGCGGCGCTGTGTGTCCACGTCCTCCCTCTCCGTTTTACTTAATGGTTGCCCGGTCGGGGGATTTTTCCAACCAAGGAGGGGGGTGCGTCAGGGGTGTCCTCTCGCTCCCCTCCTATTTGTGTTGGCAGCTGACGTGTTGCCTCGTATGATTGATGGCGTGGCTGCGGTGGGTCTTACCCGTGGTTGCACTATTGAGGACTTTCATGTCCCGCTTATTCAGTTTGCTGACGACACTATTTGCTTTATCGAGGGTGGTCCCTCAGAGGTATCCGGTATGGCTACTACTCTTCAGCTTTTCAGCGAGGTCTCGGGCCTCTTGATTAATGGGACTAAGTCTAAGGTGGTCCCATTCGATTTGTCGCAGGCGGATGTATTGGAGTGTGGTCGGCTATTGGGCTCCTCCCCCGGTGGACTCCCCTTTGATTATCGCGGCCTGCCTCTGGCTGTGGGTCACGTTCGGCTCCGTGATTGGAAGGTGGTGGTGGAGAAGTTGGAGGCTCGCCTGGCCGGGTGGCGAGCGGCTCTTTTATCCAGGGGCGGGCGGCTGGTTCTTCTCAAAGCGGTGCTATCCTCTATTCCAATATACTTCTTCTCGGTTCGTGGTATGCCTAAGGGGATTCGGGTGTGTTTGGAGAAGTGTATGCGGGGTTTCTTGTGGGGAAGGAAGGGAGAGGGGAGAAGGGGGGTTCATTTGGTGGGGTGGGGTGATGTTACGCGACCCAAGCGGGTGGGGGGCTTGGGAGTGAGGCGGATGGGCGTGGTTAAAGACGCTCTTTTGCTTAAGTGGGCTTCTCGGATTTGGGGAAATGAGGAGAACTTCATGCTGAATATTTTACGGGAGATGTTGGGAGGGGAGATGATGGTTGTTACTCAGGGGAACTCCTTCGATCATCTTACTACTTTTTGGCGTGGGGTGTTGAATGTTTTTAATCGTAATCGCTCCCTTTTTAAGCCGATGTTGGGCAAGGGGAACTCATTTCGCTTCTGGACCGATGATTGGTAAGGAAGGGGTGCTTTCAAGGATGTTTTCTCGTGTTTGTATGCTTTGGTGGAAGACAAAGAGGCTTCGGTGGCCTCGTGCTGGGATGATGGCTGCTGGTGTCCTAAGATTATTGCGAATCTATCGGATCAGCGACTGGACGATTTCCTTTCGATGATGGGCCTGATTGCGGATGTTATCAAGCCCACTGAAGGCCGGGACCACTGGACGTGGAAGGATGGCTCTTTTTCTACGAGGAAGGCGTACTTTGCTCTCGTTCCTAGCATTCATGGGGACGACGTTGATCTTTTGCGCGACTGCAGATTCTTTTGGGGGCTCAAGCTTCCTGAGCGCATTGGCATCTTCCTATGGCTTCTACGCAGGGGGAGACTCTTAACTCGTGATCGATGTGCAACTATGTTCCCCAATGTTGGGCCGAACTGCTGGCTGTGTGGCACGGAGCGGGAAACCATCAATCACCTATTCTTCGAGTGCGGGTGTGTTCGTGATCTTTGGGCTGACCTTGACTGGATCAATCCGGTGTCCATTGTTGCTTTCTGCGAGAGCTTGGTGACCTCCAGGGGCAGGGCTAGGAGGGACCTGCTGGATCCGATTGCGCGGTTGTGGAGCATTTGGCTGGGGAGGAATGAGGCCCTCTTTGCGGGCCAACGTTTCTACAGGGAAAATATCTCTATCCTTGCTACGCGTCTTGTGGTTGATTGGTCTCCTGGCTAGACCAGGAATGGGTTCTTGCGGGGGGTGTTTGAATTCGGATGCCCCCTCGGGTCTTATTGTTGGTTTCAGCTTTTCATTTCTTTTGTAAAAACTCTTTACGTTTTGTTTTTAATATATTAGGGTGAACATCGTCGAGTGTATCCCCCTTTTTTAGCGTAAAAAACAGTTTGTTTCTTGCTTTTCCAAGAAACTAGAGAGCCTCCAACAAACACTGCGAACCCTGAGGTTGATTTTCGATCCTTAGGGCATCCTGCATAATCTGCGTCTGCACACGTTGAGATGGATAAGTCTGCTCCCTTTCTGAATAGCAGCCTTGACCCTGGAGAAGACTTCAGATACCTCAGTATCATGTGTATAGCATCCATGTGAACTTGTCTTGGCTGCTCCATAAATTGACTCACCCTGCTAACTGCAAATGCAATGTCTGGACGAGTTATGGTAATGTAGAGGAGTTTTCCCACCATTTCTCTATATCCTCTTATCTACTTCATCAGTATCACCATCATACAACTTCATGCTAGGGTCCATGGGAATACTTGATGGTTTGCATCCATCCATGCCAGTCTCAATCAGGAAGTCTGTAATGTACTTCTGTTGGGTCATCACCAAGCATGTGCATTCCTTGCAAATTCCAAACCCAAAAAATATCTTAGGGTTCCAAGATCCTTTGTAACAAACTACGGCCTAGGAATGCCTTCGCCCTTTCTATGCCTTGAACATCATCTCCTGTAACAAGAATATCATCCGCATAGACCATAATGACAACCGTACCTGCCGATGACTTCTGGACAAACAACGAGTGATCTGCATTTGACCTCTTGAATCCCTGTTGCTTAATTAGGTTGGAAAGCTTCTGGAACCATGCTCTCGGACTCTGTTTGAGGCCATATATCGCCTTGTGAAGTCTATAGACCATCTGCTTCTCCCCCTCAGCAGTAAATCCAGGTGGTTGCTGCATGTAGACTTCCTCCTGTAAGTCCCCGTACAGAAAGGCATTCTTGACATCTAGTTGAAATATACTCCATTCACGAACCACAGCAACAGATAAAAGAATACGAAGGGTAGAGTGTCTCGCCACTGGAGAGAACGTATCCATGTAATCCACGCCATAGGTTTGTGTAAACCCACGGGCGACCAAGCGTGCTTTGTACCGATCCAGCGTGCCATCTGCATGATATTTCACTGTGAAGACCCACTTACAACTCACAACGGACGCATCAGGCGGTGCAGGGACCAAAGACCATGTGCCACGGGTCTGCAAGGCCCTCATCTCTTCTTCCATAGCTAATCTCCGGCAATCATTCTTCAAAGCTTCCTGGTAGGTCCGTGGTATATCCACGAAAGACAAGGCTGAGGCAAATCTCTGAAAATCACCAGTGAGACGGTGAAAGGAAACCTGTGAGGCAAATGGATAAGAGGCACATTGTCGCCTCTGCTTCCGAATAGCAATCGGAACATCAAGATCATCATCTGCTGTACTGGATGGGCTAGTGTCGTCCTGTACTGAAGAATCCTGCACATGTACCAAACCTGACCCGTCAGTAGTAATGCCATCTGAACATACCTGAGGCGTGATGAGTGGCTGATGTGTAGTCTGAGCAGGACCTGACCGACGCGTATAGAATTTTGGTAGCGGTGAAACGAGAGGCCGTGGAATGGGTGGAGGAGGAGGTGGTGGTGGTGGTGCTGGCATGGAGACAGGCACAGGGGAAGACTCAGGTGAACTCCACGTAGGTGGTGGAGGAACATAGACATCATCATTGGTAGTGGATGGTACCAGCCTGTCACCTGCAGGAGAGAAACACATGACAGACTCAAAGAAAGTGACATCAGCACTCACGAAGTACTTCTTATTCGTAGGATCATAACACCGGTAGCCCTTCTGAGTCCTGGAATAACCAACAAAGATACACTTGACTGCTCTAGGAGAGAGTTTGTCAAGTCCGGGAGATAGAAGATGAACGAAAGCCACAGTACCAAAGACACGTGGAGTTAGTGAGAATAACTCCTTGTCTGGAAAAATAAGAGAGATAGGTATCTTCTCACCAAGAACTGAGGATGGCATTCTATTGACCAGATAACATGCAGTAAGAACAGCATCCCCCCAGAAAGAAATAGGAGCACAACTCTGAATCAACAGGGCTCGAGTAATATCCAAGAGATGGCAATGCTTTCTTTCCGCCACACCATTTTGCTGTGATGTATATGCACAAGTGGTTTGGTGAATAATACCCTTTGATGAAAGAAATTGAGAAAGTGAGCGTGTACAAAATTCCAGGGCATTATTCGTCCGAACATATTTGACTGAGGAAGAGAAAACATTGTGCACTTCATTAATTAAATTCTTGATCACATCTCCTGCTTCAGATTTATTCTTCAAAAGAAAGACCCATGACACACGAGAAAAATCATCCACTACCACAAGATAAAATATGTGCCCCTGATGATCGAGAACACGACTCGGACCCCACATATCTATATGTAACAACTCGAATTGGGAGATACTGCTCCGACTCTGATGACTTGGAAAGCTCGACCGATGATGTTTTCCCAACTGACATGCTTCACAGCGGAAAGACGAACTAGGAGAGATCTGGGGCAGAAGATGGCGCATTTTCTGGAGCGGAAGGTGACCAAACCGGAGATGCTAGATGTACGGAGAGACTGGTCCGGCAGAATTAGAGGAGACGCCAGCATAGGAATCCTGAACCAGCCGATATAGACCATTCTGCTCAGAGCCACAGCCAATCACCCTGCCCGTGAGTATGTCCTGAAAATGAGAGAAGACGGTTCAAATATGGTACGACAATGCAAATCCATCGTAATCTGACTAATAGATAACAGATTCATTGAGAACTCAGGAGCATGTAGGACGTTATGTAGCTGCATAGAGGAGGATAGGAAGACCTCCCCCTGTCCAACAAGGGGCGAATGGGTAGCATCTGCGATCTGCACTGAACGGTCGTGAGGAATGTCCCTGTAGGACTGTAATCTATCTCTATCTCGGCAGCGATGATGTGTGGCTCCCGAATCTATAACCCAGTCAGATATATCATGAGACGGAGTGAATGCAGTAGATCTACCTGAGGTACTAGCAGCGGCAGATGAACTGGCGGAGGCTGTAGCAGCAACATCTGAAGGACCACCAGACGAATCACCAGATGAATGTGGCATAATATCTCGGAGACGTGCCACAAGTTCGTCAAATCGATTATCTGCAGTCGATGGTAATGGAGACTGAGAATGCTCTGCAACACGTGCCGATGCTGGGAACCCATGCTTCAAATAACATGTCTCCTCCGAGTGTCCTGTGCGGTGACAATAGGAGCACGTCTGACTGAAGCGACCACCCCTTCCCTGGGGTCCACGGCCACGTCCATGACCACGACCAGAAGGCGGGCCACCTCTCCCACGCGAGACTGCCATCGCTGATGGGGTTGGAGTAGAAGAGCTGGAGGAAACTAGAATGCGACTGAGCCTTCTGTAAACATCCTCCACTGGAGGAATAACTGTATCAGCTAGGATCTGAGACCGGGCGGCATCATATTCAGGATCAAGTGCCGCAAGTAGAACACCCACCATGGTGGCATTCTGAAACGTCTTCTGCTGTTCAGGAGTAGCAGTGAGTGGAATAGTACTGTATAACTTCTCAAACATCCCTCTTAGGGATGTGTATAGGGAATGGAGAGGTCTGCCGCTCTGCTTCATTGTGAAAATGTCATGCTGAAGCTGCAACATCTTTGTCTCATTTCGCACCTGCGAATATGTAGCGGCAAGAATGTCCCACATCGCCTTGGCAGTGGGCTGATGGAGGACGTCATTAGCAATCTCCATCGTCAATGTACCAGACAACCAGACCTTTGCGTAGGAGTCACCAGCCTCCTATGAGGCATATATCCATGTCTTCTCTGCGGGCTCATCCTCGGTAAGAATGTGCTTCTTACCATTCGACTTCATGAGGCTCATGAATTGCATAGCCCAGAGCTCATAGTTAGACCCGTCCATCTTCACTATTGGCGCAGGACCTTTGAATGCGTCAGTGGAGGGCATATCAACCTCCGATTCTGACATACCGCCGCTTGAGAAGAACTAGGGTATGTAGACAAGATAATGAATGTCTACACCAACTGCATCGGATTTGATTGCGTATGTAGACGTTACGCACTCAAATCCATATATCGGCCAAAGGGACGAGGTGGACTAGGGCACGCCTTAGATGAGGCCTACATCCCTTTCAGCGGCAAGGATGCCGCCTGATATGCCGCGGTTGGATGTACGCGGCGGAGGGACGGGTCGGCGGTGGGGGGGTACTGCCTGGGACGGGTCGGCGGTGACCTGGGATACCACCTGGGCCTTGGCGGCGTGAGAGAGAGAGGCGACAGGGAGGAAGCCGCTGCGGAAGGGGCGGTGGGCGGCGAGGAAGCCGGAGATCGACGCCGAGAAAGGAGAGGGCGGCGGGTGGGGAAGGGGGCAGCGAGTGTGGAGAGCCCTAGGGCGGCTCTGATACCATGTTGGGAAAAGAGACTTCGACAATCATTCAGAAAAACCCTAGGCTCTCTTATATAGGGAGAGACCTTAAGGGTAAATTACAAAGAGGTCTATAAAAGATAAAGAAATAACGACAAGATACATAAAGAGATAATAATACTAAGAACTATCTCTACATTATACATTATGCAAGCAAAGTTTTAGATCTTGCACAGAAGAATTATACGGTGACTGAAAAGGGAATGCTTGCGGTTGTGTATGGGCCTTTGAGAAGTTTAGATCTTATGTTTTGGGCTCCAAGGTGATAATTTTCATAGATTACATAGTCATTCGATACTTAATGGAAAAGCGAGATGTGAAGGCAGGATTTTTCTATTCTAGGAGTTTGATTTGGTAATTAAGGATAAACCTAGAATAAAGAATGTAATGACTAATCATTTATCCTGAATCGAGTTGAAGGATTCCCCTGAATTTGAGAAGATCAGAGAGACCTTCCCAGACAAGTCAATCTGTACTATTGACCCAGTCATGTGGGACACCAACATGGTGAACTTCCTTTTCTTCAAGCAGGTTCCCCATGGTTGGACTAGGAGCAGCATTGACCAACTGAAGTCGGATTCAAGGAGGTACCAATGGGAGGATCCATTCCTTTTCTTCGAAGGGACGGGTGTGTATGGAGAAGATGCATTCCTCAGGAGGAATATCATAGTGTCCTCACACATTGTCATTCATTTGAGTTTGGAGGACACCATTCGGGAAAGAAAATCGCGTACAAGGTACTCCAATGTGGATTTTATTGGTTGAACATGTTTAGAGATGCCTTCGATTTTGTATGGTCGTGTCCGATCTGTCAGAGGATGGGAGGGACGGTTGGATACAGAGATGAGATGCCCAAGCAGTCGGTGATTTCTGTGATGTTTTTGACGCATGGGGTATGAATTTTATGGGTTCATTTCCCAACAACCATGTAGATGAGTACATCTTGTTGGCAGTTGGCTACTTGTCTAGGTGAGTGGAGGCTATCCCAACCCAAGTCACAGACAGCAAGATTGTCAATAAGTTTATGAAAGACCATATTATTGCCAGGTTCGGGGTTCCCAAGGTTTTGATTTCTGATGGGGGCAGCTACTTCGTGAATAGAGAAGTCAGGTCATTAGCTAAGGACTACGGATTTGAGCATAGAGTAGCTAGTACTTACCACCCACAATCAAACGACATGGTTGAGGTTTCTAACCGAGAGATGAAAAGCATTCTTCAGAAGCTGGTACGTCCCGATAGGAAGAACTAGTCCCAGCTCTTGGACCAAGTTCTATGGGCCTATAAGACAGCCTACAAGACTCCACTTGGTACTTTGCCTTTTAGGACGATCTACGGCAAGCCATATCATTTGCCCGCGAAGTTAATTCATAAATTAGAATGGGCAATCAAGAAAGTGAATTGGAGTTGTCACCTAGGGAAGCTTTGTCGTGACTTGAACTTGAACGAGCTCGTAGAAATCAGAAACCGAGCATATGACAACAGTCTGATCTATAAAGACAAGGTTAAAAAGTGGCATGATCGGCACATTAAGTGCAAGAACTTTATCCCTGAATAGAAGATATGGTTGTTCAACGTCAAGTTAAAGGTGTTCCACGGGAAGATCAAATCCAAATGGATGGTTCCCTACATTATTAAGGAAGTGCACAGCAATAGAAGTGTAGAGATATCCGATCTCATGATGGTACATGTTCCTTTCCGGTTAATGGACAATAGTTGAAGCACTTTGTAGATTTTAAAAAGCAGTTAGTCCAAGTTGAAGTCATCAACTTCATGCAGATCAAGTACAGTACAGATACATCATACCACTCTTCATGAAGATGCAACATCTAGATTCAGGAACAAGAAGATTCACTCATTATTCCCTACTTACACACACTTGATTTGTTCATTCTTTTAGAGCCTCGATTCCCTCTCTTGTAGATTCCCACTTTTACTTAGGCTATTTCAAGCCTAAGTGTAGGGGGAACCCGCATTCTTTTATGTACATCATAGTCATCCTCGTTCATTTCTATTCTTCACTCATTGATCCCTCTTTTTCGTCTTCTTCTTATACTTACGTTATTTTTAACCTAAGTATAGGGGGAGACCCGAGTCAACTCATGTATATTCATTTGTATTAAGCATGAGTTATGGCTTCATATCACTTAGTGCGATGTGAACATAGCACAATCTAAGTATAGGGGGTATACCGTAGCTCATATTTTATATATACTTTAGCCTTAGCTCATATTTTTAAAATTTACAATTTTTTTTGGCTAGGGTAAAGTATCTTTTTAACTGATTCGTGTAAAAATATTTGTAAAATGATTTAAAAAAATTTTTGACTGTGTCATTATTTTGAAAAATGTTTGACATTTGTTTGAAAAATGAGGATTTTACTTATTTTGGAAACCTTTTGAAATTATTTTGAAAATCTATATATTATGTAACATGGTTTGGCAAATCTTATCGAAAATCTTTTCAAAATTAACGGTGTAAATAAGACTATCTTGTGTTTGGAAATAATTGTAACCTGATTAAAAAAACCAACAAATCTCTTTTTCTAAATGACTTCTTATTCATTCTTGCATTAAAAAAATTGCATTTTAGTTATATGGATTGCATTACATTTATGCATTTCATTAGCATGTCATGCATATGCAAAAAGGAAAGTCAGCGGGTTTTGAACCGAGTTACGAGTAAAAATTGAGAATAGACTTGACCTGACCTTAATCCACTTAATTTTCAAAGGAACTTCATTAAGAATTAGGATTTTAGAAACTCTGGATCATACACTTAATTCTCAAAGTTTACAAGGCAGTGTCTAGACGTTGACTCTTAATGTCTAACATGGTCGCCTCATTCTGAGTAGACTCTTGGATAAGAAACTAATATGTACTCTACACCGCGCACTTAGCTCAACTCAGATAAGGTGTTGGAAGATCATGTGTCTTTTTCTTTTGTAGTGTAGACATCTAAAGACTGGAGTACCGAGTTGAAATAAAGTTTCGAATGAGGGATGGATTGCTAGCACATTTTTTTCTAAACCCCGAAAACATGGCAGAACAAAAGATTCTATATCCGTCTGGGCATAAAAGGTCAATGCAGAGCAACCACAATTCCTACCGAAAAGAAGCATATACCAAAAATAATAATATTTGACCACAATGGTCCAAGCTTCAAAATAACCTGCAGATCTGGTGGAGACTTGGCTACACCGGCCAAGCTTCACAGGAGAGTTGGCTACACTGGTCACCCTCCATTTCTTTTCCCCTTCTTTTAGAATTCTCCCCTTACTCGTTGTGAATTAGCACATTCCTGAACTTAGAAGGAAATATTTTGAGTCCCCGAGGACGAGTTATTAGATGAGGAGATTGCATGGTGTTCAGCATCTTGGATGGGAAGAGCTAACACCCTTCACACACCAGATACAGTTATTCAGTGTTCATGTGGGATACTTTGGGATGGGGTCGATCTAAGATGACTTCTGAGTTGGGTCTAGATAATGCCTTGTATAACTTGGAGACTGTTGTTCTTAAAACCCTAATTCTCATAAGGAGTTCCATCGCATTATTAATCCAAAGGTCAAGTCGAGCTCCATTTTCACCTTTTGTTCATGACGTTTGTATGGAACCCAATATCATTTCACTAATTTATTCATTTTACTTGCTCGGGGACGAGCAAGGTTTAAATATAGGAGGATGATAAATCCGTGACCCATCCCTCTGGAAGATGAAAATAGTGCTTTGTTCCCAATTGATTAATTGCATTTATTCATTTATATTTCATTATTATCATTCATGCATATGTAATTAATATTCATATTTTAGCATGCATAATTGCATTAAATAAGAAGATCACAAAGCCTTGTATATTATCACGTGTAATATTGTCATAATTTCTCTGATTTTTAATTATTTTTACTAACTACAAATAAAACAAAATCAACTTTGTTGTGTACATATTACTAACATTAATCAAGAAAAAATACCAAAAAATAATAACTTGCATATTTGCCCAATAAAACACAAACCCTAGTTCTGAGACCAAAAGCCATGAATATCAATCTCTCTCATACAGTCTCTATGAACCCCTACTCACTTTTGAATTAATGTATGTTCAATTATCTACAAATGAACGAGACCAAATTCAAAAGAATAGGACTTCATATGTGAAACTTGGGTTTTGAAACCTTATTGTATATTATACATATTGCACGACGTTAACCCTATTATTTTATGTACAGAAATAACTCTTTTTCATTTATTTCTTTTTTATTTAGTTTCTTTAATTTATGTTTTAATAAAATATGAAAAAATATAAATAAAAATTGAATTAAAAATAAAAGAAAATAAATCAATATGTATATATAGTATGCATATATGTCCCTTTTATTTTATTTCTTTATTTTTTAAATTTTTAAAATATAAAAAAATGGATTAAGTTGTAAATATTTATTTTATATTTTATCTATTTTTATCTTGATTTTTATCTTATTTAAAATCACAAAAATACAAAATACAAAAATACATGTATTTTATGTCTATAGAGTACCACCAAAAATACGTTTTGTACGGATAATCTCTTTTGATTTTGATTCCTTCATGAAAGTTGTAGTTCTCGGTGAGACGAACAACTTTCATGAAGATCACTTTTTGATTTGACCTCGTTTGATATTTTTTATTGATTTTTCTTCTTATTTCTTTTTCAAATTTTGTGGGAGCAACATGTGGCATCTCTTGGAGCTGCCGGTGTTACCCCCCTTTTTACAACTTTACCCCCTTTATTTTAGCTTATTTTATTTTATTATTTATTTTATTTGCCATGTGGATACCATGAAGAGAGAGGGAGCTGGTGACAGTTGCGATCTTCCCAAGGCGAGATCCTGTTGGAGTATTCAGTTGAGCGCCTATTGAGTTGTAGATGGGTAAATGGATACCTCCAGGATCCATTTACCTCATCTCAGTGTTTAGTCCCACATTGTCCAGCGGTGGGACTTGGAGGCTCTATGGAGGTTATATAAAGAGCCCCAGACCTCCTATATCAGTTGAGAAAAAGGAATGCAATATCCGCCCCTTTGAGGGCTTCTCCCGTGGCTTCATCCCGCTCCTCACGGAGTAGGGTTTCACGTAAAATCCTACGTTCCATGTTTTATCTTTCTTGTGATTATGCTATGTTTTATCATTCCGCTTCCGCTTCCTATTTTCTAACATGGTATCAGAGCGGTTTGATTCTTGAGGAGTTTATATTCGTCTATTTTTTCCAAGATTCGATTCATTGTTCTTAAAGTTATATTCTTGAAGATCGTCAAGAGGAGTCTGCCATGTTCATTGTTTGTTCGTGAAGATATTTTTCTGGAAGATCATGATCGTTCAAGTTCCTGTTTTAGGTTTTTTTAAACCCTAGATTATTCTCCGGCGACATCAAGCTCCTCACGCACCCAGCACGATTCCAGATTCCTCGCATGCATTCCATGTGCCGCTCCTTGCTCATAGAGCATCCAGACGATTCTAGGTCGTGCTATTCCATACGGCCACAGGTGGAGGCGCGTGCATCTCCCAGGTTCCCCTCACGCGCCCCCATCGCCTCTACCTCCAGCCCTGGCGAACCCGCAACGCAGGCAATCGCGCGTCCAGGCGGTGAACTCCTCCTCCAACGGCATACACCAGACCCTTCCATCCCTGGCGGCTACCCCTCCCTTGGCGGCGTAAAACGATGAAGACCCCCAGCGGGCAAATCTCAGGAGGAGCCCAGCCAGCCCTATCCCCGCCAGCCAGCCCTGGTCGCCACCTTTGAAAGCACCAGGCCGTACTCTCGAGTTTAAGGCGCCGCGCGTGTCCAGGCGACGCATCCTCCTCTCGCGATTCCAGGCGCCGCTCCGACGAAGAAGCAGGAAGAGGCGCCCAGATCCCGACTACAGCATGCAGGCGGTGCGCAAGAACTGGATGACCTATCAGGGGTAGCTCTTCAGGCGGCGCAGGTCATACCCCATCGGGGGGGGCACTTCATACGAAGGGTTTCCTCACGGGAACCCTAAATAAGGGCAGCCCCTATTGTAGGCCGAGTTTTTGACAAAAAAATGTATTCCAAAAACCCAATAGTGGGCTGGAAAATTCAGAGTGGCCCAACGTTATAAAAAAAATTTGGGCCGCAAATGTAAAAAAAAATGGAAGGTCGGATTTAAAAAAAGAGTTTTTGAAGAGGCGTGTACACGAGAAAAAAAGCCGCACGCATATTAAAAAAAACATTGCAAAGCCAAAAAAAAAGGTGAACGGCTTTGTTAAAAAAAATGGCGGCTTATTAAAAAAAATGAATAGCCGCAAGTTCATGATTGGTATTTTGTACCCCCATATTTATGTCTTCTCCCAACTTTGTCGATGTTCATTTTCCGACAAGTATGGGAGAAAAGGGGAGTATATGTAGAGTCACAGGTCTAGATTCAGATTCCAGATTCAGATATCAGTCTCCAAACCAGCCAGATGATCAGACTCAACATCAGATATTTCTGAGTCTCGAGATTCAGACACGCACGAGTATGCGGTCCTCAATTTCGTGGTCCCCATCATTCTTGTTGTTGTTCGGCCAGAGTTTTCATGTGAGCCATAGGGACTCCAGAGCAGAGGATCATTCCCTATGCCATTGAGGGCAAGGGTTTTCATGTGGTATCATAGGTACTCTAGAGTAGAGCACCATTCTCTGAGCCAGATGGGAGAGACCCAGTTCTCCGACGAGGAGACTTCAAGCACAGTTTCAGACTCGATGGTCAGATTCCGAGTCTTCAGTTGACTCACACTCCAGCCCGTTCATCCTCCTCACCTGCACGGCATGAGAAGCAACGTCCTCGACTGCAGCAATGTGTGTGTTGGGTTGATATTGTCCGTAGTGTCCTGTAGCGTTGAGTTGAGTCTCTTTCTGTTTGTCCAAGCTGAGCAATGCATTCTCCAGCTTGAGGGGGAGTGTTGGAGTATTTAATTGAGCGCCTATTGAGTTGTAGATGGGTAAATGGATACCACCAAGATCCATTTACCCCATCCCAGTGTTTAGTCCCACATTGTCCAGCGGTGGGACTTGGAGGCTCTATGGAGGCTATATAAAGAGCCCCAGACATCCTGTATCAGTTGAGAAAAAGGAATGCAATATCCGCCCCTTTGAGGGCTTCTCCCGTGGTTTCATCCCGCTCCTCACGGAGTAGGGTTCCACATAAAATCCTGCGTTCCATGTTTTATCTTTCTTGTGATTATGCTATGTTTTATCATTCCGCTTCTGCTTCCTATTTTCTAACAGATCCAAGAGACTCCCCATCCCTTGGCGTAGTTGCTTCAGCTAGGGTGGAGCATTGGGCCGGGTCGGCCCGAATCCGACCCTGATCTGACCCGCAAAAGCTCAGGCTCCAACCCAGACCCGATGTATATGTGGGGCGGGCTCGGGTTCTAATTGCTGATTTTTCAATTACGGGTCTGGCCCAGCCTGAACCTGACGTGTTTCGTGGAAGCCCAATCCTGTCCACCATGCATGCACTAGCCAAGGAATGTAGGAACTTGGAAGGATGTTTATACCTCAGATTCATTGTTATGGCAATAGAACTTTGACTTGTGATAATTTAAACATCATACATAAATCTTTGTTGAAAGTAGAGTAACCAAATAATCGTGATGACATTATGGTTGATGTCTTTGGTTTGACAACTTTGCAAAAAAACTAGCATAGTTTAATGTACCTCCGTAACTTAAGTAATTATGGAACCATGTCAACTAATAGAAAAAAATAGTTATTCTAGGAATAGGAAAAACATAATATCCTTTTGTACCTATTTCACATGTTAGATGTAGTAGGTGTATTCGTCGCCATTGTGCATTGAAAACTCGTGTTATCTTTCCATATTCTCCAACAAAACATATGATTCTCTAATTGCAAGACATGTTTATAATGATAATAATTTTGGTTAACATCATTATATCATCTAATACTTAATTTTTATGATTTTCATACATGGAGGGGGGCTGAGTCCGACCTGAACTTGAGCCCGGCCCTGTAGGCCTTGAGTCGGGCTCGGATCTTCAATTTTTAAAAAGAATGCGGGCCTCGACCCGGCCTGAAGCCCGGGAAAAATAACTTGAGCCCGGGTCAAGCTTTCCCGAGTTGGATCAGGTCAAGGCCCAAGCTCCACCTTAGCTTCAGTTGCTCAAGCCTTTGGAGCTCGTCGGCTCCAACGAGGCGATGGTCGGAGCGAAAGAGCTCCTCCTCTGGCGAGACCCCAACCTCCAGGTAACTTCTCTTCTTCATCATTCTCCTTCTTTCTTTCATCTTTCCTCTTTCTTCTTTCTTCTTTTTCTTCAATCTCTGCTTTTCTCCTCCACTGCTCAACTGCAGCTCCTCCACCCTCGACAGCCGCCTCGCCACAAGCCTCGCCTCACCACCATCACCTCTCGCCCCGGCCTTTTTTTTATTGAAAAGAGGGTGACCTCTCGAGATGGGAGTCACCGCATCCATTTCACTATAAAAATATTAGAGCACATTACCTTGAAGCCCATAAATTAGAAAGCGCATTACAATGAGACATAACATTCTCCGAGTAGAACCTCTGGTTGTTAAAGATCAGAGCATTTTGTCCTAACCATATGCCTAAAGAACGGCAAACTGCTTGGAACAATCATCTGTTGAGCCAACGCCCATTGTGCGAACCGATCCCCAGAACTCCGCTGACCCGCTGGCCTCCACCTATGGGATCCCAACCTCCCTCCAAACCTACATCGATGCCGAGCACCCGAAGAATAGGTGATCCACGTCCTCAATCAACTCCTTGCACCTGTCGCACCTTGTGTCCGCCAGGCCAAACAACCTCCCCCTCGATTTATCGCATAGTCGGTTTCTTCTCAGACACCACAGGAAAATCTTAACTCTGCATGGGATCTTCGCTGCCCAAACCATCCTCATGTCCTGGCATAGCTCCACATCCTGCACCTCTGCCAATGTCCTCATCGCATCATACGCTTTCTTGATCGAAAATCTCACACCCTCCCGTTCAAAATAATCAACGACCTGCATGAAGGCCCTCGTCGGAGGGATCTCCGCCTGCAGCCTAACATACTCCTCCAAGCGCTACTCTGGGAGATTCAACACGAAAGACGGTAACCACGAATCTGACTCTGCCGCTTGACAAAGGAAGGTTTCCTTCGATGCTGCCAAAGCAAATATTCTCGGAATTCTAGCACCCAGGGCTCCCTCCCCCCTCCAGTGATCACACCAGAAACAGAATAGTTGGCCATCCCCCACCTTACGCTAAAGTCTCGGTACCGATCCAGAGCAACGACTTAAACCTCATCCTCACTGCAACTAACTCACCCCTGATACCATATGCTCTGCATTAGCTTGGCCGCTAGCGAGGTCGAAGAACGCCAAATCTGAATCACCCACTTGGCCAGCAATGCTTTGTTCATGTGCTCAACATCTCGTACCCCTAGGCCACCATCACAATGCCCCTTCGTCTCCTCATCCCAACTCACTAGATGCAACCCGAACCTCTGGTGCTTACCGTCCGACCAGAAGAAGTTCCTCATCGAAGACTCAACCTTCCTTCTAACCCCAACCGACATCAGCCTAGTCGAGTAGAAGAAGATAGGGATGGCCGATAGTACATGGTTTAGGAGAGTCAGCTTCCCACCCTGACCTTTCCACTTCTTCCCCTTCTCCGTCTCATTCACACCAAGCCACCTCCGTCACTACGCCACCGACCTCCTCATGCACCTCCTTCATTCACCGTCGCACCGTAGCCCTAGCTCCATCATCGCCATAACCTCCTTAGCGCCACTTGCTCCACCACCCGTCTACAGCCACCGCGTCTGCATTCGCCTCTCACCGAGCTCAGCCAACCGCCACACCTTCAAAGCCTATGTCGACCATCCCCGACCGGTGTTACACCTCCGCCTCGTCGAGCTCGCCCCAACCGCTTCATCCGTTGCTCCGCCTCGACCGCACCAACCAGCGCCACCGTTGTTGACACGTGTAGCAGGAGATGTGCCTCCACCTGTCGCCCCAGCTCTCCCCTCATGTGAGTTGCACGTGGTGCGAGGGAAAAATTTCATGGAGGCCCCGGTCGTTCCAAACAATCGAGATTCAGCCCCCGCCGACCAGAACACGTGCGATGAACGTGCCCTCCAACAAAAATTACATAAGGACCCCTCACAGGATTTGGTAATTACAATTAGGTCTTTCTGCACTTTTGTTTCAACAATCTTTAATTTGGATCATTACATTTATACCCATGTCTTTGCACATTTATTTGAACCATCATTTGACATTCATTTTTTAATCCAAAATTTGCATGTTGTAGAATAATTAATTCTCTACCATTCGATAAAATTGATGTTTCTTGTGGGTTATGATAGATTTATCATTATTGTTTTGGTGATAATTGGCATATTTTACCCACTGTGAGCTCTTTAATTCGTATTAAATCCATCATTCCTCTAAAAAATCAAGAAAATTCATTTTAGGAAGAATTAGTTATGATTTATATTTTGCCGAAAAATCATTGCATTTGCATGATTAATTTTCTTATAATAATTTTTTTGGTGATTGATGTAATTGATTTTTAGTTCTCTGTAAACTTGATAAGTTTAGGAGTTAGGATTTTCCTGGATAGATCTCAATTAGACATACCTAGGGAAATTTTAATTCTGAAAATTAATTGAGTTTGCTATTTATTAAAATTAATTTATTTAAAATCACACAGTCTGCATTGTTTTATTTCTAAAAAAAGTATTTTTCATCAAAAATCCCAAAAATTCATAGTAGGTTAATTTCATCATAATTAACTTACTGACATATTTTCATAATTTTTACACATCATTTGCATGAAAATTTGCATAAAATCCATAAAAAGTCTTCATTTTACATTTGCATCTTTATGCATAAAAAATACCAAAAAAATATTCTCTTGAAAATCGTGCATTAAGTTTGATAAATTGAGTTGTAAGATGTTCCTTTGCCTCCTTGAGTCGACCATCGGCTTTTCCAAGTTAAAAATGCATAAAACCACACCTTGATTAATTGATTAATTTATTGATTAGTGTGGTTATTTTTTATAGATCCTAAGTGCCCGACTACAACATAAAATCGACAAATTAACATAGGGTATTCTCGGGATCGTCACCAGGTCACACAATTATCGTGGCAGATGGCAGATTAATCTCTATTCTTGGACAAGGAGAGGTCCAGGTGGCTCCAAGTACTCAACTAAATATTGTTCTACTTGCTCCTGAATTTCCTATGAGTCTTTTATATGTATCCAAAATTACCATAGAGCTTAATTGTTGAGCCATTTTTGATCCAGTTTCTCTTATCTTTCCAAATATGTTGACGGACTAGGTGATTGGTCATGGCCATGAAGAAGGGGGTGTGTACCACTTGACGCAATCTCGGTTTGTGGGTCATATCTCTATACCTACTAGGAGTCTGCCTACACTTGGCACTTGCATCTTGGTCATTTGCCTCTACTGAAATTAAGATGAATCCTACCTCAAATTCCTGTGTCAACATCCTTCCAATGTGAAGCTTGTCAACAAGGAAAGCATCATAGAAGCTCTTTTCCAAGTCGTCCTGGTCGTGTCAACAAGTATATTTTTGATTTAGTACATTTCGATGTGTGGGGGACGAGTCGGGTTCCAGATCATCCAGGACATAGGTTCTATATGGTTGTTGTGGATGACTTTACCAGGGTTCCTTGGGTGTTTCTTTTGAAGTCTATATCTGAAGTCATTACTGTTATGAAAAATTTTCTTTATGTAAATGAAAATTATATTTGGTTTTCATGTCAAGACTATTTATATTGATAATGCTTTTGATTTTTGCAACCAACGTCTTCATTCTTTTTTGACTGAGCATGGGATCGTCCACCAAACATCGTGTACATATACATCGCATCAAAATGGCATTGCCGAAGCAAAGCACCGCCATATCCTTGATGTAGCTCGCACTTTACTGCTTTAAAGTGCTACTCCCTCACCTTTTGGGGTGATACGGTTCTCATGACCGTATATCTAATAAACTGCATGTCGTCCACCATATTAGAAGAGCATACACCATATTCTTTACTCTTCCCCGACAAGAAGTTATTTAATGTTCCACCTAAAATCTTTGGGTGCGCCTCCTTTGTCAACATTCATTCTCCTGGCCGCGATAAACTCTCTCCTCGGGCTATGAAATGTGTCTTTGTAGGCTACTCTAGAATCCAGAAGGGGTACCGGTGTTATGGTCTAATACATCATCATTACCATGTTAGTGCAGACATGACCTTCTTTGAGTCTATGCCTTACTACTCCACCTCTGGTTCTCGGGATGTGTCTTCTGATGACATTGAGATTGTCAATTTCTCTATACCATCTCCTCAAATAGGTCTTCGACTCAGGACACTCACGTTGATGACAGCCAACGATTTCAGTTAGTGTATACTTGTCGAATGGCACCCCCTTTGGTCACACTAGCACCTGATCCCAATGCATGTCACGATAAAAACACTAATGAGATTGTGTCTGAGGATGCTAGACATACATGCGAGCATGTAGTTGAGAAGGAGATTCAAGACTCTTTACATCATTTTTATCTACCCATAGCTCTTCAAAAGGAGAAATGTACATGTACACTACGTCCTTTCTCCAACCATGTATCCACAAGGAGACTGTCTGCACGGTATAAGACTTTTATAGCTGGGCTTTCGGCTGTTAATGTTCCTTCCACATATCAGCATGCATTATTAGTTCACGAAAGGAACACGGCTATGAAGGAAGAAATGGAGAATCTTCTTTCCATGGGTATGTGGCAACTAGTTGATCCCCCAAAGGATGCAACTGTGGTTTGCAACTGGTGGTTTTTTACTACCAAACATCTTCTATATGGTTCGGTGGAAAGTTACAAGGCAAACGATTGGTAGCAAAGGGGTACACCCAAACCTATGGCATGGATTACCTTGGTACTTTCTCAACAGTGGCTCGCCTCCCTACGATAAGGATTCTTATTCTGTTGCAGTCCAACTCTCCTGGACACTCTACCAATTGGATGTGAAAAATGCTTTTCTATATGGAGATCTGAATGAAGAAGTGTATATGCAAAATCCTCATGGTTTTGAGACCAAGAGGGAGTATCACAAGGTGTGCAGACTCTACAAAGCAATATATGGTCTCAAACAAAGCCCTAGAGCATGATTTCAAAAATTGTATGATATTGTGTCCAAGGTTAGTTTCATTCGCTCTACGATAGATCATTCTTTATTTGTCAAGAAAATAGAGAAAGGGACTATTGTTATGTTGGTATATGTTGATGACATAATCCTAACTGGGGATGATGTTAGCGGTATAACAGATATTAAAAGGTATCTGCGACACACTTTGCCACCAAAGACTTAGGAGAGCTTCGTTACTTCTTGGGCATCGAAGTCGCAAGGAATACCGGTGGTCTAATTCTCTCATATATGAAATATTTTATAGATATTCTACAAGAGACATGAATGTTGGGAGCTAAGCCAGCTTCGATTCCTATTGATCCCAGTGCACGAATGTATAAAGACTCTAATGTGTATGCTGATGCATAACAACATAGGTGCCTGTAGGAAAACTTATGTATAGTACCATTACTAGGCTTGATATCTCCTTTGTCGCTAATTGATCAAGCCAGTTCATGGCCAAACCAAGCCAAGTGCACTAGCAAGCACTTATGATGATCCTGAGATACTTGAAATATGCTCCAGGGAAAGGCATGTTATTTAGTTGTAGAAAGACACTTGATATTATGGCCTATTCTGATGTTGATTATGCAGGGAGCCCTAATGACAGAAAGCCCACTACATGTTATTGCACCTATCTTGATGTAATCTAGTCACATGGAGGAGCAAGAAGCAGTGGTTGCTAGATCCAGTGCAAAATCTGAATATAGAGCAATGGTCCAAGAAATAACTAAACTAATGGGGATCAAGTCTGTTCTCAAGGATTTACACTTGCCAGATCCTAGTCATATGATAATGTAATGTAACAATGTTGTTGCAATGTTCATTGCAAGTAATCCTACCTTCTATGAGCGCACCAAACAAGTGGAAGTAAACTGTCATTATACAAGGGATGTGATTCAGCAAGGAAACATCAAGACAGAATCAGTTACTTCATAGGAACAAACTACTGACATTTTCACCAAACCATTTACTCGGTCTCTATTCACCATATATGTCTTCAAGCTAAGCATTATGCCCTAGCTTGAGGGGGATTATTGAAATATTTGGGTGTGTTTATTATTATGTAACGTAAGGGTATGCTTGTGATTGTTTCAATAAATCCTAGACTCCCCTTCTATATAAGGGAGTCATATTCAATGAGAAATATCAAGTAAGTTTTTTCCAATTATTCTCATTTCTCAAGATATATGGTTCATTGTGCTCCTGATTTTCCTCTTAGCTTATTGCATGTCCATAAGCTTTGTTGTGAGCACAATAGCCATGTGATATTTAATGAATTATGTTGCTATTTTCAGGACATCCGAATAAGACAGATTTTTGTAGGGGCATGAAAGGATTGGCCTTTATTATCTTGACAAGCCCTAGGATTCTCTTTTTGTTGATGCTACGTCTATCTCCAAAGATCTATTCTTATAGCATCTACGCCTTGGGCATCCTTCTGCCAAGTCTCTCTATGATGTTCCCTGAACCCTATATTTTGAAGCCCTTTCAAAATGAGGCAAGTGAGTTCAAAAACATCATTGAGCTTCATTTCCATTTCGGGCTAAGCTGCGTCATACCATTGGATTAGTCCATTGTGATGTTTGGAGATTGTTGAGAGTTTTATGTTATGTTACTTTTTTTACAGTTTATTTATTTCTCTGTCTTTAGTATATAATTTACCCATTAGGGTATCTTTCTTCTATTTAAGAGAACCCTTGGGCTCTATAAATAAACAACAAAGCATTTTCCTTTCACATGGTATCAGAGTGACGGTCCTAGATCGGAGCCCCGAGACCCACATCCCAACCCTACCTCCAGCCTCTGTTGTCGACCTTCTGCACGACAGCCAGCAGCCACTGCCATCAGTTGCAACACCGTCCTCCCTTGGCCAGTGGCAGCGTCGCCTACGCTGCACAGCAGCAGCAACTGCCAACGCAACCTAGCGGCATCGCCACCTCCACTACCAAGCGGCAGCTTCAACCAACATTGCCTTGTGCTCCACTACCAAGTGACGGCATCCGCCAACATTGCCTTGCGGCATCACAGCCATAGAGGCGGCGCTGCCCAAATGGCAGTATAGCAGCATCGCGCTGCTGTGATAGCAATCCCAACGGATCCGTTGGTGCAGCTCAGAAGCCTTATCGCGATTGTGAGACCTCCTGCGACGCTTAGTAACTTTCCTGCTACAATGAGGTCATAGTTTTGGTTTGATTTCAGAGATTTTCAGTCAGTTTTACCCTACTTCAAATCAAAATCGACCCACGTTCGTCTATACATGGTTGTGGTATGAGTCTACACCCACAACCACCCCTTTTAGACTCCTCACGATCTGTCTAAAGTTCATGTTCTTTGTCTACAATGTCAGAAAGTAGAGTTGATATGCCATCTACGGGTGCATTCAAGGGTACAACACCAGTTTTCAAGATGGACAACACAAGTTACGAGTCATGGGCGATGCAGTTCATGAATCTACTGCAAAACCATGGTAATAAGCATATTCTAACGTAGGATGAGCCAGTGGACAAGATTGGAACCAACGCCTCATGAGAGGCAGATGATACATATACCAAGGTGTGGCTATCTGGTACTGTCTCTTTAGAGATATCCAATGATATCCTAATTCAAACCGACAAAAAAGGTAATGTGGGATATTTTTGCAGGAACATACTCTCAATTAAGGAATGAGTTGAAGATCTTACAACTCTAGCATGATATCGTCACGACCAAACAGGGTGATCATACTCTTCAAGCCATGTATACATCTCTGAGGGGTATGTTTGAGCAACTCCATAGCTACATACCCTTGAGAGCCTCACCAAAGCAACAAAAAACTTATAGAGATTTTGTCATGACCAGGGTGAGTTTGGATGCTCTTAATCCAGAATATGGTTCATCTTTGCTCTCAGCTTCTCATCGACGCTACCATAACTCCTATGGAGAAAGTGTACCGCAGGTTGAGCTGATTGAGTATCCCCTCTGCCACATCTTCTCAGACATCGTCGGTTATGGCAGCATCATGTGGTAGAGGTGGTTCATCTTCGTTCAGAGGATGAGGCACACATGGTAGAGGCGGTTCACGTCCACATTAGCCATGTTCATACTATCACATATCAGGCCACTCAAAGGGCACGTGCTACTCCAAGCACGGCTTCCCACCATCAGCTCTTGTTGTTGAGCAGGCTCAGACTGCTCTTGATCTCACCGATCATCATTACAATGACTTCATTACCCGTCTGAGAGAGATCATGCCACCAATTGTCGGAACTTATAGTATTGGTCCATCAGATATTGCAGCTTTTGCCTCTACTAGTACATCAAGTATTACTCATGCATTTATTGGTCGCTCTAGAGCAGATCCTTTGGAATGGATCATGAACTCTGGAGCGTCACATCATCTACACAGAGATCGATTGCAGTTTGGCACTTAAAGTCCAACACAACCAGGTAGAACAGTGGTGATTGTTGATGGGACACATTCTCCTATTATTGGATAGGGGGAGGTTCATTTGACTCCTTTCATATGTCTACAAAATGTCCTTTATGCACCTGCCTTCTCCATGAATTTCCTATCTATCAGTCAGATGGCAAAAGTTTTACATTTACGTGCTATATTTGACCCTAGTTCCCTTGTATTTCGGGATATACTCATGGACAGAGTGATTAGATGTGGCCGTCAACATGGAGGGTTGTATAGGTTGACCCAATCTCCTTATACTGGTGCCACTTCTCTTTCTATGGAGTCGAATTCTCCATGTGGCATCTCATATTTGATCATCTATCGCTGCAGAAGATTCGTTGCCTTAAGTCTGTCATCTCTACCAAGTGCAATTTCAAGTGTAAATCATGCCAACTTGGAAAGCATCATCGGTCCAGTTTTCCTAGTCATCAAGGTCGGAGTAATCAGAGACTTTTTGAGTTATTTCATCTTGATATGTGGGGTTTGAGTCGTATACCTGATCATCAGGGATACATTTACTATTTGGCTTGTGTGGATAATTTTTTCAGACAGTCTTGGGTATTTCTATTAAAGCATAAGTCTGAGGCTAGTACATTGATTCAAAACTTTGTGGTTGAAATAAAGAATATTTTCTCTGCCTTTATAAAATATATTCATTCTGATAATGCTCTTTACTTATGTACTACATGATTGTCTCATTTTTTCAGCTCACGTAGCATTATCCATCAAACGACATGTCCCTATTGGTGGAGTATTTAGTTGTGCGTCATATGTATGGGAGATGGGTAAATTGATCTTTCCAGGATCCATTTACCCCATCTAAGAGTTTAGTCCCACATCTACCAGAGGTGGGACTTTCTGTAGAGGCTATATAAGGAGCCCCAGACCTCCTGTATCAGATGAGAAAAAGGAATGAAATATCCGCCCCTTTGAGGGCTTCTCCCGTGGTTTCATCCCGCTCCTTAGGGAGTAGGGTTCCACGTTAAAAATTCTTGTGTTCTTCATGTTTATTTATTCTAGATTATGCTCTGTTTATCATTCCGCTTCCGCATTCTTTATTTTCTAACATGGTATCAGAGCGGGTTCGCTTCTCGAAGGATTTTATTTTTTTCAAGATTCGATTCAATTATCATTTTTGAAGATCGTTTTTGAGAGCATGCTCGTGATTTGATCAAGTTATGGCCGAGTTCCATGGTTCTAGGGTTTGTTGAAACCCATTTTTCAGATGCAAGATCTGGCAAGAAGGTTATGCAAACTAGGGTTCCTGTTCTGGAACCCTAATCTTGGTTCTCTTGAGGATCCAGTCCTTCACGTATGGTGCCCTCTCATCTCCAGATCTCATGCCACATTGTGCATCCCATTCTTCGGCACCTCCTCCCTCCAGAAGAGGAGGGTTCTGGCGCAGCCCTTCACCAATGGAATTCACCAAGAGGCAATGTTTCGCCTATCGATCTCCAGGCATAGGGCGCATCTCCCTTCTTCCACAGGCGCAGGCGACATCCCCCATTCCCGGCGGTGCTCGTCCCCCCCCCCTCTTGCGCACTGCAGGTCACTCGTGTGCAAGCCCTCATCCATGATCTGCACCAGTGATGCTGCTATTCCCAAGCAGGACCCCGCGCGAGTCAACATCCAGGCGCGCACAATGGCAACCTCAAAGATCAGGCGGAGCTTCGACCCCCGCCCCACTTCCCCTCGTCTCAAGCAGGCGGCGCGAAACTACTCCGGGCGTCGACGCAAGCTACAGGCCCCTCGTACGAACCCCCAATCAACTCCTAGGCGACTCAACCTTCCCAGCGAAGTCGGCACCCAGGCGGCGGCGCAAGCAGTTGACAGTTCATGTGCTCCTCCCATGGCGATTCTGCACCTCCCTCGTGCTCTTCCTCCCGGGCGGGAGCCTCCTCCATCTAGGCTTCTCCAGCGGCAAGACCCCAATAGGTGGCGGCGGAAGATATGAGAGGGTTCCCACGAGGGAACCCTACTTTTGGCGAGAAAAGAAAAGGAGGCCCGAAGGCTCCTGTTTATTTAAAAAAAAAGAAAAAAAGGTCAATGTGGGCTGCAGTTGAAAAAAAAAGAAAAAAAAAGAATGGAGAGGAGATTTGTCTTGAAAAAAAGGCGCGTACATAAAAAAACCGTACGCATAGTAAAAAATTTTGTGATTTAAAAAAAAATGAAAGAGGCGCGTACAATAAAAAAAACCTACGCAAATTGAAAAAAAAAAGAAAGAAAATGAAAGCCATAAAAAATGTGAAATGGCTTAAAAATGTAAAAAAATGCTGATTTCAAATAAATGTGAGAATGAAAAGTTGTAAAAAAAATGTAAACGACTTTAAAAAATGCATGTTATTTTCTCCTTCCATCTTGTTTTCTCCCAACTTGATCGATGTCTTCATTCCGACCTGTATGGGAGAAAGGGGGAGTATATGTAGAGTCACAGGTCTATTCAGATGCTCCAGATTCACATGCAGATTTCCAGACCATTCGGATTCCAGACTCTACAGTTGTTTAGACTCGACGATTGATTCTAAGTCTCCAGTTTCAGACACGTACGAGTATCCGAACGCTTCAGATGAGTACGTGTTTGCCATCTTTTTTGTAGTCCCCATCTTTTATGTTTTGTCGGCCAGAGTTTTCATGTGAGCCATAGGGACTGCAGAGTAGAGGACCAATCCCTATGCCATGTTGGTAAGGGTTTTCATAGAGTCAAATTCCTAAGTAGTACATGGGAATTACTTACATACCCAGGTTCTGCGAATTGTTTTTTTTACTCAAAAACTACAGAAGTGTCGCATGTTGAACATGCGACATCTAAAGTTTTTTTTACTCAGGAACTGCATATATGTCGCATCTTTAATATGCGATACACATAACGCATATTGAATATGCGATATTGCGGCTAAATAAGGTCGGCGCCTATCGGCCTCGCCATTTCCCCGCTCCTTCCAGCTCCTCCTGCACCCGTGCCGCCCTTGACGCCCACAATGCCACCCGCGTTTTTTGATCTCCTCCTCTCTCAAAAACACTCATTTTGGTCACTCCTAGCCCCGCGGAACACTCCTTTTCCGTGGTTTCATTGATTGCCACCGTCCTAACCGGCCCCGCGTTCCACTAGGGCAAAGCCGTTGTTGCGAACAATTGGACTTGGTAAAATTTTTTCTTGAGTTATTTTTTGTATCATATGCATATTATTTTCATTTCTTGAATGTATGATGTTTGCTTGTACGTTGTGTCGCGTATTAGGTTAGAATGGAGCAGTTGTATTGTATGTGTCATTTGAGGGGTACACTCATGTGCGGATCGTCGACCAACGTAAGGGGATTAGTGCTAATGCCTAATATGACGTTCGATGAGATGTTGAACTTGGTTTACCATAAGTTCAACCTGGATGCCGATAGTCAAAAAAATCCGATTATTACATCGCATCCCTCGAGGCCCAGGGAAGGAACCATCATTTTCATCTATTGTCGATGATGAAGATGTGCAGGCAGTTCTTGTGTATGCTCAGACCATTGGAAAATCAATGCCTATCGACATTTATGTTGAAGATGTATCTGTGAGCGAAGTCCCCACTGTTGTGACTAACAAGGGACCGTATGTATTCCCGAGCACACAACCAGCAGTTGCCCATAGCACACAACCCAGAAATGTCCCAACCATGTAACCCTACTTTGAAACTGATGCGCCTGTAACGCAGCCATGCACGGATCAGGATTTGGGCATGAGTGAGTCGTTGCTGCGAGAGGTTAACCATTGTTTGGATGATTTCATCCCTTGGGGTGCGTTTGTTTCACGGGTTATCTGGGGGAGGATAACCCGTTTTTGTGTTTGTGTGTTTGGTTGGTGGGTTAAGGGTTGGGAGGGTCTGTGTGATGTGATTGTATTGAAATTTGAAAAAATAGATAGTTATTATGATATCATTGTATTGAAATTTGAAAAAGTGGGTAGTTGTTGTGATGTGATTGTATTGAAGTTTGAAATAGTGAATAGAAGTTGAGTATTTTATGATTTCTAGATGATATTATGGTATAATATATGTTTTTTTGATAAAAAGATGGTGGACCCACTAGTGGGTTAGGAATATGGGTTTTGGGGGGTAACCCACCCAAAGAGGGGGGTAACCCCCCAACCAAACACACCCTGGGGGACCGATGATGACCTGGAAGAAGGTAGCGAAGATGTCGAAGATGATCTGATGGACGAGAAGATCCCAGCTGATGAACAAGGCACGCATACTATTACACCCCGTATACCCTTTTTTGGGGTTAGAGGATCAAATACTTGTTCAACATATGAAGACGACATTCGACGGAAGTCTAGACTTGATGGTGTCGCTGACGAAATTCGCAAGGGTAGGACGTTCAAATGTAGGGAGGATTTGGTTTACGATGTGAAGAAGTTCCACATTCTGTCACATTACGACTTCATTATCAAGGAATCCACCAGCTTCATATGGTCAGTTGTTTGTACGCAGAGATCGAATGGATGTGTTTGGTATTTACGAGGACATTTCAGAAAATTTGGACTGTGGGTGATCTCCAAGGTTGTTGGGGCACACACTTGTATAAACCCAACAGTTAATCAGAATCACCCTCAATTGGATTACAAATTCATGTCCAGATCATTGCTAACTCTTGTTAGGGATGACCCTAATGTTCGTGTACCAAGTTGTAGAGCTCACATCCACGAGATGTACAACTACTGGGTTACAAAGAAAAGGGCCTGGGATGCTCGGAGGAAGGTCATCGGAATTGTATTTGGTGACTGGAAGAAGTCATACGCTGAAATGCCTTATCTATTGCATGCAATGAAGGATGCTATACTTGGGACTGAAATTGATATTGTATACAGCGACCATCTTGATCCTCGAAAACCGCTTTGCCGCATATTTGAACGGTGTTTTTGGGCATTTGGGCCTTTAATTAAGGCATTCAAATATTGTCGCCCTCTGATTAGTATTGATAGGACACACCTGTATGGGAAGTACAAACAGAAATTGCTCATTGCTTGCGGGATTGATGGGGATAAACATATTGTTCCTCTTGCATTCGGAATTGTTGACGAGGAATCCGCTCCTTCATGGAAGTGGTTTCTATTGTTGGTGCGCATCAGGGTAATTGGCATGCGAGCAGGACCAATATGTATCATCTCTGATCGGAACGCTGGAATAAAAGCCGCTATGAAAGATGCTGACGTGGACTTATTAGAGCCCTTTGCATATTGGCGGTTATGTACAAGGCACGTCGCGAGCAACTTCAATAGCGTCTTTAAAAATGGCTCCATGAAAGCCCTGGTCCAAGCAGCTGCATTACAAACGACAACTGGGAAGTTCGCTTACTTCATGAGAAAATTACAATAGTGGAATAATGCAGCAGGTAGATGGTTTTCTACTCATGATTGTTGTCGTGAGCAATGGACCTTGGCTTACGACGGTGGTTATAGGTTTGGTCAGATGACTACAAATCTTAGCGAAAGCTACAATGCTGTTCTTAAAGATGCTCGTTGCTTGCCAATCTCTGCGTTAATCGAGAAGACGTTTTATAATTGTGTGTCATACTTCATTCAACATGCTGAAGAAGCAAGCGCAGCCATTGCTGCTGGTCGAAAATTCACACTATGCATCCACAGAGTTGACCCGTTGGACTGCAGCTGCGAATGGGCATACAGTAAATCAGGTACAAGTACAGCCGGAAATATTATTCGAGGTGTCTACCAGGGCTCGACGGACTTCTACTGGTATTCGCGGGCGCAAACAGTACACGGTAAATTTGTTCCAAAGGAAATGCACTTGTAATAAGTGGCAAATATTCCGTATCCCATGTTCCCACGCCATTGCAGTCATTTCAAAGCATCAGGCTGAGGTGGATTCCTATGATGGAGAGTAGTACACCTGGCAGAACCAGTTGAAGGTTTATAGAGGGCAATTTTTTCCCATCGGTGATCGTGAAACATGGGCTCCCTTGGATTATCCTGAGTTACGTCCGGACCCAAAGCGTAAACGCGGTAAAGGTCGTCCACGTACAACAAGAATACATAATGAAATGTATGTTAGAGATGCGATTCGCCAAAATACTTGTTCCTTTTGTGGGATATTGGGTCACACACACCGTGGATGTCCCAACAAAACCGTAAGGGATTCTCAAGCATCCACATCAAATGCACCGACGACGACCAGGAATAAGAATAAATGTGGTAATTGTGGTGGCATAGGTCACAACCGACGTAAATGTCCAAGTTAGAGTAAGTGTGCTTTCTTCCCTCATATATCATTATTATTCATTGTATGTGTTAATTATGGTGACAAATTTACTCTTACTGTATGTTGTTATTTACATTGTATTGTCTAACATTGAATATTTAAATTTGCAGATGGATCCCGGCCCAATTGACCCATCTGTTTTGCATCTTCAGGAGCGACATCGTTCTCGTCGTGTCTGGGCTGGCGATGTAAGTAATTTTAATTTCTTGCTTCCTTCAATTTTTTTCCCTAACGATTTTCTTGTAGGAATCTTCATGGTTGCGTTGCCGACGACGAGAGACCCATGTACGTCGGATCCCTTTGGATGATCGGCTACAGCCTTATGTAGCCCAAGCAGGCTTTGGATGCATTTCAGAACTCGAGTTCATTACCCTAGATTGGCATCCGGTGACCGCGTTGGTTGAACGTTGGAGACCCGAGACGCACACCTTCCACATGGCTAGTGGAGAGATGACCATCACCTTGCAGGATGTCGCATTCATCATGGGCTTGCAAATTGATGGACCTGCGGTTATGGGGGAGACAACACCTGGAGCCACATGGGCAGATACTTGCGAGGAATTGTTGGGTGTTAGGCCACTGCCCACAGAGATCATTGGGAGCAGGGTGTCAGCAAGCTGGTTGTCGACCAATTTTGCAGAATTGCAAGAAAATGCAGACGAACTGGTAGTACAGAGACATGCTCGAGCCTACATTTTATAGTTGCTTGGTGGAGTCCTATTCACGGACAAGTCAGGCTCGTTGATATCACTTATCGCTCTACCACATCTTCATGATTTCGAGTACTCTGTGATACTGAGCTGGGGATCCGCAGTACTTGCATATCTGTACAGACACCTTTGTTTAGCAGCAGATATGGCGACCGAAGAGATTGGAGGCTCGGTCATACTCCTTGAGCTATGGGCATGGGAGCATTTCCCCTACATTGCTCCAGTTCTGAGGGACGGTAGAGAATGGTGTGGGCGCCCGTTAGGAGTCCGCTGGGCAACGGCGTTTGCCCATCGTAAACAGCCTACACACATGGTGAGACCTTACAGGGACGCTTTTGACATGCAATCACCTGAGCAGGTAATTTTACATTCACAAATTTTTCCTATATCAACCGAAAAAAATACTAATCGAAATACAATTTTCGCATTCAGGTATTGTGGACTCCATATACCGATGAGATCCGCGCCCATCTCCCAGCCAACTCTCTTGAAGGCGAACGCATTTGGAGAGCGGAAGTATCGTTGATATACTTCCATATTGTGGAGTATTACTACCCAGACCGATTCTTGAGACAATTTGGGGGCCTTCAAGATATTCCACGCCATTGCTTCACCTTTCAGGAACTCCATGCAATCGATTTGAGGGGGAAAGTGCATGTAGATTGGAGGGCAAAACACGCCTTGCATATTATCCACTGGGATGAGCGGGAAGATAGGATTGTTGGTATCACGTTTCAATTTGCATATGCGGTCACGTTACATGACGAGCGTGCTGATGTGGCTAGAGAGGAGGCAAGGCGAGGAAGGGCAAGAGGACGGGGAAGAGGAAGAGGTCGAGGTAGGCCGCGTGAACAAGTGGCGGAACCCATGGACTATAAAGAAGTCGCTGCGGAAAATGAGAACCTTGCGTAAAGAGACTTCTTCACACCTGCCACCGAGCGACCACGGGACGACTTGCCAACGCCTCAGGCACCCTTTAGGCATGGATTGGAAGCCAGCGTGACACAACCAACTTACTGCACACTCACGCCGCCGCCGATGCCAACCTTCGAGGAAGATGTCCCAAGGCCCTCTCAAATCCACATGATAGACGAGGTGAACCGGTTGTTACCGTTCCATCCTCCTGATTCAACGATTACATACCAGCGGAGGAAAAAGCGTTGACTTGTAATCATTGTAGTTTTTAATATGACACAAAAATGTAATGTATATTCGTGGACAAGTCTATTTATATTAAATGTTTGGAATGTCTTTCTGTATCACATTATTTATCTGTGTTGTGAATGTCTGTGTCCATAGCCCGCTTTGGTGATTGTCTATACATCTTTGAATGCGTGAATGCGATGTCTATTTATATTAAAGACATGAAACTGGCCATGCATTTTCCAGGGTTTTTATGATATGTCGCATATCACCCATCGGACAAGTCGCAAGATGACTAAGGGCCAAACCCACAACTTCAAAAGTTCATATGTCCCAGACTTGGCCATGCATTTTCCAGGGTTTTTATGATATGTCGCATGTCCAACATGCGACATCTGGGCGGTCACTCATTTTCCAGGGTTTCTCTCTTATGTCGCATGTCCAACATGCGACATCTGGGAGGAAACAGGCGGCCAGTCATTTTCCAGGGTATTTCTCATATGTCGCATGTCGAACATGCGACATGTGAGAATTAGCCCCAATATCGCATATTCAATATGCGTTATCTGTATCGCATATTCTAGATGCGACATATATGCAGTTCCTGAGTAAAAAAAACTTTAGGTGTGTCGCATGTTGAACATGCGACACTTCTGTAGTTTTTGAGTAAAAAAAACATTTCGTAGAACCTGGGTATTTAAGTAATTCCCAGGTACTACTTAGGAATTTGACTCGGTTTTCATGTGGTATCATAGGTACTCCAGAGTAGTGTACCATTCTCTGTGCCAGATGGGAGAGATCCAGTTCTCCGACGAGGAGACTTCTTTCAGACTCCATTCTCCAGCGACCGTGGACTCCGACGAGGATTGCACTTCCACGGTCTTTTTAGTTTGGCCCTTTTCAGAGATGGAGCGGTTGTCCACATATTGTGGCGGGCCAGAGTACTCTGACGAGGAGAATCCTTTTATAGTTGCAGTGACTCTGACAGGCGCAGTTCAGAGCACATGCTCTCCGACGAGGAGATTCAGCAGACTCACACTCCAGCTCGTTTGTCCTCTTCACCTGCACAGCATGAGAAGCAACGTCCTCGACAGCAGCAGTTGTACGCGTTGAGTTGATATTGTTTGTAGTGTCCTGTAGCGTGGGTTGAGTTTCTTTCTGTTTGTCCAAGCTGAGCATTGCATGCTCCAGCTTGAGGGGGAGTGTTGGAGTATTTAGTTGTGCGCCATATGTATGAGAGATGGGTAATCCATTTACCCCATCCAAGAGTTTAGTTCCACATCTACCAGTGGTGGGACTTGGAGGCTCTGTGGAGGCTATATAAGGAGCCGCAGACCTCCCATATCAGAAGAGAAAAAGAAATGAAATATCCGCCCCTTTGAGGGCTTCTCCCGTGGTTTCATCCCGCTCCTTAGGGAGTAAGGTTCCACGTTAAAACTTCTTGTGTTCTTCATGTTTGTTCATTCTAGATTATGCTCTGTTTATCATTCTACTCCCGCATTCTTTATTTTCTAACACCTATACTTCTCAAAAGAATAGTGTTGTTGAATGTAAACACCATCATCTTCTAGATATAACCAGGACTCTCCTCATACATAGTTACTCTACTTATTCATTCTAGGTTAATGATGTGATGACAGCATGTTATCTTATAAATCAAATGCTTTCTAGCATTTTGGGTGAAAAGGCCTCCTTCTCCCTTGCTTTTCCATAGAAGGATCTTTTTTCTATTATGCCATGAGTATTTAATTGTGTGGCATTTGTCTATCTCTTGCATCCTGATCATGACAAGCTCACTCCTCGAGTTGTTAAATGCATGCTCGTTGAATGCTCTCGCACCCAAAAGGGTTATCGGTGTTTTAATCCTATAAAAGGATAATATTATGCCATTGTCGATGTTACATTCTTTAAGTCCATCATGTACTACTCTCCTGCAGGTTACAGATCGAGTCCCTCTGAGTCTGAGGAAGCGATCATTCTTCCACCTCCACCAATACATGTACCTTATCCTGTCCTCGATGCCCCACATGTAAATTCTGAAAATTTGATTTCAACTGATGGTACAAGTGGTGTGCATGATATACATGGATCACAAGATGAGCATGCAGATATTCAAGATGAGCCAGAACCACCATAATAGAGTGATCTGGAGTGGCCTATTGCCTTACGAAAAAGCAAGCGATCCTGTACGCGATACCCCCTCGCAGGTTATGTCTCTGGAGCGACTTTCACCATAATCCAGGCAATTTATTGTGTGATTATCTGCCATTGAAATCTCATATACTACAATGAGGCTCTCGAGGTGAGCCAATGACGCCTAGCCATGGAGATGGAAATGACCACTTTACAATCTCGTGGCACATGGAGCATTTTTATAGCTCTTGCAAATGGATTTTTTGTAGGACGCAAGTGGATGTTTATTGTGAAGCATCGAACAGATGCCAGTATTGATCGCTATAAAGCATGGCTTGTGGCTCGAGTCATGGGTTCACCCAGACCTATGGAGTGGACTATTAGGAAACCTTCTCTCAAGTAGCTCGGTACTCCACACTTCGGGTTCTTCTCTATGTTGTAGTCAGACAAGATTGACCTCTGTATCAGCTCGATGTGATGAATGTTTTCCTCTATGGTAATCTAAAGGAGGAAGTATACATGCAACAGCCACGTGGGTTCGCTGCTGAGGGAGAGTGTGAGAAGGTGTGCAAACTTCATAAGGCAATCTATGGCCTTAAGCATATTCCAAGAGCATGGTTTCAGAAGTTATCGGACGTGATAGAATAGAAGCGGTCTGTGAGATCAACTTCAGATCACTCCTTGTTTTTTCAAAGATCCCTGAAGGATATTGTTGTTATACTGGTGTATGTTGATGATATCATCATCACAGGGGATAATGCATAAAGCATTCAAGCAGCTAAGGCTATTCTTGGATAGCAATTTATTACTAAGGACCTTAGCAGTCTATGTTATTTCCTTGGAATAGAATTTGCTAGGAACTAGCGAGATCTTGTCATAGCCCAGAGGAAGTATGTTTCAGACCTTCTCTTAGAGATGGATATTGCAGATTACAAGCCAGCCACTACTCCTATGGACCCAAGTATGAAGCTATATGATGATGACACATAACAAGTAGAAAGAGGAGATACATGGAGCTTGTTGGGAAGCTTCTATATGTGACCATCACCAGCCCAGACATATCCTTTGCAGTGAGTAAAGTGAGTCAGTTCATGGAGTAGCCTAGACAAGCACATATGGATGCAGTCCATATGATTCTAAGCATTGTTGTAAAAGTCGGTCGACTAGGCCGATTAGTCGGTCCGACTAGTCGAGTGGGGGGGATATCCGACTCGACTAAACCTAGTCGGCCGTTACTCGATCAACCCGACTAATCGGACCGACTAGTCGGTCAACTTTTTACATAGAACTTTTTTATTATTTTTATTTTTTGTTTTTTTTAAAACAAACTTATTCTAATATGCTTAATATTATATTTAAAGTTGTTAGAAAATCGGAAGCGGAAGCGGAATCAGAGAATAAAGAACAAAAAGATAAACATGGAACACCATGATTTTACGTGAAACCCTACTCCGTGAGGAGCGGGATGAAACCACGGGAGAAGCCCTCAAAGGGACGTGTTTTTCTATTGCACTTTCTCATCTGTTACAGGAGGCCTGGGGCTCCTTATATAGCCTCCACAGGGCCTCCAAGTCCCACCACTGGACGATGTGGAACAAAACTCAGTGGTGGGGTAAATGGATCCTGGAGTGATCCATTTACCCACCTATTACATAAGTGACGCATGCTCCAAATACTCTAACGCTCCCTCTCAAGCTGGAGCATGCAATGCTCAGCTTGGACAAACTGAAAGAAACTCAACTCACAATACATGACACTACAGACAATATCAACCCACCGCGCACATTGCAGCAGTCAAGGACATTGCTTCTCATGCCGTGCAGGTGAGGAGGACGAACGGGCTGGAGTGTGAGTCTGATGAATCTCTCCCATCTGGCTCAGAGAATGATACTCTACTCTGGAGTCCCTATGATACCACATGAAAACCCTTGCCCTCAATGGCATTGCGAATGGTCCTCTACTCTGGAGTCTCTATGGCTCACATGAAAACTCTGGCCGACCAACAAGAATGACAAATGATTAGCATGCGTCGTCGTCGAGTCTGAATCTGAGATTTGCAGAGTCTGAACATCTGACCGGTCTGGAAAATCTGACATCTAAATCTTGGAACAAAACCTGTGACTCTATATATACTCCCCCTTTCTCCTATACTGGTCGGAATGACATTGTTGACCACGTTGGGAGAAGATAAGATAATACATAAATATGAGGAAAACAAACATGAAACTTGTGGCTTTTTCATTTTTTAAAGCCGTCATTCATCATTTTTTTATAAAACCCGTTTCAACTCTCTTTTTTCGACTTTTCATCATCAATTTCTTTTCCGCAATGCGTGCAGCTTTTATTTTATTGCACACGCCTTTTTCTAACAAACTCCCTTCTTTTTTTAAACAAACTCTCCCCTTTTTTTTGAAATCTCTCCCCCTTTTTTGTTTAATATACAGGTTGCCCCCCTTTTTTTTCCTCATAACAGCCGTGGCCCACTTGGGCCCAGCACCCCCTTGACATTTTTTTAATATAAGCAGCCGTTAGGGTTCCCACTTGGGAACCCTCTTGAATGCCGCCGTCGCCAGGACTCGGAGGAGGCGGGCTGCGCGTCGCCAGGACTCGGAGGAGATGGCGTCGCCTGCACTTGGAAGGTCGATGTGGAGCCGTGGCGAATCGGGGAGCCGCGTCGTCAGGCGAGGGGAAGGCATGGTATGTGACCGCGCAGTGCCTGCGATTGAGATGCGGTGCCACCAGCTAGGTTCCGCCTGGGTTGAAGATACGGCCTGGAGCCGCCTGGATGCGGCATGGGCTGCTGCCTGGAAATAGGGTTTCAAAGCAAACCCTACATGATCTGGAGAAGAAGGTGCACGATCTGGGAATCTGGATTGCTCAGCAGAAATAAACGCTGGAAGATTTCTAGGGTTTTATCTAAACCCTAGAACTTGAACAATGAACATGATATTCTCCAACTAATAAATCTCCACGAACATAGAACCTCAAAAATTGAATCTCGAAAAATAAAAGAACTGAAATCCTCAAGAATCGACCCGCTCTGATACCATGTTAGAAAATCGGAAGCGGAAGCGGAATCAGAGAATAAAGAACAAAAAAATAAACATGGAACACCATGATTTTACGTGGAACCCTACTCCGTGAGGAGTGGGATGAAACCACGGAAGAAGCCCTCAAAGGGGCGTGTTTTTCTATTGCACTTTCTCATCTGTTACAGGAGGCCTGGGGCTCGTTATATAGCCTCCACAGGGCCTCCAAGTCCCACCACTGGACGATGTGGGACAAAACTCAGTGGTGGGGTAAATGGATCCTAGAGGGATCCATTTACCCACCTATTACATAAGTGATGCATGCTCCAAATACTCTAATAAAAGTCAATTACTTCTTTTGTTTTATTATTATAGTATAGAAATTGTACAAATCTATGCAAATATATAAGAATATATGTATAAAAAATAGTTTATATATTTAAAAAAATTAAAAAATTCAAAACCGACTAATGACCGACTAAATCTGATTAGTCATCCGACTGCCGATTAATCCTTAGTCACTGACCACGCTGACCGAGTACCAACTACCGATTTCTGCAACCTTGATTCTAAGGTATCTGAAGACCTCACCTGGTAATGGTCTTTTAATTAGGAGAGATGCACCCGTTATGTACTTCTGGCTTCATTGTGTTCATGGGGAATTTCTTGACATCATTGAAGAAAAAGAAGCGGATAGTTGTCACCATAACCAGTGCAGAATCAGAATACAGAGCTATGGCACAAGGGAGTAAAGAGATGATGTGGGTCAAATCTGTTCTAACTAACCTAGTTATTAAGGTGTCTCTTCCCATGCACCACAATGCGACCACCAGACTGCATTATTTATTGCCAACAATCCAGCTTTCCATGAGAGAACCAAGCATATCGAGGTAGACTGCCACTACACTCAAGACATGATTTAGAAGGGTCTCATTTCTACATCTCATGTTAGCTCAAGTGAGCAGACAGCAGACGTGCTCACTAAGGCTCTAGCCCGAGGACCCTTTCAGAGATGTTCAAAGCTCAGTCTGATAGACATTTATGCTACAGCTTGAGTGGGAGTGTTGAGAGAGTTTTATGTTATGTTACTTTTTTACAGTTTATTTATTTCTATGTCCTTAGCATAGTTTTAAAAAGCATCGCCTCGAGGCGCAAAGGCATACGCCTCGAGGCGAGCCGTACCAAAATCTCCCTAAGAGACGTGCCTCAGGTTCTCTGGGTGGGGCGTACGCCTTGACTAGGTGTGAGGCGTTCAAGGCACGAGGTGCTCATGGCAAGGCATAGGCGTAAGTACAAGGCTTTTTTTACCTTTTTGGTTATGTGCTTTGCACATGACCCTATTTTTCCGTAAGCATTATATAGTTTTTATGTTTTTGTTTTATTTACATGTTAAACATTCCATATTTCTATATATAGCTCCATGCAAAGAGAAGAAATCGTTTGAAACAAGCAAAGCTCCATGATCTTGTATACATCATATTCAATTTATCATACATCTACACATATTAATTCTATTGCACATAGATTTTTGTTTGAATTGTAATAAATGTTTTATATTAGTTGCAAGTTTGCAACTTGATGCTGTTATTTGGTTGTATAAGTTGTGAATCTTAGAATAGTTATCACATATATGAAGAAGCAATGTTGAAAAATAAACACGTAAAGTAAAATAATTATTACGTTTTATTATGATTAGCTGAATAAAAATAATATCATTAGTAAAAATAATCGCTGGAGGTGCTGCCCCTACACCCTCACAGGGGGGAGCGCACCTGCTCCCCCCTAAACCCCCACAGGCTCGCTAACCGGGCAGCAAGACCCCCATCTTGTTGGGGCATGATATGGAAGGAGGGTATGCATATGATGGTTCTCCAACTATGTTCAGCAAGAAAATTGGTTGGGATTCAATGCATATTAATATTTTTTACTTCACACTAAAGATTATGGTTTCTACTGTACTTTAGTATTAAGTATAGGCTTTAGCTCAATACTCATATAGAATCATTGAAGTTGGAATTGGAACTTGATATTCCTTATTTCAGTGGCTTAGTAATAGTTTTTTTTAACTTCAATGCCTCAATCGCTTATGTATTGTATCTTTTACTAGTTTTAAATTATTCATGAATGTGTTTTTGGTAAAACTTAATATTATTATATACTTTTTTCAATGTATTTTGCTTTAATTTTATTTTTTTTCAAAAAATTGAGGCTTACGCCTCGCCTCAATTTCGGAAAGAACGTCTTGGACCGCATCGCGCTTTTTTAAACCTTGGTCCTTAGTATGTAATTTACCCATTAAGGTTTCTCTCTTTTATATAAGAGAACCCTTGGGCTCTATGAATAAACAACAAAGCATTTTCCTTTCACAGAGACCTTGTCTGGTCTGAACTTTGAGTGATCATAGATATTTTATATTGTCTTTATTGAAGATTATAATATATCCTCTTGGGTTTATCTAATAAAGGAACGTTCGGAAATTTAATAAGATTGTCAAGAATTTCTTTCAATATGTCAAAACTTTTTTACTGATTGTATACAAATTACTCGAACTGATAATGCACTTCAGTTCACCCAACATGACTTGATGTCTTTCTTTGCCTCCAAGGAGATTGCTCATCAGACATCTTGTCCATATACCTCTCACCAAAATGGGGTAGCATAAAGGAAACTAAGACATCTTAATATTACTCGGTCTCTCCTCACTCAGATGAATGTTCCAAGTACTATTGGGGGATGCCATCCTTACAGTTACCCATCTCATAAGCAAGGTCCCATCATCTATCCTACAGAGGGGCCCTCCTTTCTCTTTATGATACCCCAATGAGTCTTTTTCCTTTACCACTAAGGATTTTATTGGTGTATTGCGTTTGTTCATAACTTCCACATTGCTAACAAATTGTCACCTAGGGTTGTCAGGTGCGCTTTTCTTGGGTACTCTCGCACTCAGAAGGGCTACAGGTGCTATGATCATGTTAGGCATCTGTAGAGATATATATTATGCTATGTCGTTATTCCTGTTATTTTGTACTATTTCTTATTTTCTGCTTACTTATGGACTCTTTATGTAATTTACCCATAAGCACCTCTCCTATATAAGAGAGCCTAGGGTTTGAGGAATAAACAACTGATCATTTTCTTCCAACATGGTATCAGAGCGGCGGTCCTAGACCGGAGCTCGAATACCTAACCCTAACCCTAATCCCCACCCATCGGCCTCTCTCTCTCTAGCCTCCCATCGTCGCTACAAGCCTTGTGCACGGTCCACGCACCACCCGTGCCTTCCACGCGCCGCTGGCACCGCCAACCTTGCACGCCTCCTGTGCGTGGTCCAGTGCCTTCCGCACACCACCGGTCTTGCATGCTGCCCGTGTGCTCCCTGTGCATCATCTGCGCACCGCTCGCGTGCCACCGCGCTCCATCTGAGCGCCGCTAGCGTGCGGCTCATGTCTCGCATCTCACCAGCACGACGACGGTGAGATGGTGTGCACCACCTCGTGCACGAGTGCACTCCTGAGACCCGTGAGTGATGACCGCCCGAATGACTAAGGTAAAGGTGTAGAAAAATAGGTCGTTGCGACCTCAATCACTCAGACTAAGTCAATCAAGAAAAATCAACCACTCAGGACATGTAAAACTAATCAAGCACAAAAGAGAGCGGTCTCGCTATGAGATTAACCTGGTATAGCACCCAGGGTCGAACACAAGGAGCACGGATTGGCCAAAGGCCTACGAAGTAGTCAAAATGAAATAAAACACAGAGAAGATATTTTTAGTGATTTTTAATGATTTTTATATTTTTTTGAATTTTTAATATGTGAAGAAAATAAAAGAAAGTAAATATCAACACACTTCTACAATTTATTTCACACACCAAAAATAAAGCAAAAATTCAAGAAAAAAGGTTTTTATGTTTTTTAAGTTTTTAAGTGTTTTTGGTGAATTTTTGGTAATTTTCTTTGGTATATTTTATTTTCTAAAAATCAAAAAGTGAGAGAAAGACAGGGTACTGTCCAGCCAGAACCAAAACCCTTAAATAAAATATCTAAGGATCACAAAAGGCTCTGGAGGTAATTTTCCTATATTCTAAATAAAATAAGGAAAATTTGGGCACCAGAATTATTGCTTTTGGATTTTTAGATTATTTATTATAATTTTTATGGGTTTTTAAGGGTTTTTAAGTTTTTAGGGTTTTTACGCAATGAAAAATAGCCAAAATTGGCTAGAAAATCAAACAAACTAAAATTTTTAGAATTTTTGGGGGTGATTTTATATTTTTTTGTGATTTTTCAAGTTAAACAGTAGCAAAAATAGGGGTTTTTGAATTTTTAAAAATAGCAAATGAAATCAAAAATGTCCTCAAAAATTCATAAAAATTCTACACCATGGCAGGAGCCATGTGTCAAATTTTCATCGAATTTGGAGGTGATTTGATATTTTATTCAAAAATAAAGGAGGGGCACAGTGCACAGGGACCTAAGTGCAAATACCCAAAAGTTCTGGGGTCCTGGTGCAAAATACCCAAGAAATCACGCGCGTGGCGCGTGCCTGGGGCACTCAGGGACCTAAATGTAAGAAAAATAAGTTCCGAGGGCTTATTGGTAACAAGTACCAAAAGTCCAGGGGCTTATCTGCAAAATACCCAAAATAAAACGCACATGGGGAATTAAATCACGCACAGGGGCATAAATGCAAATAAAGAAAACTTTTTATTCAATCCGATAACATCCAGAACTACAGGGCTTAAGTCGCAAATAACCCAAAATATCACGTGTCGATGCACGTGTCTCACACAAACAGGGGCATAAATGCAAATACTGAAAAGCTCGAGGTCTAATGTGCAAATAACCCAACGTAAACAAAATACTCAAAATATTTACAGGACTGAAATGTAACACAAAAACTACGAGGGGGCCTAAGGTAATTTACCTCTTTTATTAAGTCGAACCGATGGATGAGCGCCACGTGGATAGATGGACGGCTGAGAAGGGGGTGGCGCCCAGGTCTCCGGTCCTCGACTGTGATCCGACGGTCCAGGTGCTGGTCGGCGGAGGTGGAGCAGCTGGTCCAAGTGGTCCAAGCCCTCAGATGGGCTTGGATAGACCTGCAAAGTATCCCAGCAAACTCGCGGGTCGAGGGCAAAGTGCCTCGACCCTGTTAGGCGTGGTGAAGGTGCATGGTGCGTCGGAATGGAGAGCTCCGGCGAAGGTGGTCGGCGAAGGAGCTCGATTCCCAGATCCTGTGCGATTTGGGTTGGGTGAATGGGTGAAGAAGATGCGGAGAAGTCTGGTGAAGATGATGGTCGGGTCGGAATGGCAGATGGGAGATCGGAGGTGGCTGGCGACGGCGGCGGAGCTACGCTACCAGTAAGCTAAAAATCGAAAGCTACGCTAATCTACGGCCTAAGAGGTCTACCTGGGTGGTCGGAGAGACTGGGGAAGAGCAGGGGGTGCTCCTGGTCTTAGCCTCAAGGGTCGTCTCGGCCCGAGGCTCGGTGCTCACGCTAGTGGCGGAGCAACGGCGGCGACACACGCCGGATCAGTGGTTTCACCTCCTCGCCTCGCTGCAACAGGGGCGATCGCTTGCTGTCACTCTCACGGTGCCTCTGGAGTTCACTGGGAAGAATGGGAAGGTCCAAAGATAAGGCGCGGAGGCGGCGGAGGTCGAGGTATATATGGAGACAGGGCCGATTAGGGTTGGGTGGAGACGGCTATGGAAGGCGTGGATCCTTCGGCGAAGGATCTGGCGAGGATGTCGGATGATTGGCGAAGGATCCGGGCACGGGATTTGCGGAGGCGACAGGCTGGAGACGCGTGGAGAAATCGGCGAAGTCGGGTCGGGCGCGGGTCTCCCCAAAAGGAAAGAGTCCGCGGGGGAGTTGACCGGGGTCAACAATCCCCCGTGGACCATTCAGGAGCTGCCACGTATTTGATTTTTTTGTTTATTTATTTTAAGGCAGAAAATGGCCGAATTAAGAAAAACTTAAAACATGAAATATTTTTCTTTTATTTTTTTCTATTTTTTGGTGATTTTTAATTAATTTTTGGAAATAAGAATAAGGTATGTACATTATAGGTCTATACATAGGTATATGTACAAGATGTTTTTGTATTTTTAATTTTGTAATTTTTATTTGATTTTTGTTTTGTTTCTTTTTATTTTATTTACAAAATATAATCTAGAATATTTACAAAAAGTTTTAGAAATAAATAAATTTATTTACAAGGTGAAATAGCTAAGGAAGGTGGTATATGTACATGGTAAAAAGATATTTTTGGATTTTTGATTTTTAATTTTTATTTTGTTTTTAATAGCTTTTACAAAATATATACAAATATTTACAACATATTTTTGGGTGAGGAAAATATATAGTTTTATTTATTTACAAATATATACATATGTGAGCCCCTATCTCCCTCTACTTGGCTTTTATGCGGTCAGGCCCATGCTGAGCCCTCCCTTGGGTTAGGTTGCTCAATATTTATTCTAAATATTTCCCTCTTTTTCTTTTTACTCTTTATTCTTTTATTTTTGCACAAAAACATGCTAATTATCTATTTTTACAAAGATGCATGCTTTTGCTAATTAATCCTATTTGCACATATCTACATGCATTTGCATAAGTTTTTGTAGCTAAAATATAAGAATAAAGAGTGATGAATGGGTATTCATCACCCCCCTATACTATACTTTGCTAGTCCCTTAGCAAACACTTATTTGAAAAAGAAGTGAAAAAGAAAGTAAAAGAAAAAGAAAAAGAGGATGTACATGGATCAAGATTGAATTATTAAACTTTCCTTCATTAATTTGAAATATGGAGCTCGATCAGATCTTTGGATTATTAATGTGTCGGAACCTTATTCAGACTTAAGCTTAAAACCTAACAGCCTCTAAGTTCCACTACTCTATAACCAAGACTCCTCAATGCTCCGGACCAGAACAAGTCATCAATCACAAACCCTTAAGACCATGAATCTTTTCTTGTCCTGTGAAAGTGAGGTCTAAGCTCTCCACCTCAGAAATGGCAACTTGACAACCCTCCCCAACAAGGCAACTCTATGACCTCAATCTGGCCACTCTTTCCTCGAGGAGCGGGGTATTCCCTTCTAAGTTCAAGTACAACCGGCTCAAGAAGAGGGGGAAGAAGAGAATGGGTCAAGGCCAGTGTAGCCAAGTACCCTTGGGAGCCTGACCAGTGTAGCCAAGTCTCCCTGCTGCAAGCTACAACAGGTGGATCATGAAACCAAGCTTTGCTTATTGCACTTATATACATACTCCGGTGGGATTATCATTTTCTCTCAGACCCACCATTTTTTTGGATTTCTTTTCTTTTTGCACTTTTTTTTTTTCGAGTGCATCTATACAACATGTACATGTGCAGCATATATACAAGGAGTTTTTCCTCTTGAGCCAGTAGACTATCCCTCTTTTGAAGCTTTATTGCAACCCACAACTCCCGTCGTTAGACCTCATGGCAACCAGACCAAGTTGAGACGCACTTCCTTCACTAAATGAAGAAGAGAGGTTCCGCCTAGAAGTACTACCCTCATATGCTACCCCAAGCCAAGGAAGACTGCCTCCTCACCACCTCATCCGTAAAGAGCTCGGTGCATAGTGCGGTTGTCCAAGTAAAGCCATAATCTATATGAGTCATGTGTTGTTGTTAAGTGCTCTACTTAGGCTCATTGAGATGACATGTGATCATAGCCTAATGGACTCAAAGAATTAAGTCACCATGGACCTGAAAAGCCTTAAACCTAAGCCCTGTAAGGTTTCTCTTAGAATTAGGTGGATTAAGATCTTAATCAAGCTCCATTTCTCAATTTGATTCCAGGCTAGTTTAAATATCAACTATCATCCAGAAAAACTATATACATATGTACAAAAAGATGCTTATTTACACAAATTTTACAACCATGCAAAATTTTTGAAAAATGTTTTGAAATCATGAGTGATGATGCATGAAGTGCAAGTTTTGCAAAAAGAAATTTACACACATTTACACAAGATTTTTGCAAACTTTTGAATTTCAAAACATTTTGGAAAAATTTTGTACTATATACATAGTTTTGATACAAAAATATTTACAAATTTTACACACAAAAGATTTTTGAAATCATTTTTACAAAAATAATTTGTACACTAGCTATGTATATGCAAATAAAAGAAGATTATGTATATGAAAAATTTTTAATTTTTGTGGTTTTTAGCCATTTTTATTTATTAACACACTCACACAAAGTACGAGTTATGGCTAAAGTATATATGAAATATATACACACCCCCCTATACTTAGCTCGAACGATGTCCTCAGAGTCAAGAGTGATGAAGAAGACATAACTCGTGCTATGTATAGGGAAGTGAAAAGAAAGGCTATACAAAAGGAGATGAAAAAAAAAATCAAGAGGGACTCGGTTCTTCCCCCTATACTTAGGATCAAATAATCCTAAGTATAGCAGGCTGTACACAAAAGGGAAAACCGAGTGGAGAATGTACAGGGTCTACCCCCCCTATACTTAGGGTAAGATATCCCTAAGTATAGGCAGCTAAACAGGGGTAGACAGACACAAAAGAAATACCCAAAATGTCTCACATCCCCCCTATACTTAGGGTAAAGTGCACCCTAAGTATAGCATAATCACAAGATGGAGAAAGGAATGTGGGACTAAAGAATGTGCTGATATGGACATCTGGATCTATATACAACGGAGGATCAGTAAAGCTCAGGCGTGAGATGCATTAGATGTGAGTCAAAGACCACATCTCACGCAAAATGAATAGGGGCAAGATCCACGACCTGCGGCTCATGATCTAGAAATGGCTTGAGCCGCTGGCCGTTCACTCGGAAGGTACTCTCAGAAGACAACTCAGATATGTCGATGCTACCGTTGTCGTGTACCTTCCGAACCAGATAAGGTCCTTTCCATTTGCTCTGTAGCTTCCCTGGAAATAATCTAAGCCTCGCATCAAACAGCCATACTCTCTGTCCAATCTCAAAATGCTTGTGGCTGATATGAGAATCATGCCACTCCTTGACTCTCTCCTTATAATGTAGGCTGCTTGAGAAAGCTGCATCTCTAAGCTCCTCCAGGGCAGCTAGCTCTGCCCTCCTCTGGTCTCATATACCATCTGGATCCATAAGTATGTCTGTAACTGCCCAAAGTGACTTGTGCCTCAGCTCAACTGGTAGGTGACAGGGCTTGCCATACACGAGGCGAAAGGGAGATGTGCCCAAAGGTGTCTTGAAAGACGTCCTATATGCCCACAAGACCGAGTCCAATAGCTGTGACCAATCCTTTCGGTCAGGGCGGACGACTTTCTGCAGAATAGTCTTGATCTCCCTATTCGACACCTCGGCTAGACCATTCGTCTGTGGATGGTATGGCGTAGCAACACGATGATCTATGCCGAACTCGCTAGCAATTGCCTTCACCTGGTCGTTGATGAAGTGAGATCCCCCATCAGAAATAAGAACTCGTGGGACCCCGAACCGCGTGATGATATGCTTTCTCAAAAATCTGCAAACTGTCCTCGCATCAGCGGATCGGGCGGGGATAGCCTCAACCCAACGACTAACATAATCTACGGCCAACAGAATGTACTCAAATCCCTGACTCTTAGGGAATGGACCCATGAAATCGATGCCCCATGCGTCAAAAACCTCACAGAAGTGAATGGGCTGCATCGGCATCATATCACGCTGTCCACAAGTGCCCATCCTCTGACAGTCAGTACACCTCTTCACGAACTCATCAGAGTCCTTGAAGAGGGTAGGCCACCACAAGCCGGATTGGAGCACTTTCTGTGCCGTTCTCCTCCCAGAATGATGTCCTCCTGCCTCAAGCTTGTGGCAGTAAGTGAGGACACTATGATGTTCCTCCTGAGGAATACACCGACGCCAGACGCTGTCCCCTCCCTCGTGGTAAAGGATGGGATCCTCCCAATGGTAAGACTTGGCCTTCGCTAGGAAGGTCTCACGCCTCTGCCTGGGCCAATCTTGTGGGACTTTCCCAGCAACGAGAAAGTTCACAATATCGGCATACCACGGGAGTGAGGCGATAGCAAGGATCGCCTCATCTGGGAAGGTATCTCTAATGGGATCAATCTGCTCAGAATCCTCAGGTTGCTCTAATCGGGAGAGATGATCCGCCACCACATTCTTGACTCCAGGCTTATCCTTGATCTCAATGTCGAACTCCTGAAGTAGAAGGATCCATCTAGTAAGTCTGGCCTTGGCATCCTTCTTTGACATGAGGTACCGGATGGCGGTGTGGTCAGTATATAAAGTCACTCTAGATCCAATGATATACGATCTGAACTTATCTAGGGCAAACACTACTGCTAGCATCTCCTTCTCTGTGACCGTATAATTCCGCTGGGCGGAATCCAATGTGCGGCTAGCATAATGTATGGCAAACGGAACTCCATCCCTCCTCTGTCCCAGCACTGCCCCCACGGCAAAATCGGAGGCGTCCGTCATGATCTCGAAGGGAAGAGACCAATCGGGTGGCTGAAGGACAGGAGGCTCAATAACACACTGTTGGAGAGTCTCAAAGGACGAAAGACACTTATCATCGACAAGGAACTCGGTGTCTTTCGTCAAGAGGTCAGTCAACGGTCGGGCAATCTTGCTGAAATCATGAATGAATCTCCTATAAAAACCAACGTGCCCCAGAAATGACCGTAGCTGCTTCAAATTGGACGGCGGTGCGAGTTTTCTAATGACGTCAACCTTGGCCGGATCAACCTCCATGCCCCTGTTGGAGATGATGTGGCCAAGCACCATCCCTTGAGTCACCATGAAGTGACTCTTCTCCCAAGACAGAACCAAACGGGTAGCAATACATCGCTGGAGCACTCGGTCTAGGCAGTCAAGACAGGAATCGAATCCGTCGCCGTAAACCGAGAAATCGTCCATGAAGACCTCCAAACACTCCCCCACCATGTCCGAAAAGATCGACAGCATGCATCTCTGAAAAGTCGCAGGGGCGTTGCATAACCCAAATGGCATGCGTCGAAAGGCGTACGTACCAAAGGGACAGGTAAAGGTAGTCTTCTCCTGATCCTCAGGAGCGATGGCCACCTGATTGTAGCCCGAGTACCCATCCAGGAAGCAATAATGGCTCTTCCCTGCCAGTCTCTCTATGATCTGATCAATAAAAGGCAGGGGGAAATGGTCCTTTTTGGTGGCCTGGTTGAGTCTCCTGTAGTCAACGCAGACCCGCCAAGAGGTGGGTACTCGTGTAGCAATCTCCTCTCCCGACTCACTGATCACAGTCGTGATGCCCGTCTTCTTGGGCACCACATGCAAGGGGCTAACCCACTTGGAGTCGGAAATGGGATAAATAAAATCTGCACTCCACCATTTTGATATTTCCTTCATGACAACCTCTCTTAGGTTGGGGTTCAGTCGCCGCTGGAACTCACGCGACGGCTTTGCCCCTTCCTCGAGATAGATATGGTGGGAGCACAACGAGGGACTAATCCCATGGAGATCTGCTACGCTCCATCCAATTGCCTTGCTGTTCTTTTCAAGAACCCCCATCAGACGGGATTCTTGTTCTCCAGTCAGATCGGCAGAGATGATGACTGGGTACATCTCAGACTCTCCCGCAAGGAATCGATACTTCAGCGAAGTAGGGAGCGGCTTTAGCTCTGGACAGCTGGGTGCTGGCAAATCTGGCTTCTGAAGAAGATGTGTGTATGCTGACAATTCTGCCAAATCTGCCTGGGAAAATGATAAAGAACTCTCACAAACTGGATCTGGAGAAGGCGGGTCCTCTGCATTGTCTCTGATCTGCTCTGCCTCTACCTCCTCCTCATCTGTAGGCTCAAGTGGATCCAGGTCTGGTATCTGATCATCACAATCTGCCCAATAAGATTCTGAATCCGAGGGATCTGTATCAACTGCGGTGGCATCAGTACCACCGTAGAGTAGGGTGGCCTCAGTACCACCATCACTGAAAATTGTGTCGCGATCAAGGTCCGACTCTGCTGACTCAATAGTATCCTGAACCAGGGCTGTGCTCTCCAGGCTATCCTCTGCTCTCATCTGTGCATCAGTTGTGTCTGAATATGAGAGGATGGTCTGTGCTGCAGGATCTGCCCAAGCTGCCTCATCATCTGTGATCACAAAATCACAGTCCTGGTGAATGTCTGGCTCTGTATCTGTCAGATGTTCTGAATCTGTACTGCCCTCTGAGCGGGATCTATCTCTGGCTCTGTGATCCTTAACCGTCTCTATTTGTATACTCTCGCCCTGGACGTGAAAGAATACCTTCCCACTGTCATGGTCAGTCACCGCCTTGGCTGTGGCCAAGAACAGGCGACCGAGGATGATGGGGGAATCGGTCAACGAGTCAGGGGTCTCCATGTCCAGCACTACGAAGTCCACGGGGAATTGCAAACCCTGAATCGTGACGACAACGTCTCGCAACAACCCCTTTGGCCTCTTGACAGACCGATCAGCAAACTGAAGGTATGTCCTGCTCTGTCTAAGAGTGCCCAACTCTAAGTGGTTGAGAAGGGCTGCCGGAAGAAGGTTGATCGACGATCCGCTATCTAATAGAGTACGGTCGAACCTCTGCTCACTAATCTGACATCTGACATATGGGGCTCCTAAATCTGGCCTCTTGGTAGGCAGATGGTTCTGGATCGCGTAACACGTGGCTTTTGTCAACACATGAATCTCTGCGGTGTTGTTCCTCTTCTTCCTCCTGACTGTGGTCCTGTCTCTCAAGGATCGCTGAAGAAGAGGGATGTGCTGCAAAGCCTCATGGAGGGTCAGCTGGATGTGAAATCGGTCTATCATGCTCTGGCTGAACTCCTCCTGCTCTCTCTTTTTTGGATCTTTTTCTCTTTTCTTCCCCTTCCCCAACTCAAGGGCTCTAGGAAAGGGGATCACAGGGTCCTTCTCAGATGAAGGACTAGGAATAGGCCTAGACGGTTCGATGACCGGATCCTCACATACATCATTCACCACAGTGGGATCAGAAGAAACTAAACCTTTCCCTTTATTCAAAATAGAGTCCTGAGATACATTCATACGAGGAAAGACAACATCTCCATCAAAATGAATATTGGTGGCCTCAGTACCACCTCTAGCTGGCTCTACAACTAGACGTCTTGCGGCCTTAGTACCGTGGGCTGGTTCGGCTCTGCTGGTGGCGTCAGTACCACCTCCTCGATATGGTGAAGCGGCGGCCTCAGTACCGCCGGTGGAATCAGCATCTCGGGTGGCATCAGTACCACCGTCATCATCATGTGCGGCTTCAGTACCGCTCTCCTCTTCCTCATCTGGCGCTCTGGATGGATCCTCGCGTTGTCGCTCAGATGAGGCGCCGCCTGCTGGTCTTCTACCGCTCCTAAGTGTAACAAAATCAGCATCAAATAGATCCGACGACATATCATCAAATGAGTCACTAGGAGTGGTAGGCTCAGTGTGAACTACCTGCTCAGACTTCCTCTTCAAGCTATTCGGATTAGGCTCGATCTGTGCAGGGATGGCGGCCTTCCCTCTCATCAGGTCCCGCATCTCCTGGCGGAACTCGTCCATCTCCCGTCTAAATGTAGCCTGCTGCTCTGTGAAGATGCGGGCTAGATCATCCAAGGCGGGGCTCTCATGGGAGCCCGACGGGTTGCCTCTCTGGTAATGAGGCTGCTGGACCTGGTGCTGCTGCGGCTGAGAGGGGTAAGAGGAAGGATGCTGCTGCTGGTGAGCTTGCTGCTCACGTCTCCAATTCTGTCCCTGCTGCTGGTAGGGACGAGGTACGAAGGATGATGGCTGGTGTGGCTGGTATGCTGGAGGTTGCTGGTGATCTCTCTGCTGGGAGTAATGCCCTCCCTGACCGGCTGGCTGCTGTTGGAACTGGTTACCCCCATTCCCCCACCTGAATCCGGGATGGTCTCGTCGGATTCCAGGTTGAGGACGGTCATACCAAATCCCGTTGACATCCATCAACGGCTCTGCATCGAAGGGGTCTGGCGGCAGTACTGCCAGAGGCTGATCCGGCTGATATACCACCATCTGTAAGTCTGGAGATGGTGGCGACTGGTAAGAGGGCTGCTGTTGCTGGTACGGCTCCGCCTGTACAAGGTGAACTTGTCTAGGCTGCTGCAAGGAGCTGGAGCGCTGGGACGAGCTGCGGCTGCCGCCGGAATCGCCTCGCGACTGAAGACGGGGCTGAGAAGCCGTCTGTGCCTCCTGAAGACACAAGAGATGGGTCTTCATGTCGCTCAGAGTTTGTGCCATCTGCTCCATCTGAGTTATGCCCTGGCACTGCTTCTTCTCTATTATTTCCATGCGGTCCAATTTCTCGCTGATAATCCCCATGTCCGCAGCGGCCGACTCTGCCTGTGCGGCTGCAACTGTGGACGAACTGGATGGACCTGCATCAACCCGTGCTATCCGCTGGTACTGCACGGGTCCTGCCGGCTGCTGAGATCTCTGTGTGTACAACCGAGTCTGTGACATCACCATGTAATTTTCGGCCATCTCCTCGTAAATGGCCCAGACTTGGTCGTGGTCCTTGGCAAAGTAGGACCCGCCGCAAGAAGCATTCACCAGACCCTGAAGCTCTGGCGTCATCCCACTAAAGAAGCTCTGAACTAGGTTCGGCTTGGAAATGTCGTGGTGTGGGCATCTATCCAGAAGCTCTCTAAACCTCTCCCATGCCTCGTGAAACTGCTCGTTAGGGAGCATGGAGAAGTTGTTGATCAGGGCCCTCGCTGCATTCGTCCGCCCGAGTGGATAGTACTTGTTCAAGTACTCGGTGCGGAGCTGCTCCCAGGTGTAAACAAACTTCCCTAAATGCTTCAGCCAGGCGGCTGCTCTATCTGCCAGTGAAAAAGGGAAGGCCATCATCCGAATCGTATCCTGGTCCACATGACGGTCGTGGATAGTGCTGCAGATCATCAAAAACTCCTGGAGATGGAGGTGGGGCTCCTCAGTGGCAAGTCCGTGAAAATGAGGAAGCATCTGCAGGGTGTTTGGAGGGAACTTGAAATCCCCCACGATGGCAGGTACCACCACCCAATGGTGCATCAGTGTAGATCCGGGGTTGTGTAACTCCCGCATCGGTCTCGGTGGTCCCGCTGCTGCGGCGGCTGCCGCTGCGGCAGCTGCTGCTGCGGCTGCTGCCTCGGCATCAGCATCAGGAATGTCCTCAGGCTCGCTCTGATCTCTCACTTCTCTGAGTCGCTCCAGCTCCCTTCTCATCTCAATCATGAAAGCTCCCTGATCGCGTAGCTGCTTCTGTACTGTCTCTAATGATGCGATCAGGGTGGAGTTGATCGCTCCCTGGTCTAGTACAAAATGTTCGGGTTGGCGATCATCTGAACTGCCGGCTCCGGCCATAGTGACGTCTGCAAAATCAGATGAGCCCAATTCAGGTTCTGTCAAATCAATTCGTCTTTCCTCGGGCTCATGTCTCTCAGTAGCAAAAGAAAGGGGATCGAGGGGGAACAGGGTGGAATCGTACTCGGGCCCAGAGAGCTGGTCTCGACTCTCACGGGCCAACCTAGATGGTGAAGTAGACGCGCCTGAAAGCGGTGCAGCCAAAGGCTGCCTAAGAGATCGTCTACCCATCATCTTGATCTGACGAGTTAGGCGGATGGGATCTGGAGAAAATATGATCGCAAAGCAAACCCCCGGTTCACCAACGCAACACAATCTGAAGACCGTGAAAGCTCGGTCAATTTATCTTGTCAATTTTATTTGGTGAACACACAGAATATCAGAGCGCTTACGTGACCTGTTAGGATACCCGATGCTACTCCAACCGACTGGCCCGCACGGAAGAGTCGGTAGTCAGCTAGAAATAGCACCGGAGGGCTCTACCTAGGGTGCGGGTCACTCTCTCGCGCATCCAAACCATACAATGAGGGGGTTGCTCTCCCCAAGACAAAATTTTTTAATGTGAGTGTCTTTTAGGGTCAATAGTGTTATCCAGTCCCAATTTTTTTATTTTTTTCTTTTTAATTTTTTTTCAAAATAAATACAAGCGGCCTAACGAATTTTCCGATTCTCCTGATTATTAAGTCAAAAACGGGGGAAAAAGTCGAAAAAGCCGATGCACGAGAAATCAATGATGCATGCAAAGTCAGAAAAGCGTACCTGCCTCCAGCTCTCTACATGCAGAGTGATCCGCGCATAAAATAAAGACAGAAAAGTAAACTAAGCTATATGATGCAACGGTAAAAAGCCGAGTCCTAAGACAAGCAACTTCTATTGATCGTGAAGAACAATAGTTAGTTAACCGAATCGAGTCCGGAGTCCGATCTTGGGAGTCACTCGGTGCCCGCCACAACGGGTCCTGCCAGCGCTGTATGTGACTCCTAACAGCACGTGGTCTCAAATCCAATTAAATTAACTTTTTTAGTGAATTTTAGTAAGGTCCAACTACGTTCTATAGGAACAGATATTCTATTAAGTGTTGGGCCTTAGAAATCTTACATCACAACCAACAAAGATCCTATGTCTAGGGGCTCGAGCAAAAACCGCGAAAAACCCGGAAAATGACAGTAAGAAAGAAAAAAGAAAAGCCGCGAGAAAACCGCGAAAAGCCGCGAGGTCCTAATGGGTCCCCCGAGCACACCGGTACTCGGCGAAACAGACCCGCTAAGTTACAAGTGTCCACAAATGTCCAAGTTCTAAATTATTACAAACAATATTGTTCTCTCTTAGAAAATAAAATTCTTCTTCTCTCTCCCTGCTCTTCTTCCCGTGCGGGTCCTCAAAAATAAACTCCAAGTTGTCCACGCAGTACCTCGCACAAAAATCAAAGAGAGAGAGTGTCAGAAAACAATGAAAATATAGAGAGACAATAGGGAAAAATGACTACAAAGCCGTGCTCCCCGGCAACGGCGCCATTCTGATGACCGCCCGAATGACTAAGGTAAAGGTGTAGAAAAATAGGTCGTTGCGACCTCAATCACTCAGACTAAGTCAATCAAGAAAAATCAACCACTCAGGACATGTAAAACTAATCAAGCACAAAAGAGAGCGGTCTCGCTATGAGATTAACCTGGTATAGCACACAGGGTCGAACACAAGGAGCACGGATTGGCCAAAGGCCTACGAAGTAGTCAAAATGAAATAAAACACAGAGAAGATATTTTTAGTGATTTTTAATGATTTTTATATTTTTTTGAATTTTTAATATGTGAAGAAAATAAAAGAAAGTAAATATCAACACACTTCTACAATTTATTTCACACACCAAAAATAAAGCAAAAATTCAAGAAAAAAGGTTTTTATGTTTTTTAAGTTTTTAAGTGTTTTTGGTGAATTTTTGGTAATTTTCTTTGGTATATTTTATTTTCCAAAAATCAAAAAGTGAGAGAAAGACAGGGTACTGCCCAGCCAGAACCAAAACCCTTAAATAAAATATCTAAGGATCACAAAAGGCTCTGGAGGTAATTTTCCTATATTCTAAATAAAATAAGGAAAATTTGGGCACCAGAATTATTGCTTTTGGATTTTTAGATTATTTATTATAATTTTTATGGGTTTTTAAGGGTTTTTAAGTTTTTAGGGTTTTTACGCAATGAAAAATAGCCAAAATTTGCTAGAAAATCAAACAACACACAAACAACAGTAACTAAAATTTTTAGAATTTTTGGGGGTGATTTTATATTTTTTTGTGATTTTTCAAGTTAAACAGTAGCAAAAATAGGGGTTTTTGAATTTTTAAAAATAGCAAATGAAATCAAAAATGTCCTCAAAAATTCATAAAAATTCTACACCATGGCAGGAGCCATGTGTCAAATTTTCATCGAATTTGGAGGTGATTTGATATTTTATTCAAAAATAAAGGAGGGGCACAGTGCACAGGGACCTAAGTGCAAATACCCAAAAGTTCTGGGGTCCTGGTGCAAAATACCCAAGAAATCACGCGCGTGGCGCGTGCCTGGGGCACTCAGGGACCTAAATGTAAGAAAAATAAGTTCCGAGGGCTTATTGGTAACAAGTACCAAAAGTCCAGGGGCTTATCTGCAAAATACCCAAAATAAAACGCACATGGGGAATTAAATCACGCACAGGGGCATAAATGCAAATAAAGAAAACTTTTTATTCAATCCGATAACATCCAGAACTACAGGGCTTAAGTCGCAAATAACCCAAAATATCACGTGTCGATGCACGTGTCTCACACAAACAGGGGCATAAATGCAAATACTGAAAAGCTCGAGGTCTAATGTGCAAATAACCCAACGTAAACAAAATACTCAAAATATTTACAGGACTGAAATGTAATACAAAAACTACGAGGGGGCCTAAGGTAATTTACCTCTTTTATTAAGTCGAACCGATGGATGAGCGCCACGTGGATAGATGGACGGCTGAGAAGGGGGTGGCGCCCAGGTCTCCGGTCCTCGACTGTGATCCGACGGTCCAGGTGCTGCCACGTTGCAGATCGAACGGTGGGCGGACGACGAGGCTGAGCTGCGCTGGATCGACGGTGGAGATCGACCCTCGGATGGATCTGACGGTTGAAGCTGCTCCTCGAATGGACGTATGTGATTGGATCTGGAGCTCGGGGGTCAATCGGACGGCGGAGGAGGGTGATGGACGAACAGGGCTCCGGCGAACTTCGCCGGACTCGTGACGGCGCTGGTCTCCTCGTGGACGCTCGCTGAAGGTTGGAGAAGGAAGCTGCGATCCCTCCGTGTCTAATGGAGCCCTCCGATGGCCCAACCGATCCTCTGGGAGGTCCGGTGAGGTCGGCGGAGGTGGAGCAGCTGGTCCAAGTGGTCCAAGCCCTCAGATGGGCTTGGATAGACCTGCAAAGTATCCCAGCAAACTCGCGGGTCGAGGGCAAAGTGCCTCGACCCTGTTAGGCGTGGTGAAGGTGCATGGTGCGTCGGAATGGAGAGCTCCGGCGAAGGTGGTCGGCGAAGGAGCTCGATTCCCAGATCCTGTGCGATTTGGGTTGGGTGAATGGGTGAAGAAGATGCGGAGAAGTCTGGTGAAGATGATGGTCGGGTCGGAATGGCAGATGGGAGATCGGAGGTGGCTGGCGACGGCGGCGGAGCTACGCTACCAGTAAGCTAAAAATCGAAAGCTACGCTAATCTACGGCCTAAGAGGTCTACCTGGGTGGTCGGAGAGACTGGGGAAGAGCAGGGGGTGCTCCTGGTCTTAGCCTCAAGGGTCGTCTCGGCCCGAGGCTCGGTGCTCACGCTAGTGGCGGAGCAACGGCGGCGACACACGCCGGATCAGTGGTTTCACCTCCTCGCCTCGCTGCAACAGGGGCGATCGCTTGCTGTCACTCTCACGGTGCCTCTGGAGTTCACTGGGAAGAAGGGGAAGGTCCAAAGATAAGGCGCGGAGGCGGCGGAGGTCGAGGTATATATGGAGACAGGGCCGATTAGGGTTGGGTGGAGACGGCTATGGAAGGCGTGGATCCTTCGGCGAAGGATCTGGCGAGGATGTCGGATGATTGGCGAAGGATCCGGGCACGGGATTTGCGGAGGCGACAGGCTGGAGACGCGTGGAGAAATCGGCGAAGTCGGGTCGGGCGCGGGTCTCCCCAAAAGGAAAGAGTCCGCGGGGGAGTTGACCGGGGTCAACAATCCCCCGTGGACCATTCAGGAGCTGCCACGTATTTGATTTTTTTGTTTATTTATTTTAAGGCAGAAAATGGCCGAATTAAGAAAAACTTAAAACATGAAATATTTTTCTTTTATTTTTTTCTATTTTTTGGTGATTTTTAATTAATTTTTGGAAATAAGAATAAGGTATGTACATTATAGGTCTATACATAGGTATATGTACAAGATGTTTTTGTATTTTTAATTTTGTAATTTTTATTTGATTTTTGTTTTGTTTCTTTTTATTTTATTTACAAAATATAATCTAGAATATTTACAAAAAGTTTTAGAAATAAATAAATTTATTTACAAGGTGAAATAGCTAAGGAAGGTGGTATATGTACATGGTAAAAAGATATTTTTGGATTTTTGATTTTTAATTTTTATTTTGTTTTTAATAGCTTTTACAAAATATATACAAATATTTACAACATATTTTTGGGTGAGGAAAATATATAGTTTTATTTATTTACAAATATATACATATGTGAGCCCCTATCTCCCTCTACTTGGCTTTTATGCGGTCAGGCCCATGCTGAGCCCTCCCTTGGGTTAGGTTGCTCAATATTTATTCTAAATATTTCCCTCTTTTTCTTTTTACTCTTTATTCTTTTATTTTTGCACAAAAACATGCTAATTATCTATTTTTACAAAGATGCATGCTTTTGCTAATTAATCCTATTTGCACATATCTACATGCATTTGCATAAGTTTTTGTAGCTAAAATATAAGAATAAAGAGTGATGAATGGGTATTCATCAGTGAGTCAGTGCATCTCCTTCGACTAGCCCTATCACATATTGAGATTGGGTGCATGAGTCTACAAATGCAATCCAATCTCTTTATGTTGGTGTAGACACAATCCAGTCAAGTATTCAGCCCTAGTCTTCTCAAGCCAATATGTCAGAGAACAAGGTGGATATTCCCTCCACAGGCACCTTCAGAGGTCCGACACCCATAGTCAAGATGGATGGGTCGAATTATGAACTGTGGGCTATGCAGTTCATGAGTATGATGAAGTCTACTGGTAAGAAACATATTCTTACCGAGGAAGAACCAGCTGAGAAGACTGGGGTTAATGCCTCATGGGAGGCAGATGATGCGTGTGCCAAAGTATGGCTCTCAGGTACGTTGGCAATAGAGATCGCCAACGATATATTACATCAGCCCACAGCCAAAGCAATGTGGGATATTCTTGCTGTAACGTATTCACAAGCTAAGAACGAGACAAAGATTTTACAGCTCCAACATGATATCTTCACCATCAAACAGAATGGCCCTCCATTACACTCTTTATATGCATCCCTTCGTGGGATGTTTGAGAAGCTGTATAGCTTTATGCCTCTCACGTCCACTCCTGAGCAGCATAAGACCTGTAGGAACGCCACTATGGTTGGCATTTTTCTGGCAGCACTCGACCCAGAATACAAGGCAGCACGGTCTCAGATACTGGCAGACTCTACCATTCCTCTTATGGAGGAAGCTTTTCACAGACTCAGTCGTATAACTGTCCCATCTTCTACTAATCAAACATCTTCAGCAATGGCAGCTTCCCGAGGTCGTGGTGGTTTCTCTTCATTCTGTGGACGTGGACCTCGAGGAAGGGGAGTCGTATTCGCCAACCATATACTTTCTGTCATCGCCTTGGACATACTGAGGATGCATGCTACTTCAAGCATGGATTTCCGGCTTCTGCACGAGTGGCTGAACAGATAGAACCTCCAGTTGCATCTTCTTTGGACCAATGATTTGATGATCTTGTAACCTGCTTGAGAGGCATTATACCTCCATCCGGTCCTGTGATGCCTTCACCAGTTCCAGAGAGTCACCCAGATATTGCAGCCTCAGCCTCCTCTAGTACTTCAGGTAGTACTTATGCTCTCACTAGCAGTAGTGGTTCTGATACTATGGAGTGGATTATGGATTCTGGCGCTACACATCACTTGTGCGGAGACCGGGGTCAACTTTCAGCATACAGACAGGTTTCTCCTGGACGCACTGTAGTTATTGCAGATGGAACCCACTCCCCTATTACTGGTCAGGGGGAGATTAGCTTGACACCTTCTATGCATCTAAATAATATGTTGCATGCACATGATTTTTCTATGAATTTATCGTCGATTAGCCAGATTACAAAGGATTTACATTGTCAAGCCATTTTTGATCCATCTTCTCTTATTTTCCAGGACATCCTTACGGACAACGTGATTGGTCATGGCTGTGAGCAGGGGAGTCTCTATCGTCTTGGTCGACCTCCATATGCTGGAGTCTCCTCTCTACCTGATGGACATGTTTCTCCATTTCTGTGGCACCTGCGCTTTGGTCATTTACCGCTTCAGAAGTTATGTCGTGTTCTTCCTCAGGTTTCACCTCACACGTCCTTTCAATGTAAGGCTTGTCAATTGGGAAAGCATCACCGGTCTACCTTTCCCAGTCATCAGAGTCAGAGCAGTACCTCTAATTTTGAGTTGTTTCATGTTGACATTTGGGGTCCAAGTTGTGTTCCTGATCATCAGGGGCACAGGTTTTATCTTGTCATTGTTAATGACTTTACTCGTTTGTCATGGGTATTTTTATTAAAGAATAAATCTGAAGCTGGACAAGTTATCAAAAATTTCATAAATGAAGTTCGCAATATCTTTACTGCTCATGTAGAAAATTGTGAGGACTAATAATGCCTTGGAATTTTGTACCAACTCTCTTTCTAGTTATTTTTCAACCCAAGGAATTATCCACAAACAACGTATGCCTATACTTCCCAACAAAATGGGGTTGCAGAAAGAAAACATCGTCATTTGCTTGATGTCACTGGGACACTTCTCATACAGAGTCGTGCTCCTCATTCCTTCTGGGGGGATGATGTTCTTACTGCTTGCTATCTTATCAATGGTATGCCATCGTCTGTCTTAAGTGAGAAGATTCCTTTCTCTGTGGCTTTTCCTGAAAAGGAATTGTTCTCACTTACCCCTGGAGTATTTGGCTCGGTTGCCTTTGTCCACCAGCTATCTCCAGGTATTGACAAGCTCTCTCCTAGAGCTGTCAAATGTGTCTTTGTCAGGTACATATGGATGTTATACATATGATACTCAGGTATCTTAAATCATCTCCAGGTGCAGAACTATTATTTAAGAAAGGCAAAGAAATTACTATTTCAGCATGCGCAGATGCAGATTATGCAGGATGTCCTAATGATAGGAAGTCCACAACTGGATTTGTTGTTTATGTTGGGGATTCACTAGTCGTATGGAGAAGCAAGAAGCAAACTGTTGTAGCAAGATCCAGCGCAGAATCTGAATATAGGGCGATGGCCCAGGCTAGTACGGAAATGATGTGGGTTAAGGGTGTTCTCACCGATCTATATATAGATGTGCCACTTCCTATGGCACTGGAATGTGACAATCAAGCTGCTTTATTTATTGCAAATAATCCAGCATTTCATGAACGAACCAAGCACATTGAGGTTGATTGTCACTTTATACGAGATATGATTCAGAAGGATTTTATCTCCACATCTCATGTCAGCTCAGGGGACCATACTGCAGATATTTTCACCAAGGCCCTACTTAGAGGACCGTTCCAGAAGTGCTCGTCCAAGCTGAGCATGATCGACATCTATGCTTCATCTTGAGGGGGAGTGTAGAGATATATATTATGATATGCCGTCATTCATGTTATATTGTACTATTTCTTATTTTCTGCTTACTTATGGACTCTTTATTTAATTTACCCATAGGCACCTCTCCTATATAAGAGAGCCTAGGGTTTGAGGAATAAACAACTGATCATTTTCTTCCAACAGCATCGATATTACATTTCAGATGATGTCACTTTCTTTGAGCAGACTAGCTTCTTTACATAGAATGTTGGTGGCATCCATTTAGATCTACCACCTCCATCAATCGTTTATAAACGCAAGCACACCACTGCATATGCTTTTATACATTTGCATGTTCCTTTTTTGAATGATGATATACCTTCTTCAAGTGCTCCCACCACTGTTGTCGCAAATATGTCTGAGGAGATTCCTATAGCTCTCCGGAAATAAAAATTGCAATGTACTTTCACCCTATGCCACATTTTACATCTAATGATGGATTATTTAGATATGAAAGAGGCTTGCAGATGCCATGATGACCACTGTTCCCAGAGATCGTCATAGTGCACTACAGGACCATGGCTGATGACAAGCCATGAATGAGGAGATGGACGCCCTTACGTCCAGGGGTGTGTGGGATCGTGTGCCGTGCCCTCTGAGAGTTTGTCCTATGGGATGCAGATGGATCTTCACGACCAAACAGACGATTGATGGGTCCATTGACAGATTGAAAGCCATATTAGGTACAAAAGGCTTCACATAAACCTATGAAGTTGATTACATTGAGACTTGCTCTCCAATTGCCAGAATGTGTTCCATTAGCACTATTCTTTTTGTTACGGTACAAAAGGCTTCAAGCAGACCTATAGGGTTGATTACTTTGAGACCTTCTCTCTAGTTTCCAGAATGGGTTCCATTCACACCATTCTTTCTATTGCGGCTAATAAATCCCGGCTCATCTTTCAGTTTGATGTGAAGAATGCCTTTCTCTATAGTAACCTTGAGGAGGAGGTTTATATGATGCAGTCGTCGGGTTACGTAGATGACGGGGAGCGTGGATGCTGACTGCGTGAGGCCATCTATGGCCTGAAGTGGAGCCCTCATGAATGGTTTGACAGACTTACCACTGAGAACGTCACTTCTTGCTTTCAAAGGATGGCATATGACTACTCTATCTTCGTCAGATGATGGTCTACTAGCACCGTTATACTTGCAGTCTATGTTGATGATATGGTTGTCACTGGAATGACGAAGCCAGCATTTCAAAGACCAAGACCTTCCTCCATAATGTCTTTATCACGCAGGATCTTGGACAATGCCACTACTTTCTTTGGCATTGAGGTGATACACATTGTAGAGGGGCTACATCTCCCACAAAGGAAGTATTGCTTAGACATTATCACTGAGGTTGGACTACTTGGATGCAAGCTATCTGACATCCCTACAAAAGTAAGGACGCATACTACATCTACTGATCCTGAGTTTGAGAATACTACATGGTATAGAAGCTTAGCAGGTAAACTACTCTCACTGTTACTAGACCAGATATATCACATGCTATGAGCAGATCCATCCAACACATAGAGAAACCCCTTTACAGTCATTGACTGGATATTCATCTGACCCTTCGATATTTGAAGGAATCTCCGACTGTGGAATCTTTTATGGGGTCAATGGTCACATTGATGTCTCTGCCTATACAGATGCTAACTATACCAGTCCGATTGAGGATCGTTGATTAATTACATGCTACACCATGCTCGAGCAACCTGGTTAATTGGAAAAGCAAGAAGCAGACAATGGTCTTTAGATCGAGTGCAGGGGCAGAATATAGGGTAATGGCCCAAGCCACATGTGAGATCACATGGCTTGACTCCTTTTTACAGGAACTTGGACTTCCATGTGCTACTCCTGTACCTTTATATTGTGACAACAAGTCCGCTACGTACATCGTCGCCAATATTGTATTCCATGAGTGGACCAAGCACATTGAAGTTGACTATCACTTCATTCGTGATGCAGTATGAAGATGAAAGATCACTACTCCATACATCTCCAATGAGCTTCAACTTACAGACATATTCAGAAGGCACTATCGAAGAAATGTCTCTCGTGGTTGATTTCCAAGTTGGGCATGATCGAGTTTGCCAAGGAACTAATGGGGTCTTGTTATGAGCCAGAGGAAGTATGTTATTGATCCTCTCTCTGAGACATGCATAATGGATTGCATACCTACCATTACTCCCATGGACCCATCATGAAGCTATATGATGATGCAAAGGAGGTAGACAAGAGGCGGTACGGGGAGCTCATTGCGAAGCTCCTATATGTGACCCATCATCAGGCCAGACATCTCTTTTGTAGTGAACGGAGTTAGCCAGTTTATGGAGTAGCTTAGAGATTAACATATGGATGTGGTTCATATGATGTTGATATACCTAAAGTCTTCTCATGGTACTAGACTATTTTTTAGCAAAGGGGCATCCCTCACCGTTACAGCATGTGCAGGTGCAGATTATGCAGGATGTCCCAAGGACATGAAATCTACCTCATATTTTGCAGTGTTCATATGGAGCTCTTTAGTGTCATAGAAGAGCAAGAAGTAGACTGTGGTTGTCAAATCTAGTGAAGAGTCGGATTACATAGTCATGGCACATGGGAGTACTGAGATGATGTGGGTCAGATCCATTCTGGCTGACCTAGCTATTGACGTGCCTCGTCCCATGTATCTACAATGCGAAAACCAAGCTACCATTTTCATTGTCAACAACCCTGCCTTCCATGCTAGAACCAAGCATATTTAGGTTGACTATCAATATACTCGTTACATGCTTCAAAAGGGCTTTATATGTGTGTCATACATCAGCTCAGGGGGGACAAACAGCAGATTTGTTCACCAAAGCCCTAGCCATAGGGCTATTTTCGATGTATTGTTTCGAGCTAAGCATGATTCTATGCTCCATCTTGAGGGAGATTGTTGAGAGATTAGTTATGGGGAAGGCCTTAAATTTTAATTTCGGTTACTATTTCGGTGACCGACCGAAATGAAATTTCAGCCGAATTTTGGTCGAAATTCGACCGAAATTTCAGTCAATTTTTGAAATGAGGCCCCCAAATTTCGGTCGATATAGGCTGACATCATATTATTAGCAGAAAAATGTGTATTTATGTCACATCTATTGATTAAAGAACACTGAAAATCTAAACTCGGAACAAAAAAAAGTGTTTGCTAAACATATCCCCAATTTCCAGTCATTTCACCGAAATTCCATCGAAATTCTCTTTTCAAGATTACTGAAACGAACCCAAAGTCCGGCCATGATTAAAGAAAACCTAAATAACCCACATTTGCCATCTTTCGAATGATGGCGCTTTGACAAGATAACCAAGCTGCAATGCACATTGCTATCACTCGTATGTTTCATGAATATCCCAAAAATGTGGACATTAATTACTATTTCAGATGAGATTTAAACCAAAGAGGTCCTTCAAGTTACTAATGTAGCATCAGAAGACTAGATAAATAGGCATCTTCACTGAAACACTTCCTAGAACATCATTTAGAATTTGTTGCAATAAGATGAGCACGCTCTCTCTCTCTTTCTCTCTCTCTCTCTCTCTCTCTCTCTCTATATATATATATATATATCAACAACAACAAAGCATTTTCCCACAATTAAGTAGGGCCGGCTACATGGATTCTTCGCCTCCATACAGATCTATCTTGGGTCAATCCCGGGCTTATATCCAAAAAACTAAGATCCCTTCGTATAGTCTCTTTCCAACACTTCTTGGGTCGTCCTCGCCCTCTCTTAGCCGGCTCAACATCCCAACACTCGCATCTCCTAACTGATGTATCAGATGATCTTCTTTGCAAATGATCAAACCATCTTAAGCGGTTTTCTCGCATCTTATCCTCGATCGGAGCTTGATGCAAACGGAAATCTGCAACGGTGAATGATAAATTTTGAAGGTGGAATTATCGGTGGAGAAGAGATTAGAGGGTGGGAGAGGAGAATAACGCGCCAGATGCGTGGGATTTTGGAATGAGAATCGTGAAGTTCACGTTGAGAGAGAGAGAAATAGAAAGACAAAGATAAACTCAATTTTTGTATAATCTGACAAGTCCCTTACAATAGACTACCACCCCTTTATATAGGAGGGATGGGACTACAAAGATAGAAATAAAATTCAAATTGACTCTAATTGATTTGAATGAAAATTCAAATCTACCTTATCCTAATTTGACTCTAATTTTAAATTCAAAATTCAAATTGAAAACTGACTAACTAATTTAAGATCACACGCGATCTCTTTATTTAAATAAAAAAATTGCAATGACTCAAATAAACGTAAATAAAATTAGCCTCTAATTAACGGATAAAAATAGCAAAATGAGGCCATATTTATTGACTCTGTGCTGCATCAGTTCTCTGCTTGAAAAATTCATCTCCCGACGAATTGCTTGATATGCAGGCTTGAAGCTTGATAACTTTAATTCAGCATTCGCGATCCGGCCATGGAAGAACTGATGTGGAGCAAACGGCGGAGTCCAGGCGTGCGTAGTGCGATGATTGGAGCCATTAACTTCGTGATGGAAGAGCATGTGTGGCGCAAATGCCAGCATCTCCACGAACTTTGTCCTCTTATTGCGGTGATCAAAAAATTGATGAAGCATGAACATCGTAGCCTTCAGAGAACCTATAACAAATGTGTGGCACAAGCCTAGGATGAGAGGAGATGTTGGTAATGTCATAACCCATAGGATCCTTTTATAGGCAAATCCCACATTCCTGGTCCTAATTGGAGAATGTAGCAGCCTTAGTTTCCTCTTTTTAGCACATTTCTGTAACTTTTCTCGCTCCAGGGGATGCAAGTGCAAAACTTCTATCCCTTTGATTAATATGGCTTCATAACATGATATATCCTTCAATTGACCTTTTAGATGAAAACTTTTGAGAGGAGGGTGTTGCTTGTAAATGATCCAAAATAACTCTACATCCCTAATTTTAGGGGATAGATTGTACAGTGGAGAGAAATCAGGTTCCCTTGCCCTCTCGACTCCAACCTTCCAATGTTGTTTACGGCACCGAACCCTAGATCTAGGGTTCCAGCAGTGCAGGCGGCGAGGAACCACACCAGGGCGGCGACAACCTAGGTAGGGAGGCCATAAGAGGCGCCGGCACAACAGGTAGGGAGGCTTTAGGTGGCACCGAGGAAGGGGATGGGACGGCCACAGCTCTCGCGTGCGGTGATGGCTGCACCTGTCGCGTGCGCGACTGCCGCCATAACGTGGGATTGAGCAGCAGTAGCAGTGTGGGCGGCGTGGAGTCGCACACGGAGTAGCGCGAGGGCGGTGGCGGCCAGGTTGGGAGGCGAGTGTAGCAAGCGTTGGGACTGGGTGAGCCGCAAAGGATGCGGGAGTGGCGGAGGGATGGGGCGACGGTAGGGGGATTGCTAGAGAGGGCACGAGGGCTGGGGGTTGTGCCTCAGGGGGGTGCAGGGGTGTTGGGAGAGGGTGCAGGGGCTGGGAGAGGCGTGGGGGCGGGGCTGGACTAGTTGTTGGGGACACGGGGGTAGCGGGAGGTGATGCTGGGCCAGGGAAATGCGTCGCAGGGGTTGCGGGGGTGGCGGAAGGGGCTGAATGCGGGGTTGGAAGGGGTGTTGCTGCGATCAGGGAAGGTGCCAGAGGTGCGAGGGTAGCGGAGGGGGTCCGCGAGAGGGTCGTGGATGGGCAGTAGATCGATTCATGCAGCTTTTGCAAGTCAGAATATACCTGGACAGCGAGCAGGTCGACATTTTTTTCGTCCAAAACAATCTGAACAGTGCACAGATTATCGTCGACGGCAAGATTTTGTTCGTCGTCAACTTGTACCATAAAGATATCAACGTACCATGAATCTATCCATTATTGAACCTTGATGCTTGTCTGGAGGCGATTCTTGAATTTTTGTTGATGTGAACACGCGCACAAGCCACGAGACAGGCGACTTTGATCAAGCTTCATCTTCCAATACGCGATAGGACCGTCGAATCGTGAGAATGATTCAATTTCCATGCTCTGATACCAATTGATGCAAACGGATATTTGCAACAGTGAATGATAAATTTTGAAGGTGGAATTATCGGTGGAGAAGAGATTAGAGGGTGGGAGAGGAGAATAACATGCCAGATGCGCGGGATTTTGGGATGAGAATCGTGAAGTTCACGTTGAGAGAGAGAGAAATAGAGAGACAAAAATAAACTCAATTTTCATATAATCTGACATGTCCCTTACAATAGACTATCACACCTTTATATAGGAGGGATGGGATTATAAAGATAGAAATAAAATTCAAATTGACTCTAATTGATTTGAATCAAAATTCAAATCTACCTTATCTTAATTTGACTCTAATTTTAAATTCGAAATTCAAATTGAAAACCGACTAACTAATTTGAGATCACACACGATCTCTTTATTTAAATAAAAAATTTGCAATGACTCAAATAAACATAAATAAAATTATCCTCTAATTAACGGATAAAAATAGCAAAATGAGGCCCTATTTGTTGACTTCGTGCTGCATCAAAGCTATACCAACTTTCTTTCTGATCGCATCATTCCGAATCCGATATTTACGTGTGTGTCCACACATCCACCTTATCATTTTCATTTCTGCTACAGTCATTCTCTGCACATGTCTATGGTTCACATACCAACATTCAGATCCATATAGCATAGCAGGTCTCACGGCTGCTTTGTAAAACTTTCCTGTAATTTTTAAAGGAATTTTTTTATCACAGAGAACAGCAGAAGCTCCTCTCCATATATATATTACAACTAGTGCGGGAGTGTCAGGATTACTTTAAAGAATCTCCCATATTTATCTTTCCTTTCCTTACCTTTTTTTCCTATGTGCAAATTTCCGACATTTATCTTTCCTTTCCTTGCTTTTTTCTTTCCTAAATGTGCAAGTTTTCCTACTTATGCTGGGGTTTTTTTTCTGAGCATATAGAATATTCCTTACCGTCAACTTATTTGGACAAAGGAGACATATACTTACAAGTTTTGGAGATTCAATCCTTTTAGTGGTGGGAATATCCCATCTCCTTTATAATCAGACACCTTCCTGTAAACAAACATGTAAATGTTACCTACTAATATGTATCTATGGGGCTCCACAAGATTTTCAATAGTTGCTTACAAGTCTAATAAGTTTTTCAAGTTGGACAAAGATGGAGGGAACGGTCCTCCTAACGATGTCCCTTGCAAATCCCTATATTTTAATAATATTTACACAAATTTTCATTAACAACATGCTATAAAAGGGCAAAAAATAATAAAAATGCAAGTGATAAAAATTAGCAGGACTAACAATCTCTTCAGAAGTGTCCAGTTTCCGATGAAACTTGGAATCCTCCCAGATATGGAAGTCCCGTCAATCCGACTGCAAATATATTACCAGTTTGAAACAAAATTCGAGCTGCAACATCAAATTGCTTTCCATGCTAGAAAATCTAATCAATGTCATGATTAAAAAAATCTCAATAGGAAAAGATAGTGTTTAATTGCAATAAATATAGAAATTACAATGTGAATGACTTCTGATTGTATAATATGTGCTCCATGTTAAAATTGGAATGAGATTGTAAGGTATTAAATGTTTAATCAGTTTCAACTAATCATATTTGTTACTTGTAATCACTGAAGAGAATGCATGAAATCTTAGAATTTCAAAAATTGGTGGCTTCCAATTTTATGGAGAAAGTTAAATATCTAATCCAATGGATGTTACGTGTCTAACAGAAGTATGACTGACTGTTGAGCTTGGGGCATCATCCAAATCTTATTCAAATAAATAAGGAGACAAAACCGAACCACACCCATGGCACATACTATGCATTTGCCCTGCACACTACATTTTCCATGTAATATCTTGCGCACCTCATTCATCTCACTCCATATCGCCCACACAGCTGCCAGTGACTTACTCTAATCATATCACTTTCTGTAGCTTAGATCCTGACAATCAGCCCTTCCAAACCTCACGCTTTCCCAAAAAAGACCCCCCCCCCTCAATACACTCGATCCCCGCATCAAGGACGTCAACAAAACTGTCTCCTCTTCATCTACACATCTCATTAATGTCCTGTGCGACCTGTATATGTACTCTCATATGTGATAGTATTAGTTGTGGTTACAATAACATTTCGACTCCCTCCTGATCTGCTCTTCAAATGCCTATATTTCTCTGTCGTGTAGAAGAATTTCAAGGATGATCATCATGATGCACAACTAGCACAATTGTACTGTCAAAGCTTCCGAGTTGCATGCCATTACCTGTGAGTTGGTAACATGGGGTGTCATTTCTTTAAAGATAGTTCTATCTGGTTGGCTCAGTGATAACAATCTAACTGTGTAGCTCATCTCATTTTTCCTATTTCTGCATGTTTAATCATGGCTTTATTTTGTATTTCGCAACAAGTTTTCCTATTTATAATAGCATATCCTATTGTCTGATATGATCCTGTGGAACAAAAAAGATGTATGTGATAAATGCTTTATTTTATTTATCTGCATATGACCTGGTTATTCTTGTTTCCTGTGGATTCATAATACAACAAAAAAGAAGCTCATGTACAGAGGGTTGACACAACTATAGCTTTTCATCTTATCTCATCCTCTTGTGGAGGAGCTTAACGTTAGAATTTTCAATATATGAATTTCGTCGTTCCCAGAAATAGGATTGAGAAAGAATGTCACATAGTGCTGTTCAGATTTACGAAGCCATGTGGTCAGAAGCACGTCAAATATACATTTCAAAGATATGGCTAATATGTAGTTTGAGCTATAAATTAATATCGATCATGCTGCTATTAAATATTATGCATACCATATCCGTCTAAATAGAATGAAGAAAAGGTAAATATGGATTACTTACAAGTCTGTCAAGTTCTTAAGATTTCCCAAAGCCTCGGGTAGCGGTCCAGAGAAGTCATTGGCGGATAGAAGTCTGTGTTTAAGATCATCAAACAAGAAAAATCTAAAGGTGAAAGAGTAATGATCCACTAGAAAATACGTACAATCTATTCAGGTTAATTAAGCGTCCCAATGACGGGGGAATGCTCCCTTCCAATAAGTTGCATTCGAAATTCCTTCACAAGATATACTTTCCCGTGTTACAACTCATGACAACTACCCAAAACAAGAAGAAGAGGCTATAAACAGATGATGCAGAAGTTTTTACAAATAAAATAGTGTGCTGATCTCTCCAATCTCGTCAGGTATCACCCCGTGTATTCGATTATCAGGAAAGGTTCTACAATGGAAAAAATTAAATACAACTTAGAAAATAAAAAAAAAAAGAGTCTGCTCGTCCCACAAAAATGCATCCACAACAACCCTGAAAGTAAAAGTGGTCTTCTCACAAGTTGATGAGCGGAAGTGACCGCCAAGCAGCCGGAATGGTCCCAGTGAGCACGTTCCGCGTGAGGTCCCTGTCAGCCATAACAAAGGCATTTCATCAAACAGTTGGCACACATAAACTGGATCGTCGACGAAGACCAGAAGCCCCTCACAAAATCTCGAGGTGGGTAAGAAGGGCAAACTCCGCCGGGAGCACTCCAGTGAGATTCATGGACTTTAGAATCCTGGACGCATAACCACCAAGAATTCATATCTATGAAACGGCGTGGAACAAAACAAATGCAATGTAACGTGAGCGCTCACACGCTAATAACATGGCAGACATTGGTGGCGTTGTTGCAGTGACCACAGGTGAGGTTGCTGATGACGGTGTTGGTTTGGATATCGGCGAGGCTCGGGTAGTCCCTCCAGCCCCCTCCCCCGCTGCATGGATTCACGCTGAAGTTCCACACCTTTGGGCTAATTTCCAGTTTGGAGGCTATGACCCGAAGTGCTGACACTGCATGCATGCACACAACGAATAAGGTCATCACGGAAATGACTACATTGCGAGCGTCAGGTTACATCAGAGAGCACGGATACTCTGCAGTACTGCAGACGCCGGCACGCCGGCGGTAAAGGGGAAGTCGTCCCGAGCACTCGATCATAGGGACTATTCACAGCCAACACCATCTGCGACTTAGGGGAGTTCATAAGTCGAGTGAAAAAAGTGGTTGAATACTTTTGTGCTTCTAGTAAACTTCATGACTACTCAACACATGGTCACGTAGCGTAAATCCCAAGTTAGAAGATTGGAAGTATATATGTATGTATGTATATACGAATGTAAGTATGTATGTATATCGAAATATTTTAATGAGATCAGAACTCACTCGGATTGTAATAAGTACTTTAATTATTACAAGTATTTACAATCATTTTGAGCAAAATACCTATTATTTTATAAATTTCATATCCTTTCTTACTATAAAGGATGAATTTCACAAAAAGAAAATCTTAAATAAATACGATATGATTGTTTGTAAAAAAAAGGGAAACGTTGTAAGAAATAAAAATATGATCATTTCATGTTAATTTAAGACTTTTTGTCAAAATTATAATTATAATAAAAATATGATATAGCATTTGTAAATTAATAAATATTATGCTCAAAATAATTGTAAATATTAGAACAAATAAGGGTGCTCATTTACGATCCTAATGATCCATGTGCTAATTGAAAAATCCGATATCTATAAATTATTTATGGGAATTTCGGTTTCCCAAGCCCCATCATATAACATGACATCTTCTATCTCCTCTAGACGCTACTACTTATTTTGCCCCGAAAGTAATGGAAACATTGTTCCCTAAGCTTATGATCTGCTCACATCGATAAATATCTCCAAGTTATTTTTTATTACTTTATAATATATTAAAAAGGAAATGTTGTAAATAGGATCATCAATGCATATATTAAACATTAATTACACGGATTCAAATGAATTAACAGAAAAATATTACAGATTAGCATCATATTAATCACGCATTTCACATTCATTATCCGATTACGTAATGTAAATAGAAACCGATTAAACAAATGAAAATAAGAATTAGGGCATGATCCAGAGAAAGTAAAACAATAAACAAATTACGGCAAATAAAATAAAAGAAGAATAAGGTTAGAAATCACCGAAGCGTCCATGAAATGGACTGTCCTTAGAGAGGATGTCGCCCCCACAATACTGGTGCGTAGGGTACTGGCTATCCGATTCTAGGATACGACGGCATACGATCTTCGTCTGCGCACACCGATGAGATTATCCTCGAGTGTACCTCAGAGAACTGCAACTGAGAGAAAGAGAAGCAGATTCGTCCGCGAGAGGAAGAACGAGAACAAAGCCAAGGCATCGCGAGAGAGTTTTTCTTGCGAGTGAAGAAAGCGGCGACAGGGGAGAGGTATAAAAAAGAGTCGTGTGCCCTAGCGTGTGGTACCTTCGATTTTCAAAAATGCCCCTCAACAGGCGTGTCTTTTCGAATTCCGAAATCGCAACCATAACTAGGTGTTTGGGACGAGTTGAATTCCCATTTTAGTCGAATCCAAATTAATTCAAGTGATTAATTTAATCAACCTAGCAAATGAAATCCGCAGCAAATGTATCGAGATCCGAGATCCAAATTGATTCTCTCGAGCCCGAGCCCGAGTGGAGCGGAGCGTGCGCACGCGCATGTGTGGTCCTTCATTCCTCCTCTCTACTATTGCTACAAGAGCTTGAGGTGTGAACTCATATATAAGCCCACCAAAAGTTTAGAGATACTAGGTATGGTACTAAACTTCTCCCAAGCTTTTCCATGTTTCAAATTTGGGAATTCCCAACTTTCCCTCCAAGCCATTTGGTTTCCCAATTGAAACCAAATTAATTCTTATAGTAATTACATAAGTTTTCCAATTAAAACTTAAATTACTTCATTTAAATACAACAGAAAATATTTGCTTTAAGTTCACATACTTAATAATTTCTTTATTAAAAAATTATTGAAGAGCAGGAAGTGGAAGCCTGCTTTGAGGGGAAAGGCTTTGCAAGCAAATGAAGCAAGGGATGACTGTTAGTTGATCTCTAAGTTGTAAGCTCGTAATAATTGATCAATAAGGGACAATATATCAGTGCCCCCCTCCTCATTGTATAACATCTTATAAGTAATTAATGTGTTACCTAAATGGACCAAAACCACTAGATTGAGCCAAGTTGACTTGTAACCCAAAATGCTCATATTGACAATAATTAGCCTTAGAGAAGTTGGGTTGCATGCATAATATTGGGGATGAGAGTTCGTGGGTTAAACTCACACGTAAGGCTAATATTTATTTTCCCTTTTTTACATCATTTTCCACTAATGACTTAAATTAATGAATACACAATTCATATGTATTCATCTTCTTTTAGTAATAAATTCCATCCCTCTGTCCTATTAGTTGAAAACTATAAAACCAACATATAAGGGTAGAAGAACAACCATTCATGGATTTGTGTATCTTAGCCATCATAAATTTAAAGAAAATGAGCTTCTCTTGCATTAAGAGTTGCAGAAGAAGCATTCACACGGCCTATGTAACCTTTTGGAGATTTGATGCAAGCCTTTAAAACAAATAAATATCCTTAATCTCTTTCTTTTAGTTCATGTTTAGATCCTAATTAATCCAACCCTAAACCACAGGTTTGATCCATAGATTCAAGTATTTGTAGAAGCTTCGCTAAGAATGCGTTCAACGGAAAATTCAACCATCTAAGAGATGGAGTGTCCATATAAATCTCATTAGTTCCTTATCTCTTAAGGATTTCTTCACGCATTGATGATTTTAGGATGAGTTCTCATCCTTTCATGTTATTACCATAAACTTAAAGACATGATTTTGATCCTTTGTGGACTTATTCGAAATAAACATCTACTCTAAGCATCGATTTGAATTCTATTGGATATACCTCGTTCATCAAATTACATCTCATTTTTGTACGGGCTAAACGGGACTGCCTCTAGGGGGAGCTAATTTAGCTCCCCATACTCTATTTTCTCCCATATTTTTATTTTTTTTGAAAAAATCTTCCATGAATATTCATCACTATGTCCCTATATTATACCATTCAAATTTCGTGCGAAACAGATACTCCTACGGCCTCCATCCAGACAGTCATTTTTTAACGATCGCAGAAATTGTTAAAAAATGACTGTCTGGATGGAGGTCATAGAAGTATATGTTTCGCACAAAATTTGAATGACATAATAATATGGATGTAATAATAAAAATCCATGGAAATATTTTTCAAAAAATAAAAAAATGTAGGAAAAATGAGGCGGGGAAGCTAAGTTAGCTTCCCCTGGGGGGCATACACATTTTAACCTTTTTGTGCACGAATTTAATAAACCAACCATGCATATTGGAAGATTACATCCTAATGTATAAAATTGAAGAGTTTCGTGAACAATGGACTTCGTTCGCTATGCTAAATAAATCAAAGACAAAGTCAGGTAAAACATATGACGATTGATCAGGCTACTCCATCACTTAAGTCTAGCATAAAACCACTCAAATGATATGTTTGTTGATCGATTAAATGGTCTATTAGGCGATCAACCTACTACTTAGTCAATTAATAGGTTCTTTTGCTGACAAAAGACCTTGATTAGTTGACTAGGGATCTTGTTAATCAATTAAACTAATGCATAGAGGACTAAGAAGCCTCTAGTCCACTAAGGGATTTTGTTAATCAATAAATGGATATGTTAGTTGACTAACTTATTGGTTAGTCAACTAATGGACCCCTCAGTCAAGAATGAATGACTTTTGACCCTTATTATGTTGGACTTGTAAGCCCATGGTGACCCGTTAATGAAATAAGTTGTTTGTTTCTTCATTCTAAAATTGAATGTTTGTGTTTGCACCTAATCAGAGGTCTCTTGGTATAATTAGGGTCATATACCATGCCCATCTTAAATAACATGCAATTGTTAATCTAAGGACTTAGATTGAGGACAAAACTGATATCGTCATGTAATTTTCAAGACTGATCACCAGTCTGAGAAAGAGATAGTAATCTTTCTCTAAAGAACGATTTCTGATCAACATCTCGATGCAGGTCCTCAACATAGGAATAGAGATTCAGAGGTATCAAAATAGTCAAGTCAAAGTGATGACTTGAAGAGATCAAGATAAATTAATACATGAATCGTAACTATCATGATCAAGCATGCATCCTTTGATCATAGACATGTATACATCTATATGTCCACGTATGTGTACTAGATAGATCATTAGGTTGAAGACCTAGCCAAGGTCCATACACTAGCTTGTTGGTATGTGATGAGGCGACCTGAAGGCTAGGGTATAGGTGTTAAATCGGTCGTTGCGACCCACGCGATCAGATGCGCTCAATCAAGAGAAATAGACCACCAAGAGAGATGAAAATCAATCAAAATACTAAATAGCGGTCTTGCTATTAATTTAACCTGGTATAGCGACCAGGGTCGAACACAAGGAGCACGGGTTGGCCTTGCAGCCTACGAAGTAGTCAAAAAGAAATAAAATAAAAGAATAAAATATTTTTTGTGGTTTTTAATTATTTTATTATTTTTTTGGATTTTTAAGGTATTAAGGAAATAAGAAAAGCAAGGAAACTACACACTTCAACAAATTATTAAAAGCACTAAAAATCAACCAAAAATTCAAACAAAAATATTTTTATGTGTTTTATAATTTTTAGTGTTTTTGGTGAATTTTTGGGATTTTTCTGATTTTTATTTAATTTTCTAAAAATCAAACAGTGACTGAAATGAAAGGTATTGTCCAGCCGAGCTAAAAGGGCCTAGATAAAATATCTAAAGGCACAAATTAGCTAGGAGGTAATTTTCCTGTAAAGAGAATGAAACAAGGAAAATTTAGGCACCTATTTTATTATTTTTGGATTTTTGGTTTAATTATTAGAATTTTTATAAGATTTTGGGTGTTTTTTAATTTGTAGGTGTTTTAGATGATGAAAAATAGCCAAAATTGGCTAGAAAATCAAGCTAGACAAAACAAACAATAGACAATTTTTTTGGAATTTTTAGATGAGTTTTAATATTTTTTTGTGATTTTTAAAGTTAGACAGTAACAAAATTAGATATTTTTTATTTTATAAAAATATCAAACAGTGATGAAAATGTCTCCAAAATTTATAGAAAATTTTACATCATGGCAGGAGCCATGTTTCCAATTTTCATTAAATTTGGAGGTGATTTGCTATTTTATTCAAAAATAAAAAGGGGGCACTGTGCACAAGGACTAAAGTGCAAATACCCAAAGTTCTGGGTCCCTGGAGTAACAAGCTTGGAAAGTATAAGGGTAGGAATGCAAATTACCCCCCTGGCCACGCACGATACACGTGACTCAGGCCTGGGGGGACCTAATTGCAATTCCTATTCCTATAAATGCGAATCTTAACAAGCCAAAATCGCAGGGTTAACAATGCAAATGTACCAAAATACCACGTGTCGATGCACGTGTTCACCACTGGCAGGGGTATAAATGCAATTCACATAAAAGATAAGGTCCTCAGTGCAAAATTTACAAAAGTAAAAGAACAGAACTAGATATTTACAGTACTAGATAGTAAAGACAGAAACTAAAGGGGCTTAAGAGTTATTTACCCCTTTTATTAATGTCGACGGCCGGATGTGTGACGCGTGGCAGATCTGACGAACGAGAACAATGACGCCTTTGACCTTGAAACGCCTGGCCTGATCGAACGTCTGAGAGCCCTCCACGTGGAGATCGGACGGTGCTGGTGCTCTGGAGTCTAAGCCCTCGGTGGATCGACGGAGGAGAAGAGGGCACGTGGCAGATCTGACGGTGGAGGCTTGCTGGTGCCTCTTCCTCCGAGTGGGTGGTCCAGATCTGTCCTCGGAATGATCGGTCGGTGACGCCACGCCTAGGATGGATGGATCAGATGACAATTGGGGCGCTGAGGATGATCTGACGGTCGACGAGGTTCCTGGAAGAACTGGCGGCCGGCGATGTTCGCCGGCCCTCTGCGTGCACGGTGGACATCGTCTGATGCTCCTGAGGTGCGAGGAAGCTTCGCCGTGAAGCTCCGCACCCGATGCGTTGCTCCGATGAAAGCGAGGAGCTCCAGAGAGCTCCGGCGACGTGGACGAACGGGAGCCCCGGTGCTCTGAAGACTCGACCTCCAGATGAGGTCGAATGGGCGTGATACCTGCACAGGAAGAGAGCTGGGTCGAGGGCAAACTGCCTCGACCCGTCAGAGCGGGTGGAAGGTGAAGGATGAGGCGAGATGGAGGCTCTCCGGCGAGCGACGGAGGGTGAGAGTCGATACCCTGCTCCGGGGCGAGCCAGGGGGAATGAAGGGTCGGAGAAGGTGGAGAGAGGTCTGGTGGACGTGGAGGTGGTGTCGGAGGGATGAATGGGTGGTCGGAGACGGCAGACGGAGGTGGCGGAGCTAAACTACCAGAAATCGAAAAATCTAATCCTACGCTAATCTACGGTCTAAAGAAGCTACCTGGCGGATGCAGTCGACTGGGTTGAAGCTCAGTGAGCTTCTGGTCGTTGCCTGCAAGGGGCCGTCGACTCCCCGAGGCTAGGCGCGCTCGCGGCGGCGCACGGAGGCTGAAGACCACCGGATCAGTGGCTCCCGGCTTCTCGGGCCTCGCTGCTACTCCGACGAACACTGTTGTCACTCAAGAACTTCGGAGGAGGTCACAGGCGCCGAGGGGAAGATCCAAAGATGGAAGATTAGGTCGCCGGTGACGATGTTATATATGCTCAGGGATCCGAGAAGGTGAAGGTCGGGCGAGAATCTCAGGACTCGGATCCATCAAACCCACCCCGGGCGAGGGTCCAGGATGATCGAAGATTAATCGGAGCCCGGGGTTAAGTGGAATGGGCGTCGGATCAGGTGGGGGATAAATGGAGAAATCGGGTCTTCCACCCAAATCCGCGGGGAAGAGGGTCCGCGGGGGAAGTTGACCGGGGTTAACAAACCCTCGTGGACCAATCAGAAGCCGCCAAACTTTATTTATTTGTTTATTTATTTTAGGGTAGAAAAAGGTCGAATTACTAAAAACTTAAAATATGAAATATTTTTATTTTATTTTTTTTCTATTTTTTAGTGATTTTTAATTAATTTTTCGAAATAAAAATAAGGTATATACATAGTAGGTTCATATATAGGTATATATACAATATATAGGTTTTTAATTTTTGATTTTTAATTGTTATTTTTATGCAATTTTATTCCCATTTTATATTTTATTTATTTATATTATAAAATGAGGAATAAAAAGACATTTTTATTTTATTTTTATTATTTATATACATAGGTGAAATAAATACATAAGTACATTTATATACATGGTATATTTACAATATATTTTTGTGTTTTTAATTTTGCTATTTTATTTTGTTTTTGTTTTAATTGTTTTTATTTTATTTATTTACATTATATCATGTAGAATATTTACAAAAATTTTGGAAATTAATTTCATTTATTTATAAGGCTAAATAAATATAAAGGTGGTTATATGTACAATATGAAAGTGATGTTTTTGTTCTTTTTGATTTTCTATTTTTATCTTGTTTTTATGCTTCTAAATATATACAAATATTTACAAGCATATTTTAAGATATTTTTGTGAGGAAAATACTTTTATTTATTTATATAAATATTTACACACATGAGCCCCTATCTCCCTCTACTTTGGCTTTTATGCGGTCAGGCCCATACTGAGCCCTCCCTTGGGTTAGGTTGCTCAATATTTATTCTAAATATTTCCCTCTTTTTCTTTTTAATCTTTATTCTTTTATTTTTGGACAAAAAACATGCTAATTATAGGTTTTTACACAATGCATGCTTTTGGTAATTATTTCTATTTACACATATCTACATGCATTTGCAAAGGTTTTTGTAGCTAAAATATAAGAATAAAGAGTGATGAATGAGTATTCATCACCCCCCTATACTTAACTTTGCTAGTCCCTTAGCAAACACTTATTTGAAAAAGAAGTGAAAAAGAAATAAAGAAAAAGAAAAGGAGAATGTACATGGATCAAGGTTGATTATTAAACTTGCCTTCATTAAATTAAGGTATGGAGCTCGATCAGATCTTTGGATTATTAATGTGTCGGAACCTTATTTGGACTTAAGTTTAAAACTTAACAGCCTCTAAGTTCCACTAATCTATAACCAAAACTCCTCAATGCTCCAGATCAGAACAAGTCATCAAACACAAACCCTGAAGACCATGATTCTTTTCTTGTCCTGTGAAAGTGAGGTCTAAGCTCTCCACCTCATAAATGGCAACTTGACAACCCTCCCCAACAAGGTAACTCTATGACCTCAATCTAGCCACTCTTTCCTCGAGGAGCGGGGTATTCCCTTCTAAGTTCAAGTTCAACCGGCTCAAGAAGAGGAGGAAGAAGAGAATGGGTCAAGGCCAGTATAGACAAGTACCCTTGGGAGCTTGACCAGTGTAGCCAAGTCTCCCTGCTGCAAGCTACATCAGGTGGATCATGAAACTCAAGCTTTGCTTATTACACTCTGTATACATACTCCGGTGGGATTATCATTTTCTATCAGACCCACCACTTTTTTGGAGTTATTTTCTTTTTGCACATTTTTTTCAAGTGCATCTATACAACATGTACAAGTGCAGCATATATATAAGGAGTTTTTCCTCTTGAGCCAGTAGACTATCCCTCTTTTGAAGCTTTATTGCAACCCACAACTCCCGTCGTTAGACCTCATGGCAACCAGACCAAGTTGAGACGCACTTCCTTCACTAAAAGAAGAAGAGAGGTTCCGCCTAGAAGTACTACCCTCATATGCTACCCCAAGCCAAGGAAGACCGCCTCCTCACCACCTCATCCGTAGAGAGCTCGGTGCATAGTGCAGGTGTCCAAGTAAAGCCATTGTCTATATAAGTCATGTGTTGTTGTTAAGTGCTCTACTTAGGCTCATTGAGATGACATGTGATCATAATCTAGTGGACTCAAAGAATTAAGTCACCATGGACCTGAAAAGCCTTAAACCTAAGCCCTATAAGGTTCCTCTTAGAAGTTTGGTGGATTAAGATCTTAATCAAGCTCCATTTCTCAATTTGATTCCAGGCTAGTTTAAATGTCAACTATCATCCAGAAAAACTATATACACATGTACAAAAGATGCTATTTACACAAAGTTTACAATCGTGCAAAATTTTTGAAAAATGTTTTGAAATCATGAATGGATGATGCATGAAGTGCAAGTTTTGCAAAAAGATATTTGCACACATTTACACAAGATTTTTGCAAACTTTTAATTTTCAAAACATTTTGGAAAAATTTTGTACTATATACATAATTTTGATACAAAAATATTCACACAAGCTTTACACAAAAGATTTTTGAAAACATTTTTACAAAAATAGTTTGTATACTAGCTATGTATGTGCAAATAAAAGAAGTTTATGTACATGAAAAATTTTTAATTTTTGTGATTTTTAGGTTTTTTAGCCATTTTATTTATTAACACACTCACACAAAGTACGAGTTATAGCTAAAGTATATATGAAATATATACACCCCCCCCCTATACTTAGCTCGAACGATGTCCTCAGAGTCAAGAGCGATGAAGAAGACATAACTCGTGCTAGGTATAGGGAAGTGAAAAGAAAGGCTATATACAAAGATGAATGAGAAAAGTCAAGAGGGTCTCGGGTCTTCCCCCTATACTTAGGATCAAGTAATCCTAAGTATAGCAGGCTATACACTAAGGGAAAACCGAGTGGAGAATGTACAGGGTCTACCCCCCCTATACTTAGGTGAAATATCCCTAAGTATAGGCAGCAAAACAGGGGTAGCAAGACACGAAGAAAATCAACGAATATATACAAGAAGGATGGGCATCACTCCCCCTATACTTAAGGTGAAGAACCTTAAGTATAGGCAACAACAGAAGTGATGAAACAGAACGAAGAACAACCCGATGTTTTCACCTCCCTATACTTAGGATGAGCAATATCCTAAGTATAGCTAAGATAATCCTAAGCGAGACCTGGGGTGAAAACAAGAACGGAAGAAGGAAAGAATAAATCAAGACAAAACACGTATAAAAGAGTACAATGTTGAGGTGCCTCTCAACAAGCGCTAGATTTTACGCCCCTAGCTGGGCGCAAAGGCTAGGACAACGCAGTATCGAGGTTCAGGACGACATCGGTAAGTCGAATGTCGTACTGTCGCTGCAGTCTCGGTGTGAGAACAACGACGAACTCAACAGTGTAAAGTAAGACACCCAGGTATGCAATCAGGCGGGTGTCAGCTACTGGCCAAGGATATGAGAGTAAGTGATCGGGATCCGGTAGCACAAAAGAAATCGGCGGCTCTGGATCAGAATGGAGTGAGAGTATGGAGCCGAAGAAATCAAACGTGGAGAAGGATGGATCAGTAACAGAATCCTCCACGTTAATCAGTGTCTCAAAAAGATATGTAAAGTCAAGATCAGGAGACTCTCTAAGCAGACTGATATCCGATGCATGACATAAGAAAAGATCAGGCAGATCATCGAATATCTCCAGAATGGGCTCATCCTCACGAGGTTCGTCGAGGTGAGAAAAGTCAGAATCAGAAAGATCTAAAGACTCGGTTTCCTGCTCCGCCAGATCAGAAACACTCTCAGAAGGTGAAACCGAGTACTCATCGAGTAGGACATCCTCCCGCAGATGACCCTTGGGGAGAGATGCGAGATCAGAAGTGATAAGAAGAGGATCAGGATCTAGGTGGGCATCTGCGCTGCTATCAAGTATCCACTCGGTGCACCAGGCTGCATCATCGTCGGAAGTGTAGGTCTCAGCAATCTGGAAGCAGGAGAAGGTACTAGTCAACATCGCGGAGGCTGGCAAAGTGTCTGCGGCTGATCCTCGGTCTGCGGCTATGCTGGCTGCCAACTGGTCCTCAGGAAATGTATCTATCTGAACAAAGTGGAGGACAACAGACTCGAATATGGGACTCTCTGTGTCTGTGCTCTCAAAGTGGAATCCCTCATCGAGCTGTGGCTGCTGGGCTGAGTCCTGGTAGCTGTCTGCATCCAAAAAGTGTGTCTGCAGAAAGGAAACTGACTCCTCCGGGACTGGAAACTGAAGTGGCTGAACAAATGGCTGTAGAAGCTGGGGCTCCTCTGGCTCCTAGAGTATCAGAAGATCTGATATCCAAGACTCGTCAACTGGGAACTCTGGGGCTGACTCGAACTCCCACTGGAAAACCAAAGGGAACTCAAGTAGAGTCTGGGTCCGAACCTCTGCTATGGCAGTCATCTCCTCTGTCTGTGGTGCTGCATCATCCAAGTCCTTGGGATGGTGTGTAGAACCTGTATCATCATGGAAAGTGACACACCGCACTGGTACCGCATCGTCCGCATGTGTTGTCCCGACCAAGGCATCTCGTGACAAAGAATTCTGTGAAAGTAGCCTTGAGATGGTATCCAGTAGGTGAATGTTGGAACCGCGGTGTGAACCGCCACATGTGGTAATCACCAGTGCTATCTGCTATGCGGTCATCCCCCGCATGGAGATCTCTATCAAGTCTGTAAGTGGAAGTCCATGCTCAGGAAATCTCCTCAAGAGGTCAAGAAACCTCGGCCATGCCTCGTGCAATGGCTCCTGGGGGTCTACTGAAAAGTCCATGATCAAAGACCGCATGAAATCTGCTCTACGTGGGGGAAAGTATCTCCGTAGAAACTCTCGGCGTAGCTCGCCCCACGTCTCGAATGTCCTCCCCAATCATCGGTGCCATCTCATGGCTCTGTCCTGAAGCGTAAATGGGAAGGTCCTGCTCATCAGCTCCTCTGCAGTGATATTTGAATATCTCTGTGCTCTACAAAACTCCTCGAATGCTGACAGGTGAAGATACGGCTCCTCGTGCACCTCTCCTAAAAATGTCGGCAGTCGCTGAATGTAATCCAACTCCAGAACGAATGGACGTAATGTAGAAGCTGACTCAGCTCCCTGTGCTATCTGCTCCTCCACCCTTCTGGAATAGGATCGGTCTGCTGATCTCCACTGCTCTCTCTGGTCACCAACGGAGTGCGCTCTCAACTCAGCAACAGCATCGTCCGGGACTCGCATCTGCTCTATCTGGTATCCTCGGACGTCTCGCACAGCATGCCCAGAGTAGTGAGATGAAAGGGAGGGAGGGATCGAGAGGTTGGTCGGAGATCCGACCTCCCTAGAAGGTGGACTGGAGTGATGGTCAGAAGATGGAGAAGAAGCCGTAAGAGTCGGCTCAAAGTGAGGGGGATCCATCATCCAGGGGTCAAGGAGAAGAGAATGGAATGAAGGGAGGTGAGGGTGGGGAAGCAAATGGATAGAGAAGAGGATGGGGAAAGATCGAAGAGATCTGGAAATCACACAAGATGAAAAAGCAAACCCCCAATTCACCTACGCACCCAGAGCTGAAGACCGAAGGGATCGGTTACTTATCTTGTCGATGTTATTTTAGGTGATCATCCAGTCTATCAGAGCGATTACGTGAGGTAAATAGGTATCCAAATCTTTCTCAACCGACTGTCCCGTACTGAAAGCCGGTAATCAGTCAAGAAAAGATCGGAGGCTCTATCCTAATGTTCGGGTCACTCTCTCGCTCATCCAAACCAAACAAGGAGGGGGTTACTCTCCCCAAGACAGATTTTTAGTGAGGTGTTTTTTAGGTCAAGTGTGATTAGCAGTCCCGATTTTATTGTTTTCGTTTTTAGATATTTTTAAAATAAAAAAAACGCCTAACGAATTTTTTCGGTTCTCCTGATGATTAGGTCAAAATCAGGGGGAGAAGACGAAAAAGCCGATGCGCGATGAAATCAATGATGCGTGCAGAGATAGAAATGCGTACCTGTCTCCAGCACTCTACATGCAATATGATCCGCGCATAATGTAAAGACAAGAAAGAAAACTACCTATATGGTGCAGCGGTGAAAACCGAGTCCTAGATGAGCAAGTCTACTTGCAGAACCGTCTAACTGGTCACCGTCCTACAGGCCAAAGGTCCGGTCTTGGTCTACCCCTCCTCTGCCCGATAAATCGGGGGTAGGAGAAAGCGCTTTGTGGGGTAGACTACGTCACGTAAGCCACGGAGGAAAATGAGTCAGTTATTTTTATTAATTGATTATTAGTAGGTCCAATTAAACGCACTATGGGAACATGCAGATAATTAGGTGTGTGGATCCTACTAATTACGGCTTAAGCAAGTATAAAATCCTAAATCTAGGGGGTCGATGAAAAACCGCAAAACCGTCAAAGGTAGTAAAAAAAGAAAAGAAAAGAAAACCGCGAGAAAAAGCCGCGAAAATCCTAAGGGTCCCCCAAGCACACCGGTGCTCAGCGAAACAGACCCGCTAAGCCAAAGAGTCCAAAGTCCAGTCTCTGAGTACCTGTATTATTACAATAATAATCAAAAAAAATAAAAATAAAAAGTCTAACTAAACCTCTCCTACTCAACTCTCTCTCTAGCTCTCTCCTACGGCTCCGTACAGAAGGGAGCCGCCTCCAAGTCCTGCGGTAGCGTCGGCTCCTCGAAAGTTGCCTCCGCGGTCCTCGGGCCCTCGCAAGAAACAGAGACAAGTGGTCAGACCAAAATAATCAAATAATGATAAGAAAAATAAATGGAGATAAAATGAGGGTATATATGTAAAATGCAAAATAAAATAAACACTCAAAATAAAACAAAAACAACAATAAAAGAAGAGAAAATAAAACAAAATAAAACGAAAATAAGATACAAACAAAAGCCGCGAAAAAGCCACGAAAACAAAAAATGAAAATGAAAATAAAAACTACTAAGCCGTGCTCCCCGGCAACGGCGCCATTCTGATGAGGCGACCTGAAGGCTAGGTTATAGGTGCTAAATCGGTCGTTGCGACCCACACGATCAGATGCGCTCTATCAAGAAAAATAGACCACCAAGAGAGATGAAAATCAATCAAAATACTAAATAGCGGTCTTGCTATTAATTTAACCTGGTATAGCGACCCGGGTCGAACACAAGGAGCACGGGTTGGCCTTGCGGCCTACGAAGTAGTCAAAAAGAAATAAAATAAAAGAATAAAATATTTTTGGTGGTTTTTAATTATTTTATTATTTTTTTGGATTTTTAAGGTATTAAGGAAATAAGAAAAGCAAGGAAACTACACACTTCAACAAAGTATTAAAAGCACTAAAAATCAACCAAAAATTCTAACAAAAATATTTTTATGTGTTTTATATTTTTTAGTGTTTTTGGTGAATTTTTGGGATTTTTTTGATTTTTATTTAATTTTCTAAAAATCAAACAGTGACTGAAATGAAAGGTACTGTCCAGCCGAGCTAAAAGGGCCTAGATAAAATATCTAAAGCCCTAAATTAGCTAGGAAGTAATTTTCCTGTAAAGAGAATGAAACAAGAAAAATTTAGGCACCTATTTTATTATTTTTAGATTTTTGGTTTAATTATTAGAATTTTTATAAGATTTTGGATGTTTTTCAATTTTTAGGTGTTTTAGATGATGAAAAATAGCCAAAATTGGCTAGAAAATCAAGCTAGACAAAACAAACAATAGACAATTTTTTTGGAATTTTTAGATGAGTTTTAATATCTTTTTGTGATTTTTAAAGTTAGACAGTAACAAAATTAGATGTTTTTGATTTTATAAAAATATGAAACAGTGATGAAAATGTCTCCAAAATTTATACAAAATTTTACATCATGGCAGGAGCCAAGTTTCCAATTTTCATTAAATTTGGAGGTGATTTGCTATTTTATTCAAAAATAAAAAGGGGGGCACTGTGCACAAGGACTAAAGTGCAAATACCCAAAGTTCTGGGTCCCTGGAGTAACAAGCTTGGAAAGTATAAGGATAGGAATGCAAATTACCCCCTGGTCACGCACGATACACGTGACTCAGGCCTGGGGGGACCTAATTGCAATTCCTAATCCTATAAATGTGAATCTTAACAAGCCAAAATCGCAGGGTTAACAATGCAAATGTACCAAAATACCACGTGTCGATGCACGTGTTCACCACTGGCAGGGGTATAAATGCAATTCACATAAAAGATAAGGTCCTCAGTGCAAAATTTACAAAAGTAAAAGAACTGAACTAGATATTTACAGTACTAGATAGTAAAGACAGAAACTAAAGGGGCCTAAGAGTTATTTACCCCTTTTATTAATGTCGACGGCCGGATGTGTGACGCGTGGCAGGTTTGACGAACGAGAACAATGACGCCTTTGACCTTGAAACGCCTGGCCTGATCGAACGTCTGAGAGCCCTCCACGTGGAGATCGGACGGTGCTGGTGCTCTGGAGTCTAAGCCCTCGGTGGATCGACGGAGGAGAAGAGGGCACGTGGCAGATCTGATGGTGGAGGCTTGCTGGTGCCTCTTCCTCCGAGCGGGTGGTCCAGATCTGTCCTCGGAATGATCGGACGGTGACGCCACGCCTAGGATGGATGGATCAGATGACAACTGGGGCGCTGAGGATGATCTGACGGTCGACGAGGTTCCTGGAAGAACTGGCGGCCGGCGATGTTCGCTGGCCCTCTACGTGCACGGTGGACCTCGTCTGATGCTCCTGAGGTGCGAGGAAGCTTTGTCGTGAAGCTCCGCACCCGATGCGCTGCTCTGATGAAAGCGAGGAGCTCCAGAGAGCTCCGGCGACGTGGACGAATGGGAGCCCCGGTGCTCTGAAGACTCGACCTCCAGATGAGGTCGAATGGGCATGATACCTGCACAGGAAGAGAGCTGGGTCGAGGGCAAACTACCTCGACCCGTCAGAGCGGGTGGAAGGTGAAGGATGAGGCGAGATGGAGGCTCTCCGGCGAGCGGCGGAGGGTGAGAGCCGATACCCTGCTCCGGGGCGAGCCACGGGAATGAAGGGTCGGAGAAGGTGGAGAGAGGTCTGGTGGACGTGGAGGTGGTGTCGGAGGGATGAATGGGTGGTCGGAGACGGCAGGCGGAGGTGGCGGAGCTAAACTACCAGAAATCAAAAAATCTAATCCTACGCTAATCTACGGTCTAAAGAAGCTACCTGGCGGATGCAGTCGACTGGGCTGACGCTCAATGAGCTTCTGGTCGTTGCCTGCAAGGGGTCGTCGACTCCCCGAGGCTAGGCGCGCTCGCGGCGGCGCACGACGGCTGAAGACCACCAGATCAGTGGCTCCCGGCTTCCCGGGCCTCGCTGCTACTCCGACGAACACTGCTGTCACTCTAGAACTTCGGAGGAGGTCACAGGCGCCGAGGGGAAGATCAAAAGATGGAAGATTAGGTCGCCGGTGACGATGTTATATATGCTCAGGGATCCGAGAAGGTGAAGGTCGGGCGAGAATCTCAGGACTCGGATCCATCAAACCCACCCCGGGCGAGGGTCCAGGATGATCGAAGATTAATCGGAGCCCGGGGTTAAGTGGAATGGGCGTCGGATCAGGTGGGGGATAAATGGAGAAATCAGGTCTTCCACCCAGATCCGCGGGGAAGAGGGTCCGCGGGGGAAGTTGACCGGGGTCAACAAACCCCCGTGGACCAATTAGAAGCCGCCAAACTTTATTTGTTTGTTTATTTATTTTAGGGTAGAAAAAGGTCGAATTACTAAAAACTTAAAATATGAAATATTTTTATTTTATTTTTTTTCTATTTTTTAGTGATTTTTAATTAATTTTTCGAAATAAAAATAAGGTATATACATAGTAGGTTCATATATAGGTATATATACAATATATAGGTTTTTAATTTTTGATTTTTAATTGTTATTTTTATGCAATTTTATTCCCATTTTATATTTTATTTATTTATATTATAAAATGAGGAATAAAAAGACATTTTTATTTTATTTTTATTATTTATATACATAGGTGAAATAAATACATAAGTACATTTATATACATGGTATATTTACAATATATTTTTGTGTTTTTAATTTTGCTATTTTATTTTGTTTTTGTTTTAATTGTTTTTATTTTATTTATTTACACTATCATGTAGAATATTTACAAAAATTTTGGAAATTAATTTTATTTATTTATAAGGCTAAATAAATATAAAGGTGGTTCTATGTACAATGTGAAAGTGATGTTTTTGTTCTTTTGATTTTTCTATTTTTATCTTGTTTTTATGCTTCTAAATATATACAAATATTTACAAGCATATTTTAAGCTATTTTTGTGAGGAAAATACTTTTATTTATTTATATAAATATTTACACACATGAGCCCCTATCTCCCTCTACTTTGGCTTTTATGCGGTCAGGCCCATACTAAGCCCTCCCTTGGGTTAGGTTGCTCAATATTTATTCTAAATATTTCCCTCTTTTTCTTTTTAATCTTTATTCTTTTATTTTTGCACAAAAACATGCTAATTATAGGTTTTTACACAATGCATGCTTTTGATAATTATTTCTATTTACACATATCTACATGCATTTGCAAAGGTTTTTGTAGCTAAAATATAGGAATAAAGAGTGATGAATGAGTATTCATCAGTATGCATATGAGTAAATATGAGATGTATGATATCTCAAAGGAAACACACAAGTTCATACTTGATGAACGTCGAAACAGGGCTCACTCATGAGATATTTGAGTCAAATAGAATTCTATCCATGGGCATCTTATTTATGAAATAAAATATGAATTTGAAAATATTAATATATACTTTCGAAAAGTATATGATTAATATTATCGTCCAATTATCGATTGAGAAATCTACCAATAAACCTTAGAAGGAGACAGTCAAACAAGAGTTTAAACTTCAGGTTTCTCAAAGTCTCACATAATGTAAGATGATGGAATATTGGGAATACTCTGTGTTGATGCTTTCATAATAGATCATATAACATGAAATTCCATTTCGAGTGAATGGTGAAGGATGAATTTTAATGTCTCTATTTTATGGATATATGATTGACATTTAATTGGATTAAATTTCACATCATAAAACTCATTTCTAGTATTCGTTTCCAGGTCCAAGTGTTGGAAATGGAAATGGACTCACTTCAATAACCCATTTTTGAACTCCAAAATATTTTGGACAAATGACTAGAAATGAAAATACAAGTGGAGCTCATTTCTTTGGTCCAATACCGAGCTTAAAATATAGTGTGAAGATATGGGAAATGGAACCAATTGGAAATGGATCCAAATGATCATGCCATATATGATTTAAACCATGAAATTGGATGGATATCCACATTTCAAGTCATTATACATAGATAGCATGATCTCCTCGATATTATCTCCACGTATCCACGACAACTACTCAGGAGTCCTTAATGGATTAAGACTCGTTCATTGTGATATTAAATTATTATAATAATTGTTATTGTCATAAATAAAATTATCAAGATTTGTGTGAATAAGATTCACATTAATGGATGTTAATTAATTTGAATATTGATTCATAATAATAAATATGTATATGAAATGATTTTTATGTATTTTCAAGACACATATGAATATGATTCACATAATGTAAATTGGATTTTACATTTTATATTATATTAATGAATTTGATTCATGTGTTGGGAGGATGACTTCATAAATCTCCCAAGATTGAGATTTGTATTTAATTTTGATTGATTAAGATTAAGAGATAATTAATTAAATATCAAGTCATAATTTGAATTGAATTGAATGGCCCTCTTGGTCGGTCCACCACGGATGTTCACCGTGGTTGTTAAAAAGTAATTTATTTGGGCTCTTCAACTTGAATTATGTATGTTTTAATTGGCTATTATCTTGGTAATAATATTTGCTAATTGTTTAGCCATTTACTTGAAGGATTAAGCATATGTCATAGCCATCCAAGAGGAATTCAATGGCTATGATTTAGAAGAGTCCACATATTAATGGCCTCTCCATGGACATCCCCTCTATAAAGAGGGGCATAACCTCTTTTTCAAAACACTCAAAATTTGATTCCAAGAGAGCTACCAATTGCCTTGAAAGTTGGAGAAAAAAGAGAGTTTAGAACTCTCTTTATGTCCCTTGTCTCCCGTCTCAAACCTTAGTTGTCCACCACTTTCTCATCCATCTTCTCCATGTTGGCTTGATTCATCGCAAGAGAAGAATGTCTTCTTCTTTGTACTACGCATGTGTGAAGGACTAGATTTTATGCGATGATATCAAGCGATAGAGTTCTTTTGATCTCTAATTTGCATGGAAAACTTTAAGGAGAAGTACAAAATCCAGTTTGCGGAAAGCAACACAACTCATCAACGCAGCTACAAGAGAGGCTTCGTCAGATCAGACTTGATTCAGGACATCCTCTTATTCTAACGACTCACGCTTTTAAGTAGTCCCTAGTTCTCTTGTGGATATAAAAAATAATTGGGAAAACATTTCCTAAACCGTGTAGTTTCGCATCAAAATGCATTGTATCGATGTTCATACAATGAACACCTTTTGTACGCAAATTTGATTTACGTTTTCCATGATTTCGTGATGTGCAAGTTATGAACTCCTTCAACTATTATCAGAGACATGTTGGAGACCTTCAATATGATCCAAAGTCCTATGGATAAGGATACCGACTTGCGCATGAACTTTACTCTTTGTGTTTATGTGATTTTGAATCAAATTCGTAAATATTCGATGTTGATATTGAGTGGTTTTAACATTTTAACATATCTAAAGAGATGGCTCCTCAAATTATTGATGAAAAGGAAGGGATGGCTGGATGCCCTTAAGCATCAGTTGTAGAAAATTCGATGTATGCCATGATGCAACCAGACCAGATATTTGCCATGTAGTGGGAGTAATAAGCTGATACAAATCATGTTATGGCAAGAAATAGTGGATCTTAGTGAATAGAATCTTTAAGTACCTAAGAAGAACTCAAGACTAAATCTTGGTTTGTGGAGATAATGATCTCCAAGTCTTAAGATACATAGATTCAGACTTTCAATCCGATGTGGATGATCAAAAGTCGACCTCTAGGTTCATATACTTATTGGACTGTAGTGTTGTGAGCTAAGGATCTGTTTGGTTACTGTGATGAGGTGGGTTGGGGTAACATCTTGTGAATAGTAGTTGTTTGGATAGTTATGAGGGTTGGAGAGGATTGGAATAAGGAATGTGATGTGATTCCACATTGATTTGTGATGAAATTCCAACCTAGGAATGGAGGGAGTAAACTAGGTTACCCTAGGGTAACCTGATAACCAAACTGACACTAAGGGTTTCAAGAAGCAAGGCACTATGATTGTTTCGATAAAGTTGAGTACTGACTGCATAATATATGACAAATAGAATTCCATTCATGGTCTCCTTATTTACAAAATAAGATATGAATTTGAAAATATTAATATGCACTTTTGGAAAAATATTTGATTGATATTTTGACCAATTATCGATTAAGAAATCTATCGATAAACCCTAGAAGGAGGCAATCAAACAAGGGTTTGAACATCAAGTTCAACAAAGTCTTACAATATCTAGTATGGAGTATTGGGAATACTCTGGATTGATGTGTTCATAATAAATCATATACTATGACACTTCCATACCAAGGTAGTGGTGAAACTACATTGAGTGATTCCATTTTATGACTATATAATTGAGATTTAATTGGATTAAATCTCACATCACAGAACTCATTTCTAGTACACATATCTAGTGTCCATTTCTAGGTCCAAGTGTTGAAAATGGAAACAGACTCACTTCTGTAACCTATTTTTAAGCTCCAAATGTCTTGGACAAATGATTAGAAATAAAAATGGAAGTAGATCTCATTTCCATGATCCGTTGATGATCTCAAATAGAATATGAAGAGGTTGGAATTGGAGCCAAATGGTCATGCCATAAATGGTTTAAACTCTGAAATTAGATGTATATCGAAATTACAAGTTACTATAATGGATAGTATGATCTCTTGACATTATCTTCAAGTGTTTGCGATAGCTACTCACGAGTCCTAATTGGATAAGGACTCATACATTGTGTTATAAAAATTATGATAATAATTGTTATTATCATAAATATAAATACTAGGAGTTTGTCTGAATATGATTCACGTTAATGGATATTAATTAATATGAATATTTACTCATAATAATTAATATGTATATAAATATAATTTATATGTATTTTCAAGTCACATGTGAAATGATTTACATCATTTACATTTTCATTTGGACTAATGAATTTGATTCATTTGTTGGGAGAAGATATTCATAAATCTCTCAATATTGATATTTATAATTTAATTTAAATTGATATTAATCAAGAGACAACTAAAATATCAAGTCCTAATTGGAATTGAATTAAGAGAGCCTCTTAGTTGGTCCACCATGTACTTCCACCATAACTGTTAAAGGCCAAGTTTGTTGGCCTCTTCAACTTGATTTAGGACTCTCTTAATTGGTTATTATCTTTATGGTAATGTTGCTTAATTGGTTAGCCAACTATTTAAAGGATTTGGAATCCAAGTGGAATTTAATTACCATGATTTGGAAGAGCCCATGGATCGAAGATCTTTCCATGGCACCCCCCTCTTATGTATCTAAAGAATGGCATAACCTCTCTTTCAAAATGCTAGAAATTGAAATGCAAGAGAGCCACCATTTGCCTTGAAAGTTGAGAAAAAAAGATAGAGTTTGGAACTCTCTTTGGCCATCCCTTCTCTCCCATCTCAAACCCTAATTGTCCACCAACTTCCCTCCATCCTCTCCCCATTGGCTTGGCCCATCATGAGAGAAGAATGTCTTCTTCTCCATACTGCATGTGTGTGAAGGACTCAATTTCGTACGACTATATCATGATATAGAGATCCTACTTGATATCTAGTTTGCTTGGACAACTTCGAGGAGAAGTAGATAGCTAGTTTGCGGGAAGCAACATGAGCCATCAACGCATCCACAAGAGAAGATTCGCCGGATCGGACTTGATTCATGAGGTGTCTTATTGTTAAGACATGCTTCAAAGGTAATCCATAATACTCTTGTGAATATGCAAAATAATTGGGAAACGTTTCCTAAATCATGTGGTTTCACATCAACATTTTTGTTATACATTGTATCGGTGTTCATACAATGAACACCTTTTGTATGCAAATTTGATTTGTATTTTTCACATTTCCGTGATGTGTGGAGTATAAACTCGTACTCATTCATATCGGTCGACTCAAGGGACCATCAATTAACTCATCTCTTGATGAGTCGACACATGGCCCCTTTTGTTAACTAAGAGGGGTAACCAGTCTGTAACTATGTATGTAAAATGCAGAAGGACCTCATGAGCCTAAAGGTCTTTGTCGAGACCACACTTGAAAGTAGCTTATCTAAGTCACCATCCATAACTATGTATGTAAAATGTAGAAGGACCTCACGAACCTAAAGGTCTTTGTCGAGACCACACTTGAAAGTAGCTTATCTAAGTCACCATCCATAACTATGTATGTAAAATGTAGAAGGGCCTCATGAGCCTAAAGGTCTTTGTCGAGACCACACTTGAAAGTAGCTTATCTAAGTCACCATCCATAACTATGTATGTAAAATGTAGAAGGGTCTCATGAGCCTAAAGGTCTTTGTCGAGACCACACTTGAAAGTAGCTTATCTAAGTCACCATCCATAACTATGTATGTAAAATGTAGAAGGGCCTCATGAGCCTAAAAGTCTTTGTCGATACGACACTTGAAAGTAGCTTATCTAAATCACCATCCATAACTATGTATGTAAAATGTAGAAGGGCCTCATGAGCCTAAAGGTCTTTGTCGAGACCACACTTGAAAGTAGCTTATCTAAGTCACCATCCATAACTATGTATGTAAAATGTAAAAGGGCCTCATGAGCCTAAACGTCTTTGTCGAGACCACACTTGAAAGTAGCTTATCTAAGTCACCATCCATAACTATGTATGTAAAATGTAGAAGGGCCTCATGAGCCTAAAGGTCTTTGTCAAGACCACACTTGAAAGTAGATTATCTAAGTCACCATCCAAAATATGACCTAATCTTTGGGATTTCATCCCCCTTAGGTAAAGCAAGTAGAATTTCCTACCTTGATTCTATATAATTACTTCATTTAGTGCTCAACCATGAAACGAAGACGGAACTCTTCTATTAGAAGGGGTCACTTTAGCTAGCATTAACCCACCTTTTGTCGAGACTGCTGGTATTCCTCTTATTTACCTTGCATATCATCTTTGGGAATGTTGATTTCTAATCTATATGTTCTTGATAGGATTTAAGTTATAGTACCATTACAAGGAAATTGGAGCTCTAATCTATATGCTCCAATTTGGGAATGTTGATTTCTAATCTATATGCTCTATATAGAAAACAATTATAGAAAACAATTGTATACACTTGGGACAACCTTAGTCCTCGGAAATATGAATGAGGAAACTATTGGCATATTGTGGGTAGGTTGCCATTTGGGGATCATGCAACCAATGCTCGAAAATAATATGTCCTACTTAAGTGACCTCTCCCGTGTTGGAGAAATTGCGCACAACTTCGACGTGAGACTTTTCCTTAGCTGCAACTATAGAAGATGTATTATTGACATGCATGTCAGTCAAAACTCCATGTGGATCATGGTTTAAGGGTGCGCTCACTTGGAAGATCAGCTTTTCAAAAAGGGTTATCCACCATGTTTCCACCAAGCTATCTAGGATAGAGCATTTTGGCTCGACCTGATCCAATCTAAGAAAGTCCGACTTGAGCTCGGCAGTTTTACTCGAGCCGTGGACCAAGTGAGGCATGCGTTTTTTGTAAATCAAGGACCCGAGCCTAGCCCAACACCCGTAGATTCTTCGGACCGGGCTCAACCCACCTCCAAATTGGTGATCATTGTGCTGCAATTTAGTTGGTCATCCGATCTTCAAAAAAATATCCATGTCTAGATTGTAGTATATGCTCGCACCTCACACTCATCCCTTCCCAACCCTTCACTTTTCTTGTAAATACAAATGCCATTGTGAAACATCAAAATTGGATCCATAAATTTGAAAATCCTTTGAGTATAGGCTTCGTGTTTATTGTGCAAAGTAGGAGGACCTTTGTTACGGCTGTTGTACAATTCATACATCATGAATGTAAATCTTCGAGTGTTGATTGGAAACATGTTTCTCTATGGAATCATGCATTTCTTCGCTTGTTTCGATGCTCCTGATGTCATCTTTAAAAACCCTTTAGTTATTTGGTGATCATACAATTTAAGATAGTGAATGTTGCATGAGAATGCAGCCTACACCATGGTGATGGGCTGGTTTTTGTTTTATTCTATCTTTTTTCTCTATGGATTCACCAAGCTATCAGTTCAATATATATATTTTTACGTTATTTTCAAGATTCGTGAAGGATATACATCGACTTGACATCTTTTTCACATTGATACATGGGCTCAAAGTAGACCTCTAGCTTGGGTACAAATAGTTTTGCAAGAGTAGGTTCTCCACCCAAATCCTCGGGGGCCATGTAAATTCACAATACGTGGGAGGCGGGCCGGTCGAGCAAACCCGAGTTGTCGTGAGTTCAAGCTGGGCCCTACTTGAGATTAAAATTTGGGTTATTTGGAGGCCTGGGCTCGACCCATATATGCATCGGGTCCATACCAAGTCCAGGTTTTTGCAGGTCAGATCTGGGCCGACCCGATCCAATGCTCCACCATGAAGTTAACATTCCTCAAATCCTTTACCTCACTTGTGGACCCCACCAACTCTCTCTCTCTCTTCTTTCAATCAAATTTCCATTAAGATCATTCACTCTTCTTTAAATCAAATCCCCATTAATATCCTCCCGTCTCTCTTCTTTTAATCAAATTTCCTTTAATATCATCTTTCTCTATCTTTTATTTAAACATTAAAATATTAAATCACAACTTATCATATTAAAATTAGACAAGTATTAATAACCAATCATTCTTTCAAACTCCAATATAAGTCAAATCACATCTATCCTTCCCATCAACTACTCACCTATCCAATCAACAAAGCAAACAAACAACTTTCCCACCATATTACCCTTCCAAAAAAGTTATCCTTTTAGCTACCGGTTTATCCTTCCATCCAAACACAACCTAAAGATCACTTGATGGCTCCAATGCTCTTTTTTTTCTTACACTTCTCCTTATCACATGTCAACTACATTTCATGTCTCATCTCTTGATCTAGCTCCATTAAAGGATCAATCAAGGGCACACTAACACTGTCATCTCTTAATCTTTTAAGTTGCAAAATGTCTCATTTTGATTGTAGATAAGAAAGGAAAATATGTATATAAGGAATTTACAGGGATATTTTTTCTCGTTTGGTTCGGTGGATTTGTGTTTGAACTTTGAATGATAAGTGTGCTAGTAATTAGAGATGGAAATGAATATGGATCTATTTTGTATCTGATACGCTATCATATTCGTTCTATATATATTGACACTCGTATTCATATTCGTTTTTAAGTGGGTGTGGATATGGATATGAATATCACTTTGACATTCGCTAATATTCGCATTCATGTATCCATTTTAGTACATAAACATAGTCATAAATATATCTATAATTGTACGTAACAATATTTTATAATTGTATTCACCATTGTTGATGTAAGTGTTACGAAATGAATATATTCAACATGTCTATTTTACTTGTAAATCATCTTAAACATGTATATTTGTATTAATCTATTAAATATTTTTGTTGTTTTTCTATTTCGGTCCATATTCGTTTTATATTTGTATTCTTTTTTCAGGATATGGTAGCACATTTTTCATATCCTTCAATATTCGGTACTCGTATTTTAAAACGGATAAGGATATCATTACACCTATCTTCATATTTGTATCTGACTTTTTTCATCTCTGCTAGCAATATATAATGAATATTTATAATCCCATAATCTTAAATGAACAAGTCCATATCAACTTGAACACATCGCAACTTTATTCATCCGTGTCGAGATCTCTATTATGTTTAATACATGCTTACTTTGACATCTTTTCATACATCAAATGGACCCATCACTACTAGGCATTCAATTAACAATTCATATGGGTCATTTGTTTTTCACCCAACCCAATCAACCTAAACCAATCACCCAAACATCTCAAACCAATCTAATTTTGTTGGAAGATGGGTGCATTTTTGCAACCGAAATTGAATTCAACCCAATCCAAATAACCCAGACCCACTCAAACCAGTCGAATGCCCACCCCTAATTCATATGCAGATCATCAGAAGTCGATCCTCATGATCTTAAGAGCTAATCGAAGATAGGGAAGAAGGGGCATGGGAAATCCAATCGTCGTCTACCACCGAAGTCGAGTCCTATCACCTGCACTGGAAGATAATCTAATGGCTATCATCGAGGTCCTGGAGGCAGAGCATCCGCGAGGACCATCGGAGAGACACCTTGAGTTCATAGCATCGTTAGAGGATGATCACTAATTCAAAATTGAAACAAGAAGACATGGAGATCAAACGCTCGAGAACCACCTAAAACTTGAAGAGACACACATTAGCATCTGGAGAGCCATAGATCTCAACCACCTGGAGCATAGCATCATCAGAGTTTGACTCCACTGCCTAGAGGAAAAGATCCATCTCAATTTGGGGAAGAACACAGTTGAGTGCGAGATCATACAATCATTGTTCGATCATACTATTGGACGCACCATAGAGATTCTATGTACCATGCATCTGGACTCTAATATAATAGGTAACATCCAGACCACACGCCGTCCTTTGTGGTCCAGCACGTGACCAATGTTATTTTGCGTGTATACACCTGCACTGCACGCTCCGATATTTAACGTGCACCTATTATAGCTTTATGTAATTATATACACACCCCTCTACTATAAATAATATACTATGTATCCCTTCTATTGCTTTTTCCATTAAGCAGGGGATCATGCACCGACCCCCATTAAATAATTGTAAAAAACTCTGAATTTTCCCTTTGCCCAGGTCTTGTCGAATTCATTAGTTCTTGTATAATATTTTGATTTTACCCTTGTTAGCAAATACTATTCATATCCCTCTCCCTTTACTTGATCTCCTGTATTAGTTTGGAAAAAAGAATGGTATGTACGATTTGGACATGGACACAATTTTAGATTTTTAAAGGGATTTTTACCCGGCAGACTTTATAATTTTTGTCAATCACCTCCACGACCTTTGAAATAACCTAATTCCTCCCTCAACTCAGTAAACTTGCTACCCGTACCTTACAGATCCTGTGGTTAAGTCTCATCCATTTACTCGTTAAAACTAACCAAATTCCGTTATGTTCTTTTATATTTTACTCATTTTGTTTATCAAATTTACGTTCAATGCCATTCCCCCACCTTCCTCCTCGTCTCCCTTTATCCACCACCCACCAGAGCCCTCCGCCCTGCTCTCCTCCCGGAGCCCTCCGCCCCGCCCTCCACCCACTGGTCCTCCAGCCCCACCTGCAGCCGCTCCTCCGGCCTCCCCAAATCCAGATATCTTGCAACTCTAGCAGAGAGATAGAGAGAGAATCAGAGTGTGGAAGAGAGATGGCCTACAGCATCTTGTCCTGTGACACCTCCCCCATATTAGCTTTGGGAGCACGTCACCTAGTAGCTTCAAGCGGCTACCCCACAACAGTTTTCGGTGATTCACCCTCAATAAAATCTGGCAGCTCTGCCTTGTTAGCTTCAGCAAGAAGGTTAAAAATCCAACTATCCTTAGCATCCAGATTCTGGTTTATACCGTATATATGTAAGCCAATATGGTCTTTTGTTTCATATTATAGTTAAATTGTCATGATATAAACAGTTTGCCAATTGCTTTACATGACTACTTGCAGCTCTCGATCAAGGCGCTTCTTGAGGGAGAAGATCATCGGGAGCAGGAACGCGCAGGTGAAGCAGAGAGTGTTGAGCATAGTAAGGAAGAAACGGGCTTACAGACATATCTTTCTTTGTTAAATATATTCCAAAATTATTGACATTTAGTTAAAATTTTGTAAAATAGCGATAGATAGACATTGTTATATGGGTTGTTGTCAATGACATAACGATGGATTTGTCATTATTTAAAGTGTAGAAATTATTTCACAATGAATAATATCATCATTATTTATTTAATAATATCATCATTATTTCCGGTGAATCTAAACAGGTGTTTGCTGGTTCATTTTAACCCAACTAGCAAATGCCCTTTTCATTGAATCTGCGATAACGCTCAACGTTGAACGTCCACCCCACGATGACGAGTTGAGAATTTGTTTTAGTACTATCTCCTTATTAAGCGAGATGATATGTCAACATTTACTATGATATGAGTTTTCGAGAAAAGACAACATTAAATTAAAGGATTACTTAAGGTGGGAGAATGAAATGTCTGACTTTGTATGTGTAGCAACTAGGTAGCAAGTGGATGATGCGAATGTCATTATTTTCCTTATCTAAACGTTCAGTTTTTTTAAAAAAAATAATGTTTGAACATTCTTTACAAGATTTATGACTCGGTCATTTTTTGACATACATTTGAGATTTTCTTCCTTTGAGATTTTTTAGGGGTTTTTTAATAAATACGTCAATAACAATTGAAATCAGCTATATAGATATTATTCTTTTTCTCTATAAGGAACTTTTTTGGTTCAATCTTCTCAGTGAAGGGGATGCATGTATGAGAGAGCATGCGTAAGCCCCAACATAGTCCCCTCCCCCCCCCCCCTCCCCCCCCCCTCCCGACCGATAACTCACAAAGTGTGAGAATAATTGTAAGAGTGGGGGATTACTACCGGACAACTCATGTTTAAACATTTTGAATGTTTGTTATGGATCTACTTGTATTCAAACTTAACAAGTTGTCATAACCGATTTTCATCAAAGTTGTCATGACCGATTTTCATCGACAATAGTCCGGGAAACTAAGCCTGAGATGTTATAACATGTGGTTTAGATCACAACAATGGTGCAATATTTAGTCAAAAAAACTGATCTGTGGTTTTATTTTTAGAATACCATGTCGTTTTACATGAACATTCAGGTAGGTTTACAACATATAACATATTTATCTTCAGCAATCGGAATTTTAGCTTCATTTCTATTTCCTATTGATATTTTAGAAAATTATCGCACTGATTTTTATTAAATGAACAAGCTATAAGTATTCAACGCACACATATGATACGTATAAATACATCCATGCAGTTGAACTTTTCAAGCAAAATACAAAAATCAGTTTTTTTATTAGGAATCGCTCCGCAAGATCCAAAGCCCGGTCTGACTTGGTACTAAAAAGACAGTGACCCTGTGATTTGATTGGTCAGTTGCACTGTTTCAAATGATGTAATCTTTGTTTGACCTCCATTTTTCTCTCTCTTTTGGAGTAAATACTGATTGTAATGTTTGAATCACCATCATTCTTTATCTAAAGCAGTCTATTCGCAGGAGAAAAGGATTGAATCTGGCGGGTTTGATTTTATTTGGGGAGCTGCATCATGCAACAATTACCTCACTGAAAGAAATGGGTTTATAGTTATTTTTTTAATTATAAAAAACATATCACATGTTGTTAATTATAAAATGATCAATGTTGTTTGTTGTGAAACGATTTTTTATACTTAAAATTAGTGACATTTGTCAAATCCGTTGCTGTACCACTGGTTCATATGTGTGTGTAAGTATATGTATATGTGTGTGTATATATATTGCATAGATGTGTATCAATTCATGTGTAAATATATATGAAATTATCTTACATGGTTAGGCATAATATGTTACATCTTGAAGTCGGTTCCAAGTATATAAAGAAAATTACATCTTTAAGGCATTTAATTTCTAATTGTAAAAGTTATTTAGTAAAAAAACTTCATCTTTTTTATCTGTTTTTTGTGTGATTTTAATTTAGTCATTCATTAATTGCAAATTTACAAAAAAGCTCATTCTTTTTTATGTGTTAGGAGGTATTTATTATGCGTGCAATAATATGTATTTATTTCTTAAATATCCATATTTGAATCATGTATATTTGTTTCCACATCTGGATTTCTACGCTTTGCGATTTTCACTTTTTGCAAGATAAGCATGTACAATATTACTTACTTATTTATAAATAATAAAAATTGATGAATTACTTATAACAACACACTAATAGAAGTGTATTTCTATTATATGTAGAATATTGTAAGAATGTTTTGGTTTATTGTACAATATTTTTATGAATATTTATGTAAAATCATAAATTTTTGTGGGAATTTTAAAATTCAGTGTCAATAATTAATGACATATATTACGAAATCATTTTCTGTAAATTATGCAAATTCAACTGTCACTAGTAACTAAAGTGACCAATAATAATAAAATAAAGCAGGCAAATAATGCCTTGCCTCAGTAGTTGTCCCCAAGTAAAAATTTCAGACTTCTGCTAATTAATTACAGATATAATGTTCATGATTAATTTCAAGATGATATAAACTGAGTAAAAAAACGTTATTATAGATTCATTTTGCTGGAGTGCTTATTTGCCCAGGATAGATGGACGATGATGATGCTGATCACAGTATTTGCATTATGCGTCACCGCTAAACGAGGATTCAATTCAAAGATTAGTCCAATTATTACGTAGTTTGGATACTCTATATATTACAAAACTTTTCAAAATCGCCAGAAATCATTCAGAAAAATCTTATACTACCATTCTACAGCAGCAGAATAAGAAGAACAAGAGAAGATGAATCCTGCGTGTATCTTATCACCTGAATGTTTTAATTATTTCTTGAAACACCAACAACCAAACAAAAATGGCACAGCTTGTAGAGACCAGCAGATATATATCGAGAAACGTTGAGGAAATAGACGTACTTTCAGATTCGGGAAGTGTGGGTTCCAGCTCAGCTGAGATTCTGATATCTTCATAACAGCAAAAAAGACAGATCCAAATTATGCCGACGACCACCTTCATCGCAGAGAGAGGGAGAGGAATTGGCAGGTGAAGGCGTATATACAGGAAGAGCTTCTCTGACCAAAATGTATGCTTGCAGGGAAGAAAGTTGCACTAGTAAAACATAATGGGAAAATATAAAACTCCATGCGTTGCGATGACACTTTCCAAGATAGCGATTGCCCGTCTACTAAGGTTCGAATAAGATTAGGTACAATTATCTCGTGTATGGTATGGATATATACATACACTGGGGTTTCATATACACAGGAGAGTAGTTATCGTGTCAAAGGGCCAACTCGGCGAATATTTTTTTTTTTGAAGGAACTCGGCAAATATTTATTAAACATTAGGATTTTTACATCACGGACTTGACAATTTTAGTAAATTACATTCATGTATTCTTCATAATTATCACATAAACCCATAAAAATACTGTATAACCTCCCAACCTTGCCGTCTATTATAATTTTATCTGCGTTAATTAGTAAATCATGAGTTGCTTTAACTATAGAAAAATCCTAACGTGAATCTTCTATCTCGTTCTCTCCTTCCATTTTTCCCCTCACGGCAATACCTCCTCCACCTCCCTGCCATCGGTCTCGCCTATAACCTCGCCACGGAGCTCGACAACTGCTACAAGCTCCACATTGTCGAAACCAACGACGCCTTCATCTGTGACGCCTGCAAAGGGTACATATATGGCAAGCGGTTCTACTGCTCGGTGGGTTCAAATTGCACTGGATTGTGCCACAACTTCCACTACTACCAATTCTGTAGGATCCCGTTGTCACACCGCAACATTTATTGGACGACATGCATATTTCCAATCGAGGACATCCATCGCCAACCGCAGAGGTTCGATGCTGTAGATGTCACGGGCGTAATTGGTGCAGAAGCAACGTTGTGGACTGCCTGGACATCCCTATTTATTAATCTTTTCAAAGGGTGAATATTTCTTTCGATTCACAGAGGAATTGAAGATTGCGAGCTGTATACGGTTGAAATGTCTATATTCTCGGTGGAAGTTTCAAGAGCATTTCACTATAATAACATTAGGTAGTGATTTTAATATCGACATCATAACTCTCGAAAATGGACTGCTATAAATGGCGTTATCGTGGGAGGGTTGCTGCTACTGACCGATGAACCGCGAAATCACCTATTTAAAAAGTCGTTTTTATCTTTGTTGTTTAGGGGATGATTTCGGATTTAAGCAAAACACTACCTCTTTAAATAGGTGGAAAATTATTTTATTTGACAAGTATATTAAGGTCGAACACATGAAGCGATGATTTTTAGTTGCACGATTCTAAATTGATTTCGATAATTAATTAAATGCTATGTTAATCTATGTATTAGAAAATAAAGTGTAAATAAAAGAAATATGGTGATGAAAATACAAGCAAAAATAAACAGAGATGAAATTCAGCATCTGTGATTATATCTTTTCAATCACCAATTCAATTGATCAATTAATCCACAAAAGAAATCACAAACCGAAGAAATTAAATCCAGAATATCAATCAATATCTTCGATGCAAGCGAAAAAGATCAATGTATCAAAGATTTATCCTGCAGGAATTTCTCAAGATACTCCACCCCTTGATTTTCCTTGTAAGTTAAGCCTCAAATAAATTGAATTTTAATCATATCAAATTTCAGGGAATTGAGTTAATTTCCCCTTGATTATGCCCCTGCAACGATGAATTCCTCAATTAATAAGATCAATTATCAAAAGAGAATTAAACAAATCGAATATATTGATTGATGCTCCTACTAGATAGATCAACACTACTTTTGAAGTAGATTATTTATCCCCAAAAATCCTGAGATTTGATTCTTTAATACTTGATAATAATATCAAAGGAATAAATCGAATAAGTCCCCTCGATTAAGCCCCTACAATCAGAACAAAAATTTCCAAATTATTTGTCAAAAATCATCACAAAATATGTCAAAAATAAGTCTTGCATAGATCAAGAGGTCCTTTAAATTATTAATATTCAATAATCAAGATCTGTTTTTTTTACAAGATATATGATGAGAAAGAGCCTGAAACGAACCTCAAAATGACATATTAAGTGCTAAAATTGGAGTTCAAATGACCAAGATATGATAAAATGAGATGTCAGGGACTAAAATACAATAAAAATCAGAGTTTCTCTCTCAATTTGATCCATGAAGGATTTGTCCGCAATACGTAAAACTCAGAGGGGTCCTGACTCCTGCCATAATTTGCCCAATCACGCATGCGTGGGGCATGTGATCTTTCTAGTCAGGAGCCTTTTCGCAATTTCTGACACTTGCGGTGGCTCGAGTGCAATTTACCCCGATCATGTGCGGTGGATATGTGATCCAGGCAAGGCTCGAGAGGTGAGGAGACACATGGCACGTCGCAGTTGAACGGGGCCATCCGAGGCTGGGAGGCTCGTGGATAGATCCAACGGTTGTGGGTCCTCCTTAATCTTTGAATCGAATGACGGAGGAAGAGGCGAGTGGAGAAGAAGGGTCAAGCCACGTGGGTGGCCTTGGGGATGCCACGTGACCCAACAGAAGAGAGAAAATAAAGTAAATTAAAAATAAATAGTAAATAAAATCATATGAAAGGGATCAACATGAAAATTGATCGTCTCAACGAGATGTACAACTTTCGTGAAGGGCTCCAACTCAAAAGAGGTCATTTGCACAAAAAGGTATTTTTGAAGGTATTATATAGATAATAAAATATCACCTTTTTCATTTTGTATTTTTTTATATTTTTAATATGATTTTAATAAGTAAATTAATATATATACAATATATACATCATTAATCTAATTTATATGCTTTTTTATAGGATAGAAAAAGGTAAAATTAAAACAGTAAAAATAAAATATGCATAAAATATAATATCAAATTTTTTATTTCTTTTAACTTTTCTGATTTTTATGGGTTTTAGTTCTTGATGCCAAGATAGTGAACTAATTAAAGAATAAATTAGATAAAGAATTAGGTCAAAATACTTTATTTTTATACATAAAATATAAAGGTGCAATTCAGGTAAAAAACAATGGTTATCTAATTGTATATTTTAGCACAATTAGTAAATATTAATAAATCGATTTTAAGGGGTTTAATTAGTAGATTATAAAGGGAATTTTGGTAAGATGTCCATATAAAGTATACGAATCATGGATTCATCATTGACCCTATTGCTGCTCGTGATTTTCCAAGTTATATGTTGGTGGAGGCAGCTGTAGATAGGTCGTCAGGGATAGGCGTGGCAACGATGGCAGAGACGATGGAGACATCATCGACATCAAAGGAGGAGGCCATGGGCTTAGACTGGGAGAAGAACAAGATGGTGTTCTTCATGAATGGGGTGTCTACAACTTTGATATGGAGATTCAAGTGGCAGAGACGATGGTGACATCGTCGACATCGAAGGAGGAGGACAGGGGCTTAGCCTAAGCGAAGAACAAGATGGTGTTCTTCATGAATGGGGGTGGCTGCAACTTTGATAAGGAGATTCAGATGGCAGAGACGGTGGTGACATCTTCGACATCAAAGGAGGAGGCCACTAGTTTAGACCGGGAGAAGAACAAGATGGTGTCCTTCATGAATGGTGGTGACTACAACTTTGATATGGAGATTCAAGTGGCAGAAATGGTGACGACATCGTCGACATCAAAGGAGGAGGCCAGGAGTAGGGGCTTAGACTGTGAAAAGAACAAGATGGTGTTCTTCATGAATGGTGGTGGCTACAACTTTGATATGAAGAATCATCTTCTTACAATGGAATTTCTCCAGCAAAGAGATGAGGTTCGTGTTGCATTTAAATTAAATGTAATTAGATTTTAATTTGGTGAACATATGAAATTACATCGGATTAACAAATTGATTTCAAGTGTGAAGCTAAATTTTGTTGGGGTGAAAGTCGAAAATTCTGAAATTTGAAATAAGAGGAGTTTGGTAAAGTTCTAGCACCACGTCTAATAATTCTAAAACTTTTATGGACTTATATATGATTTCATACCCAAGCACTTGTAGCAATAGTAGAGAGGATGAGTGGAAGACCACACACATGCACACGTGTGCTCCACATCATCTTCATTTCCGACATCTCTATCTTGGGCTCGAGATATTGATGTTTTTGCTACGAGTTTCATTTTGCGGGTCGAATTAAACTCGACCCAACAACTCAGATTTGACCAATGTGGGAATTCAACTTGACCCAACGGCTTAAATTTACCCACCTTTCAAAATCTGAAGAAACACCCATTGAGTGACATTTTTGAAAATCAAAAAGTTATGTGCTAGGTCTTCTTTAATCTGTCCCCATATGCACTTTTCTTCACATGCAAGAAAAGTTTCTCGCTCTCTGTTTTTGTATCTACAACTGCGACAGTTTTTTCTTCATCTTTTAGCTTTAGTTCTGTAAGGTACTTTCGAGAAAGGTCTCATCGGTGTGCACGGACGACGATCGTATGTTGTCGTATTCGGGAGTGGATCGTCAGTACCCTATGTATCGGTATTGTGGGGGAGATATCTTCTCTAAGTATAGTACATTACATGGATGCTTCAGTGATCTCTTTTGTAATCTATTTATTGTTTTGTTTGTTGTAATTTGTTTATTGTTTTACCTTTTCTAGATCTCATCCTAATATGTTATATCAATATTTTAATATATTCTCGCTAATATATTATAATTGAGATCAGAATAAAAAATGCATAATTATTCTTCTTTTAATATGTAATGCATTTTTTATTAGTATGGATCCAAGAAATTACTATCTATTGCCTATCATGTTGAATCTGGTAACATCTTATAAAATATACCAGGAATTGGGATTATAAATATGTCGGATACAATGTTTAAGGCAATGATGCTATGATCGGGTTGCTTGAAAATATTGGTAGTCAGAATTTCAAGCATCGGCAATAACGCATGAAAATCCAATTAACCATCATATGGCTGCTCTCGATGCTTGAAACTGAATGTCCTATGATAGAAATGGAAAATCTCTCACCCGATAGCCAGAAGGTGGAATCTATGTAGAAGGAACACGAGTTCATATGCCATGTCCGCATCATATTGGCTCTGTCCAACATGTTGACGTATATTGTTTATCCATGCAAATTGTGAAGGAGTGATGAAACCCATCTTCATTGTCATAATTCACAAATATTCACCCCCTAGCTTACACTAAGTGTCAATAAAACCCAAACAAATCCCGGTATATATCTGACCCTTAGAATAAATTAAAAATACAAAAAAATAACAAAACTAAAATCTGTAGCGTATTTACCCTCAAAAACGTTCGTAAAAATAATTTCTCCCTCCATTTGACTTCGTCTCCGTTTTTGGTCAACATCAAACTTGTAGATCTCATTGATACCTACAACTTTCATGTTTTGAGTTTTCCAAATTCGGACATTTTCCCCTTCCTTTTTCACTTTCATTATTGAAATAACCTGATTGGGCCACGTGGCACCTTCTGGTTGTGCCACGTGACTCGTCTCCCCGTATGCCACGCGCCCTCATCCTTGTAACATCTGATCTTGTCCAGGCACCCTAATCACATCCATTCATTCCCGCTGTACTCCCACCGATCTAGCCCTTGATCTCATCAGGTCCGTCCATGAGCGCCTCTCTAACAGGTCACCACGTGGCTTCCTCATAGACACCCGATCGTGTCCTGGAGCTGCCATCACCACTGCATACTATCACCTCATCCTCGATCGTCCGATCCACTTCCATCTCTCATCTCCCCTGTCCACTCCCACCTTCCTCTCAGCTCGCCATGGATCGCGATCTCATCCATCGATCATGGCCTCCACGGATCTAATCTGAGCTGCATTTGTGCGCCCATCTCTCAACCCTTGGATCACGAGATCCAACGGCCAAGAAGCCGTTGTCCGCCTCTGTCCCCCCTCTCGCACACGTCACCCACCTTGCGCACCTAATGACCCCTTCCCATTTACCCCATCAACTCATCCATCTTCACCACGATCCGACTAGCCCACGACATAGTCTGATCCTCCACCTACCTCATGGGAACCCATGCTACCCACGACTCCCTCTAACCAACTCCCTATCGCCCCCGCAAACTCCGTCGCCAACCAGTGGGAACCCCAAACTCCACCTTCAAATACACCTCCACCACCACCTTTACTCTCTGTCCACCTTTACAAGGGGCTCCTCCCAGCCCTTCTCCTCCTCCTCGTGATAGGGGGATGACCGATCGAGGTGCGATGATGACGATGGCCCCTGGTGTTGACCCTTGGCCATTGAAGGCCAGGTCTGCGGAGCTCCACCTTTGCCCAGCTACCACCAGTTGTTGCGGTGGTCCAGCGATGACCATAGCTTCTCCAAGAAGCTCAAGCCCAAGCAATCGCTCTGCCATAGCCCAGGTAAGCATCTCCGATCTCCTTTTGTTTTTATCATCAATTTTCTCTTAATTAATTAGGACTTCACACGCCGGTTCACCCTCCATTATACATCATACGAGCTTCCCCATGCCACCCTCATTCACGCACACCACTTCGACCATCCCCTCGATCCTCCATGACCTCTGACTACTCGGCCCATCTCCTCTGCCTTCACGGCGGAGGAGCACCTGAGCCTCCACCTCCTCCGCTTGCATAGGCTCCCATTCCATTCACAATCACCTCATACAACACGCTTCGGCTAGAGCTAACAATTGCAGGCCTTGACTTCAATGATCGGAGATCTCACCGGAGCTGTCTTCACGAGCTTCATCTCCGACGAGAAACTATCGGTCGTGTCTTCCAGGAACTCTAGCTGCTCCGCCTAGCTTCGACGATGCCATCTCTGCTTTCAGGAGTTGCAAGGGATCGTCCCAACGCTTGATAGGAGGTGGCGGAGTTAGGAGTCCATCGTCGGAGGCCTGACTTTGCCGCCAGTCGCAGAGGAGGAGGATGATACAGTGACCGTTGGATGGCACCCTCCCGGTGCTCATCCAACGGTCCACTGGAGGCCACGTCGACATCTCCACGCTTTACAGTTGTCGTTCGATTGTCTTGATCAGACGGACCAAGAGGGGCCATGTCGCCTTCGTCAGGAGCTACAACTATCGTATGATCCTCGTGATCCTACAGACCACACGCGTCTACGTGTCGGTCCCGAGCCTCTGCGCCACCCCTTCAGGCTCGGAGCACCCGAGCCTCCTCCGTGATTAACGAGCCAACCTCCGAGGCTGAGCCAGCATACGAGCCAGTGTACGAGCCAACTCCGACCCTACACCGCTCCCGAACCTCGCCCTCACGTATGAGTCAGTGACTGGCTGGGATAATTGCAGAAGGCCCCCACTCCACTTCTCCATAATTGCATATAGGTCCTGAAGCACGTGCATCCCATGCACGCTTGGGGTATTTTGCAACCCACTCCCTATCGTTTATAATAATTACAAATATACCCTCGCGTATGTGGGTATTTTACAAGGAAGGGCTCGCTTTTGTTATTTGCATTTTAGTCCTTCTAGGGACCTGTTTGCTAAGTTTTCCCTAATTATTTCATGATTTTTCTTGCATTTATGCCTTGGTTTCATTTGTGAATATCTTGAGCATCCTAGCTCCTTTTGAGTCGATTTTGGTCTCGTTTCGAAGCTAGTTTAATTCTCTTTCTAATGGCATGCTTTAATATCTATTTTGAAATTTTGAAATTCTGATGTTAAATTTTTAAATTAAATGTCACTTATGTAATGATTTGCATGCATGGCCTTAATATATCAATGAAACTTGCTTCTTCATTTGATTCTGAGATTGATCTAAGTTTCTTGCTCAAATTGTTTTCATATGATCAGGTCATAAAGTGTTCACTTGCATTTGTCCTCAACTGCATTTCATTGCATTGTGAAATACAAATAAAAAATTGTCTTCTACATGTTCATGTGTTTGCATTATGTGTCCATATGTGCATGATAGCCTACGAATTTGTAATTCATCGCTTAAGTTAGGTATTAAAAATCTGAATTTATACTTAAGAGGCTCGTGTCCCTAAGTTTGACCTTGGGCTTGCCCAAGTAAAATGTAAATCGACCGCTTTGCTTTAGTTGATAATTTTTTTATAGCGATTTTCGACGAATCTGATTCGGCCAACTGCAGTGACATCAGAAGTGTTAAAATAACACTCTTAAGAGGTTGAATTTCGGGACCATCAAATGGCGTTGTTGCCGGGGACGCGGCTCATCTTTTGTTTTATTTGGATTTTATTTATTTAATTGAGTGTTAATTTTTAATTCATAGATCATGTTGTTGTCTTGTATTATTAAAACTTTTTTGTTGATATCTAACATTTGCTTTTGTGTCATGGCCCTTGGTGTTCAAGGAGGCGAGGAGCAGGTGATCCCTGCTACGAGGAGCCGCAGGAGCAACACTAGAGAAAAATCGAAGAAGAAAAAAAATGTTTCTTGCATTTGCATTTCATGTAATAATTGTCTTTGCAACGGTCTTAGATCGAAGACTCGCATGTGTAAATGAACGAAGTTCTACGTGGTTATGTGGGGATCGCCCACTTGAGTGTCGACCTAGGATCAGGCATGCAGCTCTCCGAGCTTCTTTCTCATTCTCTTTTTTTTACGTGTTTGATCGTAGGTAGGACACACTTTAATTCTAGACACACGTAGACATCGCTTCACTTAGCCAAATTAAAAGATGTTCTTCCCCGCTAATATAAGCATGTTAGGTACGGTTTTTCATCGACTTCGATATATTTGGTTTTGGTCTTAATTCAGTCCAATTTTTGATGATGTTTTGCTCAAGGCATTGTGAGTTTTTCTCTTAGCATAGGTCATGAATTTATCGATTGCATGGCTTTTTCTCGACCTCCTTTCTTGGCTTGATCACCTAGGTTAATGGAAATTGGGAATGAGCGGTAGACGATGATTGCTTGATTTATGTGCTCACTTTTAATCAATGATAACATTAAGTAAATAATTGAGACTGTTAATTGCAAGGCAACCTAAGATGGAGTAATATCATGTTTTGGGAGAGCAACACTCATGTTTATGCAAGATGTTTTCTTTGACATTATTCTTGATCCCTGCATAAATTAGAATGTTTTAATCACTAATAAAAATGACAAGATAATTAACCAACATTTGTTGGTTTCATGTGTGAGTTGGTGAAATCAAAGGGTATTGCATGCTTGTTTGAGCCTTGATTGCTCTGACACACTCCCCTAGACCTTAGGTACTCCATTCGTCTCCGAAGATTCATTTCCTCATGTGTACATCCATCCTACTTCTTCGTTCACCTCAGGTCTCCACCAACATTAATTATCCATCTTTATACTTAGGCTACTCTCAACCTATGTATGGGGGGACCTGAGTCCCCGCAATGTTCTTACCCATCTTTCCTTGCCTTAATACTTAGGTTATTTCCAACCTAAGTATAGGGGGTGTCCGCATCAGTTCGTATATTTTTCTATACTTAAATGGAGCTTTGGCTTTGTATCATCTGGTGCTTTGAGGACATAGCAAATTTTAAGTATAGGGGGGTATACCGTATATACAGTATATGTACTTTAGCTATGTTCTGAAAAAAATTTGAAAAATTTAAAACTTTTTGTGCTAAAGTATAATCTCTTGAACTAAGTGGATAAAATATTTTCAAGGTTTTTCTATACTATGTTACACTACTCTCAAGAAAAATATTTTTGAAAATGATTTGAAAAATAGGTTTTCACTTATTTCGAAAAAATTGTTTGAAAAATATTTGAAAAATATATATGTGTGTGACATGGTGTTGAAATTATTTTCTTGATTTCAAGGAAAGTGAGTCTAACTTGTGTTCTAACTCTAATAAAAAAATCCATAAAAATGAGAAAAAAATAAAAAATCCTTTAAAATTCAAAATTGACTACTAAACACAAATAAGTAGCCACGTTCAGTGAGGGTTTCCCTTAGTAGAGTAGGTGGTTTAGAGGACATCGTATAAGGCCCCCTCCTCAAGCAGCATGCTCCGACCTGTACTTACACCTATTCTAGATGAATGCAGATGCATCTACTCATTTGAGTTTAGGCAGTCATTATATCTTTTAAAGTCTTCACAAAAATAAAAAAAATCAAAACTAGGGTGAATGAGTTGGATCAAATCCCCTATATTTTCACTTCACTCAGGTTCAGAAATGTTCGAGAATACTCGGTTGATGAGGTCCTGAGATTTTAGGTTAACCAACCTTAGCCATTAGGGTCTCAGACTTAATCATCCACATTTCCCTAGGTTTATAGATTTGTGTGCTATATTGCATGCTTAGTATCCTATCTTAAGAATATGATCAACACTTCTCATACACGACTGCGATCATGATGAGATGAGTTGAAATTTCACTTGAGGAACTGGGATGAGGGATTCAAGTCTGGACTTGATCTATTGATGCTCGAGGATGGGATAAAATCATTTAAAACTTCATGAAACATGAGTGTAAGCATTTTTTAGCTAGTATGAGAACTTGGTTCTTGTACTAATCTTTTGATATTTACCTAAGTGCCAGGGTGTGTAAAAAATAAAAAATTGTTGATCAGTGTGCGTGCAACTCTTGGTAAAAGCAATGGAGCTAGCCAAAAAAATAATACAAAGTAATGAAAATCAATGTTGAAAGAAACGCTCTTATTCCTCAAAGTCAAAAATCAAAAGAGCTTCTACCAAAGGCGAGCGCTCCCAAACATTTCAAAGTGTCCACTTGGACCACCGCTATTAGGGCCTAGAGTCGGGCTTGCACTAAAAAAGGGCTCTGCATCATAAATGCTACAAGTCTGGGTGTTGAAGGTACGATAGGTACTCAAAAACGACACACCCCGGTGTATTCCCAGTAAAACAATTGCAGAAAGCTCCAACTTCTCTTGATGGATGCACTAATCAACATCAAAATATGCGTTGAGTAATAAGGCACTCGAGAGAATCCTTGTTCCACTGAGAAGGAGAGAAGATATAACACAATCCTAAACCCTCCCTAAGCTGGCCTGCCACCTACACTTCTAAGTCTGACAACTAAAGAGACGATAAATTGGACGCAATATTTGATTTATTCCCTAATGTTGAGGATTGGGTCCTTAGGAGAATTTCTTGGATCGGGACCTTGGGTGACATTGTGACTCTACTCTCTTGATCGCGGTCAAACACTTAATATCATATTCTTAGTTTATATGTATCAAGTGAGAGTCTGGAAAATTAGAGGAATTGGATGCCTCTTGATTAAGGCTAGGATGAATTCTGAGATTCTGGATCTCTAAAATTGGGATTTCTTAAACGGATTAGATCCTGAACGCACATGCACAAGGGGGTTAATCTATCTCATTCATTTTTGTGATGCTCGAGGACGAGCATAGTTTAAGTGTAGGGGGTTTTTGTCGAAACCCAGTTACATCGTCATAATTCGTAAATATTAACCCTCTAGCTTAGACTAAGTGTCAATAAAAACCAGACAAATCCCGGTATATATCTGACCCATAGAATAAATTAAAAATAAAAAAATAACAAAACTAAAGTCCGTAGCGTTTTTACCCTTAAAAATGCTCGTAAACATATTTCTCCCTCATTTGATCAAGTCTCCATTTTTGGTTAACATGAAACTTGTAGATCTCATCGATACCTACAACTTTCATGTTTTGAATTTTTCCAAATTTGATCATTTTCTCCTTCCTTTTTTACTTTATTTATCGAAATAACTTGATTGGGCCACGTGGTGCCTTCTGGTTGCACCACGTGCCCGTCTCCCCATACGCAACGTGCCCTCACCCCTGTACCATCCCATCTCTCCCAGGCACCCTAATCACGGCCATTCATTCCCGCTGCACTCCCAACGACCCGATCCAGCCCTTGATCTCATCAATTCCGTCTGTGAGCGCCTCTCTTCCAGCTCACCACGTGGCTTCATCATAGCCACCCGATCGTGTCCTAGAGCTGCTATCACCACCGCATGTTATCGCCTCATCCTCGATCGTTCGATCCACTCCCATCTCTCATCTCCCATGTCCACTCCGCCTTCCTCTTAGATCGCCATGGGTCACGATCTCATCCATCGATCATGGCCTCCACAGATCTAATCTGAGCTGCATTCGCGCGCCCACCTCTCAGCCGTTGGATCACGAGATCCAACGACCAAGAAGACGTCGTCTATCTCCTTCCCCCCTCTCGCACATGTCGCCCACCTTGCGCACCTAATGACCCCTTCCCATTTCCCCCATCAACTCAACCATCTTCACCACGATACAACTACCCTACGACATAGTCTGATCCTCCACCTACTGTTGAACAAGATTTTTCACATGTCTAGAGTAATCCACACAAGGCAGGATCACAATGTCGTTGAGGCGACCCGCGAGAAATCCTAATTCAAACAACAATTAACCCACGACAATCAAGTAAAGCAGTGAAAGTGCGTGGAGTTAAAATTTATTATAACTCTACAACAAAGATGTGTATAGGTGCAAGTATGTGTAGAGGTCGAACACAGGGAGCAGAAAGGATAGATCGGGGCAAAATTGCTCAAAATGTGTGTGAATGTGATCAAGTGTCTATCTATGCTATTTTTGTGTGTTTTTAATTTTATATTTTTTATTTAATTTTTAGTTTTATATTTTTGTATTTTGATTTTTAATTTTCTGATTTTATATTTTCTTTTTATATTTTATTTTTTTTTATATTTTCCTTTTTTAATAATTAAGTATATATACAATATAAGGAAAGAGTGGATATGGTATTTATAAAAATAGGTAAAAATAGCCAAAAATTCAGAAATAAAATATTTTTGGTATTTTTATAATATTTTACTGTTTTTGTGATTTTTGGGGGTTTTTCTAAATTGTTTTGGTATTTTTAAAGGTGAAAATACAAGAAAACAGTGACTACAATAAAGAGCTGAAACTAAAATGGAGAAATAAAATAGGAAACAGTAACAAAAATTCTCCAAATTAATTTTCACTTACAGATAATAAAACCAAAAAAATTCAGAGACAAAGTTTGTATTTTTAGGATTTTTGATGAATTTTTAATATTTTTAGGAAGGTTTTTGGTGTTTTGAAATTTTTAGGAGTTTTATTTTTTAATTTTTAGTAAATTTTAGACTGAAGTTAAAACACACTAAAAAATGCAAAATATATTTTTTTGGGATTTTTCTGGCGTGTTTTTATATTTTTTATGGATTTTATAATGCAAACAGTGCTGAAAATGGCTATTTTTTATTTTTAATAAATAATAAAATGCAATAAATATGCAAAATAAAAATAGGCCGTGAAACTACAATGCAACAGGAAACTATGTGATTTTTTTGGGTTTTTTTAGAGTTTTATAGATGCATGCAAAAAATACAAGAAACAAAAAGAAAAAACATGTTTGCAGGGGTATTTTGGTAATTATCATAGAATGCGAGGGCTTGCGTGCAATATGTTCACAAAATATGTAACTTAACAGAAATTTTTCGAGATTAAATATTAAATAAGCAAATCACCAGAGTCTTATTGCAAAAAGACCAAACCCACGTGCGTGTGCACGTGGTCTGGCAAGTGCTAATGCGTAATATCCCAAAAACTTGAGGGCAGATATGCAAATAAACCAGAAAGTATACAACTATGATAAAAAGTATGTGGATCAAAAAGATATATCCGAACCCTCAGGGTACCCTGCGCAAAATCGCCAAGTCACGTGCGCAACGCACGTGACCTGGCATGGGTCTTTACGCCAATACATAAATTCTAGGGTCTTGTTTCTAAAAATTACAAAAATATTCGAACATCATATATAAGTTTTGGTCTTGAAATTAAAATGCAAAATTCGCAGGGGAAAATCATGCAAATTGCCCCCGCAAGGCGCGATCGGACGGCGTGGCAGAAGCCACTTAGACACGTGTCGCTCAGAGGCGTGCCGATACCCTTTCGCGTTGTGCGGGTAGGATTAGATCGAGCCGTTGGAGATCAACGGCTGTGGGTGCACAACATCCGACGGCAGCTGTAGCTCGGGACAAACGGCAGAGGATCCAACGACGACGACGCGTGAAGGAAGAACGGCCGACGAACTCGGCCTGGATGACTTCTAGGCTCCAAAATCTCCACGCGTGGCGCTTCTCCCTCCCTTCCGACGAGACCGAGAGCGTCCCGAGAGCCTCCTCTATCGAGTGGTGGCCCCAAAATATAGGCAAGGGGCACTGAGGACCACCACGGCGTGCACGGTCGGGGGGCTGCTCCCAGGGGCTTTGTGTCTCCCAAAAACCGACCCCAGATGGGTCTCCAACGCCCAGATCCTGCAAGTGAAAGAGCAGCGACAAAATAGGGGACCTGGGGGCTCCAGCAGTGGGTGGATGATGAGAAAAAAAACATCGGGCGGAGGGTGGAAGTGGTGGCCGGAGCTTCAGAGCTCCGGCGAAGGCGATTGACACGAAATAAGGCGATTAATCATCAAGCATCAGCCAAAATAAACGTAGCATATAAACAAATCAAAGAAATGCACTAAAAAGAGAGGAAGAAACATGACCTCAGTGGCCGGAGCCACGAGATTGGTACCTCGACGGCCTTTTGGTCGAAGATGATGGAACTTGGCCAGATGACCACGCCAAGACCCGCTCTAGATGGCTGGAGACCACGCTGTCACAATGGTCGATCCGGAGCACATCCTAAGGAGCCAAAATGAAGTCAAAAGGGGTTCAAGGGGCAATGGAAGTGACGGGGGCTTATTTTGAAAGATGGTGGTCGAGGCCCAAAGATCGAGATGCTAGGAGCGACGTGATGATCCATTCCCTGAGCAATTCAGTGGGCGGGTATCATCGATGCAAGGGGAGAAAAAATGCAGAAGGAAGTGAGGCCAAATGGTGAAAGACTCGGCTTGGAGAAAATCGAGAAAAAGGGGGCATACATATACCTGACGGGTTGTGGCCTAGGGTCATGGAGTTGACCCCCGATCAACGGATGGCGTGGCCGGATTGGGCCACGTCATCCACAAAAAGACAAAAAACTGAAATAAATACCTTGTAAATTTAATTAAAAATAATAAATGATGTAATTAATTTTAGGTTATTTAATAAAAAAAAATATTTATTATTTTATATAGTATTTTATTATGATTTTTAATTATTTTTATGAGATATATTTTTATAAGTTGCTTTTTATAGCCTATATATGTATATTACCTATATATGTTAGTATTTTATTTTTATTTTGTATTTTTAGTTTACTTAATTATGTTTATTATTTTATAAAATTATAAAATACTTTTATACACGTAAATATATTTTTATTTTATTTTTCTGATATGTTTTGTACACTTAATAAAATAAAAGTATAGAATGTATATGTATATTTATAGGTATAATCCCTATGCATATGATATATCCAAGTATTTTTATTTGAGTTTTATTTATGTTTTTATTCTGATTTTAATGTACAAAATTATTATAAGTATTAATTACAAAATTATAAAAATATATAAATACAAAAATAATGAATAAATAATAAATTGAATATTTTAACCTGTACATGTATACAAGGTGGGTCCAAAACTCAACTTTCAAACTGTAACTCCGCCAACTGTGAAACCACTGCCATTAAATAGCTTATTTTAAATTATATACAATTAAAGGTGAGTTTGCTGCATTTGGAGTTTTCATCTGTGAGATACGGGTCTGGGAAGTTGGGATTCTATAATTTTATTCAGACCATAACTTTTTATCTGTACATTATTTTTCAGTGAAATCAATTTTGTATTTTTCTATATAAAATTATCTACAACTTTCATGTACAAAGTTTCTTTATTTGAGGTATGAAAAGTGGAACCAAAAATAGGTCCCAAAATGAATAAAGAATGAATAAAATAAAAGGGATTTTTATTGTAATTTGGCCCTTATCTCCCCCTACTTTATTCCTGGTCGACCTAGTCATCGAAATGCCTAGGTCTCGGGATTTTGGGTCATAAAATATTTACAATATTTTATTCTTTTTCTTTTCTTTACTTTATTCTATAATTTTGGCATTAAAAACCGCATTTTATACAATATTTACACACATATGCATGAATGCTAAAATGCACGAATTAATGCTATTTACACGCATTTACTAGGGTTTTTAAGGCCAAAATGATAGAATAAAGATGATGAAACATAGATTCATCATCTCCCTATACTTGCCTTTGCTAGTCCCTAGCAAACACTTATGCAATAAGTGCAGAAAAGAAAAACAAAGAAAAGAAAAAGAAGAAAGATGGATGAAGTTTAATTATTAAATCTGTCTTCACAACATCAAAGTTTGGAGCTTAAGTCGGACCTTTGGAATTTTATTACGGGCGGAACCTTAATGAGAACCGGATTTGAAATCCAACAGCCTTCGAGAATCCCAAAACTCTGCTCAAGTCTCCTCAATAGCCAGGTCAGAAATATCTCAACTCATACGCAAACCCTTACGACTATGAATCTGACTCGTACAGTGTAAGTGATGGTGGCTGTCCACAACTAGAATGACAAAGAGACTGACTTCTCTAGTACGACAATCCAATGATTCCCCAATCCAATAACTCCTTCCTCGAGGAGCGGGGTATTCCCTTCTAAGTTCAAGTGGCAACCAGCTCAAGAGGAGGGGGTGAAGAGAAGAATGGACGGTAGCCAGTGTAGCTACCTATCCTAGGATGCAAGACCAGTGTAGTCAAGTCATCCAGCTGCAGGCTTACATGATTTGACTTTGGAACTCAAGCTTGCTTATTGACTTTACAACATATTCACATACTTTGCAGGCATTTTATTTTTGTACAAGCCTGTCTCTTTTTTTCTTTTTTCTTCTTCTTCTTTTTTTTTTGAAATACTATTCACAGCAGCATTTACATAGGGAGTTTTTCCTCTTGAGCCAGTAGACTATCCCTCTTTTGAAGCTTTATCGCAACCCGCATTCTCCTGTCTTTAGAATTCCTCATCACTGGACGGGTTGGGGTGCACTTCCCTCCCTAGAGGAGGACAAGTGTTTCCACTTATGTGCGTCTCATACCGGCAAATCCAATCCCCTCACCGCTCCAACTGAGTTGAGCCATGTGAAAGGTGCAGGTGTCCAAGTTAGGTCATTATCAACAAGAGTCGCGCGTATGCTCCGAAATACTTTACTTAGGCAGTCAAGAATCCATTGAACCAAGTCTCATGATCCTCAAAGAATTAAGTCAACTAGACCTGAAGTACCTCAACCCCAGTTCGTATAAGGTTCCTGTTATTAGGTAGATTTTAAGGTCCAATCAAGCTCCAATCTCCGGATTTTATTCAGACTCGTTCAACTATCAAACTCAATCCGAAAAATGCTCATGCTATGCAAATGCAGAAAATATTTTTGTGATGCAATTTTCAAAGATTTTGAACTTTTTATTGATTTTGAAAAGATGATGATGCATATGTATTTTTTGTGTTTTTCAAAAAGATTTTTCAGTTGTTTTTGGATTTTTAATTTTGCAAATGTTTTTGGAATTTTTGAAAACAAAAAGTTTTTTGGCTGAAAACTAGGTAAAAAATATTTACACGGAAGTGCTTCTTATATATACAAGAAGTGGATTTTCAGAATTTACAAGGGTAAGTGCTCACTTTTATACACATATATAGTGGATTTTGGTGTGATGTATATATTCCTCAAACTTATTTGACACATGTTTTTCAAACAATTTTGAAAAATATAGTCCAAAATAATTTTTACAAACATTTTACAAACATGTACACATATTTGAAAATCATTTTGCAAAGGTTTTCAAACAATATAAATAGATTTTTTAAAAGATTTTTGCAACCATTTTTCAAACCATTTGCAAAGCATTTTTCAAATATTTTATTTCACACAAAGAAAATAAATTTTCAAAACAAAATGTTTTTTACACATGTTGAAAACATGTAACAAAATATTTTCAAAATAGTTTTGAAAAGATTTTTTCACAAAGATTTTTAAACTATTTTTCAAACATTTTGCAAAAAACATTTTCACCTGATTTATTAATTAGTAAATACAAAAAGATTTTGAGGAATAATAGCATCTTTTTATTAAGGTTTTTAATGAATTTTAAAGAATTAATAGCCATATTATTAAGAAAATACGAAAGTACGAGTTATGGCTAAAGTATATACGCAGTATATACGACCCCCCTATACTTAGCTTGAGCTATGTCCTCATAGATCAGAGAGAAAAAAGAAGACATAACTCGTACTGAGTATAGGAAAATCTAAAGAATAAATAAATAAGGGATGAAGGAATGAACGAATGAGAAGTTGACTGTCCCCCCTATACTTAGGATCAAATAATCCTAAGTATAGCAGACTATACACAAGGCAGGAAGGGTCAAGGGTGGGAATGAACAGATCGTACTCAGATTGTCTCCCCATATACTTAGGGTAAGATATCCCTAAGTATAGACAAGAAGAGGCGACAATGGAGAGGATCAAAGAATGGAGAAACTCGGGTGCACACCCCCCTATACTTAGGACAAAGTACATACTAAGTATAAAAGACTGTCTACAAGGGGCGGCACCTTTTTGATACAAAAAGAAGAAAGAAAAGGAAAAGAAGAAAAGAAGAAGAGATGAGAATGGAAATGAGATCATAGGATGTACACACCACCCCCCCATACTTAGGGTAAAAGAAGCCCTAAGTATAGGCAACAACAGGAGTGACGAAACGAAACAATGAATGAACACTCGTCTCGTCCACCCCCCTATACTTAGGACCAAGTACGTCCTAAGTAAGGCAAACACAAGGATGGGTGGACGAGCAAAACGGAAGAGAGACAGAGGTGAACAGAGATGGATATACACGGGATCAAGAAGGTTGAAAGCGAACCTTCTTGCGGGACCGCTGAGGAATGGATCTGGTATGGTGTAGGTCGACATCGGGGTCCATACTGGACGGAAGCCGATCAGGGTCGACAGAGTGAAGATCCTCAGAGGCCCTAGGGTGAGGAGGCACATACGGATAAGTGTAAGAAGTGTGGTCAGATATGGCCTTGGGAGTCTCGCTGATGTCAAAGTGGAATGGGACGAACTCATCATCATCGGAAGTAGTGTACTCGGAGTCGTCCTGCGAGGTGTCGTCCAGGTCAAAATCAAAAGGCACGAAATCATCGGTGGAAGTAGTCGAACTCTGTTCGTCCTCTATAATCTCAACCGGATCATCTTTCTCATCAAAAGGCCCGAATTCCCGAATAAAAGCAATCAAATCAAATTCGGCCTTTGGCTCATTAGCATCTGAGTGAACAGGAGCGGACTCATAGGTGAAAGAAGTCAAGTCATGTCCCCCCTGTCTGGTCTCTACATCTGCCCTCCGCTCAATGGTATCGATCGTGTAAATCCCGCGGATGTTGTCAACACATCGCCAAGTCCCAGAAGAAGGAACTCCGAGGTCCATGCTTTCCGAGTCTTCCTCAACGGGGAGGAATTCTCAAGTCTCAGTGCAGTCTAATGAACAGCAAAATTCTCTATAGTCTCGTCAAGGTCATGGTCCTCTAGGTCAGCCAAGATAGGTGAAATCGCATCAGGTGCAGGTCTCTGGTCGGCAGTGGGTGCGGTGATCAACATTTCGCTCTCGTCAGCAGGACGGAAGCGAATCTCTCCTGATCCGTAGTCAATAACGACCCTCGTGGAGGCGAGGAAAGGTCGTCCCAGGATGATTGGAGAGTGCTCCTTAGTGGAGGTCTCCATTGGCAATACAACAAAATCAACATGGTAGCTCATGCCCTGAATCGAAATGACGGCGTTTTTAAGGATACCCTTCGGCCTCTTTATTGATCCATCAGCAAACTGTACGATCATCCTGGTTTTCTTGAGAGGCCCTAAGTGAAGAGACTGTACCAGCGAGAAGGGTATAATGCTAATCGAAGCACCGCCGTCTAGGAGAGTGTGATCTCATGTGAAGTCAGAGATGGTGCAGCTAATGAAAGGTGTGGATGTATTCTTCTTCCGATGAATGGGACGGTGTGTGATGGCATGGGAAGTGTCCATGGTCAAGATATGACACTCAGATTTGCTCCTCCGCTTTCTCTTCTTGGGAAGAGGAGCAGATAACTCAGTCATGGCCTGCTGAAGTGGGGCACGGATGATCTCATGAATAGTGGCCACCACTTCGGGTTTAGTCAATATTTTTTTGAATTTTTGGACCTCCTCCATACAAGGGAGGAAGTCGGAATCAGCATAAACACGAGGCATGCCAAGAGCAGTCTGTACAGCGGCATCCTCGGGGTCAGAGGAGGGACGAGGTGTGAAAGGTTGTGTGGTCAAATGGTCTGGCAAGTGGACGCTCTCCTCACAGTCTGACTCGATCATGTGTCTCCCGAAATCTTTTTATGTTTTTAATTTTTTCTCATTTTTTTGTATTTTGGGCGATTGCAAGCTCTCATGGAAATCCTCGAATGAACCCATGTCGTCAAATGGTGGAATATCATGGTCGCTCTTATTGGTACTAGTGAGGTGGTCAATCCTCTGTCTCATATGATCCATCATCTGGGTCAAGTGCTCAAGGGTGGACTCCATGAAAGGTGACTCCAACAGTTCAGTCTCGGGTGGATGTGAAGGTGGGAAATAAGGAGGTGGTGGTGGATGTGGGTAGAAGTCCGAGGTCTGATACTGCGGCTGAGGCGGGTATGTACAAAACTCAGGAGCAAAGTCCTCCTGGAAAAAATGAGGTGGATCGGCTGGAGTGAAGGAGGGATCTGCAAAATCCGGACAAAATACGCTCCAGTCAGCCATCTAGAAACAAAAGGAAACGATCGGGAGAGCACGGTGGTCAAGTCAAGGGAGTGGAGAAGAAGGCGCAAATGCGCAGGAATGATCTAGAACACACATAAAACAGTCACAAGCAAAAATGAAACAAGACAAACCCTCAATTCACCTACTCAACTCGGTAGAGACCATAAAATACGGTCTTTTAATCTTGTCTGTTTTAGAGTTAGGTGAGAAGTCAAAGAGTTGCACACACACTTAGGGGCTGAAGATGGGATTTGGGCACTAGTCCTTAGGGTGTGCGCGAGCAAGTAAAAGAGAAGACAATGAGGGAATTACTCGCCCCAAGAGAATTTTTTCTTTTTGGTCGGTTTTAGGGTCGAATAATATTAACAGTCCTAATTTTATTTGTTCTCACTTCTTTTGGATTTTTAATAAGAAATGCACGAGCCTATCGGGGAATCAATTCACTTAAGCTCCTAGGTTGGCAAAATCAGAGGGAGAGGCGGAAAAGTAATGCAAGCGGCAATCGATGATGAATGCTAAAGAGAAATGCTCACCTTGCCTCCAGCACTCTACATGCAAGGATGCTCAGCAGAATTGAAACCTATCTATATGCATATGCAACCGATGAAATCGCCCTAAGTTTCAGAAATTGCTATTAGCGGGAAGCACCAACAGTTGATCACAAATCCTCAATCCTAGAGTTCGGTCTAGGCTCACCCCTCCTCCTCTCGACAAATCGAGTTCAGGAGAAGTGCTTGGCAGGGTGAGCTCGCAGTGCGACGGCTTGAAGATAGTGAATCAACTGTTTAAAAATTTGACTAAGTCCGAACACGGCTATAGGCACATGCAAGATATTAGGTGTTTGGCCTTAGTCTATAGCAAGCAATCCTAAAACTAGGGGCTCAATCACACAAAAGAAATAAAATCAAAACTGAGAAAACAAAATAAAATAAAAAAATGCGATGAAAAACCGACAAAACAACGACGAGCCCTCAAGTATACAAACACTTGGAACTTGGGCTCGAATGTCCAAGTGTCCGAGGGTACCTGTATTATTACAAATATATGTCGCTCTCTCACTTAAACTACAAAAATAAATACAGGAAATAAATTCTACAACTAAAGGTGGAGCTCGATCTTCAAAAATCTCTCCTCGTCTCCTCGGTTCTAAGCTGGCAGAAGCCAGCTTCACGTGGGTGCGTAGGCGCCTAGGGTGGAACACCTCCCTCGATCCGTGGTACCTCGCACAAAGTCAAACAGGAGAGGAGGTTAAACAGCTCAACAGATATATCAAAAATAAAGAAAATAAAATAGCAAAAATGAAAGCCGCAAAATAGACAATCAATCACAATCACAAACAAGACCCGAACTAAGCGTTGTTGCTCCCCAGCAATGGCGCCATTTGTTGAACAAGATTTTTCACAGGTCTAAAGTAATCCACACAAGGCGGGATCACAATGTCGCTGAGGCGACCCGCGAGAAATCCTAATTCAAACAACAATTAACCCACGACAATCAAGTAAAGCAGTGAAAGTGTGTGGAGTTAAAATTTATTATAACTCTACAACAAAGATGTGTATAGGTGCAAGTATGTGTAGAGGTCGAACACAGGGAGCAGAAAGGATAGATCGGGGCAAAACTGCTCAAAATGTGTGTGAGTGAGTTCAAGTGTATATCTATGCTATTTTTTGTGGGTTTTTAATTTTATATTTCTTATTTAATTTTTAATTTTATATTTTTGTATTTTGATTTTTAATTTTCTGATTTTATATTTTCTTTTTATATTTTATATATTTTTTATATTTTCTTTTTTTAATAATTAAGTATATATACATTATAAGGAAAGAGTGGATATGATACTTATAAAAATAGGTAAAAATTGCCAAAAATTCAGAAATAAAATATTTTTGGTATTTTTATAATATTTACTATTTTTGTGATTTTTTGGGGTTTTTCTAATTTTTTTGGTATTTTTAAAGGTGAAAATACAATAAAACAGTGACTACAATAAAGAGCTGAAACTAAAATGGAGAATTAAAATAGGAAATAGTAACAAAAATTCTCCAAATTAATTTTCACTTAAAGATAATAAAACCAAGAAAATTCAGAGACAAAGTTTGTATTTTTAGGATTTTTGATGAATTTTTAATATTTTTAGGAAGGTTTTGGGTTTTTTGTAGATTTTAAGAGTTTTGTTTTGTAATTTTTAGTAAATTTTGGATTGAAGTTAAAACACACTAAAATATGCAAAATATATTTTTTTGGGATTTTTCTGGAGTGTTTTATATTTTTTATTTATTTTATAATGCAAACAGTGCTGAAAATAGCTATTTTTGATTTTTAATAAATAATAAAATGCAATAAATATGCAAAATAAAAATAGACCGCGAAACTACAATGCAGCAGGAAGCTATGCGATTTTTTTGGGATTTTTTAGAGTTTTATAGATGCATGCAAAAAATACAAGAAGCAAAAAGAAAATACATGTTTGCAGGGGTATTTTGGTAATTATCATAGAATGCGAGGGCCTGCGTGCAATATGTTCACAAAATATATAACTTAATAGAAATTTTTCGAGATTAAATATTAAATAAACAAACCACCAGAGTCTTATTGCAAAAAGACCAAACCCACGTGCGTGCGCACGTGGTCTGGCAAGTGCTAAGGCGTAATATCCCAAAAACTTGAGGGTCGATATGCAAATAAACCAGAAAGTATACAACTATGATAAAAAGTCTGTGGATCAAAAAGATATATCCGAACCCTCAGGGTACCCTGCGCAAAATCGCTAGGTCACGTGCGCAACGCACGTGACCTGGCAGGGGTCTTTACGCCAATACAGAAATTCTAGGGGCTTGTTTCTAAATATTACAAAAATATTCCAACAGCATATATAAGTTTTGGTCTTGATATTAAAATGCAAAATTCGTAGGGGAAAATCATGCAAATTACCCCCCGCAAGGCGCGATCAGACGGCGTGGCAGAAGCCACTTAGACACGTGTCGCTCAGAGGCGCGCCGATACCCTTTCGCATTGTGCGGGCAGGATTAGATCGAGCCGATGGAGATCAACGGCTGTGGGTGCACAACATCCGACGACAGCTGTAGCTCGGGACGAACCGCGGAGGATCCAATGGCGATGATGCGTGAAGGAAGAACGGCCGACGAACTCGGCCTGTATGACTTCTAGGCTCCAAAATCTCCACGTGTGGCGCTTCTCCCTCCCTTCCGACGAGACCAAGAGCGTCTCGGGAGCCTCCTCTATCGAGTGGTGGCCCCAAAATGGCGGCAAGGGGCACTGAGGACCACCACGACGTGCACGGTCGGGGGGCTGCTCCCAGGGGCTTTGTGTCTCCCAAAAACCGACCCCAGATGGGTCTCCAGCGCCCAGATCCTGCAAGTGAAAGAGCAGCGACAAAATAGGGGACCTGGGGGCTCCAGCAGTGGGTGGATGATGAGGAAAAAAAACGTCGGGCGGAGGGTGGAAGTGGTGGCCGGAGCTTCAGAGCTCCGGCGAAGGCGATTGACACGAAATAAGGTGATTAATCATCAAGCATCAGCCAAAATAAACGTAGCACATAAACAAATCAAAGAAATGCACTAAAAAGAGAGGAAGAAACAGGACCTCAGTGGCCGGAGCCACGAGATTGGTACCTCGATGGCCTTTTGGCCGGAGATGATGGAACTTGGCTAGGTGACCACGCTAAGACCTGCTCTAGATGGCTGGAGATCACGCTATCACCATGGTCGATCTGGAGCACATCCTAAGGAGCCAAAACGAAGTCAAAAGGGGTTCAAGGGCCAATGGAAGTGACGTGGGCTTATTTTGAAAGATGGTGGTCGAGGCCCAAAGATCGAGATTCCAGGAGCGGCGTGATGATCCATTCCCCGAGCAATTTAGTGGGCGGGTATCATCGATGCAAGGGGAGAAAAAATGCAGAAGGAAGTGAGGCCAAATGGTGAAAGACTCGGCTTGGAGAAAATCGAGAAAAAGGGGGCATACATATACTTGACGGGTTGTGGCCTGCGGTCATGGAGTTGACCCCCGGTCAACGGATGGCGTGGCCTGATTGGGCCACGTCATCCGCAAAAAGACAAAAAACTGAAATAAATACCTTGTAAATGTAAAAAAAAATAAATGATGTAATTAATTTTAGGTTATTTAAAAAATATTTATTATTTTATAGTATTTTATTATGATTTTTAATTATTTTTATGAGATATATTTTTATAAGTTGCTTTTTATAGCCTATATAGGTATATTACCTATATATTTTAGTATTTTTTTATTTTGTATCTTTAGTTTACTTAATTATGTTTATTATTTTATAAAATTATAAAATACTTTTATACACGTAAATATATTTTTATTTTATTTTTCTGATATGTTTTGTACACTTAATAAAATAAAAGTATAGAATGTATAGGTATATTTATAGGTATAATCCCTATGTATATGATATATCCAAGTATTTTTATTTGAGTTTTATTTATGTTTTTATTCTTATTTTAATGTAAAAAATTATTATAAGTATTAATTACAAAATTATAAAAATATAAAAATACAAAAATAATATAATAAATTGAATATTTTAATTTGTACAAGTAAACAAGGTGGGTCCAAAACTCAACTTTCAAATCGTAACTCCGCCAAATGTGAAACCACCGCCATTAAATAGCTTATTTTAAATTATATACAATTAAAGGTGAGTTTGCTGCATTTGGAGTTTTCATCTGTGAGATACGGGTCTGGGAAGTTGGGATTCTGGAATTTTATTCAGACCATAACTTTTTATCTGTACATTATTTTTCAGTGAAATCAATTTTGTATTTTTCTATATAAAATTATCTACAACTTTTATGTAAGTTTCTTTATTTGAGGTATGAAAAGTGGAACCAAAAATAGGTCCCAAAATGAATAAAGAATGAATAAAATAAAAGGGATTTTTATTGTATTTTGGACCTTATCTCCCCCTACTTTATTCCTGGTCGACCTAGTCATCGAGATGCCTAGGTCTCGGGGTTTTGGGTCATAAAATATTTACAATATTTTATTCTTTTTCTTTTCTTTTCTTTATTCTATAATTTTGGCATTAAAAATCGCATTTTATACAGTATTTACACACATATGCATGAATGCTAAAATGCATGAATTAATGTTATTTACACGCATTTACTAGGGTTTTTAAGGCCAAAATGATAGAATAAAGATGATGAAACGTAGATTCATCATCCCCCTATACTTGCCTTTGCTAGTCCCTACCAAACACTTATGCAATAAGTGCAGAAAAGAAAAACAAAGAAAAGAAAAAGAAGAAAGATGGATGAAGTTTAATTATTAAACTTGTCTTCATAAAATCAAAGTTTGGAGCTTAAGTCGGACCTTTGGAATTTTAGTGCGGGCGGAACCTTAATGAGAACCGGATTTGAAATCCAACAGCCTTCGAGAATCCCAAAACTCTGCTCAAGTCTCCTCAATAGCCAGGTCAGAAATATCTCAACTCATACGCAAAGCCTTACGACTATGAATCTGACTCGTACAGTGTATGTGATGGTGGCTCTCCCCAACTAGAATGACAAAGATACTGACTTCTCCAGTACGACAACCCAATAATTCCCCAATCCAATAACTCCTTCCTCGAGGAGCAGGGTATTCCCTTCTAAGTTCAAGTGGCAACCAACTCAAGAGGAGGGGTGAAGAGAAGAATGGACGGTAGCCAGTGTAGCTACCTATTCTAGGATGCAAGACGAGTGTAGTCAAGTCATCCAGCTGCAGGCTCACATGATTTGACTTTGGAACTCAAGCTTGCTTATTGACTTTACAACATATTCACATACTTTGCATGTATTTTATTTTTGTAAAAGCCTGTCTCTTTTTTTCTTTTTCTTCTTCTTTTTTTTGAAATACTATTTACAACAGCATTTACATAGGGAGTTTTTCCTCTTGAGCCAGTAGACTATCCCTCTTTTGAAGCTTTATCGCAACCCACATTCTCCTGTCTTTAGAATTCCTCATCATTGAACGGGTTGGGGTGCACTTCCCTCCCTAGAGGAGGACAAGTGTTTCCACTTGTGTGCGTCTCATACCGGCAAATCCAATCCCCTCACCACTCCAACTGAGTTGAGTCATGTGAAAGGTGCAGGTGTCCAAGTTAGGTCATTATCAACAAGAGTCGTGCGTGTGCTCCGAAATACTCTACTTAGGCAGTCAAGAATCCATTGAACCAAGTGTCATGATCCTCAAAGAATTAAGTCAACTAGACCTGAAGTACCTCAACCCCAGTTCGTATAAGGTTCCTGTTATTAGGTAGATTTTAAGGTCCAATCAAGCTCCAATCTCCGGATTTTATTCAGACTCGTTCAACTATCAAACTCAATCCGAAAAATGCTCATGCTATGCAAATGCAGAAAATATTTTTGTGATGCAATTTTCAAAGATTTTGAACTTTTTATGTATTTTTGAAAAGATGATGATGCATATGTATTTTTTGTATTTTTCAAAAAGATTTTTCAATTGTTTTTGGATTTTTAATTTTGTAAATATTTTTGGAATTTTTTAAAACAAAAAGTTTTTTGGCTGAAAACTAGGTAAAAAATATTTACACGGAAGTGCTTTATATATATACAAGAAGTGGATTTTAAGAATTTACAAGGGTAAGTGCTCACTTTTATACACATATATAGTTGATTTTGGTGTGATGTATATATTCCTCAAACTTATTTGACGCATGTTTTTCAAACAATTTTGAAAACTATAGTCCAAAATAATTTTTACAAACATTTTACAAACATGTACACACATTTGAAAATCATTTTGCAAAGGTTTTCAAACAGTATAAATAGATTTTTCAAAAGATTTTTGCAACCATTTTTCAAACCATTTGTAAGCATTTTTCAAATATTTTATTTCACACAAAGAAAATAAATTTTCAAAACAAAATGTTTTTTACACATGTTGAAAACATGTAACAAAATATTTTCAAAATAGTTTTCAAAAGATTTTTCACAAAGATTTTCAAACTATTTTTCAAACATTTCGCAAAAAATATTTTCACCTGATTTATTAATCAGTAAATACAAAAAGAATTTGAGGAATAATAGCATATTTTTCTTAAGGTTTTTAATGAGTTTAAAGAGATAATAGCCATATTATTAAGAAAATACGAAAGTACGAGTTATGGCTAAAGTATATACGCAGTATATACGACCCCCCTATACTTAGCTTGAGCTATGTCCTCATAGATCAGAGAGAAAAGAGAAGACATAACTCGTACTGAGTATAGGAAAATCTAAAGAATAAATAAATAAGGGATGAATGAATGAACGAATGAGAAGTTGACCGTCTCCCCTATACTTAGGATCAAATAATCCTAAGTATAGCAGACTGTACACAAGGTAGGGAGGGTCAAGGGTGGGAATGAACAGATCGTACTCAGATTGTCTCCCCCTATACTTAGGGTAAGATATCCCTAAGTATAGACAAGAAGAGGCGACAATGGAGAGGATCAAAGAATGGAGAAACTTGGGGTGCACACCCCCTATACTTAGGACGAAGTACGTCCTAAGTATAGAAGACTGTCTACAAGGGGCGGCACCTTTTTGATACAAAAAGAAGAAAGAAAAGGAAAAGAAGAAAAGAAGAAAAGAAGAAAAGAAGAAGAGACGAGAATGGAAACGAGATCAGAGGATGTACACACCACTCCCCCTATACTTAGGGTAAAAGAAGCCCTAAGTATAGGCAACAACAGGAGTGACGAAATGAAACAATGAATGAACACTCGGCTCGTCCACCCCCTATACTTAGGACCAAGTACGTCCTAAGTAAGGCAAACACAAGGATAGGTGGACGAGCAAAACGGAAGAGAGATGGAGGTGAACAGAAGAGGATATACAACAGAGATGGATATACACATGATCAAGAAGGTTGAAAGCGAACCTTCTTGCGGGACCGCTGAGGAATGGATCTGGTATGGTGTAGGTCGACATCGGGGTCCATAGTGGACGGAAGCCGATCAGGGTCGACAGAGTGAAGATCCTCAGAGGCCCTAGGGTGAAGAGGCACAGACGGATGAGTGTAAGAAGTGTGGTCAGATCTGGCCTTGGGAGTCTCGCCGATGTCAAAGTGGAATGGGACGAACTCATCATCATCGGAAGTAGTGTACCCGGAGTCGTTCTGCGAGGTGTCATCCAGGTCAAAATCAAAAGGAACAAAATCATCGGTGGAAGTAGTCGAACTCTGTTCGTCCTCTATAATCTCAACCGGATCATCTTTCTCATCAAATGGCCCGAATTCCCGAATAAAAGCAATCAAATCAAATTCGGCCTTTGGCTCATTAGTATCTGAGTGAACAGGAGCGGACTCATCGGTGAAAGAAATCAAGTCATGTCCCCCTGTCTGGTCTCTACATCTGCCCTCCGCTCAATGATATCGATCGTGTAAATCCCGCGGATGTCGTCAACACATCGCCAAGTCCCAGAAGAAGGAACTCCGAGGTCCATGCTTTCCGAATCTTCCTCAACAGGGAGGAATTCTCGGGTCTCAGTGCAGTCCAATGAACAACAAAATTCTTTGATAGTCTCGTTAAGGTCATGGTCCTCGAGGTCAACCAAGATAGATGAAATCGCATCAGGTGCAGGTCTCTGGTCGGCAGTGGGTGCGGTGATCAACATTTCGCTCTCGTCAGCAGGACGGAAGCGAATCTCTTCTGATCCGTAATCAATAATGACCCTCGCGGAGGCGAGGAATGATTGTCCCATGATGATTGGAGAGTGCTCCCCAGTGGAACCCACGCTGCCCACGACTCCCTCTAACCAACTCTCTATCACCCTCGCAAATTCTGTCGCCAACCACCGGGACACCCAAACTCCACCTTCAAATACACCTCCACCACCACCTTTACTCTCGGTCTGCCTTTACGTGGGGTTCCGCCAAGCATCCCACCTCCTCCCCATGATAGGGGGAGGAGCGATCGAGGTCGCGACGACGACAACCTCCTCCAGTGAGACCCGTAGCTTGTATGGCTACGTCGCGGTGGCTCCACCCTGATCGAGCTGCTCCCCATAGCCGGGGGAGTTCAGCGAAGACCCGAGGTTTATAAAGAACCTCAATCCCAGGCCTCGCTCCGCCAAAGATCCCAGCGAAGTTCTCTCTGATCCGACCATTGATTTTTATTTGAATTTTTTAGGCCTCTTCATACCTGTTCAACCGCCTATTTCCATTGATTCAGCTTCACCACACTTCCACCTACTTCACGTACAACTCCAATCATCCTTTCCTTCTTCCGCAACTTCATACCACTCCGCCCCCTCTACTCCCAGCTCGTCGGAGAAGACGACTTAGACTGCCACGTACTCCGCTCCTAACAGTCTTCCATCCCATTCCACCTCGCCCACACAATGCATTTTTCTCGCTTCAGCTACATCCTAACGTGCAGGTACTTAGACCATCAATGGCCAGAGCCTTCGCTGTAGCATCCTTGGCGAGCTCCATCTTCGGTTATGGTTCGACATCAATACTCTCCAGATGGTCCCTTGGCTTGGCAACACTTTTACGATCAATCCAACATCTCCAAGGACTCCAATGGAGCAAATCACTAGATAGGAGATGGGGGCAGGGCAACAGAGGCTATGCCGGAGCTCTGATCTGCCGCCAGCTGTAGATGAGGAAGGACATACATCTACCGTTGGACGGCACCCTCCCGGTGCTCATCCAATGGTTTGGAGTGAACCTCGTCGCCGCCAGTCCGTGTACAGCCACCGATGGATCTCTATGATCGGGTGGTCATCATGCAACCACGTGTTAACACGGGGGGAGGGTGGCACCAGACCTCCAGGCTCGGAACCCCCGAGCCACATCCGAGCCTCCTGAGCCACGCTCCGAAGCTGAACCAGTGTTCGAGCCTACGTCGAGCCTCCTCTGAGCCTGCACAGCTCCCGAACCTTGCCCTCACGTGCCAGGTCACGTGACTAGCCGGGAATTTCGCAGGGATGCCCTGCAAGTTTCTTTAAATTGCAAATGGGTCCTGATAGCACTTGGAGATCATGTATGCCTGGGGTATATTGCATACAAACCCTTGCGGGTTTTAATAATTGCAAATATACCCCCATGCATGTGGGTAAATTACAGAGAAGGCCCCGCTTTTATTTTTATTTGCATTTTGGTCCTTCCAGGGACCTGTTTGTAGCATTTTCTATATTTATTTTCAGGTTTTCTTGCATTTATGCCCTTGGTTTCTTTCTTGCATATCTTGAGCATCCGAGCTCCTTTTTTAAACAATTTTAGTTGCGTTGCAAAGATGAATTCATTGTCTTTTTAATGGCATAGCTTTTAGTTTGTTTTGGATTGGATTACGTTCATTAATTTTAAATACATCGTGTCATATGCTTATCGATTTTTATGTCATTAGTTATCTAGCCAATAAAAAGTTCTCTGAAAATAAAAACTAAAGTTGATGATCTTTTATTGCTCATTTATTTAATTTGATTTGGTCATATTTGCATCTTTCTAACCTCATATTTCCTTGCATATAAAAAATCAAATAAAAATGTATGTCTCATATTTGTTTTATGCATTATGTCTTCATGTGCATTCATTGACATATGGGTTTTTAATCTGTCACTTAGTAGGAGTAAAAAGAGTCTAAATAATACTTAAGAGGCTCGTGTCCCTGAGTTCGACCTTGGGATTGCCCAAGTAAAATATATAAATCGACCGCTTTGCCTTTAATTGATACATTATTTAAAGCAGTCTTTGACAAACCCAATTTTATCTCACTATAATGAAGTAGTTAATTCTACATAATTAGAAGGGTAAAATCGTGGTTCATCAATGAGCTATATGAGGAACTGGACACAAAGTATAAAACCTAGGATCTTGGTATAAAGAAATACTCCATCGTAAAGTTCTTGAAGTTTTCCATGATCAAAGGGAAGTTAGTTTCTGAACATGCACACAAGTTTTTACTCCTGCTCCATGGATAAAGCGATGCAAAAGTGAAACTTCTAGAGAATTATCAAGCCATGTGCATCATAGAAAATTTCCCTAAGTCATGGGAAGACTTTGCTATGAACCTGAAACATAGATAGAGGAAAAATTTATGGATGAGCAAAAGCTTGTGGCTCTTGTTGATGTTCAGGCTAAGTTCAACTTCCTAACTAACAAGGGCAAAGAGAAAAGAAGCAAGGTAATAACAACAATAACATAAAATCAATGGATAAGATCCAAAAAAGGAAAAGAATAAATCATGCTATCACTTTAATCAGGTTGACCCTTGGAAGAAGGATCATCTGTCCTTAAAGGCTCATCAAAGACTGTAGATGAGAGTCCTTAAGCGAGTATGATTACTGTCTGACTTGAGACTAGCAAGGGGTATGTCTCAATAAAACCTGAACTATGCCATATCCATGATCCTAATAAGTAACTCATGGATATGGGAGCCAATCTTCATATATGTTCATAGAGTTCTTGTTTTCTTCTTATCAGACCTACAATGGTGGGACTGTGAAGATGGGGAGTGACTCTGCGATCAGTGTGCTACGATTAGGACAAGTTAACTTAAGGTTCTCCTATGGATGTGTTTAGACTTTGCACAAGGTGTTGTATGTCCCTTACTGAAGAAGAATGTCTTATATGGCTCTATTTTAGTTAGAAATGATTTTGAATTGGAATTTAAATGTAATAAAGTTGTTAGTCTGAGACATGGCATTTTTTATGGAAAAGTCTATATGATAGATTTTTATTTGTTGTTTAGAATTAGATATAATTAAGTAAATATTGATCCGATGAACATTTTGAGATCTGAATGTTCTAATTTCGTGTCTTATGTTGTTAATAATTTACAATCTTGTGATCGATGGTATGGTAGATTGAGACATGTAAATTTGAATTTAATTAAAAGAATGATGAATTTAGAGTCAACCCCTAAACATATTCCTGTTAAAAGTAACAAATATTACTTTTGTGTGCAAACTAAGACATCTAGAAAGTTTTTCAGTCTGTTTCTAGAGATAGTGAGATTTTGGATCTAGTGTACACAAATATTTATGAGTTTAATGGTGTATTTATTAGAGACAATAATAAATATTATATCACTTTATAGATGATGGTAGTAGATATTGTTATGTGTATCAAATGAAAATCAGAGATGAAGCCTCGTAGAAATTTCTTATATTTAAGAATGAGTCTTATATACAAACAAGAAAGTAATTAAACGCCTTAGGTCTAATAGAGGAGGTAAATATACTTTTAACTTGCTTGATAAACAATGCAAAATATTTGGTATAATTCATAAAGTTATTACTACATATTCACCATTGTTGCCAATTTTAAAATGAAAAGATAATTGATCGAAACTTTGTGTCCTTCATTGTATTGTGTACGTCAAAAGCTCATTGCACTTGAATATCTGTATCAAGGTTCATGAATCATACTCCACCTTCCTTTTCAAAGATGTTGGAATATTGGTTTTCATACCCAGACTCCGTGAGTCGAGCTTACACGTCCATGTTCTACCATCTTTACCATCATGTTCATTTCAACAAAACCTTCTCTTTGGAATGGTTCTTCCCCAACCATCATTCTCTTCACCCTCACATCCCACTTCTTCGTTGGTTGAGTCTTCAAGTTATGAAATGTTTGAAAACTCAAATGGATATTATGTGGACATAATGGAGTGAGCGAATTTGAGATGGACATGAGAGTAACCAAAATTTGAAAGTGAAACATAAATCCTGATTATGATTGATAATTCATGGTTTGAACCGTCCCCAACTCAGGATGACTCTCGTCCCGAGTACGATCACTTTTCTTGATGGACTGCATTGAAATGGAAGCATTAATGAGATAGCATAACGAAAAAATAGAACCTTAACCGACATGATCAATGCTCTCATATGGGGTTCTGAACTTCCAACTTATATGCAAGGGGACGCTTTGAATACAACTTGCCATATTATAAATAGGGTCCCTCCAAAACATATCGAAAAATGTTATTTTTAGATAAATAGGAAATCAAGCTTAAGGTATCTCAAAGCGTGGGGCATCTTGCTAAAGCTTTAGTTACAGAATACAAGAGAAAGAAGCTAGGTCCAAAAATTGTTGATATTGTCTCCTTAGGTTTTTTGGAAATTAGCAGTGCATATATGTTCTTAGTAATTCTCTTCGTGATACTTGGCATAGATATCAATATCATTTTTGAACTGCGTGATGCTACCTTCTTTGAGGATGCCTTCCATATGAAAACTAGGATCCCTCAAAATATGACCAATGATGTTGCCTCCACATCATGATCTGTTCCACATCAAGTGGAAATGATAACAAATGTGGGTGTTAAGACTCAACTTGAACCCCACGAACATTCAGAAGAGTTTGAACCAAAGAGGAGTAAATAACCAAGCATACCAAGGATATGGGTAGTGACTTTGTTGTCTACCAGATCAAGGATGATCCATCTAGTTACAAAGAATTCATGGCTTCATGTAAAGAAAAATGATGGAAGGAAGACACCAATATTGAGATGGATTCCATTATAGCTATTGGAACTTCAGAGCTGATTGATTTACCCAAAGGGTGCTCTATCATTTGGTGCAAATAGGTGTTTAAGAGAAATCTTAGACTTGACGGATCAATTGAAAAGTATAAATCCATATTAGTTGCTAAGGTATTTAGACAAAAAAGGCATCCATTATATTGATACATATTCCCTTGTGACTAGGATGACCACAATATGGATGCAACAATGGCATTTATATATGATATTTCTATCCACCATATGGATTTGAAGACTGCCATCTTACATGACGATCTTGAGGAGGAGATCTATATTAATCAATCCAATGGACTTGTGACTTTTGTGAATGAGGAAAATATTTGCAAGCTTGTTAAATCCATTTACGGATTGAAATAAGCACTAAAATAGTGACATGAAAATTTTGACATACTATTTTGTGATGTGGATTTAAGGTTCATGAATCTGACAAGTGTGTCTATTCCGACGTGAAAAGTAATGGGTGTATTGTCTTGTGCATGTATGTTGATGGAATGATGTTATTTCGATCATATTTGAGGATTATTAACGAAACTAGAGTAGTCTTAAATAACAAGTTTAAGATGAAAAACATGGATGTTGTTGATGTGATCTTTGAGATTCGTACTGGCAAGGTTAATTGATGGGATTGTACTTTCTCAATCTCGTTATGTTGAGATAGTATTTGAGAAATTTACATATTAAGATTGCAAGGTTGTAGACACTCCTTTTGATTCATCGAAAATGCCTTTTAAGAACAAGAGTGGAGTACTTGTAGCTCAACATATTTACAAGTTATATGAAGCTTAATATATCTTGCAAATTCCATGAGACTTGACATTTCATTCTTGGTTGCAAGTTCAATAGATAGATACACTAGTTGTCCTGATCATAGTCACTAGAGGCTCTAGATCGAGTACTGACATACTTGAAGGGAACTATTTCCTTTACTTTGCACTATGGTAGACATCCATCTATACTAGTGTTAACCCTTAATCAGCTAATCTAAAATCTGCTCATTGTAATACGACCAACTACGGATCTATCAGATACCGAGTGGGTGATATCCACTAGGAGTGTCTCGATCAAATTACTCCTGGATAAGTCCAGGGTCGAACACAAGAATACTAGCGACTAGGTTACCAAATCGATACATAAAATGGATCATAAGCTATTCTAAGAGTCTATCTAAGTCAAGGGTACAAAATACAAAACAAAATGCATGTATTGATTTTTGTAATGTTTTCAATGTGGATTATTTTAACGCTACAAAATGATGATGGATACAACTACCTCACAAAATACAAAAACATGCAAACAATCATAATTAAGCTCATAATTCGATGATTGATCCAGTTCAATTATTCAAGCATCCAACAAGTGAAACCTTATTTATTAAATCAAGTGTTTTTAAGTTAAACCAATGAATCATTTAATCAAGCTCTCAAACTCTCGACACATCTAATCCCCTAAAACCATAAAAAGTTAGGAATTAATTTAAAACACGAATCATGCAAAGTTCATGATTACTCAATAATTAAAAGAGGCAAATCAAAGGTTTAAAGATACATTAAATCAACTTAATATGCAAATTAAGGCTCAATCAATTAAGGCCCAAGGCAATAAGCTTCTCTGAATTTAAATTCACTTTCGGCAAAGCAATCAGAAATCTAATTTTAGCACATTAAATAACATGAGAGGACTTTTAAAAAGACATCAATTTCATTTAATTTGGATAATAGATGCAAAATATATTAATTCATTAAATTAGGGGCATAATTGTAAGAAAAACACAAATTTTTATTACAAAATAATCCAAAAAGGACTAACATACAATAAACAAAATCCACTAGGGAGTAAAATGTAAATAAATGACGTGCAGGGATAAAAATATAATAAAGGAGGATCGCATGGAAGGTATTGCAGTGTATCTTATACTGGCTGACTCTGTTTGTGATGCTCTCACTTTTATGAAGCCGCGCCCAGTATGACAGCGAATGAGCGGAACTATTAGTTCTGTAGATGAGATGTTGATGCAGCTTGTCATCGTTTGTGATGTCTTTAAGCTTGGGGCTTCGATTTCATGGATCCATTCCCAGTAAGCCACTGATTCGAATATATCCTTCTTGTGGTGGATTATTTGTCAAGGTGGGTGGAGGCTATTCTGACCCGAGCCGCAGACAGTAATAATGTATGTAGTTTGTTAGAGAGCACATTATTTCTAGCCTTGGGGTCCCCAAAGTCTTGATATCGGATGGGGATAGCCATTTTGTAAATAGAGAAGTGAAGAAACTTGTGAAGGATTACAGCATCGAGCACTGTATCGCTAGTCCTTATCACCCACATATCAATGAAATGACAGAGGTGTCAAATAGGGAGGTTAAGACCATATTGCAGAAGCTCGTCCACCCAGACATGAAGGACTAGTTCCAGATCTTGGACCAAGTCCTTTGGGCCTACAGGACGACTTAAAAGGCACCAATATACCTCCCCATTCATGATGGTATTTGATAAGCTGTGTCATTTGCCTATAGATTTATTGCACAAATCAGAATGGGCAATTAAGAAGTTCAACTTGAATACACACATAGGGTAGAAGCAAAGAAAGACGGATCTGAATGAAATTTTGGAAATTCAGAAACCACGCATATTGCAACAATTTGGAGTACAAGGATAAGGTTAAGCGTGGGCATGATAGATTTATCAGATGAAAGACCTTCGTTCATCGACAAAAGGCATGGTTGTTCAATGCAAGACTGAAGATTTTCCAAGGGAAACTCAAGTCCAAGTGGACGGGTCCGTACATAGTCCGTGTTGTGTATGACAATGGTTGTGTAGAGATCTCAGATCTTACATATGGAGCACATACATCACTTTTGAATGGACAACTGTTGAAATCCTTTGTCTAACAAAATGAACAGTTAGTCTGTGTTGAGGAGATTGTTTCATGTGTGAGACAGATTCAGAAGACACACATATAGCAACTTATGAGACCTTGCAACATTGATCTATGGCCATCAGCAACATCAAAAAGATTCAGATCTCTATCTCGTTGTACATTCCACAGTCCCATTGATACTCACACTGATTTTTGTCCTATACTAATACTGACCAGAGCCTAAGTATAGGGGGAACCGATTCCCGCCCTCTATACATATTCATCCACTTCTCCTCTTGACCTCGACCGTCCCATTTTTGCTCTCCTTCTACACTTAAGTTGACTTCTATACTTTTATTTCTTTTCACTCCCATATGCTTAGCATGAGCTATGTCTTTTCCTTGCTTCTTGATCTCTGAGGACATAACACCCGCTAAGTATAGGGAGGTGTATATATCACATATATTCTTTACCTATAGCTTGCACTTTCACGTATTTATATATATATTATGCAATAATTACATGATAGGTAAAACTGAAAGAACATTGTTTTTGTAAAATGTGTTTATAATATGTATATTGTATATAAGTTGTAAAATTTGTATAATGTATATAAATACTCTGTGTAAAACTTTATAATCTCGTAAATTCTTTTAAATAAATATTTTTGTAAAATGGTTGCACAAATAAGAGGAATACACCCAAAAAACTTTTGTAAAAGGGCTTCTTATTTACTCTTGCATATCATTCTTGCATTCCAAAAAACAAATCATCTTGCAGTTCATTCATTTGCATGTTATATCATCTGCATTTCATTTTGCATATCTTGCTTATGCAAAGTGGAGAGTTAGTGGATTCTGAACTGGGTTATGAATAGAAACTGAGGATGGACTTGACATAACCTTAATTCACTTAAATTTTAGAGGAACTTCAATTAAGAAGAAGCATTTTGAAACTTCGAGTCTTTAGACTTAATTCTCCAAGCTCACAGGACACTATCTAGACTTGAGTTTAACCTGGTCGCATCATTCTGAGTAAACTCTTTGATGAGGAATTATTTTGTACTCTACACTGCGCACTTAGCTCTACTCAAATGAGTTGTTGGAAGATCATGTGCTTCTTTCTTTGGTAGCGTGGACATCTAAAGATCGGAGTATCATGTTTAAATATAGCTTCGGAATAGGAATGGACCGCTAGCGCAATTCTTTCTAAGACCTCAAAATATGGTTAGATCAAAAGACTCTATATCCGTCATGGCACAAAAGATCTATGAAGAGCCACCACAAATTTTCTACCCAAAAAGAAGCAAATGCAAAAGAAAATATTTGACCAAAATGGTCCAATCTTCATACAGCCTGCAGATCTAGTGGAGACTTGGCTACACCGATCAAGCTTCACATGAGAGTTGACTACACTAGTCACTCTCCACTTCTTTTCCCCTTCTTTTATACTTCTCTCCTTGCTCGTTGTGAACTAGCACGTTCCTGACCTTAGAAGGAAATACCTGACTCCCCAAAGACGAGTTACTGGATAAGGAGATTGCATGATAGTTCGACATCTTGGATGGTTAGAGTTAACATATTTCACACACCAGAGTGACGTGATTCTAGATACGTTGTTTAATTCGGCTTCGTTGTAGCACGTGTACTTAGCGATTCCGTCAGAACCGAGATAAGATCTCCGTGAAGAGTGTCTCGGCTTAATTTATATCCCGGGCAAGTCCGGGGTCGAACACAGGGAGGCAAAGGAACAACTTGGGTTTAATTTGCAAATTTAAGATTTTAGATTTCCAATGCGGTTTTTTTATATTTTTTAATGCAAAAGAGAAGCAAAAAAAACAAAATGCGGGTGAATCAAGACACTAAGAGAGCATACAACTTAGCCAAATTAAGTTGAATAGAAAATAAGTCCAATTTAGCAAAGTTATATTTTTCCTAGGATCCTAATCCAGTGATGAACACAAAACACATTTTTTGGAATTTTAGGACTTAAAATGCAACAATGAAAAATGCACACTTTTTAAGGGTCTTTTTGCAATTTATCACACAAACAGAAAGCAAAAATCATGAAAAAATTACTGGAATGAAAACATGATGCAATGAAGCTACAGTATTTTTTTTGGAATTTTTTGACAAGTTATGAATTTTTTATGGATTTTTTAGTGGAAACAGAGTGACAGTGAGTAAATAATTCCTAATAAATCCACGTTATCAAATTAGTCAGAGATCAAATTATCTCAAATAGATATTTAGATGAGCAATCCAGGAGACTTGAAATTTCGTGAAAAGGATGTCTGTGGATTTAATTAAAAATCAAATATGAAAATCACTCAACAATTTATTTAAGGCACAAGACAACTCCAATTTAAATGAAATTTGGACTGTAAGTTCATCAAATATTAAGGCATCATATATATTTTTTTGGAATTTTTAGAGCAACTATGCGTGAGATATAATTTTAAGAGCACGGATTGGGTAAAATACACAGAATTTCAGTTAACCATTTTTAATTAATTACCCATGAGTCACAAAATATAAACAAATAGTCAAATTGTAAACAATTAGTTGCTCATCACAAAGACATTTTTCATTGAACAAAATGATGCATAAACGAGGTCCAAATTTAAGTATGAACACAAGGGTGTCCTTGCAAAACAGAAAGACAAGTTACAACTTAAACTTATGAACAGGGACCTTTTTGAAATTACATAAACAGAAAGGGAAATATATGCAATATTTACAAATAAAAAAAATAAAGAGATAGACCTTCTTCTTCCTCCGTCCTTTGCAGGTGAACCCAACGGGGGTTTGGTGTCGGCGGAAGGCGGGCGGCCGCCGATGGGTCTAGAGGTGGCGCCACCCACGCGCGCGCGGCTGCGGCGGAGGGGCGGTGCGGCGCGGTAGGCGGCTGCGGCATTCGGCGGAGAGGAGGGGGCGCGGCCTGCTGGGGTCGGAGAGGGTCGGCTGGAAGGCGTGGCCGGCGGGGGCGCGGTAGGCTTCTGGCGGCGGGGCCGCTTACGGCGGCTTGGAGATGCCCGCGGTGGGGGCGGCTGAAGGAGTGGGCGGCCGGCGATGGAGGAGAAGGGGTGGGGGGCGGCGGCGCGGGAGCTGCTTCCCCCTCCCCGCTGTTACTTTTTTTTAATTTTTTTGATTTTTTTTAATTCTTTTACTGCTGTAATAGAAAGAGAGATATTTTTTTGTTTTAAATTTTTTATTTTTTTTGATTTTAATTAGACAGGGAATGTGATTAAAAAGAAAAAAAATGGGTTGGTGGTGATGATGATGATTTGAACAAATAATAAAAAAATGATGGTGGTGGTGGGAGGGATGATATGCAAATAAAAAAATGATATGGAGATGTGATGGATAAAAAAAATAAATGGTGATCCAAACAATAAGGAGACAAGATATTAGAAAAAAAAATAACGAGAGAAAAGAGAAGGAATACTTACCTGTTCTTCGCCGGATTGGCGGAGCAGTCTACGCTGAACTCCTGTTGTCGCCTCGACCCGATTGGCGAGATAAAAATCGGAGAAGCTACGCGAGCTCGACGGGGAACTCGTGACGGGGAACTCGTGACGATGCTTCGCCCTCTGACTTCTCCAGATTTCATTTGACGAACCGCAAAATCGGCCCTTTAATAATGTGTTTTTAGCACATGGAATCATCATCGTAGTCGGGCCGATTTCGGTCGTCAAAGAGATCACCTCATTTAAAGATATGCCAAAAATCGAAATGAGGTGATCGTTAATTATTTTTACTTGGCAAGATACCAAGGTCGATCTCAGGGACACGAGCCTCTCTCATATTAATCGGATTAAAGTGTATTTAATTAAGCGTTGAGTTAAAGATCTATAGGTCAAAATATGCAAAGACAATGCAATTAAAATAAACATGCATTTTTTTAAACATTTTTTTATCATGCAAATGAATGCAATACGATGCAAATGGAGATATGCCCTAGATAGAAAATAATGAGCAAAAGTAAATACGAGTCAATTTCGAGTTCCTTAAAAAAAGGCAGATGTGATGAATAATATTAAGAAAGGCATCATGTTGAGCTCAAATAGACACATCGCTATAAAATAATACATAACAAAATTATTGTGTCCAAAACAGTAATCAAGCATGCCATTTGAAAGATCATCAAACCAGCTTTAAAACGAAACTGAAATCAACTCGATTGGACATACGTAGCTCAAGATATTCAACAAAGAAAGCAAGGGCATAAATGAAAGAAAACATAAAAAGATAACTACAGAAAGGTCCCTGGAAAGGACTAAAATGCAAAAGAAATAAATGCGAGGCCTTCCCTGTAAATGAACCCCACGCGCAGGGGTATATTTGCAATTATATAAACCCGCAAGGGTATAAGTGCAAATAACCCCTGATGCACGTGGTTCGCATGTGAGGACTGGACCTTTCTGCAAATCTGGAGAAGTCAGAGGGCGTCTCTGCAAATTGCCCAGATAAACACGTGCAACGCACGTGCTATCCAGGCTCGGAAGGAGGCTCAGGGTTGGCAGAGGCTCGGCGGTTGCTTCGGCTTGGCTCGGGTGGTTCGAGGCTCGGTGTAGGCTCGGTGGAGGCTCGGGAGCGTCAGAGCCTGGGGCTCGTTCGCTAGGCTCGGGGGTGTTCTGGTGACGACGCGTGGCGAGCTCCACGGCCGTTGGATCGTGTGGATCCAAAGGCTCCTGGTATAGTTAACGCGGTCTCTTCTGAGCCGTTGGATGATGAGGATCCAACGGTATCTGATGTTGATGGCGTGGCCTCGTCATGGCCGTTGGATGGTCGCCGAGATGAGACCATCCAACGACAACTGTGCGTCATCCTCCACCTTCGGATGGCGGTGGATACCGAGCTCCGACGAGGGAGACTCTCCTCCGCCGCACGTTCTATGTCAACCTGGACCTCCCCGAAGCTCAGTAAACGGTCGTCGAGGAAGCGGAGAGCTCGAGGCAGGTCCAGGAGCCTCTGGTGTCGCTCATCGGCGCTCGACTGGCAACTGCGAGATCGGTGAAGTTGGCTCCGACCGAGTTCCGATCATTGAACGAGTAGCGACCTGCAAGGTTAGTATCCAATAGCCGAAGCCTAAGGGTGCGTGAGTGAACGAAGTGGGAGCTCCTAGGGGACGCAGAACATGGGGAGCTCGAAGCTCCTCCGCCGTGAGTGGCGGAGGAGATGGGTGACGGTGGGGAGGTATGGAAGAAGGAGAGTGTGGCTGTCGGAGGTGACGCGTGAAAGAGGGAAGCGTAGCGAAGCTTGAAGGGGGGTTAATGGGGGGTGAAGGTGGTCGGAGATGCCTAATTAAACCAGAGAAATTGAAGAAAAAAAAGACAAACGGAGAAGAGGGAACTTACCTGGTCGGAGGCGGAGCGGAGGGCTTGGGCTGAAGCTCTAAGCGAGCTCCGGGTCTTCGCTGGACATCGCCAGCCCTTCCATGCAGCTCGGGCGGTCACCACGAGGCGCCGCGACTCCGCCGTCGAAGGCGGAGGGTCTCACCAGGAGTGGAGTCGTCGTCGCTCAATCGCACCGCCTCCCCCTGTCACGGGGAGGCGGAGGAGGGCTGGGCTCCCTTCCTCGTAAAGGTGGACATCGGGAACAGTGGTCGGAGGAGGTGTATTTGAAGGGAGAAGTGGCGGAGCTGTTGAAGTGGCGTCGTGGTTTGCGAGGGGGATGTGGGACGACTGGGAAGACGACGTGGATCGTGGAGGTGTGCGCGAGGGAGAAGGATGATGGGGGAAGAACATGGGACAGTTGGCGAAGTGTGAGGTATTCGGAGGTGATCAAAAGAATAGGAAGGGGGCGAGGTGTTTGTGCGGTGCATCGTGGGAGAGAGGAGGCTCTGGAGGTTGACGATGGTCTTTTGACCGTTGGATCTGGAAATCCAACGGTGGTCATTTGAGCGCGAGATGACGGGTGAGATTTAATCAGGAGCGGAGCGATCGAAGGGATCGGGCGCTGCCACGTGGTGAGCTGAGGATGCGGCGCTGGCGGACGGCTTAGATGAGAAGGAAGCTTGATCGGATGGCTAAGGCGCGCGCTTAGAAGAGGCGGCTGAGATAGAAGATCTGAAGCGCCATCAAGCGGCCTATGACGCGCCACGTGGCGTGCTCTGCTCAAGGCGCGATCGTGCGGTGCAGATGAGAGGCGGAAATGGATCGGATGGCTGAAAAGACAGGCGCATGTGGAAAAGGCGAGACCGTTGGATTAGAATGAAATCCAACGGCTGAGACGCGGGCGGATGAGGCAAAGGGGAGCGGGCCACGTGGCTCACCCAGAACGGGCCACGTGGCCCAATCACATTATTCTGATCTTCCAGTTGAAATTTGAAGGGCTAGATGGCCGAATTTGAGAAAACTCAAAACATGAAAGTTGTAGATCTTGGCGAGATCTACAAGTTTCATGTTGACCAAAACTGGAGATGAGATCAAACAAAGAACCGAAATATTTTTGAGGGTATTTTTAAGTATAAAAATACCACGAATTTTGTTTTGTCATTTTTTTGTGGTTTTTAATTTATTTAGGACTCTGTTAATTATTAGACAATAACAGGGATTTATTGACAAACTTTTAAGCAAGGGGGTTAATTATGAGAAATAAAGATGATGAAACTGAGGTTCATCACCCCCCTATACTTAAACTATGCTCGTCCTCGAGCATCAAAAAGAATGACTAAGTTGGATTAACCCCCTTGTGCATGTGAATACAGGATCTAATCTGATCAAGTCAACTCGGCTTCAGATATCCAAAATTTTAGAGTTCAACCCAGCCTTAATCAAGAGGCTTCCAATTCCTCTACTTCTCTAGACTCTCTCTGATGTACATATAAACTAAAGGATATGAGTTTAGTGTTGACTGCAATTTCGAGAGTAGAGTCAAGTCTTCACCCAAAATCTTGGTCCGAGAAAATCTCCTAAGGACCCAATCCTCAGCACTAGGGAATAAATCAAATCTTGCATTCAATCCACCTTCTCTTTAGTTTGTCAGACTTAGAAAATGTGGATGGCAGGCCAGAAAATGGAGGGCATGGGATTGTGTCAATTCTTCTCTCCCTCTCATTGGAACAAGGATTCCCTCTAGTGCCTTTTACGCAACACATTTTTTTGGTGTTGATCAGTGCGTCCGTCAAGAGAAGTTAGAGCCGTCTGCACTTGTTTTCCTGGGAGTACACCGGGGTGTGTCTCTTTTGAGTACCTATCGTACCTTCTACACCCAGACTTGTAGCATTTACAATGCAGAGCCCTTTTTTGGTGCTAGCCCGACTCCTGGTCCTAATAGCGGTGGTCCAAGTGGACACTTTGAAAAGTTTGGGAGCGCTCGCCTTTGGTGGAAGCTCTTTGATTTGTAACTTTGTGGAATGAGAGCTTTTCTTTGAATTTCATTGACTTGTATAATTGGTGGCTAGCTCCACTGCTTTTACCAAGAGTTGGCGCACACTGATCAACAATTTTTTTATTTATTTTTCACACCCAGGCACTTAGGTCAATATCAAGAGATTAGTATAAGAATCAAGTTCTCATACTGGCTAATATTGCTGACACTCAGGTTTCATGAAGCCTCCAAAGATTTTATCCCATCCTCGAGCATCATTAGATCAAATCCAAATTCGACTTCCTCACCCCAATCCCTTAGGTGAAAAATCAACTCATCTCATCAAAAACCGCAGTCGTGTATGTGATGTGCTGATCATATTCTTTATGTCTGAGACTAAGCATGGAATATAGCATGCAAATCTAGAAACCTAGGGGAATATGGATGATTAAGTCTAAGACCCTGATGGCTAAGGCTGGTTAACCTAAAAATCTCAAAGACTTCTAAAAGCTAAGTCTTCTTGACCAAATCAGATCCCGGGTGAAAGTGAAAATGTAGAGGACTAATCCAACTTCTTCATTCAAAAACAAGACATTTTTTTTGAACTTCAAGAGATATAACAACTGCCTAAACCCAATTAAGTAGCTACAATTCAGCCAGTATGGATGTAAGTACAGGCCGAAGCCCGTTGCTTGAGGACGGGGCCTTACGCGATGTCCTCTAAACCATCCAATCTGCTAAGGGCGAACCCTCACTGAACGCGACTTTCTTAATTGGGCTTAGTAGTCACTAATAGCTCCTAAAGGTTTTTAGGGGTTTTCTAATTTTTATGGATTTTAATAAGAGAGTTAAAACACAAGTTAGACTCAACTTTCCTTGAAAAGAGATGGCGATTTTTTCAAAACCATGTCACACAAAATAAAAAATTTTCAAAACATTTTCAAAAATCATTTTCGAAAAATATTTCTATAAAATAGTGTAACATAATATCGAAAAACCGCGAAAATCCTTTGAGTTCTCTTAGTCCAATGATTTTTACCTTAGCCAAAAAGTTTTTAATTTTTCAAATTTTTCAGATTATAGCTAAAGTAAATATACGGTATATACGGTATACCCCCCTATACTTAAACTTTGCTATGTCCTCATAGCACTAAATGTTACAAGTACATAGGCCCACTTAAATATAGAAGAATATACGGGAGCTAAGAGGGGCTCCCCTTATACTTAGGTTAGAAATAACCTAAATATAAAGGCAAGAAAAGATGAGTAGAGAAAATCACGGAGACTTGGGTCCCCCCTATACTTAGGCTGAGAATAGCCTAAGTATAAAGATGGAGATTGATGTTGGAAGAGACCCAAGGTGAACGAAGAAGAGGGAGGAATTTACAAGTGAGCGGCTGAATCTTCGGAGATGAAATGGAGTGTCTTTGGATTTGGGGTGTGTGTCACATCAAACAAGGCTCAATCAAGCAAGCAAACCCTTAGTTTCACCAACTCACACATGAAACCAACCAAGGTTGGTTAATTATCTTGTCTATTTTATTGGTGATAAAACATTCGATTTTTACGCAAATAAAAGATGTGAAGGAAAATTATTGCGTAAGCGAGGGTATTGCTCTCCCAAAACCGAATTTTACTCCATTTTTGGTTGACTTGCATTAACAGTCCCAATTTTATTTTAGGTTATCACTGAATTATGGTTAGCACATCAATCAGAAAATCATCGTCTACCGTTCATTCCATTTTCCATTTATCCTAGGTGATCAATCTAGAAAAATGAAAGCCGAGAAAAACATGTATTCGATGAAAAAAACGCGATCTAGGCTAAACGATAAATCATGCAGTGATTTGGCGATAAAAGCCGCGAAAAAATTAGGGCCGTTTTGAAAACCAAATCCAACATGTATGCAAGTCGAAAAAGCCGCACCTAATCATGCATCTATTAGCGGTGATTGATCTTCATTAATTTTAGCTAAGTGATACGAGATTAAGTGCGTCTATATTTAAAGTGTGTCCTACCTACGATCAAGCACATAAGATAAAAAATGAAATGAGCTCGGAGAGCCGCGTGCCTAATCCTAGGTCGACACTCAAGTGGGGACGATCCCCACACAACCACAATCGTTCGATTACAATCGCGAGTCTTCGATCGAAGACCGCTGTAAAAGATGAGTTTATTATAATAAAAAATAAATGCGACACATTTTTTTCTTTTCTTTCTTATCTACTCCAAGCATGCTCTGCGGCTCCTCGCAGCGGGGAGTATCCTGCTCCTCGCCTCCTTGATCCATCAAGGGCCCTGCCACAGAAGCAATAGTTAGATATCAAATAAGGAAAGAAAAATTTTATATGCAAAATTTGCGGTTAATTGACCTATAAAAAAGAACACTAAATTAAACACACAAAAATCCAAAAAATAAAAGAAATGAGCCGTGTCCCCGGCAACGGCGCCATTTGACGAACCGCAAAATCAGCCCTTTAATAATGTGTTTTAGCACATGGAATCATCATCGTAGTCGGGCCGATTTCGGTCGTCAAAGAGATCACCTCATTTAAAGATATGCCAAAAATCGAAATGAGGTGATCGTTAATTATTTTTACTTGGCAAGATACCAAGGTCGATCTCAGGGACACGAGCCTCTCTCATATTAATCGGATTAAAGTGTATTTAATTAAGCGTTGAGTTAAAGATCTATAGGTCAAAATATGCAAAGACAATGCAATTAAAATAAACATGCATTTTTTTAAACATTTTTTTATCATGCAAATGAATGCAATACGATGCAAATGGAGATATGCCCTAGATAGAAAATAATGAGCAAAAGTAAATACGAGTCAATTTCGAGTTCCTTAAAAAAAGGCAGATGTGATGAATAATATTAAGAAAGGCATCATGTTGAGCTCAAATAGACACATCGCTATAAAATAATACATAACAAAATCATTGTGTCCAAAACAGTAATCAAGCATGCCATTTGAAAGATCATCAAACCAGCTTTAAAACGAAACTGAAATCAACTCGATTGGACATACGTAGCTCAAGATATTCAACAAAGAAAGCAAGGGCATAAATGAAAGAAAACATAAAAAGATAACTACAGAAAAGGTCCCTGGAAAGGACTAAAATGCAAAAGAAATAAATGCGAGGCCTTCCCTGTAAATGAACCCCACGCGCAGGGGTATATTTGCAATTATATAAACCCGCAAGGGTATAAGTGCAAATAACCCCTGATGCACGTGGTTCGCATGTGAGGACTGGACCTTTATGCAAATCTGGAGAAGTCAGAGGGCGTCTCTGCAAATTTCCCAGATAAACACGTGCAACGCACGTGCTATCCAGGCTCGGAAGGAGGCTCGGGGTTGGCAGAGGCTTGACGGTTGCTTCGGCTTGGCTCGGGTGGTTCGAGGCTCGGTGCAGGCTCGGTGGAGGCTCGGGAGCGTCAGAGCCGGGGGCTCGTTCGCTAGGCTCGGGGGTGTTCTGGTGACGACGCGTGGCGAGCTCCACGGCCGTTGGATAGTGTGGATCCAAAGGCTCCTGGTATAGTTAACGCGGTCTCTTCTGAGCCGTTGGATGATGAGGATCCAACGGTATCTGATGTTGATGGCGTGGCCTCGTCATGGCCGTTGGATGGTCGCCGAGATGAGACCATCCAACGGCAACTGTGCGTCGTCCTCCACCTTCGGATGGCGGCGGATACCGAGCTCCGGCGAGGGAGACTCTCCTCCGCCGCACGTTCTATGTCAACCTGGACCTCCCCGAAGCTCAGTAAACGGTCGTCGAGGAAGCGGAGAGCTCGAGGCAGGTCCAGGAGCCTCTGGTGTCGCTCATCGGCGCTCGACTGGCAACTGCGAGATCGGTGAAGTTGGCTCCGACCGAGTTCCGATCATTGAACGAGTAGCGACCTGCAAGGTTAGTATCCAATAGCCGAAGCCTAAGGGTGCATGAGTGAACGAAGTGGGAGCTCCTAGGGGACGCAGAACATGGGGAGCTCGAAGCTCCTCCGCCGTGAGTGGCGGAGGAGATGGGTGACGGTGGGGAGGTATGGAAGAAGGAGAGTGTGGCTGTCGGAGGTGACGCGTGAAAGAGGGAAGCGTAGCGAAGCTTGAAGGGGGGTTAATGGGGGGTGAAGGTGGTCGGAGATGCCTAATTAAACCAGAGAAATTGAAGAAAAAAAAGACAAACGGAGAAGAGGGAACTTACCTGGTCGGAGGCGGAGCGGAGGGCTTGGGCTGAAGCTCTAAGCGAGCTCCGGGTCTTCGCTGGACATGGCCAGCCCTTCCATGCAGCTCGGGCGGTCACCACGAGGCGCCGCGACTCCGCCGTCGAAGGCGGAGGGTCTCACCGGGAGTGGAGTCGTCGTCGCTCAATCGCACCGCCTCCCCCTATCACGGGGAGGCGGAGGAGGGCTGGGCTCCCTTCCTCGTAAAGGTGGACATCGGGAACAGTGGTCGGAGGAGGTGTATTTGAAGGGAGAAGTGGCGGAGCTGTTGAAGTGGCGTCGTGGTTTGCGAGGGGGATGTGGGACGACTTGGAAGACGACGTGGATCGTGGAGGTGTGCGCGAGGGAGAAGGATGATGGGGGAAGAACGTGGGACAGTTGGCGAAGTGTGAGGTAGTCGGAGGTGATCAAAAGAATAGGAAGGGGGCGAGGTGTTTGTGCGGTGCATCGTGGGAGAGAGGAGGCTCTGGAGGTTGACGATGGTCTTTTGACCGTTGGATCTGGAAATCCAACGGTGGTCATTTGAGCGCGAGATGACGGGTGAGATTTAATCAGGAGCGGAGCGATCAAAGGGATCGGGCGCTGCCACGTGGCGAGCTGAGGATGCGGCGCTGGCGGACGGCTTAGATGAGAAGGAAGCTTGATCGGATGGCTAAGGCGCGCGCTTAGAAGAGGCGGCTGAGATAGAAGATCTGAAGCGCCATCAAGCGGCCTATGACGCGCCACGTGGCGTGCTCTGCTCAAGGCGCGATCGTGCGGTGCAGATGAGAGGCGGAAATGGATCGGATGGCTGAAAAGACAGGCGCATGTGGAAAAGGCGAGACCGTTGGATTAGAATGAAATCCAACGGCTGAGACGCGGGCGGATGAGGCAAAGGGGAGCGGGCCACGTGGCTCACCCAGAACGGGCCACGTGGCCCAATCACATTATTCTGATCTTCCAGTTGAAATTTGAAGGGCTAGATGGCCGAATTTGAGAAAACTCAAAACATGAAAGTTGTAGATCTTGGCGAGATCTACAAGTTTCATGTTGACCAAAACTGGAGATGAGATCAAACAAAGAACCGAAATATTTTTGAGGGTATTTTTAAGTATAAAAATACCACGAATTTTGTTTTGTCATTTTTTTGTGGTTTTTAATTTATTTAGGACTCTGTTAATTATTAGACAATAACAGGGATTTATTGACAAACTTTTAAGCAAGGGGGTTAATTATGAGAAATAAAGATGATGAAACTGAGGTTCATCACAGAGACAGTTGTTCAGTGTTCATGTGGGATACTTAAGGAGGGAATTGGTCTAAGATGACTTCTGAGTTGGATCGGGATATTGACTTATGCAATCTTGGAGATTGTTGTTATTAAAATCCTAATTCTTATAAGGAGTTCCACCACATTATTAATCCAAAGGTCGAGTCAAGATCCATATTCACCTTTCATGACCTTGGTATGGAACCCAAAATCATTTCACTTCTGCATTTCATTTTATTTCCAGGGGATGAGCAAAGTTTCAGTATAGGGGGTTGATGGATCTTTGATCCATCACTCTAAAAGTTGAAAATAAAGATTTGTTCCCGAGTAATTAGCTGCATTTCATCATCTATTGTACATTTTTATCATTCACGCACTTGTAGATAATATTATCATTTTAACATGCATAATTACATTAAATAAGAATCCTAAATTCTCTTGTAAATATCACATGTATATTATCAAATTTACCTCAAATTTTAATTATTTTTCACTAACTCAGAATAAAATAAAATCAACTCTATAGTGTATATATTACTAGCACTGATAAAAAGAAAAATACCCAAAAAATATTAACTTATAAAATTGTCCAATAAAACCCAAACCCTAATTTTGAGACTAAAAGCCGTCAAAGTGAATATCTCTCTCATACAATCTCCTATGGACCCCTGCTCACTTTTGAATTATTGTTTCAATTGTCTACAAAACAAGACCAAATTCAAAAGAATTGGAATTCACATGTAGAACTTGAATTTTGAGCCCCTCATTGTATATTGTACATATTGCCTAATTTGACCCTATTATTGTATGTATAAAATTAATCATTTTTTATTTATTTATTTTGCATATAATTTCTTTGATAAATGCTTTATAAAATGAGTAAAAATACAAATAAAAATTGAGATAAAAATTAAAGAAAATAAATCAACCTGAGTATGTACATATGTCCTCTTTATTTCTTTATTTTCTTAATTATTAAAAATTTTAAAACTTAGATTAAGCTGTAAATATTTATTTTATATTCTCTCCTATTTTATTTTAAATTTTAACTTATCTAAAAATGCAAAAAAAACGTAAAACACAAAATATAATATTTTATATCTATAGAGTACCACCAAAAATACTTTTTATACATATGATTTGTTTGATTTTGAGTCCTTCACGAAAGTTATAGATATTGTCGAGACAAACAATTTCATGATGATTGCTTTTTTATTTGACTTCATTTGCTATTTCTTTTTATTTTTCTTAAATTTATTTTCTTCTAATTTTTTGGGAGTGACACGTGGCAGCTTCGGGAGTCCCCACGTATCACCCCATTTTTATTTTCTTTATTTTATTTATTATTTATAATATTTATTTATTATTATTTATCTATTAATAATAATAATAATTCAATTTAATTTTTACTTTTTACTTTTTATTTCCTCCACCACATAACCGCCCCTGCATCCACATGGCAACCCCTCTCCTTCCTCCTACATCATGCGCCCTTCCGCCCGCACCCGCCTCTCCGCCCTCTGTTACCTATATTCATTTAACATCAAAAAATTTCAAAAATTACAGTGCATTAATTTAATCTATTTTCACATTCTAGCTAAGTTTTAGGATTTTTGGACTTTGCTTGATCAAAAATAGCAATTTAGTCCCTAAACTTGCCTAAAATTGCACTTCACATTTATTTGCATAAAAAAATTATAAAGAAATCTTATACAAAATCCTAACTTCCAAATTGACAATTAACCGATCTAAGTAGGCACTGGCCTCCCTGAGTTCGACCTTGGGTTTGTCCAAGTAAAATAAAAATCCGGCCACTCGTTATAATTGTTATATTAATTAAGTGGTCTTCGTGATTGATTCTAAATTCCCTACCTACAACAAACACATATTAGATGTTAATTTCAAAAAATTAGCGAAAGGTAACTTTGGGTTCATCAAGTAGTGTGATTAATCCATTTCATCACTTTTTTTCTTTCATTTTGATGTTAAATTCTTAATAAATGCATGTATATAGCATTAATTTGTGCATAATAACACTCAATATTTATATTGCAAATATTGCATAAATTCATTAATTTAAATCCAATAAAATAATAAAGGAAAGAAGAAAAACGAACGAAGTCTCAAGAGACCGAATGGCCCTAAACCCCGAGACCTAGTCATCATTATGGTTTTGTCGATAAGAAATAAAGTAGGGGGAGATAAGGGCAAAAACTAACTCAAAAAACATAATTTTAATTCCCCAATCAATCCTTTTTGGGATCCATTTTATTCTTTATTATTTATACCTCAAATTAATAAACTTTGAATATGAAACTTGTATATAATAATTTATAAAAAAAATACAAAATTATTTTTATAAAAGAATAATGCATAGTATGCCTACAACAAATAGAATAAAAGTCACAAAGAAAACTTTCCATGCATGTGTCTTCTCCATACAAACTCAAATTTCACCAAACTCACCTTTATTGTTCATAAAATCAAATTACCGATTTAATGAAGGTAGTTTCATTCATTTTGTAATTAAGATGCAAAATATAGCTTTCGGGTTCCAATTGTACTGTATAAATGTATACAATATACAAAACATTCATTCTTTACATTAAATATTTTTTTGTATTTTTATACACTTGTATATATTGTATATATCATAACTACAATAACAAACATAAATAAAAGCATTAAAGATATCTTAAATAAATATTATTTATTTAAAACATATATATAAAATAATCCATACAACACCTACATGTACTTATTTAAGTATACAAATATAAGTACTAAAACATAATGAAAATATGTAAATGTATAAATAAACAAGCCATAAAATAAATAAAATATTTAATTATATTATTATGTATAAAAATAACTTTAAATAAATAGAAATGCATAATATATAATGATACTTAAATAAAAATGCATAATGAATTCAGATGTAAAAATAATTAAAATTAATAATAAAATACCACATAAATTAATAAACAATTTTTATGTTTTGACTTTAATTTAAATAAATAATTTTTTTATAATATTTTATCACTTGATTTTCTTCTAGCAATCCAGTTGGGCCAATAGGAGGTCGTCGTTGGTTGACCTGTGGTCAATTGCCCCTTCCGCCGCTCTGACCTATCAGAACAGTCGCGTCCCTTCTTTTCCTTCATTTTTTCCGCATGATTCCCTCATCGAATCACCCCGTACTCTACAAGAAAAATCTTCCTAGCACCTACGTGATTCTCGTCCCACCTTTTGATTTGCTCAATCACTATCGATTCGATCAATATTCTCCTCGCAAAACCCCATTTTCCTATGTGTATAAATAAAACTTACCCACCTTTCTTTTTTATTTGGATCATCCTTTGAGGTCCATAACCCCAATGAACTCCATGGTTTGATTCCCCCTTCATGGCAGGAAGTTGAATCATCGTTCAGCAGCGTGGATAAGGTCATCACCGATGTCGAACACCGTAATGCAGAGTTTCTCTCCGGCCATGGCATCTCCGTCTCTCTTACAGAGTTGTCGATGTTTAGGTTAGGTGTATTTCTTTGCTTTTCATTTCAATATTTCCATTTTGCATTTGCTTTGTGTCTTTGTCTTTTGATTTAGCTTAGATTCCAAGATTAGATCTTCGCTGGAGCACTAGGCTCTAGCTTCAGTTCACCTGTCTACCTCCATTGTTCCAACTCATCATCATCATCATCATCACTACCTCATCCCCTTCGCTCCTACGTCATCCAACCCCTTTCCATCCAACCTGATCGCACCTTGATCGGGCGATCCGGTGCCCTTCTCTGCCACCTCGCCGGACACCTTCGCCACCCATAACCTCCACCTCATTCCACCCAATTGGTGCAGGTCAGAGCCTTCAAGGCTCCTCCTGGGATGCTATTTGATGTTGCATAAGTCCCTAGGTGTTGGTATTCTCTCCCCAACCTCCTCGCCCCCATCGATGGGGCCTGAACCTTGTCATGTCCACCTGTAGATGCGACAACACCCAGAAGTGTCCCTAACCTTTTTGCAGCTCGAAGGACCCCATGAGCGAGGAGATGGGGCAAATCTAAGAAACCTCAGTGGGCAGTTCTTCAGAGTTCGTCCAGATAGCATCTCCACCCTTCGATCAGGAGCAATCTCCAGGAAGCACAATTGTCCTTAGATCTCAAGCACCATAAACCGTCTGATCAGAACTTGATCACATAGTGGATTCTCATTGGCAAAACGGTATCATCTAATCCAGACCATCCATGCTTTAGTGATGATGCGTGGAGCAGGCCCAACTGTACTCTAACGTCTCTTCTGGGGGTATTGAATATTCAACCCTAACAAACATTATCTTCTAAGTCTAATTTCTATCTATAGCTTAATTTCGAGGTATCCCTAAAATAGTAATTTAAAACTATTTTAGTCCACAAAGATTATCTGTGAATAATCATTCCTCATTTGTCTACAATTTATTTTCCTGACCTAATGTAGGGGGTTGATATTTTAATGCAACTTTGATACAACAACTTACTAAATCGTACACCAATCTTTGGTTATGTATTGACAAAACTATACTTGTAAATCTACATTCATAAAGTATACTTTACGAGAAGATGACAACAATGTAATATCCACAACATGCGTAACTAAAAGAGGAAATAAGAAATCGATGAACGCTTTATAAAATTTTGAAAAGTTATGGACATGGACCATCAAACTGTAGATTGTTATAAGGATTAATCCCGAAATCTGATCTTGTACACAAGGCAACGACACATACATTATCTCTACATTTTGACATGTTAATTCCCCCAAAGAAATCTTCTTTTGAATTATTGGTAATCAATCATAAGATACTATTTAAAGGAAATTACCTACCACATAACGTTTCTTCAGGTTGGGACTAATTAGATGGAATAGAAGAATTGATTTACATGCATAGTGTAAGTTTAATTCTTATCCAAATTGATAATTATGGCGAGGAATTGTAACGTCCACAAAAAATATATATACGAAATACCCTTCGAAACATAATCACTTTGCATGCATTGATAATTGGTCTCGCAAGAAATCTTCAGTATATATGAAATGCTAGCAAATAATTTATAGCCTATTTATTTATTTTTTACTCGCACCAGGCTACAATATTTCCCAGGAAGAATTACACATTATCTTTTAAGCATGGGAACCAAAAGCATCTCCCTCCCCATCCACATCCAAAATGTAGGATCCCACATGACTAATTAACATGACGAGCATATTATACCCACTTAATGACCCTTAAAACATGCATGATGTGTAGTATGCACTTCTGCATTCATCATTCTATTTCTAATGATGATGAACAATAAATGCTAAAGAAACGGGAACCATGCATGTGACCTTACTACGTTGCTATTGGAGATCATGCTTAAATTAGTATGGTTGTCATATGTGTTGATACAAAATGTATGCAAAAGGTTAAATTAATATATCATGTTACCTACATGCTCATGATGCACATGTAAAATAGAAGTAATTCTACATTTCATAAAGATGGCAGTTACACTAGACCGTCATTTCTTCTCTACAGAGAAAACGTCAGGAAACATTCAACATTTCATGCTAATTATGGTCATCATTAATATCGATTAAATGATATTTATATCACACTTAAAGGATATCTCCAATTCTATCCAGGTATCTTAGATGATAGTATAGATGGAGTATAATTCGGATAACATAATATCAACAATCATATAAAGATCATGATCAAGAATCGTATGAATCTATGAGGTCTCAAGCATATGGGTGCCATAAGAAAATGTGAAAAGCCACAAAAAGGATGGATGTGAACATCATTACGAGTTTACATTCCCATGCAATCGTTGATAGGTAACTTAGTCTCTAGGTGTGACCCAAACCATCCAAGTGACAACATATATATCAAATACATCATTTATTCTAAAAACTTTTATAAAAACTATTTTGCATGTGGATTTAACAAACATATCAATTAGCCTTTTTTTATATCTTCAGGAACATGAACAACCACCATCTCCACACAAAGGGGTGGAAACCAAGAGAGACACAAAGGTCTATGGGATACATGTAAGGTGAGAAAAACACGAGTAAAAGGGGAGGGGACCGTTCCTATATGATGCTCACACATGCAACGATAAACTTCTGTTCTAAGTCATTCTTGTGCATCATCATGACCATGACAACCTCTAAAAATAGAATAAACCCTTCTTTAAGTCTGACTTGTAAACAAAACCATGAAATACATGAAGTGGGAGAGTTCATCTTACATTTCTAGTGCTAGATCCATGTAAAGGATGACGAGGGGAAGCTCCTCTCCAAAAATGATGGTGATTTGCCACCTCCGCGATGCTCTGATGGAGTTACAACAAGCTTGGAGGTGGGAGATGGTATGTGGTGGCTAGGGATTGCAAATGAGAGGAGAGAGCAACCTAATGGGTCTTTTATATTTTTAAGAATCGGGCTTGGGTGGATCTCGCTCAAATCTCCTATGACCATTTCAGACTTGATCCATTCCCACTAAAATGATCATATTTCACTCATCTGATAGCCGATTTACAAAATTTCAGATGCGTCAGATTCCTAACTACGAAACACATCCAACAAGTCATAATATGCTACAATCAGATCGAAAATGAATTTTTCATAAATTTCTTGTTGGACCATAACTATTTGATTATCATCAACTTGACCAATTTGTGGGGCTAAAATCAGGGGTTTTACATTTAGTTTTAGTATCCTATTTTGTTTACTTAGTATAATATTTTTTGGAAAATTTGCAAGTAGGGCCTGGAACTTTGTAATAATTGCTTTATACCCTTGCCAGTGAATATTAAATCAAAATGTCTAGGCATTTTGCATGTTTGTCCGCTGTATTTTTAGGAGGTGTTCTAGATTGCATTAAAACTTTCTGTAAATTGTAATTAAGTCCTTTGCAACGTTGTATTTTATTTTTATCCATTTTATTTATTTATTATTCCTTAAATTTATTAAGAAAATAAATATAAATACCTTATACTCTATTGTATGACATGTATTAAAATTAAGGTATTTATAATTTTTTCCTAATTATAAAAAATCCAAAAAATATGTCTTCTTAGTTCTTTTTAATTATTTTGCTTATTTTGAAATATAAAAATAATATAAAATATAAAAATCCTATAAAATTTGTAAACTTTAAAAATATAAAAAAAACTTTATTTTCTTTATTTTTCTTATATTTGATTGATTATAAAAATCCCAAAAATATTTTCTCATGTTTATTCATCTTTCTCTCTTTATCATTATTTATATATCTATAATTATTATCTCTATTACTATTATATTTTTACTTATAAATATAAAATCATAAAAACATTTGCATAATTAAAAAAATCTACTAAAAATCAAACACTAAAAACCACAAAAAACATCGAAAATATATAAAAAAAGGAATAACTTGTAATTAGAATTTATTAGGATTATTTAATTTAACTCCATCAATTTATATTGTTTGTTCTATGTGGTTTGACACTCTACATACTTATAAACTATACCCATATATTTTGTATAGCTAAAATAAAAATAAAATTTGAGTAACACGTTTGCATTGATTTCCCCATTCCTTATGGGTTGATTGTTGTCTGACACAATGGTCTTGTGAGCTGCCGCCTTAGCGATTGTGTTCTTGCCTTGTGAGAATACTGATTCCTTGCAAAACCCTATGTCAACACTTAGTAAGATTGTCACTGATTTTGGCAAAAAGGGGTTGTTGTCATCTCCTCTTCCTTTGTTTGATAAGCCCCTTCATTTGTAATCATTGCATCTGTTTGATATGGGTTTTGAAGCCTATGATCCGAACAAGGATTTGGCATGCTAACTTATTGGTCCTTCGAGATGTTTTCTGATTTAGGAGATCATTTATGATTCTCGAAACTTTTATTATATAGAAAATCTTCTATGATTCTAGGTATCTTTTATGATCAAGGATTAGGATACCTTCTATGAATACGAGAGGTAGCACATGTATAATAGATCCCTTAAGAATCTTGGAATTCTCTAGGAAGCCCAACACTTATGACACATCTAAAAGCACAGTGTGATCATGAAAGAACAAGTTCATTTAGGTAAACCTTGCATGTCACTATTAGAAGAAGGTGTTTCTATTAGAATACCAATATACACCGTCTTGGAAAATTCTGTTGCGAATCACAGAAGCACAAACACGATGATTCAAACATGCACAAAGACACATGGATTTACAAGATTCACCCGAAGTTGGGCTACGTCCTTAGCCAGCGACAATCGATTTTCACTATATGGTAAAGAATAATATACATAGGATACATAGAGCCACACCGAAGTTTATATAATACTCCCATACATATGGATCCCTAGTACAAATAGATCCATATGCCCGACTATGAATAGGACCATTAATAAAAAAAAGTCACGAAGGGCTTTGTCCAAACGGGAGCGCACTTGCCTCCCTGATGAATCTACGTTTCATCATCTTTATTCTATCATTTTGGCCTTAAAAACCCTAGTAAATGTGTGTAAATACGGTTAATTCATGCATTTTATCACTCATGCATTATTATGTAAAAAGTGTATAAAATACGTTTTTTAAAGCCAAAATTATAGAATAAAGAAAAGAAAAGAAAAAGAATAAAATATTATAAATATTTTATGACCCGAAATCCCGAGATCGAGGCATCTCGATGACTAGGTCGACAAGGAATAAAGTAGGGGAGATAAGGGCCAAAATACCAATAAAAATACCTTTTATTTCATTCATTCTTTATTCATTTTGGGACTTATTTTTAGTTCCACTTTTGATACCTCAAATAAAGAAACTTTGTACATGGAAGTTATAGCTAATTATGTATATAAAAATACAAAATTGATTTCACTCAAAAATAAGGTACAGATAAAAAGTTATGATCTGAATAAAATTCCAGAATCCCAACTTCCCAGACCTGTATCTCCCTATAAAAGCTCGAAACGCGTCAAAATCACTTTAATTGCATATAATTTTTAATAAATTATTTAATGAAGGTGGTCTCACATTTTACGGAGCTACGGTTTGAAAGTTGAGTTTTGGACCCCACTTGTATACTTGTACAGATTAAAATATTCATTTTATTATTTATTCATTATTCTTATATTTTTATATTTTTATAATTTTGTAAATATTATTTATAATTTATGTGTACATTAAAATCAAAATAAAAACCACAAAAAATACAAAAATAAAATACAGGTATATAGTACATAGGTATAATACCAATAAAGATACCTATAAAAAATACACATCTATTTATTTAATTATATAAAACACTTCAGAAAAATAAAATAAAAATATATTTAAGTGTATAAAAATATTTTGTAAATTTATAAAATAATACACAAAATAAATAAAATTAAATATACAAAATAAAATAATAAAATACATAGATATATATACCTATATATACCTAAAAAGGTAAATTGCATTTTCTATACCTCATAAAAATAATTAAAAATCATCATAAAATAATTTAGAAAATAACAAACATTTTTTATTTTTATAATAAAAAATTAATAAATTCACTAACTATTTTAAATGATTTAACAAAGACTTTTTCCAGGATTTTTCCTGGTTGGTCCACGTGGACCAACCAGGAGGTCTGGAGAGTTGACCGACGGGTCAACTCTCTGCCTCACTCCTGTAGCCATGTCAGAACCATGTGTTTGATCCCATTTTCACGGTTTTTTCGAGGCGATTCCTTACACCATTTCGTGTTCGCGCCTTCATGACTTTTCAAGCTCGCGCATCCATGATTCACGTCCTAGGTTCATATTGGGCGTTGGGATGCTGCATCTATTGCCACACCTCGTTCTTTGAGCCGCTCGACCACTCTTTCAAAAAGCCACTCCAAACTTCCTTCCACCTTCCAACCGTCTTTTGGCCATGTTTAGACATCCAGGTCGTTGCTAAGGATCTCCAGTGACAGAGGATCGATCCCAGCACCTCGTTGAGGTACGACGGAGGCCTGAGGCGCGTTCCAACTCCATCTCCGGCCAAGTGGCCGTGAGGTTCATCTCGGGATTTTAACCCTTGAGGTCTGCATTTTTCTTTACTTTTCTTGCATTATTTTATTCCCATTATCTTCAGGATTAGAGTACCACCTTCCATTTCAATCCACGCTCAACCAATCACCATCCGCCACCCCCTCGCCGGAGCTTGCTTCGGTGAGCATCCTTCTCGCCGTCTCTGCTGTTTTTTGCCCATTGGTGGGTCGTGGCATTTTGCCCACGACCACCCTTAACTTCCTCTTGCAGGCCAGGAACGCAAGAAGACCCTGGGGGTCATTTTCCCATTCGTCGGAGGTATATAGAAGGGCGGAGCTCCGCCGCCCTTGTGTTCGTACTACGAAGCGACTCTAACGCTTTTGAGAGCCCCAGGACCTGGAGGGGACATGCAGGAACCGCACCAGCCCGTTTTGGAGCCCCATACGCCGCGGAGGAGGCGCTGTGAGGCCGGGGAGGTTCGCCCACCACGGCATTCTTCCCTGTTCTTCATCATCATCCTTCTGTCGTTCGATCAAGGGCATTTTTCAATGTGCACAGCTACCGTTGGATCAGCAACCGCGTCAGCCGTCAGATCTTCTCGGATCGTCTAATCCCAGCCGTCATCGTCGAAGCGGCATCGGCACGTCTTGCTTCGACACGTGGCATTAATGACATTATATCCGTCGTTCGATCGCGCCTAAGGTGGGGTATTTTGCATATTTTTTCCTGCTAATTTTGTATTTAATAAACATTAGCTAAACTATCCCTTGCCATTATTATATTTTGCACATTTTGCACTAAGCCCCTCGGTGTTTGTAATATTACATTTTGCTCCCTGCCAGGTCTCATGCTCGGCGCACGTGACTTGACAATTTTGCAGGAGTACCCTCAGGAATTTTCGTATTTATTTTTAGTCCCAAAACTTTTATTTGCAGTTATAATTTTCTGGTATTTTTGCACACGAGCCCCCGTATTTGTGGAATATTACATTTGGGTCCCTCCAGGCGCGTGCTTAGCACGTACGTGGGTGGGCTTTTTGCAGTGACACCCTTGGGCTTCTGTGTTTTTGTATTTAATCCAACAAAATTTTTATTTAGTTATATATTTCTAGAAAATTTGCATGTGTGCCCCCTGGATGTTTTGTTTATTTACAGAAAAACCCCTGCTAGGAATGATTTTTCTTTCTGCTTCCTCCATTTATTTCATGCATCTCTAAATCTCAAAAAATTTCACAAAAATTACCTAGTGTTCTTGTTGCATTGTAGGTTCATGCCATTATTTTTTTGTGTTTTTATTGCATTTTAATATTTATAAAAATCAAAAACAAATATTTTCTCTACTATTTACATTATAAAATACATAAAAATTATAAAAACATATTATAAAATTCCCCCAAAAAATATGTTTTGCTTATTTTACTGTGTTTTAACTTCATTCCAAAAATCACTAAAAAATATAAAAGAAAATCCGTAAAATTATAAAAACTCTAGAAACCTTCATAAAAATCTTAAAAATTTATAAAAAAATCCTAAAAATCCAATTTTTATCTCTGAATTTTTGTTAATTTATTTTCTTTAATTTAAAATTAGGTTGAGGAATTTTGGATACTGTTTGATATTTTTAATCCTCGTTTTAATTTCAGTCTTTTATTTTGTTCACTGTTTTTAGTTTTTTTGACTTTAAAAATACCAAAAAAATTAGGAAAAATATAGAAAAATCATAAAAACATTAGAAAAATATAAAAAGCCTAAAAATATTTTATTTCTTGACTTTTCCTTATTTTTATCGATTTTTATAAATACTTTATCCCTCTCTTTCTTACTTTGTATATATATTCTATTTAAAGAAAAAGAAAATATAAAAAATATAAAATACAAAAAAATAGAAAATTAGAAATTTAAAAATCAAAATACAAAAATATAAAACAAAAAATAAAAAAAATATAGAGTTAAAAACCCACAAAAATAACATAAATAGACAAATCATCACTTTCATATTTTGTGCATTATTGCCCCGTTCTACCTGTCTGCTCCCTGTGTTCGACCTCTACACATACTTGCACCTATACACATCTTTATTACAGAGTTATAATAAATTTTAACTCCGTACTGCTTTTCATTGCTTGATTTCTGTTGTGGGTTAATTGTTGATTGATTGAGGTTTCGTGAGCGTCGCTCAGCGACACTGTGGTCCCGCCTTGTTTGGACTACTTTAGATCCTCGCAAAATCTCGATAATCAAATGGCGTCGTTGTCGGGGAGCAACAACGCTTAGTTCGGGTTTTTGCTTGCGCTTGTAATTGTTTGTCTATTTCGCAGCTTTTATTTTTGCTTATTTTATTTTCCTTATTTTTGATATATATGTTGAGATGTCTAACCTCCTCTCTTATTGACTTTGTACGAGGAACCGCGGATCGAGGGAGGCGCTCTACCCTAGGCGCCTGGGCACCCACGTGAAGCCGGCATCTGCCAGCCTAGCACCGAGGAGACGAAGAGAGATTTTTGAAGACCGAGCTCCGCCTTAGTTGTTGCATTTATTTTCTGTATTTATTTTTGTAATTTGAAGTGAGTGAGAGACCCTTTATTATTGTAATAATACAGGTACCCCGACCTTTGGACTCTCGAGCCTAATTTCCAAGTGTTTGTACACTTGGGGGCTCACCACGGTTTTCACGATTTTTCATCGTATTTTTTACTTTGTTTTCCGATTTTCGATTTTATTTATTTTTGTGTGATTGAGCCCTTAGTTGTAGGAGTTGCTTGTCGTAGCATTAGGTCCAAACACCTAATATATTTTCCCGTGCCTATAGTCTCATGTGGACTTAGTCAAATTTTGAAAAACGTGCTTCACGCTAATAGTAGCCACTCATCTTAGGGCAATTTCATCGGTCGCATTTGCATATAGATTAGGTTTCAATTCTGTTGAGCATCCTTGCATGTAGAGCGCTGGAGGCAAGGTAAGCATTTACGCTTTAGCATACATCATCATTTTGCCGCTTGCATGGCTTTTCCGCTTCTCTGCCTCTGATTTTGCCAACCCAGGTGCTAAGTAAAATTGACTCCTTGTTAGGTTTGTGCATGTCTCATTTAAAAATCCAAAAAAAAGTAATGACAAATAAAATTGGGACTGCTAACATTACTTGACCCTAAAAAACATCAAAAAGAAAAATATTATCTTGGGGCGAGTAATCTCCTCATTGTCTTCGTTTTACATTGCTCGCGTACACACTAAGGATTAGTGCCCAAATCCCATTCGACCCCTTAGTGTTTGTGCAACTTTTGGACTTCTCACCTAACTCTAAAACATACAAGATAAAAAGACCGACTTTTCGGTCTCTATTGAGTTGAGTAGGTGAATTGAGGGGTTTGTATTATTTTCATTTTTGATTGTGGTTGTTTTGTGCGTGTCCTAGATCGCTTCTGTGCACTTGCACCTTTTTTCTCACTTCTCTTGACTTGACCTTCATGCTCTCCTGATCGTTTCCTTTTGTTTTCGAGATGGACCCCTGGAGCGTTTTCTATCCGGACTTTGCGGATCCCTCGTTCACTCCAGCCGATCCACCTCCTTTTTATCAGGAGGACCCTCCTCCTACTTTTTCTGATTTTTGTACATACCCACCTCAGCCACAGTATCAGGACTTAGATTTCTACTCACCTTCACCTCCACCTATATATTATCCACCTCCACCTTCATTTCCACCTGAGACTGATCTGTTGGAGTCACCTCCCTCGATCACCATGAGTACTATCTTGAACCAGATGACAGAGCACATTAATTCGATGAATCATGATCTTGCTATCTTGAGGAAAAACCAGACTAACGCTCCATTCGTCGAGGTTACGGATTTCCTTGTGGGTGATCATGGGAGCTTGCAATCGCCCAAAATACAAAAAATTGAGAAAATTCCAAAAATGCAAAAAGATTTTGGGAGCTGCATGATCGAGTCAGACTTTGAGGAGAGGTACCATTTGCCAGACCCTTTGACCACATATCCATTCACGCCCTGTCCCACCTGTGACCTCGAGGATGCCGCTGTACAGACTGCTCTTGGCATTCCTCGTGTAGATGATGATTCCGACTTCCTCCCTTGTATGGAGGAGGTCCAAAATTCAAAAAAAATATTGACTGAACCCGAAGTGGTGGCCACCATTCATGAGATTATCCTTGCCCCACTTCAGCATGCCATGACCCAATTGTCTGCTCCTCTTCCCAAGAAGAGAAAGCGGAGGAGCAGATCTGAGTGTCATATCTTGACCATGGCCACTGCCCATGCCATCACACACCGTCCCATTACCCTTTCATCACTTGCACCATCTCTGACCATACTTGTGATCACACTCTCCTTGATGGTGGTGCTTCGATTAGCATTATACCCTTCTCGTTGGTACAATCTCTTCACTTAGGGCCTCTAAAGAAAACCAGGATGATCGCTCAGTTTGTTGATGGATCTATCAAGAGGCCGAAGGGTATCCTTGAAAACGCCGTCATTTCGATTCAGGGCATGAGCTACAATGTTGACTTTGCCGTATTGCCCATGGAGACCTTCACAGGGGAGCCCTCTCCAATCATCCTGGGACGACCATTCCTCACCTCTGCATGGGTCATTATTGACTATGGATCATGAGAGATTTGCTTCCGTCCTATTAATGAGAGCAAGGTGACCACCACCGCATCCACTACCGAGCAGAGACCTGCGCCTGTTGCACCTTTACCGATTCTAGATGACTCCGAGGCCTATGACCTATCTGATGATATTAGAAAAGTTTGCTTATTGACCGTTGATGAGACCCGAGGAATCCTCCAAAAGGGGGAAGGCTCGAAAAGCATAGACCTCGAAGTTCCTCCTCCTGGTATGTGGCGATGTGTTGATGAAATCCGCGGGATTTACGTGATTGATACCATAGAGCGGAGGGCAGACACCGAGACTAGACAGGACGAACCTGGTTTGACTACTTCCACTGATAAGTCCGTTCCTGGTCACTCAAATGTGGTTATGATTGAGGTCGGTTATGATCTTAACGCTTATTTGCAGAAATTCGGGCCTTTTGATGAAAAAGATGATCCGGGTGAGATTCTTGAGGACGAACATAGTTCGACTACTTCCACTGATGAGTTCGTTCCTTTTGATTTTGACCTGGATGACACCTCGCAGGACGACACTGACTACACTTCTTGCGATGATGATGAGTTCGTCCCATTCCACTTTGATATCAGCGAGAGACCCCCAAGGCCAGACCTAGTTGTACTTCTTCCACTCACCCGTCTGTGTCTTCACACCATAGGACCACCAAGGGCAAACCTATCCATACTACTTCTATTGACCAGTTCGTGCCTTTTCGATTTGACTCCACTGAGGGCCTTCACCATGTCGACCCTGATCAGTTAGTGTCATCTGAGGACCCCGATGTCGACCTGCACCACACTAGATCTATCACTCAGCGGTCTCACAATAAGGTTTACTTTCTACCTTTTTGATCTCGTGTACATCCACCTTTGTTGTATATTCTGTTCTGTCCATTTCTCCCGTATTGCTCGTCCACCCATTCCGTGTGTTTGACTTGCTTAGGACGTACTTTGTCCTAAGTATAGGGGGGTGGATGAGCCGAGTGTTCATCCGTCGTTTCGTTTCATTACTCTTGTTGTTGCCTATACTTAGGGCTTCTTCTACCCTAAGTATAGGGAGAGCGATGTGCACATTCTCACAATCTCTTCCCCCATCTTCTGATCTCTTTTCTTCTTTTCTTCTTTCCTTTTTCTATCTTCTTTATCTACCAATAAGGTGTCGCCCCTTGTTGACAGTTTTCTATACTTAGGATGTACTTTGTCCTAAGTATAGGGAGTGTGCACCCTGAGTTGCTTTATTTTTCGATCCTCTCCATTGTCTCCTCTTCTTGTCTATACTTAGGGATATCATACCCTAAGTATAGGGGAAGACAACTTGAGTACGATCTGTTCATTCCCACCCGTGACCCTCCCTGCTTTGTGTACAGTCTGCTATACTTAGGATTATTCGATCCTAAGTATGGGGGGACGGTCAACTTCTCATTCTTTTGATCATTCGTTCATTCTTTAGATTTTCCTATACTCAGTACGAGTATGTCTTCTCTTTTTCTCTCTGATCTATGAGGACATAGCTCAAGCTAAGTATAGGGGGGTCGTATATACTACGTATATACTTTAGCCATAACTCGTACTTTCGTATTTTTATTAATATTTATGGCTAATAATTCTTTAAAATTCATTAAAAAATAAAAAGATGCTATTATTCCTCAAATTCTTTTTGTGCTTACTGATTAATAAATCAGGTGAAAATATTTTTTGCAAAATGTTTGAAAAATAGTTTGAAAATCTTTGTGAAAAATCTTTTAAAAACTATATTTAAAACGTTTTGTTACATGTTTTCAACCTGTGTAAAAATATTTTGGTTTGTAAAGTTTATTTTCTTTGTGTGAAATAAGATGTTTGAAAAATAATTTGCAAATTGTTTGAAAAATAGTTGCAAAAATATTTTTAAAATTTTATACATACTGTTTGAAAAACCTTTGCAAAATGATTTTCAAATATGTGTACATGTTTGTAAAATGTTTGTAAAAAAATTATTTTGGACTATAGTTTTTAAAAATTGTTCGTAAAATGATTTTCAAATAAATTTGAGGAATACAGACATCACACTAAAATTCTTTATATATACCTATAAAATTGATCACTTACCCTTGTAAATTCTTAAAATCCACCTCTTGTAAATATAAGATGCATTCCCGTGTAAATATTTGTATCTAGTTTTTATCCAAAATCTTTTGTTTTCAAAAATCCCAAAAACATTTGCAAAAACTAAAATCCAAAAACATTTGAAAAATCCTTTGAAAAAACAAAAAATGCATATGCATCATCTTTTCAAAAATTTATAAAAAAGTTCAAAACTTTGAAAACTGCATCAAAAAAAATATTTCCTGCATCGCATTTGCATAGCATGAGCATTTTTTCGGATTGAGTTTGATAGTTGAACAAGTCTGAGTAAAATCTGGAGATTGGAGCTTGATTGGACCTTAAAATCTACCTTATAACAGGAACCTTATAGGAACTGGGTTTGAGGTACTTCAAGTCTAGTTGACTTAATTCTTTGAGGATCACAGGACTTGGTTCAATGGATTCTTGACTGCTTAAGTAGAGTATTTCGGAACACACGCACGACTCTTGTTGGTAATGACCTAACTTGGACACCTGCACCTTTCACATGGCTCAACTCAGTTGGAGTGGTGAGGGGATTGGATTTGCCGGTATGAGACGCACACAAGTGGAAACATTTGTCCTCCTCTAGGGAGGGAAGTGCACCCCAACCCGTTCAGTGATGAGGAATTCTAAAGACGGGAGAATGTGGGTTGCAATAAAGCTTCAAAAGAGGGATAGTCTACTGGCTCAAGAGGAAAAACTCCCTATGTAAATGCTGTTGTATATAGTATTTCAAAAAAAAGAGAAGGCAGACTTGTACAAAAATAAAATGCCTGCAAAAGTATGTGAATATGGTGTATAGAAAATAAGCAAACTTGAGTTCCAAAGCCAGATCATGTGAGTCTGCAGCTGGATGACTTGACTACACTGGTCTTGCATCCTAGGATAGGTAGCTACACTGGCTACCGTCCATTCTTCTCTTCACAACCTCCTCTTGAGCTGGTTGCCACTTGAACTTAGAAGGGAATACCCCGCTCCTTGAGGAAGGAGTTATTGGATTGAGTAATTATTGGGTTGTCATGCTGGAGAAGTCAGTCTCTTTGTCATTCTAGTTGGAGAGAGTTACTATCACTTACATTGTACGAGTCAGATTCATAGTCGTAAGGGTTTGCGTATGAGTTGAGATATTTCTGACCTGGCTATTGAGGACACTTGAATAGAGTTTTGGGATTCTTGAAGGCTGTTGGATTTCAAATCCGATTTCCATTAAGGTTCCGCCCGCACTAAAATTCCAAAGGTCCGACTTAAACTCCAAACTTTGATTTTGTAAAGACAAGTTTGATAATTAAAATCAATCCATTTTCTTCTTTTTCTTTTCTTTGTTTTCTTTTTTACACTTATTGCATAGGTGGTTGCTAGGGGCTAGCAAAGGCAAGTATAAGGGGATGATGAATCTATGTTTCATCATCTTTATTCTATCATTTTGGCCTTAAAGCCCTAGTAAATGCATGTAAATACGGTTAATTCATGCATTTTATCACTCATGCATTATTGTGTAAAAAGTGTATAAAATACGTTTTTTAAAGCCAAAACTATAGAATAAAGAAAAGAAAATAAAAAGAATAAAATATTATAAATATTTTATGACCCGAAACTCCGAGACCAAGGCATCTCGATGACTAGATCGACAAAGAATAAATTAGGGGGAGATAAGGGCCAAAATACCAATAAAAATACCTTTTATTTCATTTATTCTTTATTCATTGTAAGACCCATTTTAGTTCCACTTTTTATACCTCAAATAAAGAAACTTTATACATGAAAGTTGTAGATAATTATGTATAGAAAAATACAAAATTGATTTCACTAAAAAATAAGGTAGAGATAAAAAGTTATGATCTGAATAAAATTCCAAAATCCCAACTTCCCTAACATGTATCTCCCTAATAAAAGCTCGAAACGCGTCAAAATCACTTTTAATTTTATATAATTTTTAATAAGTTATTTAATGAAGGCATCTCGCATTTTGCGGAGCTACGGTTTGAAAGTTTAGTTTTGGACCCCACTAGTATACTTGTACTGATTAAAATATCCATTTTATTATTTATTCATTATTTTTATAATTTTATATTTTTATAATTTTGTAAATATTATTTATAATATATTTGTACATTAAAATCAGAATAAAAACCTCAAGAAAATACAAAAATAAAATACCTGTATATAGTACATAGGTATAATACCAATAAAGATACCTATAAAGAATACACATCTATTTATTTAGTTGTATAAAAATACTTCAGAAAAATAAAATAAAAATATATTTAAGTGTATAAAAATATTTTGTAAATTTATAAAATAATACACAAAATAAATAAAATTAAATATACAAAATAAAAATAAAATAATAAAATACATAGATATATATACCTATATAGACCTAAAAAGGTAACTTGCATTTTTTATACCTCATAAAAATAATTAAAAATCATCATAAAATAATTTAGAAAATAAAAAATATTTTTTATTTTATAATAAAAAATTAATAAATTCACTAACTATTTTTAAATGATTTAACAAAGATTTTTCTAGGACTTTTCCTGGTTGGTCCACATGGACCAACCAGGAGGTCTGGAGAGTTGACCAGCGGGTCAACTTTCTGACCCAATCCTGTAGCCCTGTCAGAACCATGTGTTTGACCCCATTTTCACGGTTTTTTCGAGGTGATTCCTTACACCATTTCGTGTTCGCGCCTTCATGACTTTCAAGCTCGTGCATCCATGATTCACGCCCTAGGTTCATATCGGGCGTTGGGATGCTGCATCGATCGCCACGCCTCGTTCTTTGAGCCGCTCGACCACTCTTTCAAAAAGCCACTCCAAACTTCCTTCCACCTTCGAACCGTCTTTTGGCCACGTTTAGACATCTGGGTCATTGCTAAGGATCTCCGGTAACAGAGGATCGATCCCAGCACCTCGTTGAGGTATGACGGAGGCCTGAGGCGCGTTCCAACTCCATCTCCGGCCAAGTGGCCGTGTGGTTCATCTCGGGGTTTTAACCCTTGAGGTCCGCATTTTTCTTTACTTTTCTTGCATTATTTTATTCCCCTTAGCTTCAGGATTAGAATACCACCTTCCATTTCGATCCACGCTCGACCAATAACCATCCGCCACCCCCTCGCCGGAGCTTGCTCCGACGAGCATCCTTCTCGTCGTCTCCGTTGTTTTTCGCCCATTGGTGGGTCGCGGCATTTTGCCCGCGACCGCCCTTAACTTCCTCTTGCATGTCAAGAACGCAAGAAAACCCTGGAGGTCATTTTCCCATTCGTCGGAGGTATCTGGAAGGGCGGAGCTCCGCCGCCCTCGTGTCCGTACTGCAAAGCGACTCCGGCGCTTTTGAGAGCCCCAGGACTGGAGGGGACCTATAGGAACCACACTAGCCCGTTTTGGAGCCCCATACGTCGCGGAGGAGGCGTTGCGAGGCCGGGGAAGTTTGCCCACCACAGCATTCTTCCCTGTTCTTCATCATCATCCTTCTGCCTTTCGATCAAGGGCATTCTTCCAGGTGCACAGCTACCATTGGATCGGCCCCCACGTCAGCCGTCAGATCTTCCAGGGTCGTCTAATCCCAGTCGTCGTCGTCGAAGCGACATCGGCGCGTCTTGCTTCGACACGTGGCATTAATGACATTATATCCGTCGTTCGATCACGCCTAAGGTGGGGTATTTTGCATATTTTCCCTGCTAATTTTGTATTTAATAAACAATAGCTAAACTTTCCCTTTCTGTTATTATATTTTGCACATTTTGCATTAAGCCCCCCGGTGTTTATAATATTACATTTTTCTCCCTGCCAGGTCACGTGCTCGGCGCACGTGACTTGGCAATTTTGCAGGAGTACCCCAGGGAATTTTCGTATTTATTTGTAATCCCAAAACTTTGATTTGCAGTTATAATTTTCTGGCATTTTTGCACACGAGCCCCCGTATTTGTGGAATATTACATTTGGGTCCCCCCCAGGCGCGTGCATAGCACGTGCGTGGGTGGGCTTTTTGTAGTGACACCCTTGGGCTTCTGTGTTTTTGTATTTAGTCCAACAACATTTTTATTTAGTTATATATTTCTGGAAAATTTGCATGCGTGCCCCTGGATGTTTTGCTTATTTATAGAAAAACCCCTACGAGGAATGATTTTTCTTTCTGCTTCGTCTATTTATTTCATGCATCTCTAAGGGCCTGTTTGGTTGCAGGGTTGGGCAGGGTTGGATTGGGCTGGGTTGGGATGGGTGAATAGTAATCTGTGAGGAGGAAGTACCCTTGTGAATAGTAACCAGGGTTGGGCCAACCCTGCCAAACCCTGCAACCAAACAGGCCCTAAATCTCAAAAAATTCCACAAAAATTATCTAGTGTTCCTGTTGCATTGTAGGTTCATGTCATATTTTAATTTGCATTATTGCATTTTACTATTTATAAAAATTCAAAAACAAGCATTTTCTCTACTGTTTGCATTATAAAATCCATAAAAATTATAAAACACCTTAGAAAATTCCCAAAAAATATATCTAAAAATCACTAAAAAATACAAAAGAAACCCCATAAAAATATAAAAACTCTAAAATCCTTCATAAAAATCTTAAAAATTCATGAAAAATCTTAAAAATCCAATTTTTGTCTCTGAATTTTCTCTTATTTATTTTCTTTAATTTAAAATTAGTTTGAGGAATTTTGGATACTGTTTGATATTTTTAATCCTCATTTTAATTTCAGTCTTTTATTTTGTTCACTGTTTTTAGTATTTTTGACTTTAAAAATACCAAAAAATTAGGAAAAATATAGAAAAATCACAAAAACATTAGAAAAAAATAAAAAACTTAAAAATATTTTATTTCCTGACTTTTCCTTATTTTTACCTATTTTTATAAATACCTTATCCCTCTCTTTCTTACTTTGTATATATATTCTATTTAAAGAAAAAGAAAATATAAAAATTATAAAATATAAAAAGAAAATAGAAAATTAGAAAATTAAAAAATAAAATACAAAAATATAAAACTAAAAATATAAAATTAAAAATTAAAAATCCACAAAAAAATTAGCATAAATAGACAAATCACCACTTTCACATTTTGTGCATTATTACCCCGTTCTACCTGTCTGCTCCCTGTGTTCGACCTCTACACATATTTGCACCTATACACATCTTTGTTGTAGAGTTATAATAAATTTTAACTCCGCACCACTTTTCATTGATTGATTTCTGTTGTGGGTTGATTGTTGATTGATTGAGGTTTCGTGAGCGGTCGCTCAGCGACACTGTGGTCCTGCCTTGTGTGGACTACTTTAAACCCTCGCAAAATCTCGATAATCACCCCCCTCCCCCCAAAGTCTTGTTGGGGTATAGTCGATAATAGGAGTTGCATACCACGGTTCCCCAACCTGAGTCTGATGGTTAGGATTCAAGACACATCCAAATATGGTAATTTTACAAAGAAGATAAGAGCCAAGATGTCTTTTGTAGGGATTGTGACTAACTCTCTGAGCCTAGGAAATCGGATATCTTTTATGTTGTCATCAAACTATAATATAGATGATGTTTGCCGACGATTTTTTCTTGTTTTCTCATATCCCTCGTGTAGGCCATGGTGCTCCTCCAGTCGTGGGTGTTTAACTCTCTTTCTGGGCTGTGGCAATTCTTGGACAGTGTTTGCACATTCAGCAAGAGTACCTTGTATCGATGGATATGCAACTCCCTTTTGTTTTTGACATCATGTTTACTCAGCTTTAAATGGTTTGTTTTCCTTTGCTATGCAGTTTCTATCCTATATTGATGTTGTCAAAGGTGAATTTTTTAATATTAAAACTCTGGTTTATGGTGATTGACATGGTTATTTTCTATATAGAAAAATAGTAATCGATCCTAGGGGTACCAGAAGGAAAGCCCGAACTCGATCCATTCAAAGTTAAACTAAAAATAATACCACAAAATATGCATTTTGGCATAACTTGTGCAGTTATACAATGTATATATGATTAAAAATCAGCACAAGTTACCATTTCTAAGCTTAATATGGGAGAATATTCAGAAGTTACTTTTCTGGTCTCCATGGTCGAGTACCTCTTGACTCTTGGGGCCTAATTTATGTGAAATATATCTCAGCAAAATGAATAAGCTAGCAATCCAGTATGATATGGAGAGACCACTCCTCAAAAAATATGAAAATATGGTCTCTCTTCTCCTCGTTTCTTTTCCTTCGCTGGTGAAAAAGGGACCCAAAATTATCGTAGATGCTCAAACAAACAAAACTCAAAAAACGAGTTAGAAGGTTAAATTTAAATGATAGACCACAAGATCACCGGGCAATTCCCCTTGCTGTGGACATGGAATATGATCATATATTCGTAAAAAGCATAAAAAATACAAACATACGTGTACGTAAATCACAGGTGGTGATATGCTGGTTAACAACTGATGAAATAACGTTGACGGACACTGATGTGCAAGCACGTTAACTAACTCTTGAGATATTATCAGATAAAGACGCATATGTCTTGATTCTCATAGTCGATTCATTTCATTTGTTTTAAAAAGCGCTAAACAACGGGTCAACAATATATATTTTAACATCAACAACTAAATATGAACATAATATTAGCATGCAATAAAAATCATAATCATAGTTATATAATAAAAGAATTAGAAATTATATTAAAAAGTTAGAAATTATACTAATTCAAGTAACAGAAAATGCGAATGCTGGGGGAGGAGGGGAGGGGGTGAAGAGGATCCCAATGTTGCAAATAGGGATAGTATGGATTTATTTGTATCTATTCTAATACCGTATTCATTTTACACAGATTTTGAAATTTATATTTGTATCATACCAATTCTAAAAAGAATGTTGATGGTATAATTTCTTATTTGTATATCCATTTTAATATCTATAAAAAATATAGTTATAGACCATTCTATAACCGTGTGTAATATAGTTTTATGACTCTATTAACCATTAATAAATATATAGTTATGAAATGACTAATTTAGATCCTAAACATGTATAATTATGTTAACCTATTAAGCATTCTTTAATTATTTGTATCCGTTTCATATTCATTTTATATTCGTATACCCTCAACTAATGAAGAAATCTTGACAATCCTTTTTGTATGGCAATATGACGGGAGACGGGCAACAAACTCTTTTGTATGACAATATGAAATTCAGCACAATTTTGCAGAGAAATACCACTTGTTTTTCGAGATTGATGAGAAACATGCTCAATATCATTTTATTGAATAGTAGCCTCGACTCTTTGTTGTTCGAGAAAATCCTCCCCTTCTATTGATCTTTTTTTCACAAAAAGCAGATATGAGATAAGAAATTAAACGATTCTCTAAGATTTTGAATATATAACTGCCCCGAATTCAAGTTAATTACGTTGTGTTTATTCCTCCGAGGAAGACTATTGTGCGGATCATCTACATAAGATATAAAAACTCCACATAATTGTTATACAGTGGTAATTTATGTATTATCGATTTACTTAACCATTAATACCAACTTTACGCAATATCTATTCTCATGGGAAGTATTAGCCGACATCTATGAATCGTGATTATCCATTTCAATCTCTGTATTCTTATTTAAGTATATGATTTGTGATGTTGATGCCCGCAAGACATCTATATTTTATAATAGATAAAGATACAATAATACATTTATTTGTATCTGTTACTATCTGCTTGAATCCTTTAAGTGGAGACCATAACCAAAAGAATGCCATTGCAACTACGTGAAGGTTGTCGTTCTCGCAAGACCATGATCGGGATAAAGCCACTGCAGCTACATTAAGGTTGTCGCCATGGAAAGGGATTCTTGTGGATAGAGGTCTCATTGGAGTAACACTGTACTGAAAAAAGCTGTATAGATAAATGAACAAAATGATGAGAACAAATTTTGATCAGTAATCAATATAATACACACAATTTTTCTGACCGATCATGAATTAGGTTGTATTGGATAAAAATATTAGCCATTTCGTGGGCCGCAAAATGTGTTAAACCCCAAAGAAGAATAGCAAGGAACTCATGAATACATATTGTCCGGACATCAAAACACATTGATGTAAACGTAATTACTCTCAATATTTTAAGGATGCGCATAACCATTATGTGAAACACCGTGATATTTGCGTGGTGATTAAACATTTACAGTAGCACCAAAATAAAAGCCCTTTAATCTAAGGAGCGGTCGCTATATTGGACAAAGTCAAGGAACGTACCAACTGTATTTTTTTTCTTTCCGTTTTCCTCCCCGACAATGACGTGTTACGGTCAACGAGCTTGTTCTTATATCTCCCTCCACCATAGAGTTCCACGGAAGAAAGATGATGACGCCGACGAGAACAAAGATGGTGATCGTGAGCACAGTTTCAATCTGTTTGTTATGCTGCCTTGGAAGCTTAGCAGCGCTCCAGCATTCACTTCCCGAATCTGAAAGTACGCCTGTTTCCTCAATTGCTATCTGCTTGATGTTTGATGCTTTCCACTAACAACGTCATTTTGTTTGGTTCATGGCTTTTATAACTAAACGTGGGTGTCTCCTCCCGCTTTAGTATGGAATCAATTTGAAGAAACAATTAAAAAAATCAAAAAAAGCAACCAACCGTTTGTTTTAGTTTTACGAGTTCAATTACTCTATATATAGCCATGTTGAGATATGCTTTGAAGTACCATTCATTTGTGATCGGAATACTGGATCTGATTATGATCAGCCTACCAATTAACCTATATATGTTTTATAGGGTTAAGGCATGGGTTATTAGAGAGTCTCATTTCGGGAGAGATGTACTCATGTTTACTCTTGTAGTGGAACCTTTCTTTGCTTGTGCTTTTTCCCTGCTACACCGGTGAGGTTTTTCCATGTAAAATCGTGCAATTGTTCTTCATGATTGATTGATTGTGGTTGAATACATGCTTAGATCATCTTCGACAAGCCATGCCATCATAAATCAGCTTGAATAACTTAAATACCAGAAATACTTTGTAATTTTGAAAAACAATTATTTGATCTGTGTTCGGCATTCGTTAGCTTATCAAATATTAAAATAAATTGTTATGCTTACTCGACGATGTATCAATTTTGAAAAGCATATAAATATGGATTAAAGAATGGATTCCTATGCACATTTCCCTTTTGTATTTTCAGATATCACATTCGGGATTTTTAATAGTTTAATTACATTTAGACATCTGCATAGTGACTGACCATTATGTGGCATGCCTTTGAATACCTTTAGGGGCAATTTGGTGAAGGAATAAGGAGAAAGAATAAGAAGGGTTAAGGGAGATAATACATTGTTTCTATTTGGTTGGAGGGAGATGATAAAGAGAAATAAAGAGAGATAAGTGGTAGTTGTTTGTTTTGTACTAAATCAAATATATCACAAGAAAATTTATCTTTTTTCCCCTTTGTTTCCTCTTATCAACCACTTTAAAGGAATGTGTTATTTATTTAAAATGCCATTTCCAATACGAACCAAACATTGAACTGGAAAAACTCACTCTGTCATGTTTCTTATCTGATTCTATTCCTTGCCCGATTCCATTCCAACAAAGATATCATCCATGTTCGTAATGTGTTGTATTTAAATTCAGAATTATCTTCCGATATCCCCCGTCAAGGGATGAGAAAGATCAACCACCAATAAATTATATGTCCGAGATAAGAAATACAAAGGTTTAAACCATGGTTGATTCCCCACATGAAAATGAACTCACCACAAAGTTATCTATCATGAATGAAATAGAGATTGCTTCAATCCAACAATAGAGGAACAATCTTCAAACTTCCTAAAAGGCAATGACTTTGTCACTATATTTGAATTTATTTCATTTGTGTCGATCTTTTCAGATACAAAATGCTTCTTTTATTAAACATTTCATGTCCAATGTTATGTCACATGAATTTGCTTCGACTTTGCATTAAAGATGGAGCTTTTTTTCTAAAGTGAATGGCATCATGTTTGCACGATTAATCGCACACTCATGTTGATAAAATTTGAGGTCATGCATATTTTCTTTTATCCACAACAGCTCCCCACTAGTCTCTTTCACAGTTTTGAAGTCTAAACTACCAAGAAACTACACGACCTACAAATGATATCAAGAAAACAGTCATGTAATATCTCACATGAACATCTCCCGTCAATGTGTATGGTAAAAAGAACTAATTTTTATACATCAAGATGAGGAGATAAGTTGCTTGTGCCATGAGGATATCTCAATATTCAATTATGCTACTTTAAGATTTGCTATTCTTAGATTTGAGATAAACTCGTTGATAAATCCATGACATGAGTAATATCAGGCCTTCTGATGAATCTCCATTTCATCACCTTTATTCTTTTATTTTAACCTTAATTCCCTAGCGGAATGCATGTATATCCGATTAATTTGTCAACATAATCACTTTGTAAATTGTACAAAATGATGTATAAAATATTGTATTAGTTATTGTGATTAATTTCAAAATAAAATAATAAAGGAAAAAGGAAAATAAATAAGATACCAAAGGTATTGAATGACCCTAAACCCCAAGACAGTCATCATGATGACTTGGTTGACAATGAATAAAGTAAGGGTAGATAGGACAGAAGAATTGTACATAAAATACACAAAAACTTAAAATTTTAATTCATCGATAATTATATTTTTGGACATATTTTATTTTATTATTTTACACCTCAAAGAATAAAAATCTCAACATGAATATTGTAAATAAAAATACAAAGAAAAATACAAAATTGATCATTGAAAAATAATGCACAGTGTGCACGGGACACACAAAATAAAAGGCCAAATAGAAATTTTACAGACATGTATCTTCTCCTTATAGTATAAAAATCGACCAAATTCACCTTTAATTGTATATAAAATATAATAATCTATTTAATGAAAGTGGCTTCATTTAAATTAGAGTTGAGTTGCAAATTTTAGGTCTCGGGTCCCTATCTTGCACTATACTTGTATATTATATTCAATATAGTTATTCTTTATATTTTTCATTCTCTTTTATTTTATAAAATTGCATATATTATTTAAAACACATGTCCATAATTAAAATATAATAAAACCATTAAAAATATAGGGAAAAAGGAGCCTACCTCGGCGGGTGCAGGTAACTCCCTACACCCGGCCAAATTTTTCATTATTTTTTGATTTTTTTTTGAAATGAAACCTTGTGGGATTTAGATCACCATGTATCACCATGTTGTCATTACAAATTCAACTTAATTCGAGACTTCTATCATCTCCATCAAGACTACCAAATTTTAACGGTCTCAGAATTGTTGAAATCGACCCAGTCTAGATGAACGTGTTAGGAATGTTTGTTTTGCATGAAACTTGAAACACATATTCCCCTTAACATATTAAGTAAATCTCCCCAAATTTTAATTCAAAAAAAATAGAAAAATAATCAAAAAATAGAGTGGGTGCAGGGAGTTTCCTACACCCCATGGTGCACCTGCCCCCAAAAATATAATAATATAAATAAGTTTATTGTCATACATAGATGAATTATATATGTATATACATGTATAATAAATATACATATTTATTTAAGTGTACATATACTTCAATAAAATAACACATATATATATATTTAAATAGGCTATAAATATATAAATTACGTATATTAAAAAAATTAAATACAATCAACAAATAAAATATACTATACATATGTAAATATACCAATATTTATACATATAAAAAGTAATACATAATAAATTAACTCAATAAATAAATAAAAAAACATATTAAAATACAAGATAAAATAATAATATTTTTATATCTTAACTTTTATTTAATTAATTCGTTAACTATTTTATTTTTATTTATTTATTCTTGTATACTATTTTGTCTTCTAGCGGTCTAGTTGGACCAATAGGAGCTTTCTCGCCATTGACCTTAGGTCAACTCCTCTAACATCTTCTTTAGCATGTCTCAGACCTGGTTTGTCCCCCTTCTTCTTCTTCAATTTTTTGACAATGAACCAAGGCACGAGGAGCCTCGAGCCCTTCATTTTTTTGTACATTGCATGATCCATCACCTCGACATGCTCTCATATCACTGATACGAATGCTTCATCTCCAAAAAATCTCGTGATCTTCTGAGGCTCTCCACCTATGTACAAAACCACCTCCAGATCTGCATTTCTGCCTCGTTCCCTTCCTCATCTAGGTTTTAGCCCCTCGGATCACACTCCTGGTGGTGCTGCTTGTGACAGGTGCAACGAGTCGTGATTCGTAGCGAGGAGATCCGACGTTTGAAGGTAGTTCCACCATCGCTGGAGCTTCGCTCCTGGCGGTTCTATCTCTCCGTGTCCTTGACAAGATCGTGGCCTTTTTTAATCACTTTCTATGTAATCTTTCTTTCCATCTTTTGTTTTCATCTTTTTATAGCTTGTTTTATGATCGATTTCGTGTAGGCTTAGGTAGATTAAAGCGTGTCGGAGCTCAGAGATCCGACCTTCGTCTCCACCGTTACAACACAGTTCTGACCCCCACAAGCACCCCATTACCTCGCCCTTTCATTTCTCCATATTCGCCTCACCACATCCCCCCAGATATTCACCAGATCTGGACATTGAAATTTATCTCTGCTGCCCACCGTCGAACTTCACCATCCAATTCATTTCATCCTCCACCTTCATCAATAAAATCCTAGTTCGCTTCGCCAAAGCATCACCTTTTATATCTGTAGGTCATGCGAATGGAAGACCCCATCTGAAGGGGATTAGATCCAAGAACATGACCTCCAGACTTAGTGATATGCCGAGCTACCAGGGCCCCTATGATGATACTCCATTTCATCACATTTGTTCTATCATTTTGGCCTTAAAAACTCTAGTAAATGCATGTAAATACCCTTAATTTGCATAAATTAACATTCATTCATTATTGTATAAGTATTATATAAAATACATTATTTAATGATAAAATTATAGAATAAAAAAGAATAAAAAGAATAAAATATCAAAGATATTTTATGACCCTAAACCCCGAGACCTAGGCACCTTGATGACTAGATCGATAAAGACTAAAGTAGGGAGAGATAAGAGCCATTTATATAATAAAATTCCATTTATATATTCATTATTTTTACCAGTTTGGGACCTATTTTATTTTTAACTTTGTATACTTCAAATAAAGAACCTTTGTACATGAAAGTTGTAGATAATGAATTATAGAAAAATACAAAATTGATTTCACATAAAAATAATATATAGTGCAAAAGTTACATTCTGAATAAGATTCCAAAATTCCAACTTCCCAGACCCATATCTCTCAAATAAAAAATCAAAATATATCAAAATCACCTTTAATTGTGTATAACTTTTTATAAGCTATTTAATAAGGGTGTTCATATTTTTTTGAGTTATGGTTTGAATGTTAGGTTTCTGACCCCTATTATACAGTATACCCGATTAAAATATTCATTTTATTTATTATTTATTATTTTATATTTTTATAAATGTTAAAATATTACTTATAATATGTATACATATTAAAAATAAAATAAAACCATAATGAAAACATAAAAAGAAAATAAAATACAAAATATGTAGATGAAATACCTATAACTATACTTATATAATAAATACACCTATTTATTTAGGTGCCTATAGTATATCAGAAAAATACAATAAAAAATATTTATGTGTATAAAAATAAGTTATAAATATATAAAATAATAAAATAAAATAATAAAAATCAAAAATACAAAATAAAAATAAAATACATAAAAACATAGATAAATATACCTATAATTTAACCCTAAAAATTAACTTGTAATTAAATACCTCTAAAAAATAAATAAAAATCATAATAAAATAATTTAGAAAATGATAGACATTTTTTATTTCACAACATAAAAATAATAAAATCATTTATTGTTTTGGCTGAATTTCTAATATTTTTATGGCTTCTTTTTCCTGGTCGGTCCACGTGGACCTACCATGTGGCGGGGAGGGTTGACCTCGGTCAACTCCTCTGACCCACCCTGTAGCTCTGACACCTATCGCTTCCGCCACATTTCTCGATTTTTTTGGGCTCGATTTTTTCATCCATTCGCATCGAGCCCTTGACAAGTTTTCTTCCTCGATCCATGCTCATACATGCCCGATGATTTCCTTGGGACGAGGAGCGCTGCATCACTGCCATTTTCTCGTTCGTCCCATCCATCCCACCAGCTTGTACAAAACGCCACTGATTCCTTCTTTGAATTTTTGAATCCCCTTGGTCTCGTTTTCTCTCCTCCTCTTGCACTCAGAGGATAGAAGGAGGTGATAACCCTTCTCCTTGCATGCAAGTCATCGAGGGGGCATCGCGAAATGGTGTTCAACCCATCTCCGGCCACTCGTGCCCATGAGGTACTATCTCGCGGTTAACTTTGCTAGAGGTCTTTTCCTTTATTTTTTTGTTTATATTTTAGCTCTTGTGTTCAATTCGTGCACTTGATTCGTATTTTGATCACCTTATTTCACCGTTAATCACAACCCGTAGTTTGCCCTAGACTCCGACGAACCTCCCACTTGTGCTTCGCTTGTTCTCCGACCCGCCTACCGCCTTCACTCCCTTTCCCTAACACTTCTCCACCACTGTCAACCTGTCGATCACCTCGCTCCCTTCTGGATCGAGATTTGGGTGCCCCACCTCCTTCAGCTGCCGGAGCACCTCCGCCTAGTCCACCTTCTTCCCACTTCATGCATCGAAGGGTCGAGGTAGTTTTCCCTCAACTCTCTTAACCCCTTCTTCAGCTAGAGCGAGAGCATCTCCTGGAGGTGATTTTGTACCTCACTAGAGCTATTTGGATCTCTCCTCGACTTCGTTGCCATAGGAGAGATCCAGCGAATGCTGACGCCTTTCAATGCCACCAATCGTTAGAGGACCATCAAAGGAACATTTCTGGTCATTTTGGAGCATCAAAGAGCATCGGAGGAGGAAGATCCAGCTGGAGGAAGCTCGCTCGGGCGAGGCTTCTTCCCAGTTCATCCTATGCCCTCTTCCGCCGTTGATTTTGGCCGTGTTCTTGGTGTGGCACAACAATCATTCTATCCAGACTATCCTCGACCGTGGATCTCCATCGGGAGATCTACTCTCAATCTTTGGAGGCGAATCGACAATGGTGAACACGAGAGCGCCACGTGTTTAAGTGATCAAATCTGGTTGTACACCCGCGTGCATGCTTTGGGTATTTTGCTGTCTCCTCCCAAGAAGTTTTTGTACTTAATTATTAGTATAAAAGATTTCATTTGTCATTCTTTAAGTTTTGTATAATTTGCAAAGGGACTCCATGCTTCTCATATTTACAATTTAGTCCACACCACATCATTTCACGTGCTTATGCGCGTGTGATATTTTGCAAGCGTGCCCTTGTGAGTTTGGATATTTGTATTAGGTCAAGTAACTTCTTATTTTGCATTATAAATTTTTGTGGAGATTACAAGTTGGCCCCTAGACTTTATTTTATTTACAATAATACCCATGTAGTAATGTAGTTTCTCTTTGTTGTCTCTATTTATTTTAGATATCTATTGTGCTCCAAAAAATTCCAAAAATAGTATTAAGTGCCTGACAAGTTGTAGATTTACGCTTTATTTTTGCATTTCAATTTTAGGCATTTATTTTATTTTATAAAAATAAAAAAGAGCCCTTTGTCCATGTTTACATTGGAAAAGCATAAAAAATACAAAATATTTTGAAAAATTCAAAAAAATGTTTTATATTTATTCTGATATTTTATAACTCCAAAAAAAATCCATAAAAATTCCAAAAGAAAACTCTAAAAATTTGAAAACCCTAAAAACCTATATGAAAATTTATAAAATTTTCAAAAATCCCAAAAATTATGTTTCTATTTTATAATTTTCTCTATATTGTTAAAAAATTAATTTAGAGAAATTTTTATGTTATTTGCTATTTTTCATCTCCATTTTAATTAGGCCTATTTAATTAAATCTGGATTTAGGGTATTTTAATTTAAAAAAATCTAAAAATTAGCAAAATATTCATAAAAAAACCACACTATAATAAAAATTTAATTAAATCTAGAAGAAATTTATCTCTTTTATTTTGATTATTTATATTCTTATTTATATCCATATTAATCTATATTGTATATATACTATATATAGTTATATTATATTTATAAAAAAGGAATATAAAATATGAAAAGAAAATATAAAAACAAAAATTAAATATCAAATTACAAAAATATAAACAAAAATAAATCAAAAATAAAAAACCCACAAAAAAGAAACACAAATCAAGATTTCACAGTCATTTTTGTGCATTAAATTGCCCGATCTATCTAGTTAGCTCTCTATGTTCGACCTCTGCATACTTGCACTATACACATATTTTGTAGAGTTATAATAAATTTTAACTCCACATTTATTGCACTGCTTGATTTATTGATTGTGGGTTAATTGTTTTTGAACTAGATTTCGTGCGTGGTCAACACATCGCCTGTGGTTTCGCCTTGTGAAACTGTACGACCCTGACAAAATCCAGTTCAACACCCTCCGGTGGATCCCAATCATTTTTAAGCCTTCAGCAGTTGTGGGTCCTTCCTAGGACCATTTTGAGCCTTGTGGAAGCACTCTAGGTGCCCGGACGTTGGAGATCCAACCAAGAAAATCTCGCCTAGGTGGTCCTTCAACCGTTTTTATCCAGCACCCTTCACAGCCATTAGATCAGGAGGCCCGCTCCAGACAAGCAACATCCATCCAATCGAGCCCCTTCAACATCGTCATATTCTCCTTAGAATTTAATCCTAGCGCTCCATCAGTGGAACGCCATCGCGCAACGAGGAGTCGACATGCCTCCAAGTGAGCTCATCTGCGTAGTCCGCTAGCGCGATATTTTACGGGTTATTGCATCAATACCCCTCCGTCTATTTTATTTTTGTTTCAATCCTATAATTACTTAAAGACGCTATATTTTATGTCAAATTTGTAAAGGACCCCACACTTTTTGTATATTACTTTTAGGTCCTTGTCAGCTCTGCTCACGTAGCCCCTCACATGAGTTGGCATTTTGTACTGGTATCCTTGTGGCTTTTGTAATTGCATTTTAATATTTAAAAATCAAGTTTCACTAAAAAATTGGGATTTTTACCCAACAGACCCTATAATCTTTGTCAATTACCTCTACGACCTTTGAAACATCGTAATTCCTCCCTCGACCCCATAAACTTGCCAAGTCTTACCCTATAAAACATGTAGTTAACCCCCATCCATTTACCCGTTAAAACTAACTAGATTCCGTTACATTCTTTTATATTATACCTATTTTATTTATCGAATTTACATCAATTGCCACTCCCTCTCAACCTCCTCCTTTTCCCAACCACCCAGCACCCACCACCTCCACCGCCCTCGCCCTCCTCCTTCCCAACTTCCGCCTTCCACCTTCCCGACGTCCACCTCCTCGTTCCCGACCTCTGGCCTTGCACTTCACCTCCAGGTCCTCTAGCAAGACCAGTATCAACCATTGGTGAAGCAATTTCTTCAAAGAGAAGGATACAAGGATCCTGAAAAAAACCAAGCAGGGTAACCACATTGGAAGAAGGACTTTCACTGCCAAGATCCACATTGATAATACGCTATGATCAACTAGCTTAGAGTTGGTTCTTGGCGTCCTTCAACCAATCCCACCTGCTGAACTTGATTTTCCATTGGCAGGCCTCCACAACTGCGGGAACAGTCTCCTCGTATTTTTTCACAAAATCCTCGACGGATGATTCCTCCTTGAGTAAGAACTTGCGCCCCAGGCTGGTTTCCTCTTGATCAGCCCATTGGACGTAAGCAAGTTGAGCACCGCACACCGCGGGATGATCCTCCTCTCCAGGTTCATCGTCATGATCCACGGGTACGAGCACAGGAACCCCAGGCACCGCCCCAACGTATCCCCGAAGTACCCGACCTTCTTCCTGATGGTCTCATCTGACACGTTGAGGATGGTTGGGTTCCACTTGATCATCCCGAAAGCTGCTCCTCGATCTACCCGAGCTCCTTGTACAACTCCAATTTCCTCTGGAATGTGGACCTCGACATGTAGGATAGAATGCCCAGGGCGAGCACGAAGACGGTGCCGGTGGGGCTGACGTTGAGCTTCTTGAGGTACTCCAGCACTTCAGCGAAGTTGCCTGGGGTACACGTGAGGGACCGGGGTCGAAGGAAGAGGAGCTTGAGGATCGTGGCCTCAGGGAGGCCGTGGTCCTTAAGGAGGTTGATGTTGGGCAGGAGGTTGGGGGTGAAGGGATTGTTAGTAAGTATAAGGTCGCAGAGGAGGTCCTCCTCGGAGGGGAGTATGGACTTGAGGAAGTTGACGGAGGAGACAAAGCGGTCGAGGCTCTAGCTGAGAAAGAAAGGGCTGCGGAGGAGTTGGCGAGCTCGAGCTGGAGAAGCCCTCGGTGTGGACAAAGGCGAGCTTGGGGCTGAGGCTGCTGTCGGGATTGAAGGTGAGGATCCACGGGAACCTGGCGATGATGAATTGGGAGAGATCGTCGGGGACGCCATGGTTATGGAGGGTGGTGAGGATGCGGGTGGAGTGGGCGTCCGCTGAGGAGGAGAGGAAGCGAGTGACAGGGGAAGGGAGGAGAGGTGGATCGTGCAGGGGAGGGGAGTGTGATTGGAGCTTTCGGCAGAGGAGGCGGAGCATTGTGGTGGTCCGATCGATGGTGAGGAAAGGAGGGGGTTTTGCCCAAGGAAGTACGAAGTGAAGCCCTAACATTTTTCTTTGAGTAAATTAATTAAAAGATTAAGAAGAGGAAAGAAGAAGGAACCAGGAAGAGAGGAAGTATTCCAACCGTTAGATTTTATATGGTTTGATTAACTCGATTTTAACCCACCCAAGTTAGCCCAAGTTGTATCAATTTAACGGCAGTGTCTGTGGGGTAAGACAGAGTAAGTTTACGGGGTCGAGGGAGGAATATCGATGTTTCAAAGGTCGTAGAGGTCATTGGCAAAGATTATAGGGTCTGCCTGGTAAAAATTCCTAAAAAAATTCTAATATTTTAACATGTAATTCTTGGAGTTTATTTTAATTACAAATATGCCCCTACCAGTTGTTAGATTTTTATTTTATGCATTTCTATTTTTTAAATAGCTCTTGTGCTCCAACAATTCTACAAAAATTGGAGAAAATGTTGGATTTCTTGTTTGTTCACTCTATATATTCCATTTAACATTTTGTATTCCTTTACTATTTATTAAAAATCAAAAGAACGTATTTTATTCCTTGTTTGCCTTAAAACTCCAAAAAAATATAAAACCTATTTGAGAAATTCCAAAAAAATCCTTCTATTTATTAGCTTATTTTATCACTACAAATAAAAAATCATAAAAAATATCAAAAGAAACTCTAAAAATTAGCAAACCCTTGCTAACCTAAAAACTGCAAAATATTTTCTAAAATCTCAAAAAATAGTTTTTATCCCATATTTTTATATATACTATCTACTATATATTAAAATTGATTTGGAGAAATTTTGAACCCATTCACTATTTTTCATTCTCAAATCAATTCAGCTTATTTAAATATGCATGTTTTGGACTTTTCTGATTTTTAAAATACAAAATGAGTAAATTTCCCAAAAAAACCAAAAAACATAAGCATATATGAAATTTCAATAATATTTTATTTTGATTTTTTGATTATTTATAGCTATATTTATAGTTATAGTACCTTATATAGTCTATATATCTATATATTATTATATACTTATTATTATTAATTACCATAAATACTTTATAAGTATTTTAATTCCTTTAAAAAGGGATTGTTTTTGTCTATATTTTCCAATTTATATTTATATATATTGTATTATGTATATAACCCTTATAGTATATATGTTACATTATATTACATATCTACACAGCTATATACATTATTTTATTTATTATATATAATTTTTTATTAAAAATCAGAAATTTAAAATATCAAAAAAAAGAAAAAATCCACAAAACATTGAGTATATATTGTGCATATATATACACACATATACACATTATTTGGAGATAAATAATACCTGCTACACCTATGTTTCCTGTGTTCGACACCCTACCATACTAGTGGTTCGCAAATTGGAAGTACCCTCCCTTTTTGTTGTTCTTTCTGATTCCACTATACACATTTGTTTGTATGGGTTTATAATAAATTTTGACCCATTTGTCTGGTATGATTGCTTGATTACTTTAGTTGTGGGTTGATTGTTGAATTTGTTATTCGAGCTTCACCTCGGTCACCTTATTGACTGTGGTCCCACCTTGTGTGGACCACATGACCGCTCGGCTTTGTTCGGGTAGCATTTCAAATGACGTTGTTGCTAGGGAGCAATGGATAGTATAGCATTTTTGTATATTGTGTGGACCACACGACCGCTCAACATGTGTTTTGAGTTTTTCGTCCTCATTTTTATTTTGTGTGATTGAGCCCTAGCTTAGGATTGCTTGCTCGATAGATTAAGTCCACAACCCTAATACAATGCATGTACCTATAGATTCTTGCTTGGACTTAGTCAAATTTAATTGTTGATTTTTTTTATTTGGAACTGAGCACCGTGAGAGGCTCCATACAACGCTAGCGGGACCTGTCGTGGCAAGCACCGAGGAGTCTCCAAGACTGAATTTTTGGAATTCTTATATGAGTAATTAGCATTTGGTTCTTCATGCTAATATCAACTTCTGTTCTGGGGCGATTTCATCGTCTTACATTTGCGTATAGACTCGGTTTCAATTCTGTTTGACATCATGCACGGAGACAGCTGGAAGCAAGGTGAGCATCTTCTGAACGAGCATACATCATTGATTTACGCTGGCATTGCTTTCGATCTCTTCCTCTGATTTTGATCTCCTTATGATATAAAAGGACTTTGACCACCTTAGGATTCAAAAACAATCAACAAAAGGCGATAACAAAAAATTAGGAATGCTAATCCTACTCAACCCTAAAATCAAACATAAAGGATAAATCATTGATTTAGGGAGAGTAACCCCTTCGTTCTTCACAGGTACTTTCCAGACCGAGAGAGATATGTACATTTAAGGTATAGAGCCCCCATCCTTGAACTTGTGCCTTAATCGCCTGAGTCAGCTCTTGGGCTATGTTATTGCTGGAAGCGGCTTGCCTCTGAGTATAGACGAAGTGGTCACTGTGTTTTATTAGGTTTGTTACGTCGACTAGAACACAAACACTCTAGGTGACTAAACCCCTGAGCTTGTAAAAATTTGTCTTCTCACCTAACTCTAAAATTGAAAAGATAACAGATCGAACTTTCAGGGTTTTCACTATGTTGAGTTGGCAAATTGAGGGAATTGTTTGTTGTTATTTGTGTTTGTTTGTGTGCATACTCGATCTGCTCCATGCATTTACACTTTTTTTCTTGCATATCTTGACTTAATTATCATGATCTCCCGATCCCCATCTTTTGTTTTGGATATGGCAGACTGAGTTATTTTTATCCATCTTCATGGATCTTTCTTCTTCTCCAGTCAACCCACCTCCATTTTATCAGGACTTTGCTCCTGAATTTTCGTTTTGTACATATCCACGACATCTATAGTTTCAGGCGTTGGAATTTTACTACCCTCCACTGCCATCGCCATGTCTACCATTTCACCCACCTGAGATTGAGCTATTGGAGTCACCTCTCATGGACACCGTTCTTGAGTACATGACCTGGGTAGTGGATCAAATGAAACATAAGATAGATAACCTCACAAGTATAACTAGGATCCATATTGTCGCTTCACCCTCTTGACCCATGGATTCACGAGAGGACACCTATAAGAGCTTGTAATCACCAATAAAAATGATAAAATATAAAAATACAAAAAGACAATAATGAGAGACCTAGCTGGGTCAGTTTGCGAGGAGAGGGTACCCATGCCATGTCCTTTTCCTGCACACACATTCACCAGAATTCCCACCTTCTTCACCCCAAGGATGACACTGTACAGATTGCTCTTATATATTCTTGTGTAGATGATGATTATGATCTCTTCCCTTGTATGGAAGAGAGAGTAAATCTTAAAAAATATTGACCAACCATGAAGTGATGGCAACTATTCAGGACATTATTGAAGCCCCACTTCGAAAGGCCAAGAACCAATTGTCCGTTCCTACACCTAAAAAGCAAAAGCGATGATGTAGAACCGAGCAACAACTTATCACCATGGTCACTGCCTATGCCATCACCCACTGTCTGCCCACTAGGAAAGGGGACAGTACACCCCTCATGAGATGTGACATTTTCTACCACCATTGTGATCACACTTTCCTTGACGATTATGCATCGATTAATATAACACACTTCTCTCTTGTTCAGTCTCTTAATCTTGGGGCCTCTCAAGAAAGCCATGATGATTTGTCAATTCATTGATGGATCGATAAAGAAACCGGAGGGTATTATTGAAAACGTCATCATTCAGATTCTTACGAGCTTCACAGTAGATTTTGTTATATTGCTGGTGACTCTACGATTCTCATTCTTTATTCTTTTATTTTAGCTCTTTCTTTTAGCAAAACCACCTATAAATACATGTAAATACAATAACTTAGCATTTTACATGTCCTTGTTAATAATGAATAATTAGCACATATTTTGCAAAAATAAAAAAATAAAGAGAAAAGAAAAAGAATGATGTATTTAGAATAAATACGGAGTGACTCAAATCCCAAGAGAAGGTCAAGCCTTGACTTGATTGCAAGAAGAATAAGTAGAGAGATATAAGGGTACACTATGTATTGTGCATAACACATGTACCTGTACAAATTATTTATTTTTTTGATATTTTCACACCCTTGTACATAGTTCTAATAATAGCATAAAAATAAAGTAAAAATCAGAAGATTAAAATAAAATAAAAATAAAATTCAATAACTCCTTGTACAAAAGACGCATGTATATAATGCAATAACTATTTATTCTATAACCTTCATTAATTTATAAAATCAAATAAAAATCATTTTGTATTCATAATATTGTCAAAATATTTTCAAATTATTTTAAGAATTGTGTACGTAATAGAAGCAAATAAAAATGCTTTACGAACCATGTAGATAAAAACTTTTACATTCTCTAATCCTTACTCTTGTTAGTAACAAGACATACTCCCATGTAAATATCTGCACATAATTATTTCATTAATTCTTTTATTTTCAAAAATCACTAAAAAAATTGCAAAACCAAAGCCCATAAAATTTTGCAAATTGCTTTCAAAAACTTGCAAAAAAATTACATTTTTTTTAAAATTCCATAAAAAGTTCAAAATTAGGAAATTGCTTCACAAAACTATTTTCCTACATTGCACAACATTTGCATTTTTCGGATTGATAATGATAATCGGACAAGTCTAAATAAAATCCGATGATTGGAGCTTGGTTGGACTTTAATCCACTTAATTACAGGAACCTTATAGGAATCGAAATTGAGACACTTTAGGATTGCTAAACTGAATTCTTTGAGACTAAAAGACTTGATTAGTGTAGCTTTGACTGTCTAAGTAGAGTATTCTAGAACATATGCACGACTCTTGTCGACGCTGACCTAACTTGTACACCTGCACTTTACACCTTCTCAACTCAGTTGAAGTGGTAGAGGGATGGATTTGCTGACATGAGACACAAGAGAATGGAAATAAACGAAGTCACGATTCTGTGGCCATTATGCCCCAATTCGATCCAGTAGCCATGAGATATAATGACATGATGTAGTGGGTTGCAATAATGCTTCAAAAGAGGGACACTCAACTATATCAAGAGGAAAAAGTCCTTATGCAAATGACTGTTGTATACAGAAAAATGTAAAAATAAAAAACTCCACAAAAATAAATGGGCAAAAATCAAAGAAAAATCAATACCTGTCGGAGCATGTATGTATTCAATAAGAAAGTTTGAGCTTCAAACTCAAATATGTTTGTGAGCCCACGGCCAGATGACTTGGTTACACTTGTCAAGCATCCTAGGATAGGTACCTACACTGACTACCATCCATTCTCTTCTCCACCTCCTCTTCTTGAGTCAGTTGCACTTGAACTTAAAAGGGACTACATAATGAACGAGCATAATGAGATTTTTTTTACATAATTATTGTGTTCCTAACGCTTGATCTTGGAGGGACTGCGATGCCCAACAAGTCGGGTCCGGAAATCACTGTATCGGTGCCTCTCGCAGTACTCGGATCCAATCACTCCAACTCAATCCAATCAATAATCAAAAGCCAAGGGTGTATATGTATAAGGAGATCGTACACGTGTGTGAGTTATGAAATTTATTTAACTCTACATGAAATGTGCATGAGAAAGTAGGTAAAGTATCGTCCATGGGATGAACCATGCATAGACTACAAAAATGAAACCCAACTCAAGGAATCAAGCACAAAATTGTCGGTTTCGCAAGTAACAAGTTTTATGTATTCTTGTGGGTTTTTAAGTTTTTATGATTTCTATTTGATTTTTAATTATATATATTTATGGTTTTAAATTTTACAAATGTTTTAGTTTTAATCAATAAAATATAATAATAAATAAATAGTAATAGGATAGATATATGTGAGAGACATGTAAAGAGATATAAAGAAAAGTCTTTTTGTATTTTTAAAATATAGAAAATAAAGCCAAAATACACAAAATAAAATGTTTTTGGATTTTATATATTTTCTCAATTTAGATTATTTTTTAGGGTATTGTTAAGCTATTTATGGATTTTTAGGAATTAAAAATCACAAAATAAAAGAAAAATATAGGAATTTCAGAGGGGCCAAAAATATCTATCAGATCAGAAAGGGACCCAAGTATTTTTTTCTATAAGATAACAAAACAAAGGAAATTCCAAACTTTAGAACATATTTTTTTGATTTTTCTATATTTTTATGATTTTTAAGATTTTCTGTATTTTGCAAGTTTAAGCTTTCTATTTTAACTCAGCCATGGCCGGTCCCAAGCCCGGGTAAATGAGGAGGGTTGCGTTAGGTAGCCGACAACCATCGTAAAACAGTCAGAGACAACTTCCTAAATAGTACTTTTTTTCTAAAAAATACTATTTAAGAAGTTGCCTCATGACAGTCGGATCTTTTCAACATGGATTTAAGCAAACATACAGATTTTGTTGGGGTGTTCCCTACTTGCGACGCATTGCATCGCCTGAATGCAATGAAAAATGAGCAAGGGCCGCTACATCGTATCTTGGATGTAGTTCAAAATTTGCAAGGGTTCTCGCATGAGGAACGCATGCGGGTAATTAAGCTAGTTCGGCTGCATTACCGCCCGGATGCAGTCCAAAATTTACAAGGGTTCTCGCCTAATGGATGCATGCGAGTAAAGAAGTTAGTCCAAAAGAGATTGCAACGGAAGTTGCGGATTGGTAGTTGGAATATTGGCACTTTAACTGGAAAGTTGATGGAGATAGTGGATACGATGGAAAGAAGGAAGATTCATATACTGTGTCTTCAAGAGACTAAATGGGTTGGAGAGAAAGCAAGGGAGATTGAGAAGACATGCTTTAAACTTTGGTATTCATGTAAAGATAAGGGTATAAACGGTCTTGGAATGGTTGTTCATAAGGATTTGAAGGATTGTGTGATTGAGGTGAAAAGATCCGGGGATAGAATTATTTTGCTAAAATTGGTGCTTGAAGAAGAAATTATGAATATCATCTCAGTTTATGCACCACAAATTGGTTTAGATGAAAGGACTAAACAAGCTTTTCGGGAGGATTTGGATAAGAGTCTACAAGGAATCTCACAAAGAGAGATGATTTGCATCGATGGAGATTTTAATGGACATGTGGGAAAAGATGCTTCAGGGTATGCTCGTGTTCATGGAGGACATGGTTTTGGGGATAGAAATGAAGAAGGAAAAGCCATCCTGGATTTTGCAACGGCATATGATCTTTTCATAGCAAACACTCTCTTCAAGAAGAGGGAGGAACATTTAATTACTTATAAGAGTGGGCCAACTAGAACACACACAGATTACGTTGCATTGAGGAGAAGAGATCGATTGTGTTGTAAAGACTGCAAAGTAATCCCAGGAGAGAGTTTGACAACCCAAGATCATTGGCTAGTCTTGGATGTACAAATGAAAGGGCTGGTAAAGAAAAAGAGGGTTTCTAAGATAACTAGAACTAGATGGTGAAATCTTCCACTGAAGCAAGCGAGCTTCAGGGAGAAGGTTTTAGAAGACTTATATTGTGATTGTAGCGGTAGTGCAAACGAGATGTGGGAGGCAGTAGCATCTTGTATCCGAAAGGTAGCCAAAGAGATGCTAGGCGAGTCAAAGGGAAGAGCTCCAGGTCAAAAGGAGGCTTGGTGGTGGAGTGAAGGGGTGCAAGAGAAGCTAAAAATAAAAAGAGCTTGCTTTAAAGCTTTGTCTAAGGATAAAACAGAGGAAACTGTCACAAAGTATAAAATAGCGAAGAAGGAAGCAAAGAAGGCTGTAAGCGAAGCTAAGTCAAAAGCTTATGAAGTTTTGTATAAAAATCTTGACTCTAAGGAGGGACAGAAGGATATATTCAGGTTGGCCAAAGTAAGAGAAAGAAAGACCAAAGACCTTTCTCAAGTAAGATGCATTAAGGACGAGGAAGGTCGTGTGCTTGTTACTCGGAAGGATATAAAGACTAGGTAGGAGCAGTACTTCCATAAACTTTTCATTGGGGAAGGAAATATAGAGATCACTTTGGGTGATCTAGCTTGTAGTGAAAGTTACTTGAATCGTGCAAGCTATAGACGGATACAAAGAAAGGAAGTAGAGGAGGCTTTGAAGGTTATGAGACCCGGGAAAGGTGTAGGACCGGATGACATCCCTGTAGAAGTATGGAGAGTTTTAGGTGAGCGTGGTTTGACTTGGCTTACGAATCTATTCAATGTTATTTAACGAAGCAAGAAAATGCCTGAAGATTGGAGGAGGAGTATCGTAGTGCCTCTTTATAAGAATAAATGAGACATTCAAAATTGTTCAAATTATAGAGGTATCAAGATGATGAGTCACACTATGAAAATTTGAGAATGTGTGATCGAAAGAAGGTTGAGGCAAGTTTCCAACGTAAAAGAAAACCAATTCGGATTCATGCCAGGTCACTCAACGATTGAAGCCATCCATTTGCTTAGGAGAACAATGGAGATTTATAGAGCTAAAAGGAAGAACCTCCACATGATCTTTATTGATTTTGAGAAGGCTTATGATTCTGTCCCACGAGAGATATTGTGGAGAGTGTTGGAGAGGAGACAAGTACCTGTCCTATATATTAACCTCATAAAGGACATGTATGATAGGGCTTTATCTTGTGTAAGGACCCCGTCTGGGAAGACTGGATATTTTGACATCAACATTGGTTTACATCAAGGTTCTGCTTTGAGTCTATTTCTTTTTACTTTGATTATGGACAAGTTGACAAGTCACATTCAGGATGAGTTACCTTGGTGTATGTTATTTCCTGATGATATTGTGTTAATTGACGAGACTAGAGATGGAGTAAATGAGAAGCTTGAGGTCTGGAGACATGAGTTCGAGACTAAAGGATTTTGTATAAGTAGGGCCAAGACGGAATATATGGAGTGCACCTTTGATGGAAGCAATGGTGAAGGAATCGAGGTGAAGATTGGTGACGATAACATTCAGAAGAGAGATTCCTTTAGATATCTGGGATCTATTCTGTAACATGATGGGGAAATTAAAGGAGATGTTACTAATAGAATAAATGCCAGCTGGCTAAAGTGGAGAGGAGCCTCTGCTGTTCTCTGTGATAAGAAAATTCCTTTAAAAATTAAAGAAAAGTTTTACAAAGCAGACGTGAGACCTGCTATGCTTTATGGATCCGAATGTTGGCCTGTGAACCATAAACATGTGCAAAGAATAAATGTAGCAGAAATGAAAATGTTAAGGTGGATGTGTGGACACACACGTAAAGATCGGATTCGGAATGATGTAATCAGAAAGAAAGTTGGTATAGCTCCGATCGAGGATAAGATGCGAGAAAATCGCTTAAAATGGTTTGGACATTTGCAAAGAAGATCAGCTGATGCACCAGTTAGGAGATGCGAGTGTTGGGATGTTGAGCCGGCTAAGAGAGGGCGAGGACGACCCAAGAAGTGTTGGAAAGAGACCATACGAAGGGATCTTAGTTTTGTGGATATAAGCATGGGATTGACTCAAGATAGATCTGAATGGAGGCGAAGAATCCATGTAGCCGACCCTACTTAATTGTGGGAAAAGGCATTGTTGTTGTTGTTAAGCTTTCTATTTTATATTTTTTAATGAATTTTGGATATGTGATAGTATACAGTAAAATACACCTACCCTATTTTTTTGTAATTTTTAGATTTATATTTAAATTTGTATGATTTTTATTAGTTAAAATAATAAATATGGTTAGTTTACAATTGTCTAATTAGGAAAGTAAGATTAAATACCTTAATAAAAATATTTCTGATATAATGTCATATAAGGAATTCAAAATAAATTTCCTAAAATTTTGGGAGCTAATTAGGTAATCAATACAATCACAACAAAAAAACAATTAAATACAATGCATATATACTATTTTGCAATTCCAAAAACCTTAAGCATTCATTTTAAAGAAATAAGCAAAGGCCAGGGGCTTAGACTCAATTTTTCCAGTTAACTTTTCAATATAAAATGCTTGGTAGGGGCATATATGCAAATAACCAAAGATCTAGGGATATCCAAGCAAATTTACCAATAAAATATTATTTCAAATTAAACTGATAGGGGCTATTTTGCAATTTCCAAAAATACTTTCAATATTTCCAAGCAAGTCCATAGAAAAGCATATGACGAAATGTGCAATTAAGCCACAAAACCTTTACGTGGGACCACACGTGAGGTGATGTGGCATGGACTAAAAATCAAATAGCAAACACTCTAGGGTTTCCATATGCAATTATCCAAAAGTTTTTGAACTACAATTAAAAGTTACAAAGAGTAAATAACTAAAATGTGAGTGAAATAAATGCAAAATACCCTCAATCACACGTTGGGGAATGTTTGGAATCCATCAACTTGAACACATGGTGCATATCCAACGATCCATACCACTTTGTCGCTTGATGGCACAGATTAGATCTTTCTGCCAGATTTGCTGGTAGAAATGGCCTTCATTGGACGACTGCTTAAGAATCTGGGCGGCTGCTCTTCATCGGACGATTGTTGAAGGCTCTAGAAGAATGGTTGAAGAACAAGCAACACCCGTCTTTCAACTAAAAATCATGCATAACTCCAATCGTCATCTGAATGGATGACGAGATGGAAAACTTCTTGGGATGACGCCAAAGCTACTGACGGTCGAAAGAAGTTCCAGGACCCCCCACAGAGGGTCCTGGAGGTTAGAGAAGAAGGAGGACCTGGGGCATATCGTTTTAGTACCTAGGACCCCTCAGGTAGGGTCTTTTGAAGCTTTATCCTGCATAGTTGGAACTAGGGCATGGAAGTGAAGCTTCCAGGTCTAAAAGGGAGCATGATCAGGCTATGGAAGAGCTAGAGCGGTTGGTCTCCAGCGAGGCGATGGAGGGAAACCCGTCGAACCCGATCTTTGCAAGATCATGGTGGTTGAAGTGTTTTGGGAAGTTGAGAAGCGGAGTAGAAGCTAACGGAGGTGGAAGGGAAGGCAGGGCAAACGTGTATGAACGAGGATAGGTTTCAGAGCTCTTAGATCCGGTGACGATCTCTTTTTGGAATTTAGATAGATTTAAGCAAATAAAATGAATTTGAAGTAGATCTACACTACTATTATGCCAAGAAATGAGATGCAAGAGAAATGAGAATCTCTCCACAGTCGGAGACCAGGGAGCAGAGTGCCACCCAGAGGTGAATTCGATGAAGGGTGGACACACATCCTCCTCCTTCGTCCTCGCCCGAGAACAAATCGTCCAACCTTTATGTTACTAAGGCGAAGCACTCTAGGGGTTCCGGGGGGTTAGGGAGACGATGAGTGATCAACAGATCAAAGGAGGAGGTCATAGCTTATTTATAGCCGACTGGAAAAGGTGGAAAAGTGAGCTAGGGTTTTGGCCGATTGGATCAACAAAAATCGCCTCTTGTTGATCCACATGCAGGAGGGTGATTATATCTCTAGATTTCAAAAAAATCAGTCCCAAGTGGGCTATGGAGTTCACATGATTAAAGGGGAGAAGTCGGTTGCCCGACAATTCTGGCAGGTCGCAGAGGGGAGGGGTCTGTTGACTCAAGGTCAAGAGCTGTGGCTCAAAATTGGGCCATATCAGCACCAACTAGGTGCTAGACGACAAAGCAGACAAAAAATAAAAGAATAATAAAATGGAAAAAATGATTTTATTTTAAAAAACTTAAAATATGAAATATGTTACATTATTAATAAGTTATTTTCTGGTTAATTTTATTTATTTTTATAATGATATTTGTTAAGTTTTGCTTTTTACTTGTAATTTATAGATATAAATACCTATATCAACCCTATTTATTTTTATTTTGATATATAATTTATTATTTAACATACATATATTTTAAATCTACATTATAATTAATTGCACATAAACATATTGTCTTTGATTTTTCTAAAGTTATTTATGTACTTAAATAAATATATAAACAAATAGTATAAGTATTTAATAGGAATATTTACCTATGTAGTAAAGTACAATATTTGTTTTAGTATATTTTTAATGATTTTATTTTACTTTTATAAAAATAATAATGTTAACAATATAGAGAATAAATATAATATATATATTGCACAATGAGGGCCTGAAAGCCAACTTCTGTATCTTAACTCCAAATTAAAAGAAAGCCTTCATTAAAAAGCTTATTAAACGTTATATACAATTAAATGTGATTTTGATGCATTTTGAGACTGTATGGAGAAGATACAAGACTAAGAAGTTTTCTTTACAGCTTTTTTTCTGTACCCCGGGTACATTGTGCATTGTTTTTACATGAAATAAATTTTGTCTTTTTATTTATATTTTTATCTACTAGTTTCATGTTCAGAGTTTATTGATTTGATGTATAAATAATAAATAATAAAATGGGTCCCAAAATCAATATATTGACAAAAGAATTAGGGTTTTTATTGCTTGTTTTTATGTGGTTTTTCTGCCCTATCCCCCCTACTTTTTTCTTTGTCAACCAAGTGAAGGTTTGACTTGGTCTCGGAGGTTAGGGTCAGTCAATGTCTAGGACACTTCCTTTAATTTTTTTCTTTTATTTATTACTTTATTTTAGAGTTTACATACAAGTATCTAAGTATCTATGAATAGTATAGAGATCAATATACATGTGTTAAGTCTGGTATATTATTAATATTTACATGCATTTATCTAGGGGATAAAGTCTAAAATGAATTAATAAATAGGCATGAATGGAAATTCATCTATACCCCGCTCCTAGAGGAAAGAGTTATTGAATTCGAGAATTAGGGTCACCATATTGAAGAAGCTTGACTTGTATCGCTTCAACCGAGAGGAGCTGCATTTCACTGACACCATACAAGATAAACTCATAGTCATAAGAGACTATGTATGACATTGACTTGTTCTGACCTGGCTCTTGAGGAGACTTGGGCAAAGTTTTATGGATTCTCAAAGGATGTTGTGTTTCAAGGCCGGTCCCCAATAAGGTTCTAACCAAACCAAATATACGACTTAGATCGAAAATTGATTTTGTGAGGACAAGTTTAAAAGTTAAAATCAATCCAAGTTCTTTATTCTTTCTGCACTTATAGGTATAAGTGTTTGCTAGGGACTAGCAAATGTAAGTATAGGGAGTGATAAATCTCATTATTATCACCTTTATTCTTTCATTTTTGGCCTTAAATCCATATATGGATACATGTATATCCCATTAATTTATCAAAATAAACACTTTATAAATTGTACATAATAGTGTATTATTTATTGTATTTAATTCAAAATGAAAAGAATAAAGGAAGAAAAGAAAAAGAAATGAGATATAAAAGGGATTGAATGACCCTAGACCTTGAGACTCGGTCATCATGATGAATTGGTCGACAAGGAATAAAGTAGCGGGAGATAGGGCAGAATAATTATACATAAAATACATAAAAAACCAAATTTTTAATTCATCCACAATTGTATATTGGGTGTTATTATATTTTATTATTTTGACATCTCAAATAACAAAACCCTTGACATAAATATTATAAATAAAAATACAAAGAAAAATACAAAATTGATTTCAGTGAAAAATAATGCACTGTATGCCCGAGACACATAAAATAAAAAGCCAAAATAAAAACTTTGCAAGCTTATCTTCTCCATACTATATCAAAATTGACCAAACTCACTTTTAATTGTATGTAATATGTAATAAACTATTTAATGAATGTGGTTTCATTCATTTTGGAGTTAGATTCAAAATTTAGGTCTTGGGTCCCATATGTGCACTATACATGTATATTATATTCAATATATATTAATTCTTTATTTTTTTTCATTTTCTTTCATTTTTTTATAAAAAGTGTATATATTATTTAAAACACATGTCCATAATTAAAATAAAGTGAAACCATTAAAAATACAATAAAATAAACAAGTCTATTATCATACATTGATGAATTATATTTGTATATACTTATATAATAAACATATATATTTATTTAAGCGTACATATAACTTCAGAAAAAAATCATAAAAATATATTTATATGTATAAAAATAAGTTATAAATATATAACTTATGTAAGTAAACAATAACATTTAAAATATAAATTAGAAATAAAATATATTATACATTTATAAATATACTTGTATTTGTACATATAAAAAGTAATACATAATAAATTAACTCAAAAAAAAATAAAAATCATAATAAAATATTGAATAAAATAATAAACATGTTTTAAATTTTATTTAATTAATTCATTTACTATTTTATTTTTATTTATTACATCTTTTTATAATGTTTTATCTTTCAAGTTGTCCAATTGGATCAATAAGAGCTCTCTCGCCATTGACCCTAGGTCAACTCCTTTGACCTCTTCTTAAGCCCGTGTCAAAACATGGCTTATCCCCCATTCTTCTCCAATTTCAGCAATGAACTAAGGCTCGATGAGCCTCAAGCCCTTCACTTTTTTATACACCGCATGATCCATCACCTTTCCGTGCTCTCAGATCACTGATACGAAAGCTTCATCTCGGAAAATCTCGTGATCTTCTGAAGATCTCCACATGTGTATAAACCACCTCAAGATTTGCATATTTGCCCCGTTCCATTTCTCATCTAGGTTTTAGCCCCTCAGATCACACTTTTTGGTGGTGATGCTTATGACAAGAGCAACGAGCCGTGGTTCACAACGAGGAGAACCGACGTTTGAAGGTGGTTCCACCATCACCGGAGATCTGCTCCTGGAGGTTCTGTCTTTCCATGTCCAAGACAGGACCGAGGCCTTTTTAATCTCTTTACATGTAATCTTTCTTTTCATTTTTCGTTTTCAACTTTTTATTGCTTATTTTATTGTCAATTTTGCATAGGATTAGGTAGACGAAAGAACGCCAAAGCTCAGAGCTCCAACCTTTGTCTCCATTATCACAATCCCAGTTCCGACCCCCACAAGCACCCCATTACCTCACCCTTCCATTTGACCATCGTTCACCTCACCCCCTAGATCTTCACCAGATCTGGACATTGAAGTCTACCTCCATCGGACTTTCCTATACACTTCGTTTCACCCTCCACCTTCACCAATAAAAAGCCCAACCCGCTTCTCTAGATCATCACCTTTTATATCTGTCGGTCATGCAGCTAGAAGACCCCATCTGAAGGGGATTTGGTCCAAGAGCAAGGCCTCCAGGCCTCAGTGGTCCGTCAGTCTACCGGCCCCTCTGATGGGTCTCGATCATTTTTGAAGCCTTCGACAACTGTGGGTCCTTCCCAGGACCATTTGGAGCCTTGTGGGAGCACTCTTGGTGCCCAGACATAGGGCCAGAGAAAGCTCACCTAGGCGGGACTTCAACCATGTTCGTCTTGTACCCCTCACAGCCATTAGATCCGGAGGTCCACTTCAAGAAAGCATCTTCCGTCTAATGAGCCCCATCAGCATCATCAGATCCGCCCTAGGATCTAATCCCAGCTCCATTGACGAAATGACATCGTGCAATGAGGAGTCAACACGCGTCTCAGTTAGCTCATACGCGTTGTCCGCTCGTGCGATATTTTGGGGTAATTGCATCAATACCCTTTTGCCTATTTTTTTTCATTTTATTCTTGTAATTATTTAAGGACGCCTTATATTTTGTGTAAAATTTGCAAAAGGACCCCCTCATTTTCTGTATAGTGCTTTTAGGTCCTTGCTAACTCAGCTCACGTGGGCCCTATGTGAGGTGGGCATTTTACGTTGGTTCCCTTTCGACTTTCGTAATTACATTTTAATATTTAAAAACCAAGTTTCAGTACAAAGTTTTTGGTATTTTTGCATGTAGCCCCTTGAAGTTTAGTTTAATTACAAATATACCCATACCAACTGATTGATTTTTATTTTGTGCATTTCTAAAAATAGCTCTCATGCTCCAAAAAATCTGCAAAAATAAAAGAAAATGCATGATGCCTTGGTTGTTCGTGCTATATATTCCATTTAGCATTTTGCATGTCTTTAAAAGAGCATATTTTATTCCCTATTTAACTTAAATATCCTAAAAATATATAAAACCTCTTTGAAAAATTCCGAAAAATTGCATGCTATTTATTAGCCTGTTTTATCATCAGAGACCAACAATCACAAAAAATATCAAAAGAAAAAAAATAGTAAACCGTTGCTAATCCTAAAAATTTCAAAGTATTTTCTAAAATCATAAAAAAAATCAGTTTCTACCCCATATTTTTATATATATTATCTACTATATATTAAAATTGATTTGGAGAAATTTTGAGGCCATTTGCTATTTTTAATTCTCAAATCAATTCATCTTATTTAAATACTTCCTATTTGGACTTTTTCTGATTTTTAAAATACAAAAAAATTAGTAAAAAATCATAGAAAATAAAAAACATATTTAAAAAATATAAAAATATTTTATTTTGAAAATGTTGACTATTTATAGTTATATTTATTGTTATAATACCCTATATTATGTATATTATTATATATACTTATTATTATTAATTACTATAAAGACCTTATAAATAATTTAAATCCTTAGAAAAATAAAATGGAATGTTTCTGTCTTTATTTTCTGATATATATTATATATTATATATTATATATTATATATAACCCTTATAGTATACATATTACATTATATTACATATCTACATACCTATACACATACATACACACACACACATATAATTTGTATATTAAAATATTAATTAAAAATTAGAAAATTTAAAATTTTAAAAATATATAGAAAATAAAAAAAATTAAAAAACCCCACAAAAACATTGAATACATATTGTGCACATACATACTCACATTATTTAGAGATAAATAATACCTGCTACATCCCTTGTTCCCAGTGTTCTACATCCCTTGTTCCCAGTGTTCGACACCCTACCATACTTTTCCACTATATACACTTGTTTGTATGGTTTTACAATAAAATTTGACACATCTCTAATTTGATTGTTTGATTACTTTAATTGTGGGTCGTTTGTTGAATTTGTTATTCGAGTTTCACGTCGGTCACCTCAACAACTGTGGTCCCGCCTTGTGTAGACTACACAACTGCTCCGCTCTGTTCGGATGGCATTTCACCTACATATTGTATCATACATCAATCTACTTATACACAAGGCATAGGGAAATTATGCATAGCAATCAATTTGAAGAATCTCCAACATAGATGCTAACAAGGCTTCACTTTGTCCATGTGGAAAATCTTCAAAGCACCTTTCTGAATGTAGTTCTCTTGTGACACCCATAACCTCTTTGATTTTTCATCACTTGTAATATTTATATCCAAGATTTGAGTTGGTCTCAAGTATTTCATAAAATAACACTTAACTCCATTTTCAAGCTTGTCATGTGTTTCCTTCCAAGATCATCACATCAAGTAAGACTATCTTTACATTCATTTGTTCTATCGTTAAAAGCTTGCTTGCTAAGCTGATAACAACTCTAACATGAGACATCTTGCTTTCATAGGAGAAAATATCATCGGAGTCAACCCCTTTTTCTCTTATTGAACCAATTTACAACCAATATAATTTTGTATATGGGGCTTGGACTTTGGACTTTTTCATCATGCTTCACTGGATAAACTTATTTGTATCCCAGAAACATCTTGCTTTGAAATAGTTGTACAAGGTGAAAGGTGCAGTGGTCACGAAGAGATTGCATCTCATCTTTCCTAACCTCCGTCCACTTCTCTTTGTGTGTACATGCATTAGTGTATAATTATAATATTTGAGGAGATTGGAACGAGATTAACAATACTTACATGTGGAAAGTATTTAGCCCCTTTTACCTATTCAGCATTTGGTGGGTACAGTGTCAGCCCTCCGCGCCATAGCCTCCAAACTGGAAATAAGCCCCAAGGTATGGAACTTCAATGTGAACCCATGCAGCAAGACAAGTGGTTGGATAAGCTCACCGCCCTCAGTGAATATCCAAACCAACACTGCCATCAGCAATCTCACCTGTGGCCACCGCGATCCAACAACCAATATCAGCCATGTTGTCAGCATGTGAGTACTCACGTTCCATCGTTCATGTTATCTTATTGATGCTATTGCTGATAGCTTTATGAGAGAATTCGTGGTGCTTCTTTATCCAGAATCCTCAAGTCCATGAATCTCACCGGAGTGCTCCCGGAGGAGTTTGCCAATCTTACCCACCTTGAGAATTTGTGGGTGGCTGTTCATTTTCTGTCGATGGCTCTGTTAGTGCGTGCCGACTGTTTGATGAAATGCTTCTGTGATGGCTGACAGGGACCTCTCACGGAACGTACTTTCAGGGACCATTCCAGTCGCATGGCGATCGCTTCGCCTCTTTAATTTGTGAGAAAATTATATTACATTCGTTGGGTTGTCCAGTCTCTGATTCGTTGAGGCATCTGTGTGAATTGAGCGGGCTTTTCACTTTTCTTTTTTATTTTTTTTAGAAGTCTACTTGGTAATCGAGTATCTGGGGAGATACCTCACGAGATTGGAGAGATCAGTACACTTAACCTATTGTAAGCCTCTTCTAACGTCTGTTTTAAGCCACTTCTTGTTATATTGGAGTTATCGTCGTGAATTGTAACATGGGAAGCTATATTTTGTGAAGGTCTTTGGAAGACAACTTACTTGAAGGGAGTATTCCCCCGTCATTGGGTCGCTTGACAAACCTGGCTAGATTGTAAGTGTCTGCTTGTTTGGATACGTATCCTTCCTTCTTGGCTCTCGCTTGTTCAGTGATGATCTTGAAAACAGGCTCCTGTCTGCTAATGACTTGACTGGAGAGCTACCTGAGGCTATGGGAAATCTTAGAAGCTTGACAGACTTGTAAGTCATTTATATTTTCGACTCTTATTTTTTATTTGAACCGATGTAGTAAGCATAATACTCAGTAGTTATCAGGACAATTATTAAACAAAACATTACGAAGTGTATGTTTTCTCTGATTCTAATCTTGAGACCTCCTAAATAGGAGCTATTGTATTTGGTAAATCGAAAAAAGTTATTGCTTTTGCTCTACTCTCCGTCCATGAATTTCTTTATTCCATAATTTTGTGCATTCTCGGCTGAGTTCCAACAAATAGGATGACTTTGAAACTCGGAGAAAAATTCTCTCGTTGACTCTCCTTCCCATTGTCCTAGTAACAATTTTAGATGTTATTCCAGAATTCATTCACATTTCACAACAACAACAAAGCCTTTTTCCACAATAATTCATTCACATTTGTTTTATATATTTCTTACATATCCACATTCTATCTTTTTTTTTTTTGCATTTTTAGTTATGTTATTGTTATTCTCATTTTTAAAGAACGGAGAACAGGAATTGCTCCGAATTTGCTCACAATTGAATTGGTATATTTATTCCTGATCCTCATTGCATTTCACATTTGCACTTTAAGTATGCCACTTATTTGAGTTTTTATCATGGACAATGACGCGAAGTTGCAACTTGGGTTCTGTTTCAATCAACACAAGCAATCAAGAAAATCTAACGCAGTTATACATTTGCAGTCGGATTGATGGCACTTCCATATCAGGAAAGATTCCAGCATTCTTAGGAAACTGGACACTTCTTGGGAGATTGTTAGTTTTGCTACATCTTGTTTAATCACTTGCATATTATTGTCTAGGCATTTTGTAGCGCATATTTTATGCAGAGGTGCATAGTATTGTTTAAATCTAGGGATCTGCAAGGGACATCGTTAGAAGGACCATTCCCTCCAACATTATCTAACTTGAAGAACTTACGGGAATTGTAAGCAACTTTCGGTCATCATGTGGAGGCTGATTGATTCATCATGCTGGGTGACATTTGTCTTTTCTTACAGAAGGGTGTCCGATTTTAAAGGAGATGGGACTTTTCCACCAATTGAGGGAATGAATCTCCAGACCCTGTAAGTATATATTTTCTTTGACCATACCTATTGTCTTCCCATGTTTGTGTCTTCTTTCTTTTCTTGTCATCCTTCCTTTCATGCTTGCATACATAATTTAACCAGCTACCCCAAAGGGCAGTCTGCCATGGGACAAACTAGCACCCATCTGATTTTTTTAACAAACTTGCACTTGTTCTTTGTATGTGAAGATGTTAGCCCTTGTGGGAAGAGAATATAAGGGGAATTTTCAAGATAGTTTTTTTCTAGAAACAAACACGCAACTATAGAGAACACATTGATTTATGTGGAAAAGTCTTTGTAATGGAAGGAAAAATACACCAGGGGAAGATGATTAGGGTTTTATGTGTGGATACCTGTAAGATAGAACTGATACTAGAGGGAGTGGGCAAATACTAGTTGTAACAAATATGACCAAATAAAATAATCAATCACAACAATCACAAATAGAGAAGGTAAACCACAAAATCATACACATGCATGAGTATTTTACATGAAAACCCAACTGGTTGAAAACTATGCCCTAAGTTCTCGACACATGATTCTTAATCAATCTTGCTAATCAACTACCCGCTATAAGAGTTAGTTATCATAAATAACTCAACCATTTACAAGTTTTTGGATCAAACACCAAAATATTTTACAGCCTTGGATCAAACATCAAAGTTCACTATGCTTTGGATTAAACACCAAATTCTTCTCCTTCGGACCATGAACATCAAAATGGCATCAGATCTTCATAGATGAAACATGAAAGCTTAGACTTTCCTGGATCAAACACAACAAGGACCATCGGACTTAAATCCGAATCAAACACCAAGGGAACCTGTAAACTTGGATTAAACGCCAAGTCTTCCTGATATTTGGGAGGAAACTGGAATTCAGTGGCTTAATGTGGAAAGCGCCGAGGAATTTTGGGCATCGATTAGAGTGGTCGGCGACAATTCTCAGGATGATGTCTCCACGGTATACCCGCTCCTATGGTCAATCTGGTGTGCGAGGAACGTAAACATCTTCAGGGGGGCAACATTTCTATCTCGAAAATGTTTTGGGTCATTTTAGAACATTGGTGACTGACGAAACTCGATTTCATCATCTTAATTCGCATTTTTTAACCCCCTTGCTTAAATGTGTGTCAATAAAAACCAGATAAAGTCTAGTAATTATCAGAGTCTTGAATAGATTAAAAATAAAAAAAATGTCAAAATTAAAAATCGTGGTGTTTTTAGCCTTAAAATTACCCTCAAAAATATTTTGTGGCTTCAAACGACCTCATCTCCGTTTTTGGTCAACATGAAACTTGTAGATCTCATCGAGATCTACAACTTTCATGTTTTGAGTTTTTCTAAATTCAGCCATTTGCCCCTTCATATTTCAAATTCTTCTTTCAAATTATCTGATTGGGCCACGTGGCTCCTTCTGGTTGAGCCACGTGGCCCGGTCCCATTGCCCTATCCGCCCTCTCTTTCGGCCGTTGGATCTCTTCTTGATCCAACGGCCCTGCTATCTCCATGATCCCCGCCGTCCGATCATTCCCCAGAGTCCATCTCCACCGCCCATTGGCGCCTTGATATCCGCCCTCCACGTGGTGCTTTGGGCGCCATTCGATCGCGCCCTAGTCCCTCCATCTCAGCCGCTCCCTTCACCTATATCATATACCGTACGATCGTCTTCCATCTCAGATCTGGGCCACCCGTTAGCGCTGAGTTCTCAACCCAACACCTGGCGCGCCATTCACCCGTCGATCGCAACCCATCGATCTGATCCGAACCGTCCCAACGCGCCTCCACCAAAGCCGTTGGATCTCGTAATCCAACGGTCCGGGCCTCGTCTTCCACCTCCCGCAACCTCCGCCCGAGCCCCGCGCCTCTCTGACCTCCTTCCCCCTTCTAATTTTAGTCGCTCCGTCTCGCTCCATGTCCACGATCTAACACCGGGACCACGTAGCCCTCACATCCCCTACCCTCGCGCAACACCTATCCACGTCTCCCCTCCTCTCCTCCGGTCAGCATCCACCCATGAAACCCACTACTCCATCGCCATCTCCCGACTATAAATAAGTCGCCTCCCCCCATATCTTCTTTGTCCACCAACCAAGGGGCTGAGGCCCAACCCTCCTTCTCCTCCCTGTGACAAGAGGAGGAGCTAGGATCGAGCGACGACGACCCAGAACTCCGGTGAGACCCATGGCCGTCCCCGACAATCACCGGGCTCCTCCGGGCGCCTCAAGCTCGCTGGAGTAGCTGCCCAGCATGTGCGATGACCCGAGCACCTCCAGGTGCTCAGCCCAAGCTCCACTCCGCCTCTAGATTCTTCTTCAATCTCAAGTAACTTAGCTTCTTCGTTTGCCTTTTGTTTTCTCCGAATTTTCTAGGTTAGCTCCGGCACCGTCATGGTCACCTGAACCCCCCACGAGCTCCGCCTATCATCAGACACCTTCGCCAACCCCTCCGATCACCCTCCTCCTCCGTCAAAACCTTTACCACCCCAAGCTTTCTCCTCTACCAGAGGTGGAGGAGAAACCACCAAGGGCTCTGCTTCTTCGTCTCCCTCAACCCTCCGTTCACCTCAGCTCGCACGCACACACGCCTCGGCTATCATCTAACCCCTTTTGCAGGTCAAAAAACTCCATTGGCCGGACCTTGGGCGGAGCCAAGTTCTAGAGCTCCGCCTCTGGCGAGCACGCGTCGACAACGAAATCCAGGCACTCCCGCATCTTCTTCGACCTTGGATCTTCATCGCCAGGCCTCCAACGTCCTTCCCCGACCTTCACCGAGCATAGAGAGGCGCGGAGGAGCTCCACGCCTTACGCCGGAGCTCCAATCGCGCCGCCACCTTCGAGGAAGAAGGAGGTGCAGATGCCGTTGGATCTCGCCCCCCGGCGGAGATCTAACGGCCCAGGAGAAGCCACGTCGTCTTCCCGGAGCGCAGAGGCTCGGTGGGACCGAGCCTCGCCCGAGGCATCCTCGAGCCGCCACGTGGCCCGAGCCACCTGCTACGGCCGTCCGAACATGTGCCGAACCTTGCCCCCACCCGAGCCTGGACTCACATGCCTCACGCACGTGAGGGTTAGGCTTTTTGCATCAACACCCTCGCAACTTTGTTAAATTACATCCAGGTCCTTCAAGCCACGTGCCGACCACGTGCTTCGGGGTATTTTGCAAGTATACCCTTTTCTGGTTTCAATAATTGCAAAATTGCCCCTGTGCGTGTGGGTTATTTACAGGGAAGGTCCTGTACTTTCTTTTATTTGCATTTTAGTCCCTCCCAGGGACCTGTTTGTTATTTATTTTTTATGTTTTCTTGCATTTATGCCCTTGACTTCACTTGTGTATATCTTGAGCATCCTAGCTCCGATTGAGTCGATTTCAGTGGCGTTTTGAAGCTCTTCTCATTGTCTTCCTTATGGCATGCTTTTCTTTCAGATGTGACACTACGAAATTTAATGTATTATTTTATTGTCTAAGTGTCTGGATTTCTATGTTTCTCATGCCTGATTTTTACATGAATGAAGAGAGATTTATGATTTGACCCCGATTTGACTTCTATTTTAATAGCTCAAGTATTTGTGTAGTTCAGGCATTTTTGTGTTGCATTTCATCGCATCTAATTGCATGATTAAAAATAAAATAAAAAATACATGTTTTATATTTGCTTATTGCATTGTCTTGTCTTCGTGTATTCTTTGACCTATTGTTCTCTAACTCAACACTTAAATAAACTAATAAAAGTCTGAATAATCACGAGAGAGGCTCTGTCCCTGAGTTCAACCTTGGTTTCTTACCAAGTAAAATAAAAATACGACCATCTGATTTCATTGACATATCTAAATTACATGGTCTTTGGTGGGCCGAATCCAGCCCGATTACGACGATCTTAAGTGCTAATTCAGCACCCTTAAAGGGCCGGATTCACGGTTTATCAGTGACAAACAGAATTTGAAAGGGTTGTTTTTTGTGTTTTTGTTTTTATCTTTTTATAATGTAATTCATGTCTCATACTATTAATGAAAATCTGAGGTGTGCCTCAGCTTGGGGCCTCTCCCTTTACATTCCAAAAAAAATGTAGAAAGAGATACAATCTTTAACATATACTAAAGCTGGGTCTCTCCTAGCTTTTAACCATGTATTGACATGTGGCTGCTTGATCTTCCATCATTCATTTTTCTCTTTGGTTCTTCGCGCACATAACGAGGTTGGGATCTTTGGAATTTGCTCACACCTATCCTTTTCTACGGAATACATAGGTCGGGCCAGTTTTTATACTGACTTTTCCAGAGAGTCTCTCTCGCCATCTTTGGGGCGTAGTTTTGGAGTAGACCTTTCCTTCTATTGGACCGCACTTTCAATTAGAGGGTGAGACGGAAGAGCCCTTTTGTAGGCTACCTCACCGCTTGAGTTTTGTTTACTTTCACCAGCAGAATTGGCGATTCTACATCGAAATCATACATGTCTACATCTAAGTCATCTAGAGTTACATCTGAGGCAGTTATAGTTGAGTATTGGAGGCCTTACAATGAAAGTTGAGTTGGTTGGAAGTGACTATAATAAAATATTCCTATAAGCTAGTGGACATGTTGGGAACTTAGTTAGGATGCATTATACAATACCGCATGCCTACGGAGGCACCCCAACCCTAAGGCACTCCCCACGTCTTAGAGTCATAGTGTGAGGTCGCGCACTGACAAAGATCATAGACTACCCACTAGACTTGAGAATTAAATAAATCTATAAACCTTTTCAATCTTACATTTCCCATCGTTAAAATCCACAAACATGATATCTGAATAATATGAGAATACACACACACACACTTATGAGCAATCAATTACAATATAAAAATATTTTATATGAGAAATGTTGGAATAAAGGGTAATCAGGGGGAGGTACATACAAGCCACTTGGAAACCTTTTTACATTGCAAGTAGAAATAAACTTTTGATGTTTCTGCCTTTCTACTTGTTTCCTTTGTATCCATATTAAATGCCTGTTTATTTTATAATATGAATTATGGGTGTACCAGCGCTCGCTGATACCTCTTCTTCCTAATATGTTTTGGCAGGCAAAGAGCCTGCTGCTCAGTAGCTGTTGATAACTTTAGAAGATCGTGTATATACTAGACGGTACGATCTCTTTTGTTTCAGTTTTTGGTTCAGCTTATGATGTAATATGCTTCATTCCTCTTCAGTCATATATTTTGGGATCTACATGTAAATTGTAATACATTCTTTTGTTATATGTAATTTTATATGGTAATGAATGAAATATTGGTGGCATTACTTCTTCTTGTCTATGTGGTTTATTCATTAAATATGAATGTCATATGTAACAACAAAAAGAAATTTTTTTTCCCTGTTTTTCAATACTTTATACGATCACATGTGAATGTAGTAGTGCGAATGTGGCGTAAACGGGCACCCGGATCCTAGGGGGTTCACAAAACACATTACATCCTCTAATCATATCTTCGAAGATGTTACTCGATACAGAAGCTTGGTCGGTAAACTTCTTTATCTCACCATTACCAGACCAAATATTTCTTATGTAGTAAGTAGAGCTAGCCAGCACATGGAGAAACCATGCTGCAATCACTGGCAGGATGTTCTTCAGATTCTACGATACTTGAAGGAATCATCAGGACGTGGTCTCTTTTATGGGGCAAATGGCTACACAGATGTTATCACCTATGCTGATGCTGACTATGCATCTTCACCAGAGGACCGTCGCTCCACCGCATGATATGCTATGATGGTTGGAGGAAACCTGGTTACTTGGAGAAGTAAGAAACATACTATTGTGTCTAGATCCAGTGCAGAAGTAGAGTACAGGGCAATGACCCAAGTTACCTATGAGATCACATGGCTATTGACATTTCTACAAGAACTCGGCATTGTTGTCATCAATCCTATACCACTATACCTCGACAACAAATCAGCTACCTACATTTCCACAAATCCTGTGTTCCATGAGCGAACCAAACATATAGAGATTGACTGCCATTTTGTTCACAACACTGTTCGGATTGGGAAGATTACTACTCTTCACATCACCACTGATCTTCAGCTTGCAGATATATTCACGAAGGCCTTACCCAACAAGCGTTTCTCGTGGATGGTTTCCAAGTTGGGCATGACTGATAGATATGCTCCAATTTGAGGGGGAGTGTTAGTAATATATTGTTACGGTTCTTATTATTTATTGTAAGTCCGTCCAGGGATACTTTTATATTTTTCCAGTATTGAGTCCTCTAGGGTTTTCTCTTATATAAGGACCCCTATACCTCCAGAATACGCAATTTCATCATCTCATTGTTTTTTCCACGGTTGCTTAATCCATGACCCGCTAATATAATAACACAACTCAATGCAGAAAGCCAATCACGTTGACATTCATTTCAATACAAAATTAACAAAGAACTTACTCAACATGTATAAGTTCAGCATTTAACATTCCTAGTGAAGGGGAGTTTGTTATCCTTACTAAGGTGATCATGTTCATAGATAATCTTTAGTACTAGAAATTAGGACCTAAGAATATTTTCTGCTTCACCAAGTAAAGCAAAATTAGAAATGTGAGTTCAAACAAGCAAGAAATGGTTGCACACTCTAAAATGGTGGCTCGACAAGTGATGTAATTTCCTGCACAACCTTGCAACTATGTACTTCATTGCTTTATGCCGCTCTTCTGGTAGCACAAAAGCATGTCTTGATCACAATAATTGAGACAGTTTTCCCGAATATGGCTAAGATCCTATTTGGACCGAGTGGCAGGGAAAATTCATGGTTTAATAATGGAGATTTTGTCAGAGGAGGCATATTGAGAGGCAGTGGATTCTACAGAGAAGCCAGCCACAAGGTGAAGCTTATGGGGTTCTTCTCTAAAAATTGGTCGTCGGCATATTGAGCGATTTTCCTATTGGGCATATTGAAGTGATTGACAGTTCTAGTGGTTCGATGGATGTTTGCATTTCTCTCCACAGTTTTATTAATTTTGAAATGAATATGAAAACATTTTTTAATCATAAAAATGATATGGTGCTTCTTGAAATGGTAGATGAAGTTCTGCTATAAACACTGACAGTCTGAATATAACAGAAGTGAACATCGGTATTCCAATTTTTGAAGGATGTTCCAGAAGCCAATATTGAATGATCCATAACTGAGCATCTTAATTAACTAAAGCATCCATATACGGTGTTTATGTTAGTATTTTTGCATGTGCTTCTTCTTTAGAAATTTCTCATTATCTAAACGCAAACACTGTTATAGCTTTTTAGTTAATGCTGCAGGATTTTAAGGAATTGCTCAATATCAGGACTCATTCCTGGTTTTATTGGACGCATGAATAATCTACGAACATTGTAAGACTCCTGAATCAGTCTTCTTTACTGATATTTTGCTTGACATTTTCCCTTCCTATTTAATAGTCCAACAATTATCAGTTGATCCAAAAAAGCAGTGGAGAAAAGGTGACTAACATTTGCCGAAAGAAAAAGAAAACAAGAAATCAAACCATAAAACATGAGATTTACTTGGAAATGGTGGCTATTAGATTTTCTTCCTTTCCACTTCATTAACAATTATAGGGTGTGTACTTGTATGGTTGGTAGGCATGCACATGGATTGGATATACCTCTATCCCATCTGTCATTGTATTCATTTTATACAGATTTAGATATCTGTTGAGAGTTATCTTGTATTTTTTTTCTATTTCTTATGTCTATGTATGTAATTTGTCCTTTAGGGATTGTCCTTTCTATATAAGAGAGACCTATGTTCTTTCAAATAGAAAATTCTTTCGTATCCTTCGACATGGTCTCAGAGCAAAGGTCCTAAATCGGACCATGAGACCTGCCTCCGTACACACTCGTCGTACGAGCTCTATCCGCTGCCATCACTGGGTACATCCTCCTTCCTGTGCGCACTCACTGCCATCATCCATCCATGCATGCGAGCACCATCACCATGCAATGATATGCAAGAGGAAGTCTCTATGCATCCACCGCCAAGGTTTGCTGCAGTGGGGGGGAGTGTCAGAAGATATGTAGACCTCTTAAGGCTATTTATGACTTTAAGTAATCTCATAGCATGGTTCCAAAAGCTCTTGGACTTGATAGAGCAGCAGGGCTTCACGAGATTGGCTGCAGAGCAGCATGGCTTCATGAGATCGATTGCAGATCATTCTCTCTTTGTACACATGACATATGCATTGTTGTCATTTTGATCTATGTTGATAACATCATTGTTACATGGGGTGACTTATGGGGTATCATCCAAGCTAAGGAGTTATTTGGATAGTATTTTGTCACCAAGGACCTTAGCAAACTATGATGCTTCCTTAGGATTGAGTTTTCCATGAACCATAGAGGTCTTGTAATGATATAGAAGAACTACGTTACATGTTTTCTTTTAGATAAAGGGATTGCAGACCGCATACCTGCCACAACTCTCATGAATCCCAGTATGAAGCTTTATGATGATGATACAAATGAGGTGGACGAGAGGAGATACACATATCTTGTTAAGAAGCTCTTCTATATGACTATTACCAGGACAAATATCTCCTTTGCAGTGAGTAAACTCAGCCAGTTTATGGAGTGACCGTGACAAGCTCACATGGATGCACTTTGCATAATCATAAGGTATCTGAAGTATTCTCCAGGTACATGGTTTCTAATTAGCAGTGGGACGTCCATTGCCATCACGACCTATGCATATGCTGACTATGAAGGATTACCTAAAGACAAGAAGTCTACCTCTGGTTTTGTAGTCTTCACATGAATCTCTTTAGTCTCATGGAAAAGCAAGAAGCCAACTATGGTTGCTATATCTAGCATTGAGTCTGAGCACATAGTTACAACAAAATGAGTCCTGTGATGATGCAGGTCAGATCCGTTCTGATAAACTTAGCTGTAGACACACGTCTTCCAATGCAGCTACTATGCGACTACCATGTTGCTTTTTTCATTGTCAACAATCCTTTGTTCCTCTTTGTGGGTGCTTTCAATTTTGCGTTCTGGAAGGGGGTTTAAAAGGTGATGCCCCGCTTCCATGACCTCTTTCATCTGGTTTTGGGGAATGGTACCTTGTTTAGCTTTTGATCGGATGATTGGACGGGAGGTGGCCCCCTACATTGTCGCTTTCCTCGCCTGTTTGCTATGGCTGATAACGCTGAGGTGCGTGTTGTGGATTGTTGGGAGAATGGCAATTAGATGCCTCCTTTTAGAACCTCCTTCTCTGATCAACGTCTCGAAGAATTCCTCCACCTCCTCAACTCGCTTAGTCAGGTGGGGAGGCCTTCTACTGGGCGGGATCATTGGAAGTGTAAGGACACGTCGTTCTCGGTTAGAAAGGCTTATGGTGCCATTTGTCACACACCACCCTCCCTCTCTGGCAGCATGATTCGAGATTGCAGGCTTGTTTGGTCTCTTAGGCTTCCGGAAAGGATTGGTTTCTTCTTATGGCTGTTCAGAAGGAAGTGCATTATGATTAGAGATCGTTGTGCTAAGCTGTTCGCGGTGGTTGCTGATAGATGTCCCTTGTGCGACAATGAGATCGAGATGTTAGAGCACCTTTTCTTCCACTATTCTGTGTCCTCGCCTGTCTGAATCGTGGCTTGCCTCCACTGGATTTGCACAAGCTCCTTCGACTCCTTCTAGGGATCCTTTGCGGGAGTGTGCGATCGACCCGGAAAGGAGGTCCTTTCCTCGGTGGCAATGCTATGGGCTATTTGGTTGGTACGTAATGATGTTCTCTTCTTGGGTCATCGTTTTTATTGTGAGAATGTTTGCTCCCACTATAAGAGCCTGATTGAAAACTGTAAAGTAATGTAATTTCTTTATATTCTAACTAAAATTCTGGGGCGGACACCGCTGCGTCTTACCCCCTATTTTGACTTCTAAAAAAACAATCCTTCTTTCTATGAGTGTCATTACACACGAGACATGATACATAAGGGTTTTATCCCCACTTCCTATGTTAGTTCAAAGGAACATATAATAGATGTTTTCACCGAGAACCTAGCCAGAGGGCCACATTCCAACGGTGTTGTTCCAAGATGAGTATGACTGACATGTTCTCCACATTGAGGGTGAGTGTTGAGAGTTATTTTTTTATTTCTATTTCAAATATTTTTATTATGTAATTTGCCCTCTTGAGTTTATCTCTATATAAGAGAGCTCTATGACACATATGTGGGCCATTTGGCATGTCTTTAGTGGACAATGGTTTTACGTTGATAGTTTACATGAACATGCAACTGTACTTGCTGCGTTATGGTCAAGCTGATGTAATTTTTTATCTTCACTAATGAATTTCATGAGGTGAGCCCCATCTAGGGGTCTCACCCTTACTCTTTCCAAAAAAAATGATAAGAGAGCCCTATGCAAGGCTCTATGAAAAATAATTCATTTGTTTCCTTCCATAATATCTATATTCATATCGTTTTTTGTATTCATATATCATTTTTCATATTAATATAGTTGTAGATTTATTTTTAACTATATCTAACATAGTATAATATCTTCCTTAACCATATTTTGTAGAATTGTTATGAAATAATACATTTACTATGCTTATCATGTGTAATGCATCCAATACATGTATATTTCAGCTAATCTATAAAGTGTTTCTAATAAAATCTAATCTATACCTGGTTTCTAATGATATGATAACCTTGTTTTCATATTAATCGATATCTATATCATCTCTATATTCGTATTTTAAAATAGTAAGGACATGGTGACATCTATATCCATATTTCTATTCGACATCTGCGTCCCTAATTGTCGTGAACGAAATGGATTCACACTAGGGTCCATTTACTTAAATACACTCTTTAATGCTCCCCTTCAAGTTCGGCATGGAGGCCTATCCATGTATGTACATACCTAGATATATCGCCATCTGGATCTTATACTCGTTTAGTACATCATACGCATGAAGTTCCTCTCCACCTATGTGATCCATTTATTTGTAGTTTGATAGACATCATTCTTGAATGTGTCCAATCACATTTAAATTAGTAGGTATATTTTGGGTTCCATGGCCCAAACTTGCAACCTTCTAGTTTTATATCAATGTTGATGCCCTTATTATTATGATGTTCCTTCCCATCATCATCAGCATCATCCTAACAATCCTAATCTTTGCTACAAGATCTCTCCCTTTCAAGACATTCATGCTCTCTCTCTCTCTCTATCTCTCGATGCTCATGCTCCCCTCGTGTTTCTTTAGGGCCTCCATGTGTTATGTCATGGTCAATAGAGTAGAAATATCGATGTTGTTCCTTCAGAGAACCCATGGTTCTTTTTAAGGCAAAGTAAAATCTTTTAATAGTACAAAAAATAAGTCTATATATGCTATAATGCTTAGATTATCAATTATGCATGGTTTTATGTCGGACATTTCCATGCATACTCATCAAACGACCTTGTGCATACACCATCTCTTATATACCTCATCTAGTCTTGACCTAGTTGCTCGGATTGTGTAGTTTGAGTTATTTTAAATGGCAAAACTTTCTCCCACTTTAAGTAGGGTCTACTACATGGATTTTTATTAAATTCATGTTGAAAGATCCAAGTTTTTTATGATGGTTGCCGACTACCTAACGCAACACTCCTCAAGTAGGTTGGATTGTGTAGTTCAAGTAGGTTGGATTATGCAGTCTATATATGAAAGATCTACTTAAAGTAGGTCAGGTCGTATAGTTTGTATTACTTTAATTAAACATAATTAAGAATATACTAATAAATTAAAATATTATAGATTTATGTTTTGAAATATATAACATAAACAGTTAATTTTTTACACGGGCCTCTATTGGAGGTTCATCCCATCATTTTTTTCAGAAAAATATAACATAGACGAAATAACTATGAGAAACTTCTTTTGCAAGGTCACCCTCTCGAAATACATAAGAACTTTGGATGATACAATGTATCTCAAAACCAAATGGAGCAAATTAACCAAAGTGCATTAACACCAAATGTAGCATGGGAAAATTTTATCAATCATGTAATTGGTAGTTGAACGTGGAATTTCTCATAAAATGAATGAATGCATATGTACTGTTGCAATGGTGGATGATTTATTGAATATATGATAATCAATTGTACAAAAATGATAATTGCTTTTTTCTTTGGCTGATATGGCAATCAATTAAACCAACTTGATAATTGAAAGACAGAGCAGCAAGGACATGCACTTTATTTGTATATTTTCTTTGGTTTAAGATCACGACCTATCGAACTGAAATGCTTATATTCAGTAGTACAAGTTGCATCTCATGTATAGAGAATGGAACTTTTACACTGGAAGCAGCGAAATGGCTCTCGACATGTGCGAAAACGAAGACAGGGCAAGGAGATGGCTCCTTACCGTTGCTTTCCCTTCACTAAATCCATCTCCAATGTGAGCATGATGGACGTCCATGCACTAGCTTGAGGGGAAGTGTGAAAGCTGATTATGAATAGTAGTTTGTTTCTTTATTTCTCTCTATTTTACCCTAAAGGGTACTTTTGTATGTTATCCCTTCCCTATATAAAGGAATGGGCCTCTTCACTTTGAAATACACTGATAAGAAACACTTCATTTAAAACCCTCTACTGATCCCATCTTTTCTATTAGAGAAGAGTCTCAAAATAGTCGACACTATAAGTTTGATTGAACCGCTTTGCCACTAGTTTGGATTTCAATTTGTCAATTAATCCATGAAGTGAATTAGTCATATAGATCCGCTTGCAAGCAACATCGGTTACTCTCGATGGACATGGTACAAGGTCCTACATGCCTCTGGAAGTACTTGCATCTATCTCTTCATCCATGACTTGTTTCCAAATATGGTCATGAAGAGCAATGTGATGATCAGGGTGAATAGGTGTCACTACAAGAGCATCTATAAAATTTCGATTACAACTGCATAGACTATCATTAGAAGTAAAATGATAGGGGTTGTACTATACATTGCCTTTTGGTCTTCCATAGAGCAATATAAAGGTATGGAGGAACATCCAGATTTGCAATAGTGGGGCCACTTTAAGAGGTCTCATCTTCTCGCAAGAGAGGAACATGCAAAAGGGACATACTTGGGTTGTATTAGGTGTTTCCTTTTGTAACATTGAGAGGTAAAGAAAAAGAAGAAGGAATCTTATTGATAAACTTGAAAAAGTAACTAATCAATTAAAATATAGTAGCGATGACTAACAGAGTCATAAAATACATTTGAAGTTATATTTCTCAAGGAAAATATACTTGGTTGCGTGAGAAGATAATTTATCTAAAGTATGAAGTTCTGAATAAAAATAATGCAACCAAGATCCTCAACGATAGAGAGAAGGGTTCCTTATCTTTGTACAATAAAGAAAACAATGCTATCCCATTGAGATCAAAAGAAGGTACCTGATTGATAAGATGTGGAGCAAAAAGATTGTATCACCTTAGAAGGTTTAGGGACCTTCATGTGAGTAAGACCGGTATGGGCTATGTCTAGACTATGGTGAATTTTCCTCTCAACAACCTCATTCTAACACGAGCTATACGAACAAGAAGTCTGGTGGAGGATACCCTGAGAGGAAAAGGTGGTTAAATCCTGTAGAAAAGACTTAAGAGGATTTTCAATTCTGAAAATTTTGATGCGCTTGAGAAGGAGGTTTTTATAAACTCAAAAAAGACTTGATAGTTTTATTTCTCTTAGGGTTCCTTTATTAAATAAACCAAAGAAGATATGCTATAATAATCAACAAAATAGCAAAGTATTTGTAACCATCTACAATAAATATTGCGCAGATCCCCCAAATGTCATAATATAATGGACTCAAGGAAAAGGCGAGGAAAAATGAATCTTAGTCCACAGAAGAAAAGAGTCTTGATGGTGTTTAATAAACTGTCATAATTCACACTCAAAAGTCTTTGTTGAGAGTTATTTTGTAATTTGTTATTTATTATGTATCTATTATATGATTTGTCATCTAGGATTTCTCCTCATTATACAAGAGAGCCCTATGGTCCTCTGAATAATCAAGTTGTTATTTTCTTTCCATATGGTACTAAAGAGACGATCCTAAATCAGAGTCCTGAACCCCACCAACACTACCCTTTCTCCAGCCCCTTGCTTGCCACTGCCCCCTCACTCCACCCCTAATCCCTCACATGACAAACCCTCTGTGCGCTGCCACCTTGTGCACCTGCCCAACTACATGCCGCCCTACTATGTGCAACGAGGGCCCATGCCACGGTTAGGGACACTTTACCACTAGAGTTCTATCTCAGGACCTTCACACGGTCTCTTGGGATCGGTAGCCCTCTAGTGGCTCCTTCCAAGCTCTCAAGTGACTACCTAGGCCTTCGAGAGGGTCCCTTACTCACCGTTGCATCTCCCGAGGTCATCGAGTCATCTGATTTTGGGCATGGCCTTAAATTTCGGCGAATTTCGACCGAAATTCGGTTTCGTGGCGATACCGACATCGAAACCATGTATAATATATGTTTCCAGGATTTCGGCCGAAATTTCGGCCGAATTTCGGCCATTTCGGTCATTTCGGTCCATTTCGGTCCATTTCGGTGGAAATTGTTCACAGATTTCTCGGATTTCGGTGGAATTTCGGTTCATTTCGATCCATTTCGGTTCATTTCGACTGAAATTGTTCTAGGTCACCATATGTCATGCCTAGGCCACTTATTGATATTCATAAGTACTATTTGGTCACTAAATGAAATTTATAGGTCACTATTTCAACCACCATTGCAATATAAGCCACTATTCCAACCACCATTGTAATAAATAAGGCCATTAAGGGTCCTATTTAATCCCAATAAATATAATGTATATGTTCTCATTCCATCTCACAACTTCACAAGTCACAATTCACAACCTAACTTAAGTCTTGGAGAGCCAAGTTTCCAAATTCCAAGTCTCGTATAACATACATTTTACGATCACAAGCTCTACTATGCATTTATTTTGGCATACATGTTAAAATATTCGTGTTTGTGTGTGTGTCTTGTTTTATTTTTAAATAAAAGTATTATTATTCTTTTGAGAATTGATAGAAAAATTGAATGCCAAAATTTAACCGTGTACTGAAATATGAAATTTCACTCTGGACGGTCATTGATATGATGACCGAAATCATTATTTTAAGGTACTGAACATTATAACATCTTATTATAAGCAAAAAAACTTGTATTTATGCCTCTTTTATTGATTAAACAACACTACAAATCTTTAATTTTTTAAAAAATGAGTTTTCAAGTCGTTTTCCCAATTTCCGGTCATTTCACCGAAATTCCACCGAAATTCCACCGAAATTCCTTTTCTGGACTTACCGAAACGAAACCGAAATCCGACATTTGAGGCCTTGATTTTGGGCCATTCGGGGTGAGTTCAGACCTCTAAACCCATTGACGTGCCCCAGAGCATCATCGAACTTGATGGGAATAGTTGTGCTTTGAATATTCACACACAACTAAATTTCATATGATTGTGTAGACATCTTCAGATTGTCCTATAACTCTGTTATGTCCTTTTTCGTCTCCTTTATCATCAATTTAAAGAGTAAGTTTGATTTATCCGCCTTTAGAGCTTTCAAAGGTCTGATACCCATCGTCAAGATGGATTGAACCAATTATGAGTTACTGTTCATGCAGTTCATAAGCATTATGGAATGCAACAACAATGGGCATGTTCTGATGCAACCGAAGCCATCCAACAAGATTGGGGAGAATGCTCATGCAAGCAAGATGAATGCGTGTATAGGCATCTAGTATCCTTACTATAGAGATCGCTGATGATATTCTTCGTTAGCCCACTTCCTTGCCAATGTGGGACATCCTCACAACCATATATTCTCAGGAGAGGAATGAGATGGTGATCCTGTTGTCTTAGTGTGACATTTTCACAGCCAAGCAGGATGATCGTCCGCTTCATGCTTTCCAATCATGGCTCAGGGGAATTGGAGGACATTGATGGCCCTACTGTTGGGAGGGATTGTTGGTTTTAGGCAAGCCATCCCTTTTCTATCAAGAAATATTATAAGGCTTTCTCGATGTTGCAGGAATTGATGCAAAAGCATTTTTGAAGAGATTGTATTCTGATCTTGAAGAATAGGACCTTGCAAGAGATTAAGGTGTTTCTTTGGTTGATGAGGCATGGCCGGTCACTTACAAAGGTGTATAAAGACAAGATTCGTCAGAAGGGTGGCATAACCTGCCCGAGATACCATGATGGTATTGAGGACTTGAATCTTATCTTCTTCTGTTATAGATATCAAGCTTTTTTTCAAAGAATAGGATGAGTTCCCGAGGTGGGACTCATCACGAAATTGTATTACTAAAAAAATGTAAAAAATTCATACAAGCAACTAGGTCAGGACAATGGCCCTATAATGTCCAAGTATATTGTCAGCATAAAATTGTCTACTTTGGATCATCACTTAAGATGCCATTGCATTTTGAATCCTGGCAGTATATGGCATTGCACACCTTTGAGTGACTTTATGCCCTTGGAATGAACTCATATTTCGTCGAGGAATGTTTTTATTCATAAAATGTATTGAATCGTAGCAATGCCATGCACTTGACGTGGTCTTCCAAATGCTTACACTTTTTTTAATAGATTTGTGGTGTGTCCCATCTTGGGGCTATACTCGTTTTTTTCCATAACAAGTTCCTTACTACGGACTGCATCGTTGATATAGGTTCTTCGGAGGCAGTGTTTAGCTTGACCTAGTGCTCCCCTATCCCACCCAGGGTAATGGTTTTCTTATGGCAAATGAATCATGTCATATTAGCTTCAAAGGCATGCACGAGCTTCTGGCTTCGCTTAGGGGGGGATCTTATCTCCCCAATGTGCATATCCCTTGGAAGACTGATCATATATTCTTTGGATGCTTGCAATATGTTGAACTATGGAATCAGATGGGCATTTGCCGCATTTCTTGGTTGCAGTCCTTGAATTCAAGGAATTCTAGTGATCCATGCGCTTGCCTTGTGCTAATATTCTCGGAACAGTTGCATGCATCTTTTGATTGTTTTCTGGGTTATTTGGCTCTCACATAATGGAGTGGTATACCATGGAGCACTGCTTAGTGGACCACGTGTTGGTACATTTAGGGCCATTTATGAAACTTCGTCATTTTAATCACTTCTTAATTTTCTAGTAAAATTTTGGGTGTAACTCACCTCGAGAATGGGGGCAAAGAATCCATGTAACCAACCCTAGTTTACGTGGGAGAAGGCTTTGTTGTTGTTGTGCTCAACTCAAATCCACACCCCATCGCTTCTTTCAATTTTTCTAAAGAATGAAGATACTGATTGTGAAAGTTGTATTGCTCTAAGCCCTAGATCTCTCTTATATAGGAGAAAAGCTCTACGGGAAAATTATATAAGATAGATTAGAGAAATACCAAATATAAATAAAGAACCAGAGATATAAGAATCTCAACACTCCCCTTCAAGCTGGAGCATATATGTCTATCATGCTCAGCTTGGAACAACAACGGTGAAAGGGACACCTAGCAAAAGCTTTGGTAAACATGTCTGCAATCTGATCTCTTGAAGTGCAACATGAGAAGTGGAAATCAGTCCTTTCTGGATCAAATCACGAGTGTAGTGGCAATCAACTTCAATATGTTTTGTTCTCTCACGAAAGGCTGGATTGTTAGCTATGAACAATGCCACCTGATTACCACATTTGAGGTGCATAGGAAGATACACCTCAATAGTTAGGTCAGTCAAAACAGACTTGACCCACATCATCTCAGTACTCCCTTGTGCCATAGCTCTATATTTGGATTTAACACTGGAACGAGCAACAACCGTTTGTTTCTTGCTTTCCCATGAAACCAATGAGCTACCAACAAAAACAATGAAGCATGAGGTGGACTTCTTGTCCTTGGGATACCCAACATAATCCGCATCTGCACATCCGAAACAATAAGAGATGTATCTCTTCTGAAAAGCAGTCCTGCACCTGGAGAAGACTTCAGATATCTCAAAATCATATACACTGCATCCATGTGAACCTGTCTGGGCTACTCCATAAACTGGCTGACTCTGCTCACAGCAAATGATATATCATGCCTGGTAACAGTAACGTATAACAATTTCCCTACGAATTCTCAGTATCTTCTTTTATCCACCTCTTTAGAGTCATCATCATAAAGCCTAGCATTAGGGTCCATCGGTGTAGTGGCAGGCCTGCATCCTGTCATGCCTGTCTCAGATAGCAGATCAGTAACATACTTCCTTTGCATCATAACCATACCCTTCTGATTTCGTGCAAACTCTAATCCAAGGAAGTAACGTAGTGTGCCAAGATCCTTGGTTACAAACTGTTGTTCAAGGAAATCTTTAGTTGCCTGAATGCCATGTTCATCACTGCCAGTAACAATGATATAATCAACATAAACTAGAATAACAGTGGTACCTTCCTGAGTTCTCTTGATAAAAAGAGAATGGTCTGTAGTAGATCTGACAAATCCCTTCTTTTCAATCAACTCTGAGAGCTTCTGAAACCAAACCTTTGGACTCTGCTTCGGGCCATATATAGCCTTATGAAGTCGGTACACCATACTAGACTCCTCAACAGCAAACCCCGGTGGCTGTTGCATTCACTGTTTTGGTCAATGGCCGTTCGGATGGGGGCTTCTTTCAGCCTAGGAGGGGGTGCGCCAGGGGTGCCCCCTTGCTCCTCTACTGTTTGTCGTGGCTGATGATGTCTTGGCTCGTATGGCGGACCGTGTGATTGATGCCGGCCTTTCGAAGGGGTACTCCAAGGGCGTGTTGCGCGTGCCCTTGCTCCAGTTCGCGGATGACACCATTTGCTTTATTGAGGGAGGCTAATCCGAGGTCTCCGGAATGGCGGCAACGCTGGAACTCTTCAGCGAGTTATCGGGTCTGTTTAAAAATGGGAACAAATCCAAGGTGATTCCTTTTGGGATGTCAGAGGCGGAGGCGATCGAGTGCGGCCGGATCTTGGGGTCTCCTCCGGGTGAGCTACCTATCGATTACCTTGGTTTGCCGTTGGTGGTGGGGAGGGCTAGGGTTAGGGATTGGCTTCTGGTCATCGAGAGAGTGGAGACGCGCCTTGCTGGGTGGCGTTCGGCCTTGCTCTCGAGAAGGGGGCGGCTTGTTCTTCTCAAAACGGTGCTCCCATCGATTCTGATTTTCTACTTATCGAATCGTCGTATGCCGGTGGGGATCCGCATCCGTCTTGAAAAATGTATGCGTAGATTTCTGTGGGAAGGAATGGTGAGGCGGGGGGCGGGGGGCTGCATCTGGTGGCGTGGGATGAGGCCACTAAAAGCAAGCGGGAAGGTGGGTTGGGTGTGCGGCGACTGGATCTTGTGAATGATGCTTTTCTTCTCAAATGGGCGAGTAGGATTTGGGGCAAGGATGATAACTTCTTTACTGGCATCCTGAGGGAGATTCACGGGATGGAAGGGTGGTGGAAGAGAGGGCTGGTGTGGTCGGAGCTCAAACTCCGTTCTGGCGTGGTGTGCTGGGGATCTTTCAAAGGAATCTGTCGCTGTTTATGTTGGTGTTGGGAAATGGTGTGTCCTTTATGTTTTGGAAGGACGATTGGACGGGAGGGGGATCCTTGAATGTGCGGTTTCCCCGTTTGTTTGCGCTGCGGCTGACAAAGATGCCTCTGTCGCTTCTTGCTGGGCGGATGGGTGCTGGTGTCCGCCTTTCCTGGCAAATTTCTCGGATCAGAGGCTTGATGATTTTTTCTCTCTTTTGGACGCCATCGGTGACGCAGGTAGGCCTACCAATGGTCGGGATCACTGGGCCTGGAGGGGCGGTCCTTTCACGACGCGGAAAGCTTATGTGGCTTTGGTTGGGCCACCGCCGACGCAGTCTGATTTGCTTGCGGGATTGTTGGTTTTTCTGGGGCCTGAGGATCCCCGAGCGCCTTGGCTTCTTTTTATGGCTTTTTCGTAGGCAGCGGCTGATGACGAGAGATCGCTGCATGGGGATTTTGGGCAATATCTCCAGTACCTATATGTTATGCGATTCGGCAGTGGAGACCATTGAGCATTTGTTCTTCGATTGCCCCACGGTCAGAGGGGTTTGGGAGGATGCGGATGTGGATTGGGTGAGAACGGATGACTTGGCGGCCTTTTGTGGATCGCTGGTGCTTAACAGAAACAGGGAAAGAAGGGACATTTTGCTGCCAATTGCAAGGCTATGGTCGATTTGGTTGGGGAGGAATGAGGCCCTCTTCTTAGGCCAACGCTTTTACAAGGACAACGTGCTTACTCTTTGTGCGAGACTTGTGGCTGATTGGGTTGCGGTTTAGGCCCCGATGTGGTTTTTGTTTTTTGGAGTTTTTTTGTACAGCTTTTGTTTTTCTTTCTTTCCTCTTTTCCTCGTTTTTGTTTTTTCTCTTCCCTTATTAATATATTGGGGCGAACACCGCTGAGTGTCTCCCCCTTCTCTTGGGCCTAAAAAAAAACTTCCTCCTGCAGATCATCATACAAGAAGGCATTCTTCACATCTAATTGAAACAACGGCCAGTCACATACCACAACAACATCTAGAAGAATCCTCAGTGTAAAGTGACGTGCAATTGGAGAAAAGGTGTCCTGGTAATCTACCCTATACGTTTGGGTAAACCCACGAGCAACTAATCTGGCCTTATATCTATCCACAATGCCATCAACACGATGCTTTACAGTAAAAACCCACCTGCTGCCAACAATAGATGCACCTGGTGGAGCCTGTACAACACTCCATGTGCCAAGAGACTGTAAAGCTTCCATTTCCTCCTCCATGGCAAGACGCCACTGGCTACTCTGCAAAGCGTCCTGATAGGTCCGAGGTATTTCCACAGTAGACAAGCCCACAACAAACCTCTGAAAATCCTTGGAAAGCCGTTCCAAGGAAACATGGGAAGCAAGGGGATGCATAGTACATGCCCTCTTCTGCTTCCGAATAGCAATAGGTACTTCCAGATCTTCAGCTTGGGCAGAAAGTGTATCATCCAAGTCCTCCTGTACCACAACCTGTTCATGCAAATTACCAATGCCAGTAGAAGAACTCAATTGTTCAGAACATACTTTTGGCTTGCTGGATGATGGAGGAGGCACATGAACATGGGGCCCCATTGGTAAACTTGCGGATTGAAAATAGGTGATGGTGGTGGCTGCAGTGGAGGTGGTGATGGAGGAGATGGTGGTGGAGGTGGTGGAGGAGGTAGAGGTGTAGGAGATGGTGTAGGAGACGGAGGTAGAGGCATATAAACCTCTTCTCCATCCTCTGAAGGGATGAGCTTGTCACCTGTGGGTCACTGACATAATCCCTTCGTCGAGCTGGGTCGAAGCAATGACATCCCTTTTAGGTCTTGGAATACCTAACGAACACACATTTGACAACTCTGGGAGAGAGTGTGTCAAGACCAGGTGACATCTGATGAACAAAGACAACCGAACCGAAAACATGAGGCGTAAGTGAGAAAAGATCCATCTAGGGAAACACAACTGAGAACAAGATCTTCTCCCCCAACATTGAAGAGGGTATACGATTTACTGGGTAGCAAGCAGTTAGAACCGCATCCCTCCAGTATGAATGAGGGGCACGAAACGACTCTGAATCCAAAAAGTCATGGTAATGTTCAAATGATGGCGGTGTTTTCGTTCAGCCACCTCATTCTGTTGAGAAGTATATGGACATGATGTCTGATGAACAATACCATGAGATCTAAGGAATTGGGAAAGCTGAGTGTTGCAAAACTCTAGTGCATTATCAGAACGTATAAACTTGATTTTTGCTGAAAAAATGTTTCTTATTTCATTAATGAAAGACTGAATAACATGACCAGCATCAAACTTGTTCTTAAGAAGAAAAACCCTAGACAACCTTGAAAAATCATCAACTGCAACAAGATAAAACCTATGTCCCTGATGATCTGGGACACGACTGGGACCCCAAATATCAAAATGAATTAACTCAAACAGACTATGACTACTCCGACCCTGACGACTCTGAAAGGTAGAGCGATAATGCTTCCCAAGCTGGCATGCCTCACACTGAAAGGTGGAGCGAGAAGAAATCTGTGGAAGAACATGACACATCTTTTATAGAGGAAGATGACCAAATCGAAGATGCCACATATAGGGAGAAACAGATCCAGTGTGAAGAGAAGAGGCACCCGCATAAGGGCATTGCACTAATCTGTAGAGACCCTCTTGCTCACAGCCAGTTCCAATTACCCTGCCTGTTAGTATATCCTGAAGCACAGGAGTAGATGGATCAAATATGGCATGACAATGTAAATCCTGGGTGATTTGTCTAATTGAAAGTAGATTCATAGAAAATTCATGAACACAAAGTACATTCTAAAGTCTCATTCCAGGGGTCAACTGTCCCCCCCTGACCAGTGATGGGAGAATATGTCCCATCTGCTATCATGACAGATCGTCCAGGCTGAGTTGGACCCAAAACACTAAACTGGCCTCTGTTACCACAGAAATGATGGGATGCTCCTGAATCCATGATCCATCCCTATAACAAGTAGTAAAGACATATGCTGTACCTGATGTAGACGCTAATGCTGAGGCAGCCACCTCTGAGGATCCTGAAGGAGAGCTGGTTGACCCAGTAGTAAGCATAATCTCCCTGAGTCGAGTTACAAGTTCATAAAATCTCTGATCAGAGACAGGTGAAGGACTCCCAACTTGTTTTGTCTGTTCTGCAACCCGAGCTGAAGCAGGAAACCCATGCTTAGAATAGCAGGTTTCCTCAGAGTGGCCAAATTTGTGGCAGTAGGTGCAAGGCTGACTGGGTCGACCACCCCATCCTCTGCCACAGCTAGAGCTCCCTCTACCATGATATGATGTAGGGCTTCCCCTACCATGAGATGCAGCCATAGCTGAAGATGTCTGGGACTGCAGGGTACCGCCTGAGGATATAGATAGCCTACTCAATCTACGATATGCCTCATCCATTGGAGGAACGGTAGAATCAGTAAGGATATGGGCACGGGCAACATCATACTCAGGATCAAGAGCTGCTAGAATGACTCCAGTCATCACATAATTGGCTATCTCTGGTGACACAGTCCCAGATAGCCATGCTAGTGCATAAGCATCATCTGCCTCCCATGAGGCATTTATCCCAGTCTGGTCACTTGGCTCCTCCACTATGAGGATGTGTTTCTTGCAATTGCATTGTATTAAACTCATGAACTGCATAGCCCACAATTCATAGTTTGTCCCATCCATCTTGACTATGGGTGTTGGACCTTTGAATGCACCCATGGATAGAATATCACTTTTGTTGTTGGACATGATGACAACTTATCTTCAAGACTGTGTTATCGATAAGAACTTACGTCTACACTGACTTACAGGAAGATGATTGTGGGTGTAGACTCATACCACAACCTCTTCCATCCCTTTGGAGAAGCCTTAGGGTAACTAGGGTGTTTTAGATAATCGTGTCACACCCTAGAATCCCAAGAAGTGCTGCACGACATGGACGGCCCGACTAGGAGGCCGGGTAGCGCCGCATACCGTTGAAGGACGGTAGGACGACACATGAAACACGCTGGGGTTGCAGGTCCGCTAGCGCGGGTGGAGTGGGAGGCACGCTAGGCGGCGCGAGAGGTGCGCTAGGTGCACTGGGCGACACGAGTGGAGCGGGAGGCGCGCTGGGCGGCGATGCCTCGCCCCGCGGCCGGGGGAGCACGACGCAGGGGCTGTTGCGCAGTTGTGCGCTAGGGTTTTGGTAGAGGCAGGCTCTAGGGCACAGGCTCCGGTCTAGGACCGTCGCTCTGATACCATGTGAAAGTTATATTGCTCTAAGCCCTAGAGCTCTCTTATATAGGAGAAAAGCTCTATCGAAAAAATTACATAAGATAGACTGGAGAAATAACAAATATAAATAAAGAACCAGAGATATAAGAATCTCAACACTGATAATTTCATATTTCTTTGCAAATAAATTTGCTGCATGAAATATATAATATTTTCAAGTTTTACATCAAGTTTTTTCAATACATTTCCTTGTAGAGATCTGAGCTTTAATAAATTTAATGGACGAATACCATCTGAGCTTCGACTGCTGATCCAACAAATAGACTTCATGTAAGTAAACACAATATATATTGCTTCAAGTAAGATCGCTTTCCATTAGCTATATACTTTATTCTGCATCCGCAGTTCATAGTAAAACTTATCCCTAGCAAGCATGGATGGATGAGGTATTCTCAATTATTTCCAGATTTTAGAAGTAAGGAATATTTCCCCCACAGGTATCTTACAGATAATATGTTGAATGGAACCATACCCGAGTGGATATTTGGGAACAAACAAATGTATGTATTCTTTTCAGAGATCATTTTTAGGCTTTTCTGTGTTGGATATCACTGATTTGAGTGATGAATGCCATGAATCTGTTTGTAGAGATTTGTCATATAACTCTTTTACAGGTCCAGATAAAGGCAGTTGTCAGAAAAAGTTTGTGTAAGAAACTGGGAACTAAATTTCTTCATAGATTAATATGTGCTAATTTTTAATCGATGTTAAAACTTTTAACCCAAAATCACTCTTCTCGAGTTCAGGAATTTGGCATCCAGTTTTTCATCCTCTGAAAACAGCTTGTAAGTGTTCCACATCTTGAAAACAATATGGTTCGATTCTCCCAGTAAATGCAATTTTCATGCATTTCTATATCCAAAAATATGGTAGAAATCTGCATTGTCTTTCCAATTTTCAGGACAACGTGGTGCCTAATGAAGAATCTTCCCTGCTTTAAGAAAGCTACAAGTGGGACTGCAACTTGGCATTGTTTACATTAGATCGTATGTGTATTTCAGAAAAGGACTGGCTTATTGACCTTTTTATTATTTGGATTCCTACAGACTATCAGTTGTTCATAAACTGTGGTGGTGCGAATGTTGTTGTTGATGGAATTGACTATGAAGAGGATACTAATGGTGTTGGTGAATCAATGTTCTTTCTCTCAAATGATCAGAAGTGGGCTTATAGCAGCACTGGCGATTTTGCTGGCAATAGAAATGGAAAATACACTTTCACCAACGCATCTGTATTGAACATCAGTGATCCCACATTATACTTGTCTGCACGTACTGCTGCTTCATCTCTCAAATACTATGGGATATGTTTACAGCGGGGAAATTACACAGTCAAGCTACACTTCGCAGAAATAATACTTACAAATGATAAAACCTTTTCCAGTGTTGGAAGGAGGTTCTTTGATGTATTTATTCAGGTATCTTTTAATGTAATACGAAGTGATAGTTATCAGTTTTTTCTCACGCTTATAATTTGTTTCTTGTTGAGATAAATGTATCATTCAGTACTGTTTTATATTTTATGTTTTCTTTGAGTATCGCTCTTGTAATTAACCCATGGCTTTTCTCCTATATAAGAGAGCCCTTGGGTCTCGTCTAATATCATCTCAGTTTTATTCCAACATAGTATTGGAGGGTTCCAATATCCCACCTAAAACCCTAACCCTTCCACTGCCCCCGCGCGCCTCGTGCGCACTGCGCCGCCCCACCCAGCGGCCTTCGCTGCACCACCCAGCGGGCCGTATGCTCCCCGCGCCACCAGGCGTGCCTCCGAGCTCCGCCACCTGCTGATATCCCGCCGCCGGGCGGCTTCCACGCGACATACGCCGCCAGGCGCTGCAACCGCGCCGCCAGGCACGACCGTGCACCTTTGCGCCACCAGGCGCTGCCTCCAGGGGCTGTGCACGCAGCCCTAGCACGTCCAGGCGCTGCATCTGCACCACCAGGCGCTGCCTCCAGGGGCTGTGCACGCAGCCCTAGCACGTCCAGGCGCTGCATCTGCACCACCAGGCGCCTTGCACGACGCCTGAAATCCTCCAGGTGCTGCCTTCAACTTCCCAGGCACCTTTCACGCCTTTCGTCTGATTCACCGCGTTCTGTGAGGCGCTTGAACTCCCACCAAGGACAATGGATGGTTGTATAGGTCTACAGATACAACTAATCCCTCCTATGGTTATGTAGATGATCTTCTCTTATCGTGATATATTCCTCAGTTATTCCACATCGTGGCTACTTGGTACAATGTCGGAAACACTACTACTTACTGGTGCCGCTCGTACCAAACTATTCCTCAGCTATGATGCCGCTTGTACTCAACTACTCACTGGTGAGACAATACTGCCAATGGAGGAGGTCTACAGGCGCTTGAGCAGGATCACTACCACAAACACTACTACGGTTCAGCAGACTCCATCTGCTATGGCTGCTACTCGTGGTAGAGGGGGGTCGTCTCACTTTCTGGGGCGTGGACCTCGAGGTCGAGGAGGCGGCCGACACCGTGGACATTGTTCTCATTGCCGTCGCCCGGGTCACTCTGAGGACACATGCTTTCAGAAGCATGGCTATCCATCGTCTGCACGTGTTGCTGAGCAGAATGATCATTCTAGTACGCCTACTATGGATGCACGGTTCGATAATATTGTCTCCATATTGAGAGACATGATGACCACTACTACTACTCTTGACTCACAGTACAACTGATGCTGCAGACACAACCAGAGCCTCATCTAGCTCCTTAGGTATTCATTCTGCATTCACAAGTAGTAGCAGTTCATATTTAACTGACTGGATTATGGATTCCGGAGCATCGCATCATATTTGTGGAGATCGGATGCAATTTAGTACATTCTGATCTATCTCACCTGGCATGTCTGTGGTTATTGCTATTGGAGTTCGTCTGGCCATTGTTGGTCAGGGGGAGATTGTTCTAACCCCTTCTATGCATCTTCAGAATGTCCTATATGCTCCAGATTTCCATATGAATCTTTTATCCATTAGTCAACTCACAAAAGATTTACATTGCCGTGCCATATTTGATCCCTCTTCTTTTGTGTTTCAGGACATACTAACTGGCACGGTGATTGGTCATGGTTGTGAGCAGAGAGGTTCGTACAAGCTTGTCGTTCTACTGTGTGCTGGCATCGCTACTTTACCTTCAGGATCTGTTTCTCCCTTCATGTGGCATCTTCGATTCGGCCACCTTCCACTATAGAAGATGCGTCATGTGCTACCACAAATATCTCCTCGTACTGTTCTGGATTGTGAAGCCTGTCAACTTGGAAAGCACCGTCGCTCCTCTTTTCCGAGTCGTCCGCGTCGTCACAATAGTCAGTCCTTTGAGTTGTTCGATTTTGATATTTGGGGTCCGAGTCGTGTCCCTGATCATCATGGACATCGTTTTTATATGGTTGCTGTGGATGACTTTTTAGACTTTCTTGGGTATTCTTGTTAAAACACAAGTCTGAAGCTGGTGCTATCATCAAAACATTTCTTCTTGAAGTTAAAAATCTTTTCTCGGCTAATGTGAAGTTTATGTGTACTGATAATGCTTTGGAATTTTCCACTTTACACTTATCTGAATTTCTCAGGTCCCATGGGATAGTTCATCAAACTTCTTGCAATTACACCTCTCAGCAGAACGGGGTGGCTGAATGAAAACATCGCCACCTTCTTGATGTTACAAGAACATTATTGATTCAAAGTCGTACTCCACATTCTTTTTAGGGGGATGCTGTTCTCACAGCTTGTTACTTGCTAAATCGCATGCCGTCAACTATTCTTGGGGAGAAGGTTCCCTTCTTATTCTCACTCACTCCCAGAGTTTTTGGATCTGTTGCCTTTGTCCATAATTTCACTCCAGGTCGTGACAAGCTCTATCGTAGAGCTGTCAAATATGTCTTTGTTGGTTATTCTTGTACCCAAAAAGGGTATAGTGGTTTTGATCCTGTTGGACGGAAATATTATGTGAGTACGTATGTTACTTTCTCTGAGTCTGTCATGTATTTCTCTCCTACAGGTGACAAGTTGTCAAATAATACTACTGGAATGGATGTGGTTGTACCACCACCTCCGTCTACTCCATCAGATGAAACCCATACTGATATTCCTCGTCCACCACCTCCACCACCTCCACCACCACCTCCACCTCCCACAACCGAGTCCACATTTTTACCATATGTCTATACTCGCAGGTCTTCTACACGCCCCTCTGCTCATGCGCCGTCCACATCATCCACCACGCCTCAGGTATGTCATGAACATAATATTTCTACTGATGGCATTGGAGCTTTAAATGATATACAAGAAGAACTGGTTCCAGAGGACACAAAGGCCGATGACCTGGAGATACCTATTGCTTTAAGGAAGTCTCGTTGCCAATGCGCCACGTACCCACTTGCTGCGCATGTTTCCTTGGATCATCTTTCAGAGGAGTACAAGAAGTTTGTGGTGGGACTATCTGCTGTTACTATACCACAGACGTATCAGGAGGCAATTCAGGACAGTAGGCGGCGACTTGCAATGGAAGAGGAGATGGCAGCTCTACGGTCACGTGGTACATGGAGCATTGTCTCCGCTCCGTCAGGTGCCTCTGTTGTGAGCTGCAAATGGATATTTACGGTTAGGCAGAGGGTATATGCCAATGTGGACCGCTATAAGGCAAGGCTTGTTGCACGGGGGTTCACCCAAACCTATGGTGGACTATCAGGATACCTTTTCTCTAGTAGCAAGACACTCGACACCCCGTATTCTTCTATCTGTTGCCGTTTCACGAGACTGGCCTTTTTACCAGCTTGATGTGAAGAATGCATTTCTATATGGAGATCTACAGGAGGAAGTTTATGTGCAACAGTCACCGGGATTTGCTACTGAGGTGGAGTCCTAGAAGGTGTGCAGACTCCATAAGGCGATTTATGGCCTGAAGCAGAGTCCGAGAGCTTGGGTTTACTATTTTTGTTGGCAGCTCACTTATTTCATGGAAAAGCAAGAAGCAGACAGTGGTGGCCAGATCAAGTGCAGAATCTGAGTACAGGGCCATGGCACAAGGAAGTGTAGAGATGATGCGGGTTAGATTGGTATTGACCAACCTTACTGTTGAGGTTTCTCTTCCTGTGAAGCTTTTCTGTGATAATCAAGCAGCCTTATTTATTGCTAATAACCCTGCCTTTCATGTGCGGACAAAGTATATCGAGGTGGATTGTCATTACACTAGAGACATGATCAGAAAAGTCTTATATCCACCTCTCATGTTTCCTCAGGAGATCAGACAGCGGACATCTTCACCAAGGACCTTGCTAGAGGACCATTTCAGAGGTGTTGTTCCAAGTTGAGCATGATTGATATATATGCTCCAGCTTGAGGGGGAGTGTTGAGATAAATGTATCGTTCAGTACTGTTTTATATTTTATGTTTTGTTTGAGTATCGCTCTTGTAATTAACCCATGGCTTTTCTCCTATATAAGAGAGCCCTTGGGTCTCGTTTATTATCATCTCAGTTTTATTCCAACATTTCTAAATTTTCAAAATTTGAAATTCAAAAGATGGTGCTTTGGATAAGTAGTGTTGAGAAGGCTTGTTTTGGAATCTCTTGTTTTGTTGTTGTTTAGTCTAATATTGTATATGTATCATATATAGAATGAAAATGTATATACATATTTCATTGAAACTCTACCTCTATTTTATAGGTTAAAAAGGTTAAAATAGGAAGGCATAAACATGGACTTTAATCAAAAGATAAAGATCTTAGAATATCTCGTAAGTTATGCTAGATGTATAGGATCTCTAGATAATATTCTAAGGATTTAGGAGATTCCAGAGAATCAACTTTGAGTAAAATAAACTCTCAACTCTCCTCTAAATTTATTATGCGCGGCTTTGAAGTGGTTCTCTCAAAAGGCAGTATGAGGAAGTGACTTGATGAAGATATCCGTTGTCTGCATAATGGAAGAAAGACAAGAAGTATCCTTGTAACCTTTCTGTATCATATCCCTTGTATAGTACATGCTTGATTATCTTATTTTAAGCAGGTTTTGTTGTGGGCTTGCTTTCAGTTGAACGTGGATGTGGCTCATGGTCCGGATGGTTTTTCGGTGTCCTTTTATCAGGAAATCTGGGATTTGATCAAGATTGAGTTATTGAAGGTCATTGCGGAGTTCCGAGATGGAAACAACGGGTTTGAAGCGCTGAACATGGCGCCCATCTTCCTCTTTCCCAAGTGTGGCGCTCCATCAGGTGTAGAGGATTACATGCCCATAGCATTATCAAATGCGATTTATCTGATCGTTTCGAAGATTCTAGCAAATCATCTTAAGGGGACCCTTCACCGGATTATATCTCCTGAGCAGATGGCTTTTGTTCTAGGTAGGAACATGACGTATGGGTTGGTTATAACATCAGAAATTGCATCTGATTGGCAGCGGTGCAGTAGTAAAGGCATCTTGTGGAAAGCGGATTTCTCTAAGGCCTGCAATTGTATCAACTAGAGATTTTTGTAGGCCTCTCTGGAGAAGAGGGGCCATCCGTCGCAGTGGATTGGTTGGATAAAGCTCTGTGTCACGATCTCTTCTCACACCTTTTTGGTTAATGGTACACCGGAAGGGGTTTTTTTCCAGCCACAGAGGGGGATTCACCAGGAATGTCCGTTAGCTCCTTTGCTATTTATCATCGTGACGGATGTGTTGGCTATTATGATGAGGTTGGCGGTCAATGTGGGGTGGTGCGAGGGATTTGAGCGGGGGGATATCTCCATTCCTTTGCTGCATTATGCGGATGACACCATTCTTTTCATGGGGGTGGACAAGGAGAAGATGAGGCGGGCATCATACATTATGGATATTTTTGGGGACCTATCTGGCCTTCAGATCAACATGCATATATCGGTGGTCGTTCCTTTTGGTTTGTCAGATCGTGAGTCGCAGGAGGCGTCAACCATTCTTGGATGTCCAATTGATGGCCTTCCGATCACGTATCTGGGTCTTCCTTTGGTGGTGGGGAAACCAAGGAATCTGAACTGGCGGTGTTTATTGGACATGCTTGAGAGCAGATTAGCGGGGTGGAAGGCTTTGATTTTATTTAGGGGGTGCAAGATGGTGCTTATGAAGCATGTCTTATCGACCATGCCCCTATTCTTTTGCTCCACGAGGCAACTCCCGGCGGGCATTCGGACACGCATTGAGGGCCTTATGAGAAGGTTTTTTTGGTCGGATGGTAAGCAAAATAGGCGTGGGTTTCACTTGATCGGGTGGGATACAGTGACGAGATCTAAAAAGCAAGGAGGGCTGGGAATTCTTCGCATTTGCGAGATGAATAAGGCCTTCACGACGAAATGGATGATGCGCATTTGGGGAGATTCTGATGACATGGTTTGCAAGCTGATGAGAAATTTGTATAAAGTTAGGATGTTGTTGGAGGGGGATCTTTGTCGTATGCCGTCCTCTCTCTGGAAGGGGGATCACTGAGGTGTTGCCGGACATTGCGACGAAGATGCGACTGGTCCTTGGAGACGGTGTGTCTTTTCACTTTTGGACTGACGACTGGACTGGTGACGGATCTTTGGAACAACTTTTTCCATGGATGTTCAATCTCGCGGCCAACAGAAGGGCGACAGTGCATCAAACGTGGGACCATGGGATGCAGGCGCCTATTCTTGTTAACAATTTGTCAGATCAACAGGTGCAGGATTTCTTAGACTTGCAAACTCACTTGGCTCAATTTGAGGGCACATCGATAGGGAGGGACCACTTTGTATGGGGTGAAGGAAGATTCATGCTGAAGAAAGCATATCATTTCCCAGCGGAGGATGGACAAGTGGTGGATAGCGAATTGGTGAATGATATAAGGATTATCTGGAAGAGCAGGATTCCAAACCGAATAAAGATCTTTCTTTGGATATTCTGGCAGGAACGACTGCTAATGCAGGTGTGCCATGGTGAGCTACTGGGGTTCGAGGCAGGAGCATGATCCAGATGCAGTGGTGCGACTGAGGACGCGGAGCACTTATTCTTCACTTGTCATTCCTCGGCTCAAGCTTGGGAGATTGCCAGCATTCCTTGGATTCAGATACATGGGTTTGCCGATTTTGGAGGACCATTAAAGGGGTTTGCGGCCAAGGGCACGGGGATAGCATGCGTCCTTTTGCCATTTTGTGGGCGATTTGGTGTGCAAGGAATAACAACATTTTTCGGGGTAAGATTTGTTATATAGAAAACATTGTGGAACATAGCAGGGCATTGTGTAATCTGTGGATTTCGTAATATCTTTTTTGCATTTCATGTAAATATTCTTCTATTTTATTTAATATAATTTTGAGGTGGCTCCCATATCATGGGAGGCCACCCGTCTCTCTTTCCTAAAAAAAACTTATTGGTCGGAGACTTAGTCATGTACACTCTTGAGTCTCAACCACAAACTCACATTAGTTTTCACATCTGTGACCTTCATGATAATTTCGGCCTTCAAATAAAATACTTTCATCAAGTGCGCCTTCTCTTCCAGCAACATTGTATTTGACGGACTGAGTTCCTCCATTAACCATTTCATTGACCAATGGTGCCTAGATGTCAGGCTGCTTCAGTAAGGCACACATCTTGAATTTTTTGAGGCCGAAGCAATTTGTTCTAGTGAATGCCTATATTCTCATATTGTACAACATCATCTCCTCCTTGCTTTAGACGAACCTGAGGATTCTGATACTAGTTTGTTATCTGTAGCAAAAGTGGAACTCAATAAAACCACACAGATAGGAAAAGCACAAAACAACCAGGATACAATATGTACGGCTTTCATCCTTACTGAGATACATTCTTGTTGGTGGCCGTTGATCTTTCTATATGGTGGAAGAACAATAATATAGAATATGATTCAAAAATTTAACTCTATGGGGGTTTATATAGTATCCTCCATACAGACTAATCCCAAAACAAACGGAGTCCAACTATCAAAACAAACATGATAAGTCCCAAAGAGCATGATTCAAATCTGAAATCAAACAAGATCCAATACGAATAGACATGATCCATATCCCTAAATCAAATATGATTCAAAGCCCAAAGAAAATGGATTTCAAAAAAATCCAAGGCATCTCAAAAAAAAAGCCCAAAGAAAATGGATCGGTGAGGGTCCAAGGCATCTCAACACCACCTTTCTGGAAATTCAATGAGCGGAAGATTTCAGCATATTTTACTCATATATATGTCTAGTTCTGGTAGCTGCAATAGGTTGCCAATATTTAACACCAATTTAAATTTTTGTACAGGGTCAACAAGTATTGAAAAATTTTAATATTGCCGAAGCATCCAATGGGACTTGTAGAGAAGTTGTGAAGTCCTTCACTGCATTTGTCGACAACACTTTGGAAATCCACTTACGATGGACTGGAAAGGGGACAAATGCTATTCCAGATAGAGGGGTATATGGGCCACTTATATCAGCTATCTCAGTTACACCAAGTAAGGTTACAAATAAGAAGGATGGATATCCCCTCTATTTAAGGCCTTCTTACATGAAACAAATTATTAGCTTTAACCTACTAAACTGATCCTTTTAGACTTCAAGCCTGTGCTTGATAAAAAAGGCTTCCCGGTTGGCGGCATCGTCGGCATTATCATTGCTTCTTTTGTGCTTATTTTACTGGTTATTCTTCTGCCATGGATACTTCTTCACAAAGAAAGACAGGATTATCAAAGTAAGGTTATGAGTTTTCTTCTTGCTCGTTTCTAAATATTTTTCTGTTCAATATTTGTTACAATGGTTGCCCTTTTTCCATTCCACTACTTGTTTTATCTGTTTGTTGTTGTTAGTCTATATTTAGAACCTGCATCTATAATTGTCTAATTTCATGTACACTGCAAGGTCTCATATATGATAGTTATATTTATACAGAACTGAAGAACTTTAAGATACAAGGAGCTCGTTTCACTTTAAATCAAATAGTGGTTGCAACCAATAATTTTGATCCTATTAATAGAATTGGCGAAGGAGGTTTTGGCCCAGTTTACAAGGTAAGCTCAGTGCATCTCAAACTTCCACAAAATCAGATAATATTTAAATGCTAAAAATACTCACTTTGACTTTACAAATCACAACATCTAGGGGGTACTCCCAGATGATAGAGTAGTCGCTGTCAAGCAGCATTCTCCCATGTCTCAGCAAGGACTTCGTGAATTCCTGAATGAAATAGGATTGATATCTGCTCTAGACCACCCAAACCTTGTAAAGCTTTTTGGATGTTGCGTTGAAGGAGATCAGTTATTGCTAGTGTATGAATACATGGAAAACAACTGTCTTGCCCGTGCTCTTTTTGGTTTGTCGTTTTTGCTAACTTCCATATGCATATTCTTTAATTTGTTATGTTCTTGTTAGTATATTCACTTCCAAATACGATGTTTCAGGTCCTGATGAAACAAAACTGAATTTGAGTTGGCAGACAAGGCGTAAGATCGCTCTGGATATTGCAAGGGGTTTAGCCTACCTTCATGAGGAATGTAAGCTAAAGATTGTTCACAGAGACATCAAACCAACTAATGTATTACTTGACAAGGAGCTTAATGCAAAGATATGTGACTTTGGTTTGGCAAAACTTGATGAGGGATGCAGCCACATTAGCACTAGAATTGCTGGAACTATGTATGTAATTCACCGTACTAGAAGATGCTTGTTTCCACCATCTTTATCTGGGTCTTGGCTCATGTACTTGTGATTTGTGATTAAGAGAAATTTCTGATTGCTCACCTTCTGCTGTTGCTCACCCTTTTTTTATAAAAAAATCACCACCACTAGACAAATACTATGGAAGCCGTAACCTCCATAAAAAGATATTTCCAAGCTAGGAGGAACAATTTCAGTTCTATATTCCTACTTTTTTCTTTCATTATTGATTTTAGAAAATGCTAGAGTTTGAGCATTAGGGCCTTAGCCCCATGCTTTCACGAGTACTTTTATTTATTGAGAAAGGATCGACACCCAATTGGCGGTCACCGTATTATATATTAATCATCATAGCACATGTACAACATGACAACATTCACAACTCAAAAAGAATATTATCATGTTCATTCGCATTCTCCACATCGAATATCTCCATGTCAAAATGTCATTCCATTTCTTGTCAGCCAGACTGCCCATATATATACCAAGGGCTTGACTTGATCATTATGCGTTATGTAGCGAATCACAGGGATTCTCAAAACTGACCACATAGGTAGAGTCCAACCGACTTTTTTTAGTTTGCCACGTTGCTCTTACAGGAACACAAGAAAAGAGAAAATTTTTCATATCTTTGGGGCATTTGAACACAATAGACATGCGGCATCGGTCTTACATAGAATCTTTCCAGATGGATCTTGGTCATCACTCAACCCAGATGCCACAAAGATATCTTTACTCTCAACGGGATTTTAGAATCCCAGATTAATCTACAGTTTGTAAAGTCTTTAGGATCTGTCGGGAGAAAAGAAATTAATAATCTAAATGAGACCCAATAACTCTCTCATATAGGAGAAAAACCCTGGGTTAATTACACAAGAGGTACGTCAAGAAACCATAAAACATAAATGACACTGTGAGATACAACTATCTCAACACCCCCCCTCAAGCTGGAGCATATATATCTATCATGCTCGGCTTGGAGCAACACCTCTAAAAAGGAACTCTAGCTGGGGCCTTGGTGAAGATATCAGCCGTCTGATCTCCAGTTGAAACATGAGAGGTAGATATGAGACCTTTCTGGATCATGTCTCTTTTGTAATGACAATCCACCTCCCCGTTCATGAAAAGCATGATTATTGGCAATGAATAGAGCTGCTTGGTTATCACATAAAAGTTGCATAGGAAAAGAAACCTCAATAGTAAGGTCAGTCAACACAGATCTAACCCACATCATTTCTGCACTTCCCTGTGCCATGGCCCTGTATTCAGATTCTGTACTTGATCTAGCCACCACTGTCTACGTCTTGTTTTTCCATGAAACAAGTGAACTTTCGACAAAAATAGCAAATCCAGAAGTAGACTTTCTGTCTGTGGGACAACCTGCATAATCTGCATCTGCACACGCTGTCACCTCAAGAGATGTATCCCTACTGAATATAGGACCCAAACCATGTGAGGTCTTCAAATATCTCAAGATCAAATGGACAACATCCATATGCACCTTCTTGGACTGCTCCATGAACTGACTGACTTTGCTTACTGCAAAAGCTATATCTGGCCGAGTGATGGTGGTGTATAAGAGCTTCCCAACAAGCTCTCTATATCTCCTCTTGTCTACCTCCTCAGTGTCATCATCATACAATCTCATACCTGGATCCATAGGGGTAGTAGCAGGTTTGCACCATGTCATACCTGTCTCAGAAAGAAGATCCATAGCAAACTTCCTCTGAGTCATCACAAGACCACGCTGGTTCTTGGTGAAATCTGTTGGAAGAAAGTCGTGTGTTGTTATTCCAAGGAAACCCTAGGCCCTCTTATATAGAGACAACCCATGAGTAAATTACATAAGATGGAACAGAGAAATAAAATAGGATAAAAAATACATCGATTACATAATTATCTCTACACTCCCTCTCAAGATGGAGCATAGATATCAATCATGCTCATCTTGGAAGTACACTTCTGGAATGGTCCTCTGAGCAATGGCTTAGTGAAGATGTCGGCAGTCTGCTCCCCTGAACTAACATGTAAAGTAGCAATCAGGCCCTTCCGGATCATATCTCTAGTGCAATGGCCATCTACTTCAATATGTTTAGTTCTTTCATGAAAGGCATGATTATTGACAATGATTAATGCAACTTGATTATCACACTGTAGCTGCATGGGTAGAGGTACATCTATATGCAAGTCTTCGAGTACAACTCGAATCTACATCATCTCCATACTTGCTTGTGCCATGACCCTATATTCAGATTCGACACTTGATCAAGCCACAACTGTTTGTTTCTTGCTTTTCCAAGAAACTAGAGAGCGACTCACAAACACTGCAAAGCCTGAAGTAGACTTCTGATCCTTAGGGCATCCTGCATAATCAACATCCGCACATGCCGAGATAGATAAACTTGTTTCCTTTCTAAACAACAACCCTGTGCCTGGAGACGACTTTAGATACCTGAGTATCATATATATGGCATCCATATGTACTTGTCTCGATTGTTTCGTAAACCAGCTTACCCGACTGACTGCAAAGGCAATATCAGGTCGAGTTATAGTGATGTAAAGAAGCTTACCCACCATTTCTCTATATCTTGTCCTGTCAACTTCCTCTGTATCATTATCATATAATTTCATGTTGGGGTCCATAGGAGTAGTTGAGGGTTTACACCAACCCTGCCCGTCTCGATAAGCATATCTGTAATATATTTCCTTTAGTCATCACAAGACCCCGTGCATTCCTGGCAAACTCCAACCCCAGAAAGTATCGTAGAGTACCAAGATCCTTCGTAACAAATTGACTGTCCAAAAATGCTTTTTCCATCTTTACCCCCTGAGTATCATCTCCTGTAACCAAAATATCGTCAACATACACCATGATGTCAACCGTACCTCTAGAAGTCTTCTGAACGAACAACGAGTGATCTGCATTTGATATCTTGAATCCTTGTTGTTCAATTAGATGGGAAAGCTTCTGAAACCATGCTCTTGGGCTCTGGTCAAGGCCATATAGTGCCTTATAAAGTCTATACACCATATGATTCTCCCCCTCAGCAGTGAAATCTGGAGGCTACTGCATGTAGACTTCTTATTGCTGATCACCATACAAGAATGCATTTTTAACATCAAGTTGAAACAGGGGCCAATCACGTACCACAACAACTGACAGAAGAATACGAAGAGTGGAATGACGGGCAGCTGGAGAGAAGGTATCCATATAATCCACGCCATATGTTTGAGTAAAGCCTCACGCCACTAGCCGTGCCTTGTAACAATCAAGGCTGCCATCTGCGTGATACTTGATAGTGAATACCCATTTGCAGCTAACAACTGATGCTCCCGAGGGAGCGGGAACCAAGCTCTATGTGCCCTGTGACTTTAGGGCAACCATCTCCTCCTCCATGGCAGAATGCCAACAATCAATTTTCAAGGCACCCTGATAATTCCGTAGTATCTTCACAGAAGACAAAGCCATTGCAAACCTCTGAAAGTCCCCTGTGAGGCGATGGAAGGAAACCTGTGAAGCAAGAGGATACGAAGCACAATTGCGTTTCTGCTTCCTTATAGCAATATGGACATCCAGATCATCAACCACGGTTCTCGCCGGATCATATTCCTCCTTCAATGATGAACCCTGCACATGTACACTATTCGACCCATCATTAGTAGTAACATCTGAACATAATTGAGGCATAGTGGATGATTGGCGTGCAGCATGAGCAGGACTCAACCGACGTGTATAATATTTTGGTAATGGTGAGAAAAGTGGTTTTGGTGTCGGTGGTGGTCGTGATGTTGACATGACCACAGGAAGTGGAATGGGCATTGGTGGACCCACAATAGGAGCAGGAGGAACATATACCTCATCATTAGATGTGGATGAGGCCAATCTGTCACCTGTAGGGGAAAAATACATAACAGGTCCAAAGAATGTAACATCAACACTAACAAAATATTTCTTGTTTATATGATCATAGCAACGATATCCCTTCTGAGTCCGAGTGTAACCCACAAAGACACATTTGACTGCCCTAGGCGAGAGCTTGTCAAGACCAGTAGACAACTGATGAACAAAAGCAGCAACACCACACATCCGAGGAATAAGTGAGAATAATTCCTTATCTGGAAAAACAACAGAAAGGAGAATTTTCTCACCAAGAACAGAGGACGGCATACGATTGACCAGATAGCAAGCTGTAAGGACAACATCTCCCCCAAAAGAAATAGGAGCACAACTCTGAATAAGTATGGTTTGAGTAATATCAAGAAGGTGACGATGTTTTTTCTCAACGACCCCATTTTGTTGAGAGGTGTACGCACATGTGGTTTGATGAATAATACCTTTTGGCGAAAAGTATTGTGAGAGATAACGAGTGCAAAATTCCAAAGCATTATCAGTATGAACATATTTCACATGGGGGGAAAACACATTTTGCACTTTGTTAGAAAATCAGAAGCGGAAGCAATAACATGGATAAAATGATAAACAACAAAAAGAAGAACGGGATTTTACGTGGAACCCTACTCCGTGAGGAGCGGGATGAAACCACGGGAGAAGCCCTCAACGGGGCGTGTTTGTCTATTGACTTTCTCAATGGATACAGGAGGTCTGGGGCTCCTTATATAGCCTCTCTAGAGCCTCCAAGTCCCACCACTGGACGATGTGGGACTAAACAACTGGGTGGGGTAAATGGATCTCCTCCAGGATCTATTTACCCTGCTACAACACAATAGGCGCATACAACTTATACTCCAACACTCCCCCTCAAGCTGGAGCATGCAATGCTCAGCTTGGACAAACAGAAAGAGACTCAACTCAACGCTATAGGACACTACGAACAATATCAACCCAACGCGCACATGCTGCAGTCGAGGACGTTGCTTCTCATGCCGTGCAGGTGAGGAGGACGAACGGGCTGGAGTGTGAGTCAACTGAAGACTCGGAATCTGACCATCGAGTCTGAAACTGCGCCTGAAGTCTCCTCGTCGGAGAACTGGGTCTCTCCCATCTGGCTCAGAGAATGGTGCACTGCTCTGGTGTACCTATGATACCACATGAAAACCCTTGCCCTCAAGGGAATGGTCCTCTGCTCTGGAGTCCCTATGGCTCACATGAAAACTCTGGCCTGACAACAAGAATGATGGGGACTGCGAAACAAATGATGGCAACTTATGCTCATCTGACAATGGCCGCAAACTCGTGCGTGTCTGAAACTGGACTCGGAATCAATTGTCGAGTCTGAACAACTGCGCATCAAACTGGGACTCGGAATCTGAACGTCGAGTCTGGAATTGCGCATGTAGAATCTTCATCTGTAGAGTCTGAACAATTGATTGGTCTGAAGACTGGTATCTGAATCTGGATCTGGAATACAAGACCTGTAACTCTACATATATACTCCCCCTTTCTCCCATACTTGTCGGAAAACAGACAAATCGACAAAGTTGGGAGAAGACAACATAATGGGGAAAACATGAAGCTTGCGGCTTTTCATATTTTTTTAAAATGCCCGGCCCACTTGGGCTTATAGTAACGGCAGATAATAATTTTTTTTAAAGGGCCTCGGCTCCCACTCTTGTCATACGGCTAGGGTTCCCCACTGGGAACCCTTCGAATCCACACCACCGCTACGAGTAGATTGCAACCTGCGCCGCCGATCGGCGTACTGGAGATGGATGATCGAAGGTAGCGCCGCCTGCTGGGAACGATGATGGGAGGCGAAGGCGGGTGCCGCCTTGGGCTTCGTGGAGGCGACACGGATTGCTGGAGAGGATCGCCCCGCCGAACTGCTGAGGAGTGTGTCGCTAGGGCTTCCCATCGGGGAAACCCAACCATCAGGATCGGAAAGGGGGGTGGGCGATGGAGTCCGGATGGGTTGCGCGCGGTGGGTTGAGCGCCGCCAACGCCAACGCCTGGGCGCTCGGAGTGGTTGCGGGAGGTGCGATGACCCGCCAGGAGAAGAAGAGGCGCTGCTGCGCGCCTCGCCTGTTGCGCGCCAGTTGCTCGGACTGGTTGAATGGCGCCGCTTGCGCCTGGAATCTGTTGCAGCAAGGCTTGCTCGCGCTGGAGACTATTGGGGCCGTGTTGGCTTGCCGTCGCGGCCGATGCTGCCACCTGGGGACTATTGGGACTGCGCAAGGGTTGCTCGATGCAACATATGGCTGCGGTGAATGGGGGCAGATCTGGAGAACTGGGGGCATCGATCCTTCGACCTGGAGAACTGGGAGCATATCGCTGCAGGAGAAGAGGCTCCCTGCCTTGGAGCTTTTCGCAAGGATCGGGCTGCAAGAGATGGAGAAGCTGCAAGACTTTCATGCGGATCTGAACAGATTTGAACACCATGAACGAAACAAGATTTGCAGATCTGGCGGCCTTGATATTGATGCTGAACCATAGGGTTTCAAAAACAAACCCTAGGACTCTTCTTGAATAAAACTTAAATCGAACAATAAATATGCAAAATCATCTTCAAGAACTAAAATCGAATCTCCAACAAGCAATGGAATAACTTATTCCACGAGAATTGAACCCGCTCTGATACCATGTTAGAAAATCGGAAGCGGAAGCAATAACATGGATAAAATGATAAACAACGAAAAGAAGAACGGGATTTTACGTGGAACCCTACTCCGTGAGGAGCGCGATGAAACTACAAGATAAAACCTGTGTCCTTGGTGATCAGGGACACGACTTAGACCCCAAATATCGACATGAAGTAATTCAAACGGGGAGCTACTTCTCTGACACTGACGACTAGGGAAGCTAGCTCTATGGTGCTTTCCCAACTGACATGCTTCACACCAGAAGGAAGAACTCGGAGATATCTGAGGCAAGAGATGACGCATCTTCAGAAAGGGAAGGATGCCATGTATATGGAGAGACAGATCCAGCTACATGAGAGGAGACACCAGCATATGAACTCCGGTTCAGACGATAAAGACCATCTTGCTCAGAACCACAACCAATCACCCTGCCCGTTAGAATGTCCTGAAATATAAGAGAAGATGGGTCAAATATAGTGTGACAGTACAAATCCTTAGTAATCTGACTAATAGAAAGTAAGTTCATCGAAAAATCATGGGCATGTAAGACATTCTGCAGATGCATGGAAGGCGACAAAGTAACCTCCTCCTGTCCAATAAAGGGTGAATGAGTCCCATCAGCTATTACCACTGACCGCCCTGGTGGAATCTCCCTGTATGACTTAAGTCTGTCTCTGTCGCGACAGAGATGGTGTGTGGCACCGGAGTCCGTGATCCAATCTGAGACAGTAGAACTATAACATGATGTAAGAGCATAAGCACTACCTGACGTGCTAGCCGTGGCAGAAGTACTGGCAGAAGCTGACGTAACAATATCCGAAAAGCCTCTAGGAGAATCTGTAGAAGCAGGAGGCATAATATCTCTCAATCTCGCAACAAGTTCCTCGAACCTCCGCTCCGAGATAGATGCTGACGGTGATGTAACATGTTCGGCTACTCACGTCGAGGATGGAAATCCATGCTTAAAGTAGCATGTATCCTCAGAATGGCATGTGCAATGATAAAATGTGCATGGCTGACGAACACGACCACCTCGACCACGAGGTCCACGGGCACGGAATGAAGAAGAGCCACCTCTCCCTCTAGAAGCAGCCATCGTCGATGGTGGTGGAGTAGAAGCACTGGATGCTACAGAAGTGCGGCTAAGCCTCCGGTAGACATCCTCCATTGGGGGAATGGTAGCATCGGCAAGTATCTGCGATCAGGCAGTATCTTATTCGGGATCAAGGGTCGCAAGCAGGACTCCCACCATGGTAGCATTCCTAAATATCTTCTACTGCTCGGGAGTGTCCATGAGAGGAATAATGCTGTAGAGTTTCTCAAACATCTCCCGCAGGGATGTATACAGGGAGTGACGTGGCAACCATTCATCTTCATTGTGAATATGTCATGTTGTAGTTGTAACATCTTGGTCTCATTCCAGACCTGTGAATATGTCGCGGCCAGTATGTCCCACATCGCCTTAGCGGTGGGCTGATGGAGAACATCATTAGCAGTCTCCATCGACAAAGTGCCTGACAACCAGACCTTGGCATATGAATCATCAGCTTCCCAAGAGGCATAGATCCCAGTCTTCTCTACCGGCTCTTCCTTGGTAAGAATATGTTTCTTACTGTTCGACTTCATGAGACTCTTGAACTGCATCGCTTAGAGCTCATAGTTCGTCCCATCCATCTTGACTATTGGCGCGGGACCTTTGAATGTGCCTATGGAGGGCATATCAACTTTGTGTTCTGACATGTCGTCAGAGATGAAGAACTAGGATTTGTAGACGAAAAGACAAGTGTCTACATAAACTGCATAGGATTTGAATGCACATGTAGACTCTACGTACTCAAATCCATGGATATGGCGGAGAAGACGACTGCGGCACGGGCCGACTGGAGAGAAGCCGGAGGGTGGTCGCTGGCTAGAGAGGGGCCAGAGGGAGAAGACCTGGCAGCGGGAGGGGGCCCGACAGTGAGAGGGGGGGGCGGCGAGAGGCCGAGGAGAGGGGTCGAGAGGTGCGACGCCGAGGAGAGAGGAGGGGCGGGTGGCAGTGGATAGGGTTTTAAAGTTTTGGCTCTCATACCATGTTGTAAGAAAGTCGTGTGTTGTTATTCCAAGGAAACCCTAGGCTCTCTTATATAGAGACAACCCATGGGTAAACTACGTAAGATGGAACAGAGAAAATAAAATAGGATAAAAAATACATCGACTACATAATTCTCTCTACAAAATCCAACCCAAGGAAGTAACGAAGATTGCCAAGGTCCTTAGTCACAAACTGTTGACCTAAGAACTCCTTGGCAAGCTGAATACCTTGCTCATCATCCTATGTAACAACTATATCATCAACATAGCAAAAATAGCAACAATACCTCTCTGTATCCTCTGAACAAACAATGAGTGATCCGCAATACTAGACCGCACAAACCCCTGTTGCTCTATCAACTCTGATAGCTTTTGGTACCAAACTCTCGGGCTCTGCTTCATGCCATAAATCGCCTTATGGAGCCTGCATACCTTCTGGGAGTTAAAAATTGGACCGGACGTTGAACCAGTTTCTCTTCGGGTCGGTCTAACCGGGTCAGACCGTCGGTTCAAATTGGTCGGTCCGATGATGACGTCAGCATGACATCATCATTCTTATCAACCTGAAAAAAACGGATCAGGTTTAATTTGCTGGTCCGACCAGTCGAACCGGTGTTATGAATCGGAAAAAATTAGATATTATATCTAATATATAATCTTTCATTAGAACATATTACTTTTGAGACAACTCATGGGTTAAAAACACGATAATCTTTCATCGGGAAGTCCACCATTGACTTTGGCTAGTTATCTAGTGAGCAATCTTACTCAACAGGGGAGCAAGAAAGAAGCAATACTATAATGCTTTTCAAGTATTATAGATATTAAACCAATCCGGAAAATCCTATCGACCCAAAGGTTTATATGTACAAGGAGAAGTTGGTAAATGAGCTTTATTGTTGTCAGTTACGGGGAAAGCTCCTCTATCTTACTATCACTGGTCCTAACGTCTCTCTGATTGTTAAATTTCAATCTTTTTTTACAATGCAAAGTTGGAGTAGTATGGCTAGCAACCGTATATTAGTTAATATACGATTGCTAGCCCCACAAATATTCAATTACGAGAACTGAGTTTACCGTCAAACTTATGTGTTGGAGTATTTGGTTGTGCGCCATATGTATGGGAGATGGGTAAATGGATATCTCCAGGATCCATTTACCCCATCCAGAGTTTAGTCCCACATCTACTAGTTTAGAGATGTGGAGACTCCGTGGGTGCTATATATAGAGCCCCACGCCCCTGTAGTCCAGTGAGAAAAGTGAATGAACACATACGTCTTCTGAGGCATTCTCCCGTGGTTTCATCCCGCTCCTTAGGGAGTAGGGTTCCACGTAAATTCTGCTGTTCTTAAATCTTTATTCTTTTTTCATGTTTTGCTTTCGCATTCTCTATTTTCTAACATGGTATCATAGCGGGTCGATTCTCGAGTATTTGTTCTTAATGATTTATTTTATGCTCTTGTTCGAGATTCGTTTTTTGTTCTAGAGATTGTCATATATCCTCCAGATTTGATTCATGTTTTGCTGATGTTATCAAGAAATTTCTAGGGTTTGTGGAAACCCTATTTTTATGATGTTCTCGCAAGTTTTGGAAATTCAACATGCTCGACAACATGGCAAGGGTTTTTTAAACCCTAGTTTCTTGTGCAACACGCATCATGCCTCCATCAGCAGCAGCTGGCTGCATCCCCCTCCAGTGGCGAGTCCTCGCACTTCACGCGCGAAGCCTCTGTGGCGGCATCAGCCCTAGCCGCATCTCAGGCGGCATTATCCGCAGGCGGCGACATCAACAATCCATGTCGAAACAACAAGAAAAGTCATACGAAAAAATAAAAAAACGATGGAAAGTCGTAAAAAAATGATAATTGAAACGACTTAAAAAAATGATTTGAGAAAGTTGAAAAATATGTGATCGGCTTATTGATGTTTTATATCCCCAGTTTCTTGCCTTCTCCCAACTTGGTCAACACTTGACATTTCGACCAGCATGGGAGAAAGGGGGAGTATGTATAGAGTCACATGTCTATTCCAGATTCAAATGACAAATTCCTCATTCTAGACCAGCCAGTTTGTTCAGACTCTACAGTTGTTCAGACTCGACGTCAGATGTTTCCGAGTCTTCAGTTTCAGACACGCACGTGCATGCGATATTCTTTTCAGATGTGCATATGTATGCCATCTTTTGTCGTGGTCCCCTTTATTCTTCTTGTTTTGTCGACCAGAGTTTTCATGCGAGCCATAGGGACTACATAGTAGAGGACCATTCCCTATGCAAGGTGGGTAAGGGTTTTCATGTGGTATCATAGGGACTACAGAGTAGAATACCATTCTCTGTGCCAGATGGGAGAGATTTAGTTCTCCGACGAGAAGACTTCTTTCAGACTCCATTCTCCAGCGACCGTGTACTCCGATGAGGATTGCACTTCCACGGCCTTTTCATTTCAGCCTTTTTTTCAGAGATGGAGCAGTTGTCCACATTATTGTGGCGGGCTAGAGTACTTCGACGAGGAGACTCATTTCCAGTTGCAGTGACTCTGACAGGCGTAGTTCAGAGCACATGCTCTCCGACGAGGAGATTCAACAGACTCATACTCCAGCCTGTTGGTCCTCACCTGCATGGCATGAGAATCAACGTCCTCGACAACAGCCAACCGTTGTGCGCGTTGAGTTGATATTGTCTGTAGTGTCATGTAGTATGAGTTGAGTTTCTTTCTGTTTGTCCAGGCTGAGCATTGCATACTCCAACTTGAGGGGGAGTGTTGGAGTATTTGGTTGTGCGCCATATGTATGGGAGATGGGTAAATGGATCTCTCAAGGATCCATTTACCCCATCCAGAGTTTAGTCCCACATCTACCAGTTTGGAGATGTGGAGACTCCGTGGGTGCTATATATAGAGCCCCACACCCTTGTAGTCTAGTGAGAAAAGTGAATGAACACATACGCCCTCTGAGGCATTCTCCCGTGGTTTCATCCCGCTCCTTAGGGAGTAGGGTTCCACGTAGATCCCGTTGTTCTTAAATCTTTATTCTTTTTCCATGTTTCATTTTCGTGTTCTCTATTTTTTAACCATATGTATGCAATTAAAAACACACAGAAACATTTAGGAACTCCACTCACCTTACCCACAACAAAGCATCTTTAAAACAACACCATACTCACAAATCTAACATTGCAACAACTAAAAATATTCTAAACTGACCATCTACTATAAAATCTAACATAGCAACAACTAAAAAATCTTCAAATACAAGAACTTAACTTATATTTTTACAACATAATTCTTATAAAAGCTATGTCCCAACACTCCTACCCGTGCAATCTTATTAAATTTTTATACCACAACTTGTAGACATGAATATAGGTGTTAATGGAGCAAAATTATAAAGATCTTGGTGTAATCACGAGGATTATAGGATTAGCAGCATAACTCAACAAGATGTTATGGATCACGATGTAATTATCCCTATTTAATTTAGGCCCTTTGTGAGTATAAAAACCTCAAAGGGAGTCTCGTCCTCGAGACTCGGGTCAAGGTCACTTTGTGTCTTGTTTGGATCTTATCTGGCCATAAAAACCTCAAAGGGTTTTGAACCCATAAAAACCTCAAAGGGAAAACAAGCCGTGTTCTTGCAATATATATAATTAAATGGGCTTGTTTTGACAATTACCTGAAAGAGTTGTGGGTATCGTGCCCGCATATCCACTTCTGTCTTCCATGTTGTCTCTTTGACATTATGTCGGTGCCATAACACCTTTATTAGGAGAATTTCTTTGTTGTGAAGCTTTTTTTTACAACACCGTCGAGTATTTGTACTGACGTTCTCTTTGTAAATCAAATTTGACTCCACATCAAGGTTCTCGTAGCTGATGACGTGGTGAAGGTCGTACTCGTAATTCCTTAAATTGATAGGTGTCGAGAAAGGGTTACTCAATAGACCACCTTACACATACGACTAAAAATTTCAAATAATCCAACGTATCATGGTGTCAACTTGCTATGAGCACCAAATCTCTGTACTCCCTTCATGGGAGATACTCGTAGAAACACTCAATCCCCTTCTTGTGTTTTCAGGAATTTCCATCAATATGAAGGATTAAGTTAAATATTGATAAGTTACAATTTGAATCGATTAAGAGAAGAGGATCGGATTACATGAAACTCCAAATTTCTTTTCTGACGGTCTGCATAGCTCTTCTAGCAGCTCTGAGTCATCAGAAGCCTTCCCCTTACAAGATCAATCAACAGTTCTCGTAGTCCCTTCCCAAAGAGATCTACGGAGTAAAAAGTATGTTCACCTACCTTACGCCAACTGAGAGGTGCGAGACATCTCCGCCCGTATAGGGCTTCGAATGATGCCATACCAATACTGGAATAACGATTGTCGTTGTGCGGGAGATCTACCAATGACAGGTGGTCCTTCCAGGATCATTTCTACTCTAGAGTACATGCACGTAGCAAATCCTCAAGTGTCTGAATAACACATAGTATCGTATGCAGAACTCATCTTCAGCTCTGTCTGTGGTGTTGACATAAGCCGGTACCAGTAGTGAGATATAAACCTCGAGTCTCCATCAGACACTACCTTATGTGGTGTATCATAAAATTTGATATATATTTTTTTTGCACATGTAATCTAGCCAGTTTGGATGTAGTATAGGTCATGTTGATATGTATGAAATGGACTGACTTGGAATCTGTCAACAACATCCCAATAGCATCGTGATCACCTAATGTCTTTACTAGTCCCGTGACAAAATCCATAAAAGTACTCTTCCACTTTTATTCGAGAAAGGGGAGATACTGTAATAATCATGGTGGTCTCTTATGTTCAGCCTTGACCATCTAATAGATCATGCACTTGCTAACATGACATGCTGCATCTCGCTTCATTCCGTCCTGCCAGAATGTAGACCTAGATCTCGGTACATCTTTGTGTTGCCAAGAAGAATAGACAATCGTGAACTATGTGCCTTATCAAGAATATCTCTGCGCAACTACTCATTGTTGGGCGCAATTACCCAGCCAACTTTCCACAAAATAGACTTAGTCCCCACAAAATCATCACGTTTGTCCTTGATGGCATGCATGCATCTGTCTCAAATTCAAGGATATGTCATGTATCCTTATACTATGCAATCCCAAAGACTGATGAATCGTGGAGGTATGACAGTAGATATGGTCGCACTCTTATGAGGATGCCAATTAGTCAAAGTTATGAGCATATCTCACATATATAGCTAATTTACCGTATGTGCATGAGCTTTCCTGCTAAATGCATCTGCCACCACGCTTCCGCTGCGCATGTCCTCAACTGATGTGATGCATAAGCAATTACGTAACCTTGCTATATCAGAACTGCTCCTAAACCTTCACTTGAAGCATCTATATATACTGCAAATTCCTGAGTCCCTAAAGGAAATGCAAAGATATACAGTCGTCAATCTTTCCTTCAATATCCCGAAGGCATATTTACATGAATCATTCCAAATGAAAGGAACTCTCTTCTGTGTCGATTGTGTCAAGAAAAAAATGACTCGTGAAAAACTACTGATGAAGCGTCTGTAATGCCCCGATAGTCCAGAGAAGCTATGAATATGAATGATTGTCTTGGATTGTTCTCAAGACATGATTGTCTCAATTTTCGCAGGGTCAACTGCGATACCTGCTCCAGAAATGGCATGCCCAAGTAATGAGACATGGGATAATTAGAACTCACATTTGCTCAACTTGATATACAACTTGTACTATTGAAGTATGTCAAGGACTATCTTTAAATCATTTGCATGATTCCATTTATTTCAAGAATATATCAGAACATCATTAATGTGATCCCTATTCCTTTCGGGAATATATCAACACATCGTCAATGCATACCATCACAAACTCGTCCAAGTTTGGACAGAAATCCTGTTCATCATGTTTGCGTATGATGCATGTGTATTTGTGAGCCCAAACAGCATTACAATAAACTCATAATGTCCATATCGAGTCCTGAATGTTATTTTCGGAATATTTGACTCCTGAAACTTCAGCTAATGGTAGATAGACCGGAGATCGATCTTTGAAAACATCGAAGATCCATGTAGCTGATCAAACAAATCATCAATGTTTGGCATAGGATATTGGTTCTTCATGATTTTCTTGTTTAGTTGTCTGTAATCTATGCATAATCTCATCGATCTGTCCTTTCTGACGGAAGAACTTGAGCACCCAAAGGTGACGTGTCCAGTTTTATGAAACCTAAATCAAGTGACTCATGCAATCGCATCTTCAACTTTCCCAACTCAACCAGTGACATGAGATACGGAGCCATCGAGACTGGTTGTCTATCTGGTAGTAATGTGATCTCGAACTCAATCTCTCTCAGACAGTAAATCTAGCAAACCATTTGAAAACACATCAGGGTAATCTGACACTATCCTGATGTCTCGAGCCATCGGCTCTCCCTCAAATGTCTCTCGAACAATTGCTAGATATGAATCACATTCCTCATCAACAAGTCCTCGAGCTTTCAACACTGAGATATACTCCATTTCAGAGTCATGTAATGTACCCTTATATGTAATCTCGGTTACGTCCGGAATCCTGAAAACAATCATCTTCATGAAATAATTACTCATGGCATGATGATCTGGCATTTAATCCATACCAAAAGTTAGGTCAAACTTGTTGAGCTGTAGTAGCAGACAACCTGCTATCGTCTCATGTCCACCAATCAACATTGGTAGCTATCTGACTATTAGTCTTATGATGATCGATTAGCCACATGACCCATAATGTGACAAGGATGATCTAGGGCATCTGCACCTCTACCTACTGAAGTTAGAAATTCAAAGTTCATTCATCGCTCCAGAATCAATTAAAAAGATAGAAAGGTCGGCACTAGACGCCATGGTTCTATATAAGAACCGATAACCTTAATTACAATAGTTGATGTTCTTGAATATTTCTATTATGTTTTTTCTCTTCTTGGGATACATATGGAAAGTTAGTTGCAATTAGTGACATCTGTGGTCATAAATTTTGAATGTCATATTTCCCTTTCAGACTCGCGATAAGTCAAAGGACTGTCGCAATCCGAGGATTTAATGTGATCAGAACTATAATACTACGAATGTATGTAGCGGGGTACCACTGCTCTGATACCAAACTGTTAGGCCCGCTCCTTCTCGGATCTGGGAAACCCGTTTACATATCAGACGTAGTATCATGTTCGCTAAGGACCATATTAGAGTACTGAAAATTAGGGGAATTTTTTTTACGAATGACATTCACAAATTAACCAATAAACCACAAAACTATAACATGTCACACTTATATTGCATAAATTCCATAGCAGTTAACATGTAACAACAGAAATTGTATTATGTACAAGCATCCCAATTTTATCAGAAGAGAAATAAAAGCATTTATAATATCCTTGAACAAAATTATAACATACATACCTGGTATGTTTTGCTTCAGAAACTGACATTCAACTCTCCCAATACAACGGTGCAGGTATTATGCCTGCAATCCATGGAATAGGGAGAAAAGAACATCAACAAATGTTGAGTAAATCTTAATTAATTAAAAATAACAGGAAATTTAGTGGCTCAAAAAGAAAGCAAGTAAAAGGGGCTTTGACAATTAAATTTTTAGAGCTACTTGCATTGAAACATGCTTTCAAGTTGTTTGGTATGTAAAACCCCATTCTACTCATCCTACATAAATTACCCATATTAATCATTTTTATACAAAGATTATAAGATTCATATTTAAACTGTCACCTTTTAATTAATTATAAATCATGTTTAATGGATCTTGAGATGTGGATGTTGAGTCTTTGTTCTTGATTTTTATCCAATCAATCAGATTTGGTGGACAATCTGGGATCTTGATCTGAGTGTGACCTCATATTATGATTCTAAGATGTGACTCCAGTATAAAACTGTATATGATTTCCATTCTTCCCCATCAATTTCATGTTCCAATGATTTATTCAATGGCTATCATGATTGAATTGATCATGATATCTTGAGTATTTAATGATTGACATGGTCGAGATGATTCGGGTCTCTTTTGATGTTTGTGAGTCATGAGGATAGACCATAGTAAGTGTAGATGATGAGTATGATGTTTTGATTCTTTTCATATTGAAATTCTCAAGCTTAGTGGATAGTCTGTGGTCTTGGTCTAGATAAGACCTCACACTATGACTCTAAGGCAGTAAAGAAGCCTTAGGGTTGGGGTGCCTCCGTAGGCATGCGGTGGAGTAAAATGCATCATAACTAAGTTCCCAACACGTCCACTAGCTATTTCGAACGGCTGTGGTAGTAGATCGAAATCTGATAAGGATGATTTTCATAAACTGATCTTTTCTCTTCATCAAGAATTACTGGCGGAAAAGTAACTAGCACAACTACAACCAACTTAACTGTAACCAAGCTTCTATGAAACCAACTCAAATGTAATTCATCTCAACTTTAGCCAAACTCATTTGTGACTCAATCCAATCTCAAATGTAACTTTTCCAAATTCAACTGTAACTGATTCAGATGTAGCCATAGAGGATTCAGATGTATACATGGATGATTCGGATGTAGCATCGCCAAGTCTGCTGGCGAAAAATAAACAAAACTGAAGCGGTGAAGTAGCCTACAAAAGGCTCTTCCATATCGCCCTCTAATTGGAAGGCGGTCCAATAAAGGGATTGGTCTACTCCAAAACTACGCCACTAAGACGGGTGAGAGAGACTTTTCGGAAAAGTCGCTCTAAAAGAAAAACCGGCCCGACCGGTACGGGCTAACGAGCTCGAAAAACTAAAAACAAGGGTCCTCCAGCCTAGGTACCCAAAAGAACAAGGGTCAGCGGAACTGGTCTTTAAAAGAAAACCTGTGGATCCCAGAGAGGCGTAAAAACTGCGAGCGCTCGCGAGAAAATCGAGAAAAAGACTGGGATCCTAGACCCGCGCACCAATCGGTCGCTGCTCTAACTGGGCTTCCTAATCTTCCGCCCAGCTGAGGGTCACCGCACCCTCGCACAGTCAGGTGTAAAGGTCACCATGACTGGCACTCTTAATTATCAGTCATCAATGACTTGATCCCTCATTCTTTCTTAATCCTTTATGTGGTTGATTGTACAGATCTAGGTCTTTTTGATCAACGATCTTATTGATATAAGGATTCAGCATTGATTTCACTTATTCATTTACCCCATCATTTTTCAATCTCTTCAATGGTCGACTTTACAATACTAGGTATTTTGTCACTGCCTATTTTTGATGATATGTATAAATAGTAGATTATACCTAAAAGATTAATTTATGAAGATGATCGGTCTTTGTGGTCACATCTTATTATTTTTAAAATCATAAGATCTCCATCTACGCTTTGGATATGGATCTAGCTAGTCTTTATCATTTTGTTTTATATGGTACCTAAATAAGAATCATGTCTCAATTGTACCAGTTCCAGTTGAGACATCAAAAGAGGGGTGTTTTCTGATCATTTGTCATAACATCCTATATATATAATAGATTGTATGAATAGTAGACTATACATAATGATCAATTGATTGATGATTTCTTATTCGTAAAGATCTTGAGAAATCATTTATTGACTTTGAGAGAAGAGTTCTAATATTTTAAAAGATGTATTCTCAGAAGATCATCATATTTGCTCCTATATAAGTAAGATATTAAATTCGATCAATGTTTGTACATGTGAAATTAACCAGTGGCATCAAGGAGATTGCCTATGATGATTAAGCCCTCTGATTCGAGCAGTGTCTCATAGGTAGATAGAAGTCGATTATAATAAGGCCATCCATAGTCTTTTATAAAAAATGTGGCAGCAGGGTCATATGTTGCAAGGCTTACAATGTTCATTTGTGAAGCAAGAGTTTCACTAATTGAACAATCCTCAGCAGATTTTGATTTCGAGCAATTGTAGCCAATGAACATATGCATCTAATTTCGAACTTCTATCCAAAAATCTGTTCAGAAGGTATCACTCCCCCAACCTAGTTTACACAAAGTTACAATGGTATAAATAAACATGATTAAGATTTCTACATGTGGTGGGAATATGAACTTTCAATAGTGCAGCATAATCATAATTCATAAACAGTCCAAATCTAGCCCTTCATCAAACATTGCTCAAGATGCTTCTTTACCTCAGTTGATTTCCCTATGTGAAGGGGCGAGATCATGTGTTCACCATTCTATCTCTAATTATTACGAGTAATGGCTTATCTGATCTCGAATGCAATCCATTGATGTACTGTTAACTGTATCGATTCAAAGAGATTATATTGATATATTACAAAACTCTAACTGAAGTCAGGTCATGAATGATAAGAAAAATGCTCCTCTAACCTCATGCCCTTTATTTTGAATGTCACTCTTGTTTCCTGTCGGTGGTTATTTCCTATAGAGCATACACTTGATGGTAAGCTTGATTAGCTTAAAGAAGGGCTTTCAGTAAAAGAATTCTCTCATACGTATGGAGTTGATTACATCAAAGCCTTTTCTCTATTAACCAGTATGAAGTCCAGGTGAACCAAAAGTTGGCTTATTTGTGAGTTTGATATGACTAATACTTTCTTATAATATAATTTCAGTTAGGAGATTTTTATGTCCCAACCCCAGGTACCTAGAAGGCTTTTATAATAAAAATTTTATAGGCTAAATCATGCGTGAAAGGCAGCAAGAGGAGGGAGAAGATTGTACCTTTGATCCTTTAAGTTTGGAGGGATTTGTAGCTTTATCTAACATACAACAATAGATAAAATACCTGATGGATAGCAATATAAAAAAAACTGAATTATAAACTTCAGCATTGACTTTAATGAGAACAAAGAGGAGAGAGATATGTACCTTTGAATATCTCCACTTTGGAGATCCAAACTTGCTTGCAACATCCTTTTCTTGACAGGAGCTTCAGTTCATTCGGATCCGGATGTTACAGTGAGTTGGAAGTATGTGCCATATTACGTGGGAATGCAATATGCAATGAAAGGAGTAAGAAATTTTCGATTGAGGCCCTCGTAAATGTGCTTTTTTAACTTTTGTGTCGGTATCAAGCAAACAAACCGGTTAAACCCGAGCCGAACCGGTCCGGTTAAACCGATTCGGATTGATGGTTGAATCGATTTTTGTTTTTTTTTTTAAATTTTAAAGAACCGGCCGAACCGACCGGTTTGGGGCCGGTTCCCGGTCTGACCAGTCCGACCGGCCGGTCCAGTCCGATTTTTTATACCCAACCCAAGGAAGTAACGAAGATTGCCAAGGTCCTTTGTCACAAACTGTTGACCTAGGAACTCCTTGGCAGCCTGAATACCCTATTCATCATCCCTTGTAACAACTGTTGGAGAATAAGTTGTAAGCGCCTATTGAGTTGTAGCAGGGTAAATGGATCCTGGAGGAGATCCATTTACCCCATCCTGTGTTTAGTCCCATACCGCCCAATGGTGGGACTTGGAGGCTCTGGGAAGGCTATATAAGGAGCCCCAGACCTCCTGTACTCATTGAGAAAAAGCAATGCTAAACACGCCCCGTAGAGGGCTTCTCCCGTGGTTTCATCCCGCTCCTCACGGAGTAGGGTTCCACGTAAAATCCCGTTCTTATTTTCGTTCTTTATTTATCTTTTCCATGTTATCGCTTCCGCTTCCGCTTTTCTAACATGGTATCAGAGCGGGTTCGGTTCTCGAGGTTTTTATTTTATTTTATTTGTTCGTGATCATGTTCGGGAGTCGATTCTTGTTGAAGTTGATTGTGAAGATTAAGTTCTTGAAGATGATTATTGTTTGATTCAAGTCCTGACAAAGTTCTAGGGTTTCTATTGAAACCCTAATTTCTGTCCATTATCATCGTAGCATTCTCAAGTTGCTAGATCAAGCAGAGGTTCTTCCATCATCGCATATTCAAGGCCACATCTTCAAGGCATCTTCAAGACTATCTGGCGGATGCACAGGGCCTATCCAGGTTGTGGCATCCTGCCCTAGGCACATCGCCGTGCTTATCCAGGCTGCAACATCAAGGAGCGCACAGGAGCATCCAGCATCCATGCTGGTCGAATAAAAGAGAGGCTCCTATTGCCGCTCTTTCATGGCGGCGCGCTTCCAACAAAAGAGAGGCTCGAACCATCGTCCTGACGATTTTTCGTAGCTACGTGACCTACGCGCCAACACCCTAGCGGCAGCTTCCCTCATCACCTACGGCGGTGGCGCCGCCATCTGATCTAGCCGGTGGTAGCCGGTCTTCTCCAGTCCCCACCGTCATCAGCTCCATCTGCTTCCAGGCGCGATGCGCCGCATGACAAGAAAGCGACGCTCGAGCCCTCCAGGAGCCTTATCGGCTTGATGGCGGCTCACCAGCCTCGTTCGACCCTCACAGGTCGGCTCAACAGCCCCGATGGTGGCACGACACAAGCAGCAACAGCAAAATCCTCCGCTTCGCACGACGCTCCAGGCAGACACTCGGGCTCTCCTCCTCCAGGCGACCTGTGCGGTGGTGCAGATTACCTCGGGACGGTGCTCTTCCTCGCGCAGACGCAGACTGCTTGGTTATGAGTCCAGGCGGCACCTTTCATATGAAGGGTTCCCACGTTGGGAACCCTAAGGGCTAACGGGCCAAAGAAAAAAAAATAGTGGGCCCATGTCTTAAAAAAATGAATGAGGGAGGCCCAGTTCGTTTAAAAAAAATGTCATGTTTTGTAAAATGCCGAGGGGTCGAAAAAAATGGGGCCGAGTTTAAAAGAAAAATTTGGCTGAGGTGATTGGGCCCAACTTGGGCCAACAGTTTGATGTTTGCAAAAAAAAAGGAAAAAAAGGCGCGTACAAATAAAAAAAAGAGCCGTACGCATTTTCAAAAAAAAAAAATTGTGCGAAGCAAAAGCCAAAAAAAAAAGGTTGAAACGGCTTACAAAAAAAAATCGAGAAAAAAAATGTCATGTTTTGAAAGCCGAACGGCTTATTGGTATTTTGTACCCCTCCTTTATGTTGTCTTCTCCCAACTTGGTCGACGTCTATGTGTTCCGACAAGTATGGGAGAAAGGGGGAGTATATGTAGAGTCACAGGTCTTCTCCGGCCATATTCAGATGTTCCAGATTCACGTGCAGAGACCATTCAGATTCCAGACTCTACAGTTCGGTTTCAGACTCGACGATTGTCTTCCGAGTCCAGTTTCAGACACGCACGAGTGTGCGGTCAATTTTCAGATGAGCATATGTTGCCAGCATTGTCAGAGGTCCCCATCATTCTTCTAGTTGTCAGGCCAGAGTTTTCATGTGAGCCATAGGACTCCAGAGTAGAGGACCATTCCCTATGCCATATGTTGGCAAGGGTTTTCATGTGGTATCATAGGTACACCAGAGCAGTGCACCATTCTCTGAGCCAGATGGGAGAGACCCAGTTCTCCGACGAGGAGACTTCAGGCGCAGTTTCAGACTCGACGGTCAGATTTCGAGTCTTCAGTTGACTCACACTCCAGCCCGTTCGTCCTCCTCACCTGCACGACATGAGAAGCAACGTCCTCGACTGCAGCAATGTGCACGTTGGGTTGATATTGTCCGTAGTGTCCTGTAGCGTTGAGTTGAGTTTATGTCTGTTTGTCCAAGCTGAGCATTGCATGCTCCAGCTTGAGGGGGAGTGTTGGAGAATAAGTTGTAAGCGCCTATTGAGTTGTAGCAGGGTAAATGGATCCTGGAGGAGATCCATTTACCCCATCCTGTGTTTAGTCCCATACCGCCCAATGGTGGGACTTGGAGGCTCTAGGAAGGCTATATAAGGAGCCCCAGACCTTCTGTACTCATTGAGAAAGTCAATAGACAAACACGCCCCGTTGAGGGCTTCTCCCGTGGTTTCATCCCGCTCCTCACGGAGTAGGGTTCCACGTAAAATCCCGCGTTCTTATTTTGTTCTTTATTCTTTTTCCATGTTTACGCTTCCGCTTCCGATTTTCTAACAACAACTATATCATCCACATAAATAAGAATAGCAACAATACCTCTCTGTGTCCTCTGAACAAACTATGAGTGATCCACAGTAGACCGCACAAACCCTTGTTGCTCTATTAACTCCGATAGCTTTTGGTACCAAACTCTCGGGCTCTGCATCAGGCCATAAATCGCCTTATGGAGCCTGCACACATTCTGGGACTCCTCCTCAGTAGGAAAACTCGGTGGCTGCTGCATATATACTTCCTCTTGTAGATCCCCCATATAGAAATGCATTCTTCACATCTAGCTAGTAAAGAGGCCAGTCCCGTGAAACAATAACAGATAGCAGAATGCGTAGTGTCTAGTGTCTGGCCACTGGAGAGAAGGTATCCTGATAGTCTTCCCCATAGGTTTGGGTGAACCCACGGGCCATAAGCCTGGCCTTATAGCGGTCCATACTGCCATCTGCTATTTGCTTTACTGTAAATATCCATTCGCAGCTCACAACAGAGGCACCTGACAGAGCAGAGACAATGCTCCAGGTACCACACGACTGTAGAGATGCCATCTCCTTTTCCATTGCAAGTCGCCACCTACTGTCGTATAACGCCTTCTGATATGTACGCTGGATAGTAACAACAGAGAGTCCCACCACAAACTTCTTGTATTCCTCTGAAAGATGATCCAAGGAAACATGCGCAGCAAGAGGATGCATGGCACATTGGCGATGAGGTTTCCTTAGGGCAATAGGTATCTCCAGGTCTTCAACCTCTCTGTCCTCTGGAATCAAATCTTCCTGTGTATCATTCAAAGCTCTAGTGCCATCAGTAAAAATAATGTGTTCATGACATACTTGCGGCGCGGTGGATGATGTGGACGGCCGCATGAGCAGAGGGGCGAGTAGAAGACCTGCGAGTATAAACACGGGGTAAAAACTTGGACTGGGTGGACGGAGGTGGAGGTTGTGGAGTGGTGAAGGTGGAGAAGACATAGGAGCATCATGAGGAGTATACGATGGAGAAGACGGAGGTGGAGGAACCACTATGTCCTCTCCAGAACTAGCATTAGACAACCTGTCACCTGTAGGAGAAAAATACATAATAGACTCAAAAAATATGATGTCAGCACTCACATAATATTTTCTTCCTACAAGATCAAAACATCTATACCCTTTTTGGATACGAGAAAAACCGACAAACACACATTTGATAGCTCGAGGTGAGAGATTGTCACGGCCAGGAGTGAAGTTGTGGACAAAGGCCACCGATCCAAAGACTCTGGGAGTTAGAGAGAATAGTTTCTTCTCGGGAAACACAATCAAGAATGGAACCTTCTCTCCAAGAATAGTTGACGACATGCGGTTCACCAAGTAGCAGGCGGTGAGAACTGCATCTCCCCAGAAAGAATGAGGGGGGTACAACTCTGAATCAACAAGGTCCTCATGACATCAAGAAGGTGATGATGCTTACGTTCTGCCACACCATTTTGCTGTGAAGTGTAATTGGAAGAAGTCTGATGAACTATACCACACGATCTGAGAAATTCCGGTAAATGTAATGTGGAAAATTCCAAAGCATTATCCATACTAATGAACTTCACATTAGCAGAGAATATGTTTTTGACCTCAGTAAGAAAAGATTTAATTATAGCACCTGCTTCAGACTTATGTTTTAATAAGAATACCCAAGATAGTCTCGAATAATCATCCACAACAACCATATACAAACGATGCCCCTGATGATCAGGAATACGACTATGACCCCAAATGTCAAAATGAAACAACTCAAAAGACTGACTACTATGACGACTCAGAAATGAGGAGCGATGATGCTTTCCAAGCCGATAGGCTTCACACTCCAACGTAGTACGGGTAGATATCTGCGAGAGGATATGAATCATCTTTTGAAGAGGAAGGTGGCCAAAGCGAAGATGCCACATGAAAGGAGAGACAGATCCTGAAGGAATAGTAGCAACCCCAGCGCATGGTGGTATGGCAAGCTTATATAATCCTCTCTGCTCATGACCATGACCAATCACCCCGCCAGTTAGTATGTCCTGAAACACAAGAGAAGAGGGATCAAAGATGCACATCAATGTAAATCTTTTGTAATTTGACTAATAGACAAAAAAATCATCTGAAAATATGGAGCATATAAGACGTTTTAAAGATGCATAGAAGGGGCTAGAGTAATCTCCCCCAACCAATAATGGATTATCGAACCCCATTAGCAATGACCACGGATCTCCCAGGTGGGATAGACCTGTAAGAGCTAAACTGCGTCCGATCTCCACTCATAAGATGTGATGCTCCAGAATCTATATTCCAATCTGTCAAATCCGAACTGCTACAACTGGTAAACGCATAAGGAATACCTGATGAACTGGATGACGCTCTGGCAGTAGTTGCTGCATCTAAGGAACCTACAGTCGGAGTCGTAGGAGTGCTCATTATCTCTCAAAGTCTCGACACAATATCATCCAAACGTGTATTCGGAGTAGATGCAGACGAAGACTCAGTCTGCTCATCAACATGTGCAGACGTCGGATATCCATGCTTCTGAAAGCATGTCTCCTCCGAATGACGAGGACGATGGCAATGAGAGCACGTGCCATGCTAACGGCCTCCTCCTCGACCACGAGGTCCACATCCACGAAACTGGGAAGACCCTGTGCGCCTATTGAGTTGTAGCATGGTAAATGGATCCTGGAGAATATCCATTTACCTCATCCAATGTTTAGCCCCACATTGTCTAGTGGTGGGACTTGGAGGCTCTGGAGAGGCTATAAAAGGAGCCCCAGACCTCCTGTATTCATTGAGAAAGTGCAATGCATAACATGCCCTTTGAGGGCTTCTCCTGTGGTTTCATCCCGTTCCTCACGGTGTAGAATTCCACGTTAAAATCCCGCGTTCTTCGTGTTCTTTATCTTTTTCCATGTTTTCGCTTCCTATTTTCTAACATGGTATCAGAGTGGGTCGATTCTCGAGGATTTTATCATGTTCTTCGATTATATTTTGTGATCGATTTGAGAATCGACTTTTTTGATTATTGTGGAAGATTATATGGTCAAATATCATTTGGCCAAGATCTGTCCTGTTCTTCGTTGAGAAAAGTTAAGGTTCATGTTGGAACCCTAGTTCTGCAAGGAGCACCTGATAGCCTCCGAGATCTAGGACCTCGAGCCCTGCAGACCCATCCTGAATCTCCTCTTGAGCGGCGCCATCGAGCGGCATCGCCTCCCAGTTCTGCGCATCACAGTTCTGCGCTAGACCCCGCAACCCAGGAGCATCCCACAGACACCTCCTGCGCACAGATCGATGCCCTAAGGAGCGATCTCAGTTCGCGCCTCCTCCCAGTTCTGCGCAACCACAGCATCTCGGCTTCGCATCTCGGTGGCGCATCGCGTCCTTCTGCTTCTCCAGACTCGCCCTTAGCGGCGCTATCCACAGGCCGCACACTTCCTGGCGGAGCCCAGTCCCGCACCAACAAAAAAAAATCGAATCCAGGCGCGCAACCTCGCAGGCCTGTGCGACACCTCCCAGTCGTGCGCCCCCCAGGCGACTGTTACCTCCTTCTCAGGCGCGACTTCCATCGCAACCCCAGCATAATCAGGCTCCTCTGCGCACAGCAGCTGTGCGTGCGCATCCTCTCCACGCGTGCTCCAATCGCTCGATGACTCCATCTCCCCGCGCGTGCTCCAGTCGCGCGTGCCCTAGTCGATGCCGCCCACCATCTGGCGGTGGATCCGCAGATCTGCAGGCAGGCGTCCAACATCTGAGGGTGCAACTCCAGCATCAACATCAGGTCAAGCCCCTCCCTCCAGGCCGCATACTCTGGCGAGGCTCCAGCCTTCTCTCCGGGCCGCGTGTCCCAAACATGGGGGCGGCGATGCATGATTCGAAGGGTTCCCATCGTAGGAACCCTAAGGAGGGGTGGCGACTTTATTAAAAAAAAGGGGTGAGAGCCCAATTGGGCTGTTAGCTTTTGTTAAAAAAATTCAAAAAAAGAGAGTACAAAAAATATTAAAAAAAAAAAAAGAGTTGCAAAAGTCGTAAAAAAATTGAAACGGCTTAAAAAATGTTTTTTCAAAAAAATGTGACGGCTAAAAAAATGATAAAAAGCTGCGAGAAATTTTTTGAGAATTTTCATGTTGTTTTCCCCAAGTCATTGTCTTCTCCCAACTTTGTCGATGTTCATTACCGACAAGTATGGGAGAAAGGGGGAGTATAGTGTAGAGTCATAGGTCTTCTTCCGATATAAGATTCTCCAGACCAGCCAGTTTCAGACTCTACAGATTTTTCTGATGAAGATTTTCCATGCGCAATTTCAGACTCGATGTTCAGATTCCGAGTCCACAGTATGATACGCAGATTCCGACTCGACATTCATATTGGTCAGAGTCCAAGTTCGAGGCACTCCATGTTGAGGCCCATTTTTGAGTTCTCTAGTGAGAGACTCATTTTCAGACATGCATATGTTTGCGGTCATTTTCAGATGAGCACATGTATGCCATCTTTTGTTATGGTCCCCATCCATTCTTGTTGTTTCGGCCAGAGTTTTCATGTGAGCCACATGGACTCCAGAGTAGAGGACCATTCCCTATGCCATGTTGGCAAGGGTTTTCATGTGGTATCATAGGTACACCAGAGCAGTGCACCATTCTTTGAGCCAGATGGGAGAGACCCAGTTCTCCGACGAGGAGACTTATTTCAGACTCCATTCTCCAGCGACCGTGGACTCCGACGAGGATTGCACAGCCACGGCTCCTTTTCAGTTAGGCCCTTTTCAGAGATGGAGCAGTTGTCCACATTATTGTGGCGGGCCAGAGTAGTCCGACGAGGAGACTCATTTCCAGTTGCATCGAATCTGACAAGCGCAGTTCAGAGCGCATGCTCTCCGACGAGGAGATTCAACAGACTCACACTCCAGCCCGTTCGTCCTCCTCACCTGCACGACATGAGAAGCAACGTCCTCGACAACAACAGTTGTGCGCGTTGGGTTGATATTGTCCGTAGTGTCATGTAGCGTTGAGTTGAGTTTCTTCCTGTTTGTCCAAGCTGAGCATTGCATGCTCCAGCTTGAGGGGGAGTGTTGGAGTATTTGTAATGTGCGCCTATTGAGTTGTAGCAGGGTAAATGGATCCTGGAGAAGATCCATTTACCCCATCCAATGTTTAGTCCCACATTGTCCAGTGGTGAGACTTGGAGGCTCTGGAGAGGCTATAGAAGGAGCCCCAGACCTCCTGTATCTATTGAGAAAGTGCAATGCATAACATGTCCCTTTGAGGGCTTCTCCCGTGGTTTCATCCCGCTCCTCACGGAGTAGGGTTCCACGTTAAAATCCCGCGTTCTTCGTGTTCTTTATCTTTTTCCATGTTTTCGCTTCTGCTTCCTATTTATTAACACCCTCCTCTACCACAAGAAGCTGCCATAGCAGAAGGAGTCATCTGGGCCGTAGTAGTGGATGTGGTAGTAATCCCACTCAATCGTTTGTAGACTTCCTCCATCGGCGATATCGTCTCTCTAGTCAGAAGTTGAGTACGAGTTGCATTGTACTCAGAGTCAAGAGATGACAGGAAGACTCCCGTCATTGTGACATTCCGATACTGCTGCTGCTGTTCGATGCTGGTGGTAGTGGGCATGAAGCTGTGTAGTCGCTCAAACATGCCTCTCAGATGAGAGAAGTGTGTGTGGAGCGGTCGGCCATTCTGTTTGGTCAAAAATATGTCGAACTACAGTTGAAGGATCTTGCTTTCATTCTTTGCCTGCCCGTATATGTCGGCTAATATGTCCCATATAGACTTTGTTGTGGGCTGATTAACAATATCATTGACAATCTCCGTAGTAAGTGTCCTAGAGATCCAGATGCGAGTATATGCATAATCTTGCTTCCAAGATGTATTAATCCCAGTCTTGTACGCCGGTTCTGATTCTGTCAGAATGTGCTCCTTGTTATGGCACTACATGAGAGTAGGAAACTGTATGGACCACAACTCGTAGTTGGTCCCATCCATCTTGACTATGGGGGTCGGGCCTTTGAATGCCATAGAAGAAGAAAAACCGATACTCTTGGTTTTTGACATTATACCAATAAGTAGAACCACAGACTAACTGAGGAGTAGACTGAATAGAGAATGTCTACACAATCATAAGGAGGAATGGTTGTATCTGTAGACTCATACAACCATCCTCTACTCTTCCTTGGGAGGTTTAGAGTCGAAAGACGTGATTTAAATTGGAAAAATCACATTTTCCGACTCAGATCAGACCGTTGGACGTCGTGGAATAGGACGTTCAGCAGCAGTCAGGTCGCAGAAAGCGTGCAACGACAAGCAACAGGGGTTGGACCCCCTTCGGTGACGGGGACTGGAGGAGCCGAGGGGCCCAACGGCGGTGCATGAGGGCTGGGAAACCCTGGCTGGGCGGCACGGTAGGGCTGAGGGCCCCTGGCGGCATGACGTGGTAGGGCTGGGGGCCACTGGCAGCACGTCGCGGCGTAGGGAGGCCCGACAACGATGGGGGGGGGGTTGAATGTGTAGGATTAGGGTTGGATATGGGAACCCCAATCTAGGATCGTTGCTCCGATACCATGTTGGGAGAAAAGAAATTCATAATCTAAAGGAGACCCAATGGCTCTCTTATATAGGAGAAAAGCCCAGGTTTATTAAACACGAGGTACATCAAGAAAACATAAAACATAAATGACACAGTGAGATACAACTATCTCAACAGGATCATAAACCATAGTGCTGGGTAAAACCATATGGGCCTTCCTAATCTAGTCTTAACCTTCTCTCGGGGTTAGAGTCAGCATGTATTTATTGCGTATATACAATCTTTGTTTTCTTTATTTTTCCTTTATTTCTGTATATATTTAGATTAAAAACAATAATATTTACACAATATTTACAAAATAATAAAGAACAAAATAAAGTGTTTTATCAATATTTACAGGTATTTATAATGGATTTTAAGATAAAATAAATGAATAAAGATGATGAAATGCAGATTCATCACTTATCCTCCCATTCCACAGGATCTGTTTCCCCTTTCATGTGGCACCTGCACTTCGAACATCTTCCCCTTCAAAAGTTGTGTTGCGTCCTTCCTCGGATTTCAGCTCACTCCTCTTTTGAATGCGAGGCGTGTCAGTTGGGAAAGCACCATCATTCTGTGTTTCCTAGTAGTCAGAGTCGGAGAAGTAGCTCTCCTTTTGAGTTGTTTCATATAGACATTTGAGGTCCGAGTTGTGTCCTTGATCACCAGGGACACATGTTTTATTTAGTTGCAGTTGATGATTTCTCGTGTCTATCATGGGTATTTTTATTGAAAAATAAATTTGAGGCCGGAAATATCATTACAGGATTTATCAATGAAGTACAGATTATTTTTTCTTCTTCTATCAAAATTGTGAGAGGACTAATAATGCATTGGAATTTTGTACTCCTGCACTTTTACAATTCTTTATTTCTCATGGTATCATTCATCAGACATCTTATGCCTACACCTCTCAACAGAATGGCGTTGCTAAGAGAAACCATCGTCATCTCCTTGATGTCACTCGTACGCTTCTTATTCAGAGCCATGCTTCACACGCTGTTCTTACAACATGCTATCTTGTGAATCGTGTGCCTTCGTCTGTTTTGGGTGAGAAAATTCCTTTCTCCATGTCATTTCCAGATAAGGAGATATTCTCTCTTACTCCACGTGTCTTTGATTTTGTGGCGTTTGTTCGTCAGTTGTCTCCAGGACTTGACAAGCTCTCTCCTAGAGCTGTCAGGTGTGTTTTCGTTGGGTATTCTAGGACATAGAATGGGTATAGATGCTATGATCCACTTCACAGAAAATATTATGCTAGCGTTGATGTTACATTCTTTGAATCAGTAATGTATTTTTCCCATATACGCGACATATTATCTTCATTTGATTCAGATGATGAAATGTATATGCAACCACCTCCACGCACGCCTGTTATTACACCACCTTCATCACCTCTTACCACACCTCAACCATTTCCTCCTACTTCTCCACCACATCCGCCATCATTATCACCTCCACCACTTCTCCCATCTCCCATTGATGTCGCTCCACCCTTCCCACATTACTATACACATCGATCTCCTTCCTCTCGCAATCAACACCCGTTATCCAACATAACCAAGGTATGTTTTGAATGTATTATTTCGCACGATGGGTCTGGAAGTGTATATGGGCAATAACATATGCATGAGATTGATATACGGATTGAGGAAATCCCCAATGATTTGGATGTCCCTATTGCACTTCGCAAGCAGAAACGTACATGTGTCTCATATCTGCTTCCTTCTCAGGTTATGTTTGATCACCTTACATGGTAATTTCAGAAGTTTGTTGTTGCTTTATCCTCCGTGGATATACCGTAGAATTATTAGGAGACCTTGAAAGACGGTGATGACATCTAGCCATGGAAGAAGAGATGGTTTCTCTACAGTTCCGGGGTACCTGGAGCTTAGTAAATTCTCTCAATGAAGCATCTGTTATCAGTTGTAAATGGATGTTTACTGTTAAACACCATGTAGATGGAGCCTTGATCGTTACAAGGAAAGATTGGTGGCACGAGGATTTACACAAACTTATGGAATGGATTACCTGGACACTTTCTCTCCTGACACTTGCCACTCCATACTACGTGTCCTTCTTTATGTTATTGTGGTACGTGATTGACCTTTATTCCAGCTAAATATTAAAAATGCTTTTCTGTATGGTGATCTCTAGGAGGAAGTCTACATGCACCATCCTTCAAGGTTTGTTGCTGACGGGGAATGTCAGCAGGTTTATGGACTTTATTAGGCAATATATGACCTTAAGCAGAGTCATAGGGCATGGTTTCATAAGCTCTTGAATCTGATTAAAAAGCATGGGTTTAAAAAGTCAAATGCAGATCATTCATTATTTGTGCAGAGAACACCTAGAGGCACAACTGTTATCATGATGTATGTTGATGATATACTTGTTAATGGAGATAACATGCAGGGGATAAAGAGGGCAAGTGAATTCTTGGGTCGTCGGTTTGTCATCAAAGATCTTTGCGTCCTAAGGTACTTCTTAGGGTTATAATTTGCCAGGAATGCACAGGGTCTTGTGATGACCCAAAGGAAGTATGTTGCATACATACTTATTTAGACATGCATGACTGGGTGTCGACCATCTACCACTCCTATGGATCCCAGCATGAGATTATATGAGGATGATACATATGACGTTGACAGGAGGAGATATAGAGATTAGTGGGAAAACTTTTGTATGTTACTATCACTAGACCTGATATCTCTTTTGCAATGAGTCAGGTGAGTCAGTTCATGGAGCAGCCCTGACAGGTACATAATGGACTCTATATATATATGATATTAAGGTACGTAAAGTCTTCTCCATGTACATGACTGCTATTCTGGAAAGGAGCAAGTCTTTCTGTTTCTGCATGTGCTGATGCCTATGTAGGGCGTCCTAAAGACATGAAGTCTACTTCGGACTTCGATGTGTTCCTTGGAAGCTCACTTATTTCCTGGAAGAGTAAGAAACAAGCTGTTGTTGCTAGATCAAGTATCGAATCTGAATATAGGTCTATGGCGCAAGCAAGCACATAAATGATGTGGGTTCGAGCGATGCTAGAAGATTTGCATATAGATGTACCTCTTCCTATGTGGTTACAATGTGATAACCAAGCTGCCCTATTTATTGCAAACAATCCTGCATTTTATGAAAGAATGAAGCACATTGAAGTGGACTGCCATTATACAAGAGATATGATCCATAAGGGATTGATGTCTACCTCTCATGTTAGTTCAGGAGATTAAACTGCCGATATCTTCACCAAGGCCTTTCCCAGAGGACCGTTCGAGAAGTGCTCATCCAAGTATGCTCCATCTTGAGGGGGAGTATAGAGATATTTTCTATTTATGTACTGTTTCCTTATTGTTCTTTTTGTTTTATCCATCTTATGTAATTTACCATAGGTCTCTCCTCTATATAAGAGAGCCTTGGGTTCCTAGGAATAAACATCTTTCATTATTTTCCAAACAGTAAGTAAACCTCATTCACAATGATGACCTGTCTACAAATGGGTATATACATGTAAGACCTGAACTGGGCTTTGTTTCCACACAGATGGGGAGAAGAGCCATAGTCCATGATCCATCTTGTCATATCTGCCCTGCTACAACTGGTAGAAGCATATGCGATACCTGAGGAACTCAAAGAGGCTCTAGCAACAACTGCAACATCTGTGGAATTGTAGTAGTGGTACCGGCAACATAAGCCATGATCTCCCGTATACGAGAGACAATGTCATCCACGTGTGGATTTGCCTGAGGAGTTGAAGTGTTTGGAGGCTCAATCTGCTCTACCACTCTATTGCAGTGTATCCATGCCTTTGATAGCATGTGTCCTTAGAGTGTCCTGGACAATGACAGTAGGTGCAAGGGCCACGCTGACGTCCACATCCTCTACTATGGGGATCATGCCTTCTAAATTATGTATAACCTCCCACGAGATGCAGCCATCACTAAGGAGGTTTGTGTGGTGGCGGTGTGTGGAATAAGAATTCTGCTGAGGCGACTGTAAGCCTCCTCCATGGGAGGTATGGTCACCCAATAAGGACATGTGCATGTATTACGTTGAACTTTGGATCAATTGCTCCCATGAAAACTTCAACTATCTTGGAGTTCTTCTAGGCTATATGTTGCTCCGTAGAAGTATTAAGATGCATGAAGTTGTGAAGCTTCCCAAACTTGACTCGAAGTGAAGAGTAGAAAGTATGAAGTGGACGTCCATTCTACTTGGCCCTGTATATGTCAAACTGAAGCTGAAGAATCTTGGCCTCGTTCTTCACTTGGGCATAGGTGGCTACTGGAATATCCCACATCCCCTTTGTAGTGGATTTGTTCACAATATCGTTGGCAATCTCTGTGGTGAGGATCCCATAAAGCCAAACACGTGCATACGCATCATCTTGCTTCCACGAAGCATTGTCCATAGTCTTGCCCATCACCTCTGGCTTTGTCAGATTCTGTTCCTTGTTATTGCACTACATAGGGTCAAAAATCGCATGGACCACAACTCATAATTTTTCACATACATCTTCATGCTGGGAATCGGGCCCTTAAAGGCACTCTGACATAATGAAAGGAGGCCAAAAAACGAAACTCGACTGGGAAAGTAGATTGCTTCGAGCAACTCTACACAATCATATAAAGGATTGGTTGTACGTATATATTCATCGAACCATCCTTATCACTCATCGCACTGTGGTAGAGCCAGAAAATATAATTTATGTATATGAAGTCACATTTTCCAGACAAAATCAGATCGTTACAGACTGCAGTTTGGTCACAGAGAGGAGGAAGAGTGCCTACGTGGTCGTAAAAGGTCCCATCACAGCCCGTGAATGATATCTGTAGAGTCGACGACGAGTGTAGGGGTTGGGACCTCGTGCACAAGGCCCAGATTTGCTTCGTGGCGATGCCAGTGTGGGTTGCTACGATGTACGCGCAGAGCTTAGATGGGTTGGGTAGCGACGCCGGATGGGGTGGACGACGACGATGGTGTGCATGGAAGGTGGGGCGGCTATGGTGGTGCGTGTGGACGGTGTAAGAAAGGTCGGCAAGTGGATGTTAGGGCACGGGTGGGATAAGGGAACTTATTCAATCATGAGTCTCGAGGGTTCTCTTATATAGGAGAGTAACATGTTGGGCAAACTAGATAAAGAAGATAGAAAAAATAAATAATACATAAAAGACGTAAAAGATAACTAATAACTCAACAAATTAAAAATGAGGAACCAATTGAGTAAATCGATAAGAATCCAACTGAAAGAAATATAATGCTATGGTAAAAGCTGGACTATAGGTAGTTGTGTCTCGCGTATCATGAACGATATCGTACATTATAAGACAACCAAATGTATGTGTGATAACATTCGCTAAACATAATCAAAAGAGAAAATATGCTCAGGGTTTTTCAAACATATGTTGATATGTCTCAACTATAGCAAAATAGTTGGCCTCTAACCCAATTCTATTCAACTATGAATTCTGGTTTTCAGATGTTGCTCTTATAGTCAAGACCACATCTCTTATGGTTGTCCCACCCTGTAGAGGTCGTGCAATATTCTTTAGAGGTAGGGAACGTGGTCGTGATGCTGGACATGCAAGGCCCCAGTGTACCTTCTATGGCCACATGAGCCACACCGAGGACCGATGTTGTGGAAGCATGAAGGCCGTCCAATTTATTATCAAGCCATCTCAGCCTCCACATCACACAATGATGCTTCTTCAAATATATCCATAGCAGAAATATGCATATCTGATGCAATGTTTTATTCAACATGGAATATATCTAAACAACCATCATCCTCTTCTGAAGTAGGAGTTACCATGAGCACCTACTGCAGCTGTCGTTGATCCCTTAAGAATACCTCTATTGTGTTGTGTGTATAGGGATCTAGCATGCTTATTTGATTGGTTGGTAGATTCGGGTGCATCGTGGCAAATTAGCAGCAACAACATTTTTTTTTCAACACTTCATGAGGTCGTAACAGGTCATACCATTATTGTGGTGGTGATTCAAGTTGCCCCAAACATCTACCTGAATAATGTTCTTCTAGTTCCTGAATTTCCTATAGGATTCTATATGTCTTAATGATCTTAATTGTCTTGTCATTTTGAATCCAGTGTCTCTTGTCTTTCAGAATATGCTGACGGATTGTGTGATTGGTTGTGACCGTGAAGAATGTGGTATATACCACTTGACACAGTCTCTATTTGTGGGCAATGTTTCTACTTCTATTGGAGAGTCGTCTACCTATAAATGGCACCTTCGTCTTGGCAATTTATCTATAACAAAATTGAGAAAATTCTACATGAAATTCATGTATCCACCTCATTCCAGTTCGTTTTTGAATTAGTTCATTTTGGTTTGTAGGGAGGGGCCTAGTCATACTCCATATCACTCTAGACAGATTTTATCTTGTTGCTATTAATGACGTGTTTCTTGGATTTTCCACATTAAATCAAAATTTGAAGTGAGCACTATTATGATAAGTCTGTTGATGGAAATGAAAATACTTTTGATTTCATGTCAAAAATATTCGTATTGATAATGTTTTTGATTTCAGTAATCATTTCTTCGCTCTTTTTCAATTAAGCATGGGATTATCCACCATACATTGTGCTCATATATGTCCCAACGAAACAGTGTAGCAGAAAAGAAGTACAACCATATTCTTGATGTTGCTCGAACATTAATTATTCAAAGTATGACTTTAATGTTATAGTGAAATGCTGCCCTCATGACCACAAACTTGATAAACTGTATGCCGTCCACCTTTTTGGAGGAGCAGTCCTCTTATTCTCTTCTCTTCCAGACAAGAACTCGTTCCATCTTCCGCGAAAGATCCTTGAGTATACATTCTTTGTCGGCATTCATTTAGCTGACCATGATAAACTCTCTCTCCCTATATTGTGAAGTGTATTTTTGTGGACGGCTCCTGAACTCAAAAGGGGTACCCGTGTTATGATCCTTTGCACCATCAGTGCCATGTTAGTGCTGACCTTTTTTAAATCCATTTGTTATTCCACCTCTAGTTCTCAGGTGGTATCTCCTGATGTCAAGGAGATTGCCAATCTTCCTATGCCCAATCTTCTTATGATGTCCCCTCAGAGTAGCAGTTATCCTGATACTAAACTGTTTCGGTTAGTGTATTAATGTCGGATGGTACCTCTTATTATTAGACCAACACTTGTTCCCAAGGTACGTCTAGATGTGAACACTAATGAGCTTGTTCTTGAGGAGTATATTTCTACACGTGAACAATCTACTAGGATGAAATTCAAGAATCCCACGATCACTATGATCTTTCTCAAGGTTGCAGAAATCGGTAGTTGATACTCGGTCGGCGGGGTCACTAACTAAGGATTAATCAGTAGTCGGGCGACTAATTGAATTTAGTTGGTCATTATTCGGTTTTGAATTTTTTATTTTTTTTAAAAAATATAAATCATGTTTATACATATATTCTTATATATTTGCATAGATTTGTATGTTTTCTATATTATCGTAATGAAATAAATGAAATAATTGACTTTAAACATAATAATAAGCATATTAAGTAAGTTTGCTTTTAAAAAGAGAAAAAAATGATAGAAATAAAAAATATCTATGTTAAAGTCGACCGAGTAGTTGGCCGATTATTCGGGTTGATCGACTAATGGCCGACTAGGCCTTAGTCCAGTCGGCTACCCCACAGACTAGACTAGTCTGACCAACTAGTTGGCCTAGTCGTCTGACTTTTACAACAGGGATCTTGCTACAACACTTTGGAAGGGAAGCGTGCATGCACAATGCATCCTATAAGTAGATGGTCTCCGCAATACAATACCTTTCTAGCAAGACTTTCAATTGACACCTTTCCTTCTACTTATCACTAGACATTATTGGTTCCTGTACAGAACACCATGCAAGAAGAGATGAAGACTATATGTCCTGAGGCACTTGGCCATTTTTTTGATCCTCTAAATAATAGAATCAAGGTTGTTAGTCAGTGAGTATTTACCACCAAACACCTTTTAGATGGCACCTTGGAAAGATACAAGGCCTATCTTGTGGCCAAGGGTTCTCAAATATATGGCTTGGATTATCTGGACACCTTTTCTCCAGTGGCTTGCCTTCCAACTATGAGGACTTTAATTTCCATTACAGTTCAACTCTCTTGTCCACTTTACCAACTTTACGTGAAGAATGCATTTCTATATGGTAATATGCATGAGAAAGAATATATACAATGAACACCTAATTTTGAGAACAAGGGGGAGTGTTTGACGGTGTGCAAACTCCATATATGGTCTCAAACAAAGTTCTGAGGTCTGATTTCAAAAATTGTCTGATATTGTGTCTAAGATTGGTCTTAATTTCTCCATGATGGATTACTCTCTATTTGTCAGGAAGACAAATAAATGGACAGTTGCAATGGTGGTATATATCGACGATATAATTCTAACAGGGATGACTCTGATGGCTTCTTGGACAGTAAAAGATATCTTACAGAATACTATGTCACCAAAGGTTTAGAAGTACTTAATTATTTTTTGGGCTTCGAAGTTTGTCAAAAATACTAGTGGCTTGATTACCTCACAAAGAAAATATGTTATGGATCTTATACATGAATTGGAATGTTAGGTGCCTAGCCAACATCTATTCCTATGGATCTAGTGTACGAATATGTAATCAATGTATGACAACGCAAAGCAATACATTTGTCTTGTGGGAAAACTCATATATGTTATTGTGGAGAGAAAAGAATAAAGTTGCATTATGCGAGAGCCATGGAGTTCTCTTATATAGAGAGGAGAAGTCATGTTGGAAAAATTATATAACATATACGAAAAGAAATAAATACATGAAGGTGAAAAGATAAATAATATCTCTCAATATTCCCACTCAAGATGGAGCATAGATTCTTATCATGCTCAACTTGGAACACCAATTCTGGAATGGCCTTCTGGTTAGGGCCTTGGTGAACACATTTTTGTCTGTTTCCCTGAGCTGATGTGGGAGATAAAGATAAAGCCCTTCTGAATTATGTCACGAGTGTAGTGACAGTCACGCTTGATAAGCTTAGTTTTTTCCCAATATAATTGTTCTCTGTTTTTGGTTCTTTAATTTGGATTAAAATCCCAGATCAGGCATCATAGGTATTAGGTAACACCTTTATTGCAACAATATAGAAATCTTTCAACTTTTCTTTAACTTCTTTGAAATATAACCTTTTCATTTCAATCATCTTTCTTCCAAGATTCTCTTGGTGATAAATGAAGGGATTTGGCATCATTCTTCTTCAGACAAAAAATATCCAGCTTTTCCTTCAAATTCGCAGCCATATTTACAACAATAGCTTATGTTTGTCTATAGGCATTTATTCAAACACCTTGGTTGCATCTTCAACCTTAATTTCCACTGACAAACTACGATAAACAACCTCTTCCTCCAATACTTTCAACACTTAAGGGAAAATGCCCAAACACACGTTGCTTCACCCCTAGCAACATGGAACAAACCTAGAACACAACAGCTCTCCATCCTTGTTTAAAGAGCAAAAAGAAAATCCCCATGAGCAACCCGTTCGTGCGCATCAGTAGCAACAAAATGATGAAATCATCACTTGAGAATTTTCTTCATGAAGACACAATGATCTGAAGTGGTCTTGGAGTAACCGTGCTCCCCATGAACGAGTCAAACTTATTGTACCACTACTTGTATTCTTGCTTCCAGCCATATAGACTCTTCTTTGGTCTACAAACATAGTCTTCCTTGCCGTTGACTGTAAAGCCCTCAGCTTGGAACAATTAGATTCCCTCCTCAAGATCACCGTGGAGGAATGTTGTCTTCACGTCCATCTATTCAACCTCTAGGTGAAGTCTCGCTGCCAAATTGAGTACCACTCTGATGGAAGACATTTTAACTACAGGAGAGAGTATCTCCTCAAAGTCTACTCCCTTTTTCTGATTGAAGCCCTTGACAACCAACCTGACTTTGTATCTTGAGTTTGTAGAGTACTCATCATTCTTCACTCTATAAACCCACTTGTACTTCAAAGCCATCTTACCCTTGGGAAACTTCACAATCTCGAACGTATGGTTGTCATGAAGAGACTCCATCCCTTCTTTCATGGCTTCAACCCACTTTTCCTTCTTTGCATCTTGCATAGCCTCCTCATAGCATTCTGGCTCTTCGCTATCTGTCAACAAAATATACACACTTGTAGGATACCTAGTGGAGGGACACCTCTCCCTTGTGGGTCTCTTCTGCGATAGTACATCTGAATAAGACCCATCATCATCTGTATCAGCATTTTCATCATCATTATTGGAAGTGGATGCCTCATGCACATCACTTCTTCTCTTGCATCTTGCAACTGTTCAGTTGCATCATCCGACACTGCAAGAGAAGCGGGCCTTGTAATATCCCATTCTAATGGTTGTCGCAATTCCAATGGCTGAACAATGCCACCAACTAGCAGCTGGAAGAAGAAAAACAGCACAGCCTGCACTAGGAATGGAGCACGGGCACAGAACATCCCACACTAGGGTTAGAACATGGGCACAAGACATCACCACGGTGGGTGCCAACTAGCAGCGAGTGCCCAGCAATGAGTACTCAAGCACCAAAGATCGTCCAGCGTTCATCACACCAATTGCTTTAATGCCATGTATAAAAACAAGCCCATAGAAAGACGATGGTTAACATGGAAACCCTCCACAATGAAAAACCAAGGGGAAATTTTCCCTGTTACCCATCCAGGACCTTTGCTTCTTTTTTTCATCTTTAAAACCAAGGTGGGGTGAGTTACATATATAACCCCTGAGGGGTAATGGATCCTCACCCATTACCCACAAGACAAGCCACTCAAGAATGAATTATATAAACTTCAAACTATAGTCTTTGAAGTTTGACCCAGAATATAAATTGGTGTTTCAGGAACTTCCATGTTTAAACGCATCCCAATAATTATTTTACTACAAGTTTGAGTACTTTGCTTGCTCAAGAGATTTGATGTTCCAATTTAATCATGAAACAGTGGCTCACACAAACGAGATGCTGTGGGGATCGAGAAATTGTTTTCAATATTCCTTCCATGCTTCCAGCAGCATGATATGATTTTTTTTGAAACTGTAGTCTTACAAACTGCTAATTATAGTTTATGCATTTATTGTTGTAGTTGGTTGAAACTAACCGTGACTGTTTAGGGGATACATGGCTCCAGAGTACGCAACGCGTGGTTATCTGACAGAAAAAGCAGATGTCTTCAGCTTTGGAGTTGTCATTTTAGAGATTGTTAGTGGGAAGAAGAATGCAAACCATAGGCCTGATTATTGTTCCTACCTCCTAGATCACGTAAGTATTTCTTGTGATGAAAAGTGATGAGAGATACAGCTATAATCCTTATTGGTTTTCTAAATGTGGTTTATATTTCGTATATATTTTAATAATTATTTTGATTCCTAACTAAAGTATGAGTTTACTTGATTGCTAAGCACACCAAGATATAAGAAAATAATTCTTAGAAATTAAACAAAGGACGGAGATATTTTGAATGGATCTCAATATTGATGTTATAAATTTGATCCTTTTGCATTTCCGGGTTCACTTTAAGGCTAGGAGTTGCAAATTCATGCTAGAGCCAAGACTTGGAAGCATCCTCAAGATAATATAGAGAAATGCAGTTTGAATAGCTATGAATTATAACTCTACCCACGTGACCAAAGAAACAAGCCTCCCACTTTCAAGGGGGCTACTAGCATCATGTAGGTGTACCCTTCAAACCGCTTTGAAAATTTTGCCCATGTTTAGGTCCATTAGGAAATGTTTTCAATACTTCAGACATTCTAGACTTTTCCTAGAACCCTTTGTAAGGCTCGTCATTCAGCTAATCCCACATTCCAATTGGGACATTGAACTTCTCTCACGTTCAAGCAATACTTTCTCTTCTTAGGAATGCTTAAATCATCTTACGCATGTTAAGCTGATACTACACCAACTCTTTTCTTTGACAATCTTATATGGATCTGTATTTCCTTTTGGCCGCACAACAAATTAACAGCTCCTATTCAATCACAAATATCCTCTAAATTACTGGCATCCTAATATGAGTGCCCAATTACGAATATCCCAATTGTATAATGTTGAAGATCTAAATGCTGCAGCTGCGCGCTGATGACAGTTTTGAATGTTTTTTCTTGTCGTAAAAAACACTTGAAGCTCCTCTACATGTTAATTATTTATAATTTATTCCATGCACTCCATCTTTTTGGAAATCTATGTATTAAAAAATTTTCATTGGAATATAAGGTGCTCCAATCTTGTTATGACATCTGTTTTCCTCATTGAAGTAATTCATGTATTCATTCAAGTCAGAAATGCTAATATTTGATGGTATCCTTGAAATGCTCAAGTTTTAAAATGATCCCTTACACATTAAAATACCATTTGCATAAAAATGCAGCATTTCCTGTCTTGGATGTGACTCTTAAGCTCGTACTTGTTCAATAAAATGAATGACTTGTTTATTCTATAGCCATAGGGATCCTTTATATAGAAGAGAAATCTTACATGGAAAATAAGCAATAGGAAAATTAATAAAAAGGAAATAAATACTGTTGGGAAAAAATGAGCAAGTTACTTTATTCCATAAGCCCTAGGCTCTCTTATATAGGAGAGAAGCCTATGGGTAAATTACATAACGTAGACAACTGAAAAAAAAAATAACGAAGAGGTACAAGTACTCTATATGCGTCAACACTCCCCCTCAAGAGGGAGCATAAATATCAATCATGCTCAGCTTGGACGCACACTTCTGGAATGGACCTCGAAGTAATGCCTTGGTGAATATATCAGCAGTCTGATTCTCTGATGTGACGTGAGATGTAGCAATGAACCCCTTCTGAATCATGTCACGTATGTAGTGACAGTCAACCTCAATATGCTTGGTCCTCTCATGGAAGGCTGGGTTGTTTGCAATGAACAAGGCGGCCTGATTGTCACATTCCAACATCATAGGAAGTGGTATATCAAGACATAGATCTGTAAGTAAGGATTTCACCCACATCATCTCTGTGCTAGCCTGGGCCATAGCCCTGTATTCGGATTCAGCACTAGATCTAGCTTCTACTGTCTGTTTCTTTCTTCTCCACGAGACTAGGGCATCTCCAACATAGACTGCAAATCCTGAAGTGGACTTCCTGTCCTTGGGGCATCCTGCATAGTCTGCATCAGCACATGTTGTGATAGAGATCTCCTTTCCTTTCTAAAATAGCAAGCCTGCACCTGGAGATGATTTTAGATATCTCATAATCATATATGTATTGCATCCATATGGACCTGACGTGGTTGCTCCATGAACTGGCTCACACGACTCACTGCAAATGATATATCAGGTCTAGTGATCGTGACATACAGTAGTTTGCCTACCAGTTCTCTGTACCTTCTCTTGTCCACCTCTTCCGTGTCATCATCATAGAGCTTCATGCTGGGATCCATTGGTGTCGTAGAAGGTCGACACCCTAGCATACCTGTCTCACTCAATAGATCTGTAACATATTTCCTCTGCGACATTACTAATCCATATGGATTTCTAGCAAACTCCAGCCCCAGAAAATATCTAAGGACTCCCAAGTCCTTGGTGACAAATTCTGTTCCCAGCCTTTCTTTCGCCTGCTTAATGCCCTGCTCATCATCTCCTGTAATCAAGATATCATCAACATAAACCATGATTACAATCATACCTCTAGCCGTCTTCTGTACAAACAAGGAATGATCAGCATTGGAGCGTTTATATCCTTGTTTCTCAAAGAGATCTGAGAGCTTCTGAAACCACGCTCTGGGGCTCTGCTTAAGGCCATAGATGGCCTTATGTAACCTGCATACCTTGGAACACTCCCCCTCAACAACAAACCCAGGTGGCTGTTGCATATAGACTTCCTCCTGCAACTCGCCATATAGGAATGCATTCTTCACGTCCAGCTGATAAAGCGACCAATCTCTGGCAACTGCAACTGATAACAAAATCCGCGGAGTAGAATGACGTGCCACAGGCGAGAATGTGTCAAGGTAATCCACCCCGTATGTCTGTGTGAAGCCACGTGCAACAAGGCGCGCCTTGTACCTGTCAATGGAGCCATCTGCATTGTGCTTCACTGTAAACACCCACTTGTAAGTCACCGGGTTCACATCTGGAGGTATAGAAACCAAGCTCCAAGTTCCTCTGGACTGAAGTGCCGCCATTTCTTCTTCCATTGCTAGCCGCCATCTAGGATCCTGCAGAGCATCATGATGATTCCGTGGAATGTCTGTAGCTGAAAGTGCCATAGCAAACGACCTGAAGTCTCCAGATAGCCTCTCAAAAGACACAACCGCCGATAATGGATATTTGGCACAGCTTCTCTTCGACTTCCGTAGAGCAATTGGAACATCCAAATCATCTGTATTCTCATCTGGCTCCTGCACTATATCCTGTTCAGAAATGTCGTCAGATCCATCAACATTAATATTTTCATTACATACCATAGGCGAGCTAGTTGACGGTTCAGGACCATGAGCTGGAGGAGGCCTGCGAGTGTAATGGAACGGTAGCGGTGAGACTAGCGGTGAGACAAGCGGTGGCTGTGGTGGTGGTGGTGGCGGCGGTGGTGGTGGTGGTGATGGTGTTGTCGGCTTCTGAGGTGGTGGTGTCATGTATATGGCATCAAGAGGTATAGAAGGTAGCTGTTTGTCTCCTGATGGTGAAAAATACATAACAGATTCAAAAAATGTAACATCTGCGCTGATCATATACCGCCGGCGCACAGGATCAAAACACTTGTACCCCTTTTGAGTTCTGGAGTACCCAACAAAGACACACTTGACAGCCCTAGGAGAGAGCTTGTCAGTACCGGGCGACAACTGATGGACGAATGCAACTGACCCAAATACACGAGGAGTAAGAGTGAACAGATCCTTGTCAGGATGAATGAGTGAAAACGGAATCTGTTCATTCAAGACAGACGAAGGCATACGGTTGATTAGGTAACATGCACTGAGAACTGCATCACCCCAGTAGGAGTAGGGAACATGACTCTGTATAAGAAGAGACCTTGTGACATCAAGAAGGTGACAGTGTTTTCTTTCAGCAATCCCATTCTGTTGAGATGTATGAGCACAAGATGTTTGGTGAATAATCCCTTTTGAGGAGTAGTAATTGGCGAGAAATTTGGTACACAACTCTAAAGCATTATCACTTCTCACAAGCTTGACAGATGTGGAGAAAACATTTTGTATTTCATTCAGAAAATGGATAATAATATTTCCTGCTTCAGATTTATTTTTCATCAGAAACACCCATGACACTCTAGAGAAATCATCCACAAATACAATATAAAACCTGTGTCCCTGATGATCGGGAACACGACTCGGACCCCAGATATCGATATGAAACAACTCAAACTTGGAGTTACTACTCCGACCTGGACGACTGGGAAAGGACGACCTGTGATGCTTTCCCAACTGACACGCCTCACATTGAATAGGTGTGTGAGAGAGACCATAGGGTAGAACTTGACGCAACTTCTGAAGCGGTAGATGACCAAGACGCAGATGCCATAATAAGGTTGATACTTGTCCCGAAGAAGAGGATGAGGTTCCAGCAAAAGGAGTCTGATTCAGGCGGTAGAGGCCTCCTTGCTCATAGCCACGACCAATCACGTTGCCCGTATGGATGTCCTGAAAAATCAAAGAAGATGGATCAAAAATAGCCCGACAATGTAAATCCTTCGTAATCTGACTAATTGACAATAGATTCATTGAAAAATCAGGTGCATGTAGCACGTTCTTGAGCTGCATGGAAGATGTCAATCTAACCTCCCCCTGACCAGTGATGGGGGAATGAGTGCCATTGGCAATCACTACTGTCTGACCTGGAGGGATCTGAGTATATCCTGAAAGCAGACTCTGGTCGCCACATAGGTGATGTGTAGCGCCCGAGTCCATAATCCATGGTAAAGTATCTGATCTACTACTGTTCAGTGCAAGTATACTACCTGAGGTACTGGTAGAAGCAGAGGCAGAAGCAGCGGCATCAGAATGACTCTCTGCAGTCGGTGCTGGTCCAGATGGTGGAATAATGCCCCTCAAACGGGCAACAAGATCGTCGAACCGTTGATCCAAGGTAGCAACAGATGGGGGCTCTATCTGCTCAGCAGCTCTCGCGGATGCAGGAAATCCGTGTTTTGAATAGCATGTATCTTCATTGTGTCCGACTCGGTGACAATAGGTGCATGTCGGTCTAGTGCGACCACCCCTTCCACGGGGTCCACGTCCACGGCCCTGGTGATGAAAACCGCGACCTCTGTTTGCTACCATGACTGAAGAATTCTGACTCGCAGCTGTAGAAGGAACTGTAATCCGACTCAGTCTATGGAAGACTTCCTCCATGGGAGGGATAGTAGAGTCAGCCAAAATCTGTGATCGTGCCGCCTCATACTCTGGATCGAGTGCAGCCAGGAACACACCCACCATGGTAGCATTCCTGTACGTCTTCTGCTGTTCTGGCGTGGCAGTAAGGGGCATGAAGCTATAAAGCTTCTCGAACATCCCTCTCAGTGATGTATAGAGAGAATGTAAAGGGCGACCATTCTGCTTGATTGTGAATATGTCATGCTGAAGTTGCAGAATCTTCGTCTCGTTCTTCGCCTGAGAATATGTTGCCGCCAGAATATCCCACATGTCCTTGGCTGTGGGTTGGTGTAGGATGTCATTGGCGATTTCAATGGCCAATGTACCAGATAGCCACACTTTGGCATATGCATCATCGGCCTCCCAAGAGGCATTGGTTCCAGTCTTCTCAGCAGGCTCTGGATCAGTAAGAATGTGCTTCTTACCCGTTGACTTCATCATGCTCATGAACTGCATTGCCCACAGTTCATAGTTGGTACCGTCCATCTTGACAATAGGCGCTGGACCACGGAAAGCGCCATTAGATGGGATATCTGCCTTGCTCTCTGACGTGCTGGATACTTGAAGACTGGAACGATTGACAAACTATATGATTTGTCTACAAGGACATAATCGGGTTTAGTTGCACGTGTAGACGTCAAGCAACTAAACCCATGATAGTTGTTCTCTGCTCTTTAGGGCTTGGAACCGGGCACGCGTATTGTGGCTACACGCGCTGATGCACTGGCTGCACTGGAATCACACGACCTCCGCACCTAGGGCACACGAATACTGTGCACTGGGATCACGCACACGATAGTGCGCAGATGGTGCGCAGATGGTGCACAGGCGCACAGGTCTCGCACACGATAGTGCGCAGATGGTGCGCAGGTCCCGCACAGGTGCACAGGTGCACCGTTAGGGATGGCGCACGATCTCACGATGTTGGTGGAGATGGCGCGTGAGAGATGGGCACCGCGCTAGGGATGGCGCGCCGCAAGAGCACGGGGAAGCACCACGAGCAGATGGGCCAAAGGCGGCGGCGCCGTGCGTGCTTCCCAAGAGATGGCGGCGTCGATCGAAGAGAGAGGGGCCGGCGGGTGGTGGGAAGGTCTAGGGTTTCGAGAACTCCGGTCTAGGACCGTCGCTCTGATACCATGTTGGGAAAAAATGAGCAAGTTACTTTATTCCATAAGCCCTAGGCTCTCTTATATAGGAGAGAAGCCTATGGGTAAATTACATAACGTAGACAACTGAAAAACAAAATAACGAAGAGGTACAGGTACTCTATATGCGTCAACAAGTACATAAATACTAGTTCTTATAACACTCCCCCTCAAGCTAAAGCATGGCTATCTATCATGCTCTGCTTGTAAGAACATTTCTAGAATGGTCCCCTAGTTAGAGCCTTGGTGGATATGTCTATAGTCGGGCACCCTAAGCTAACATGGGATGTAGAGATGAAGACCATATGTATCATATCTCTAGTTTAGTGATAATCCACCTCGATGTGTTTGGTCTTCTCATATAATTCTAGGTTGTTGGCGATGAACTGTGCATCCTGATTGTCACATAGTACTTGCATGGAAAGGGGTACGTCAATAGCTAGGTCGGTCAGAACAAACCTGACCTGCATTATCTCTGTGCCTATTTGCACTATAGCCATGTATTCAGATTCAACATTAGATCTAGTAACAACTATTTGCTTCTTACTTTTCCATGAGACCACTGACCTCCCAATAAACGTTGTAAATCCATAGTTGACTTCCTTTCTTTTGTGCATCCCGAGTTATTCTCTAAGGATCCTAGATAGTCTAGATAGTCATACCATCAATACCTCAGCTTGTTGCAGTATTGGCATCCATCCAACTTTTTCGATGTCATATGTGTGGAAATTTCATGAGTATAATCAACTCTTTGACATTACTTCTCAGTACATGGGTCAGACCCATGCTTCCACTGCGCTTCCTCCCTCTATAAACAACCATTGCTTAAGATAAAGGATGCCTCAAAAGATTTCAATATAAGATTATTTCAACATTTATGTATGTTTCATTCAATTCATACACTTTTTATTATGAAGCTTCATGAAAGACTAGAGTATAGATAATAGAATGATGACACTCATCATATCTACATCCATCTTAACTCTTAAATACTTTGGTTCAGACATGTACTCAAACATTTTGAGTACATCATCTCTTATCAAGCCACCATTCTGCATAATGCATTGAACCATGACATTTCATGATTAAATATTGAGAGCACATATGTATGCCAAAACATCTTCTTAGGTTTTATAAACATTTTTAATAATTACGATGATAATCGCCATGATACTTTCAAAGCACATTCGATGAGAGATCAAGACTATAGAGACATACAAAACCCAAGATTGTTGTCCTATTGTCTATTTAATTGTCATTCCTCGTTATTATGAGGAAAGTTGCAGATTGCAATCACATACAATATGTGTCCAACTGCAAGTACAATATCTTGATCATGGATCCAATCCATGATATTTTACTGGTTATTATTGAGTATAGTTTTGAGTGGGTTTAATAAAGGTTATTTGAAATAAGAAATATTTTCATAAATACATACTTTACTTTAATTAAGGTTTTTATATTAAAGTTATCCTGCCTTTTCAACTCTAAAAGTTCATTCCCTTAATTGCTTCAAAGCAAGGTACATACTTACCATTATATCTCTAGAAAAATCTAGGATCCCCCTTTTACCTTTGTTATATCCCAATAATATGAGAAACTACAACTCGAATAAAAAGAACTAGGAATTCATTCTGCCCTGCAAGTCCAACTTGCATTTCTCAATTCGATCTTTAACATCCGAACCCACCACCCCTAAGTTGATGTTGACTCGCTGTTAATTGAATCAACCATCAACAGGAATAGAACTCATTATGCACAATCCAATATCGCAACAATAATTTGAGGAACCGATACTGGGGTCACTATGCATACGACCTTACTCTTTAAAGAAGCAAATAGCATTATCCATGTGCGCTTGTATGTAGGAGTTGTCACTTCAAACATGTGTCTCCAGTATACAACCCATGGCAATGGAATCCTTCGTCTTGATGAGAGATCATGGATGTCATTTATATGATCCTTCATATCCCATTCAAATTTTACTTAATTATTGTGAATCATATTCACATAATCAAATTCTTCCAAGGGAATTACATCTCTATTCATAATAGACTGTTTATTTCAATTGGATCTAATTAGTTTAATCATATTAAATTAATTATCAATCCAATCAATCAACCAACAAACAATTTGGATTTTCTTGATATTACCATATAGTAAAATCTCTCACAAGTATGTATTATTTTATATTTTAATAATTATAGTACAACATGACTTACTCATATTATTCTTTCCTTAAAAATGGATCCGGCCAGTACACTCGAGTTATGTTGGGATAGTAAACCAAGCCAACATACCCAGACTAGACACCTTCACCATTCCGACTGAGAACAATACAAAATAATGCCAATGTACTTATGGTTTTATCAATCAATTTTGATGATCGACATTATACTATATATAGTAATCACTCAGAGATTTAGACATCTTTAAAACAATTTTAAGGATCCTAAATTTCTAGTCGTATCAAGCAAACATGTTCTTGATTTTGCATGTAAAAGTTGTCCTACAACTATTGTAGGATAAACTAGTATTTTTATGAAACATACATTCAATGGCCAATGATGTGTAATTGTTGAGAAGAGGAACTAATGAGACGTTTATTCCATAGAGCTAGGGTCTCTTATATAGAGAGAAAAATCCTAGAGAGTACAAGAGTTACAAAACCCGAAAGGTCACATTGGGTTATGATAACCAGGGAGATCAAGGGTCGTACGGTTTCACAAGGCGAAACCGCCGTCGGTGTATTGACCGCTCAACAATCCCTAATTAACCAACAATGAACCCACAATCAAATGTCAAGCAATGAGAAATAAATGTGGAGTCAAATTTATTTTTAACTCTACATAACAGATGTATAGGTGCAAGTATGTAGAGAGTTCGAACACAGGGAGCAAGGCAGGATAGATCGAGCAAATGCAAATTGTGAGTGAATGTGATCAATGTGTCTACAAAATGCAAATGTTTTGTGGTTTTTTAATTTTTAATTAATTTTTTTATTTAATTTTTAATTTTGTATTTTGATTATTAATTTTCCGATTTTATATTTTCTTTATATATATATTTTAATTTTTCTTTTTCAATATTGGAATATATATACTATATAAGAAAAGATGGGGTAGAGTATTTATAAAAATAGTGAAAAATGCTCAAAAATCAGAAAATAAATTGTTTTTGGGCTTTTTATATTTTTCTACTGTTTTTGTGATTTTTGGGAATTTTTCTAAATATTTTTGGTATTTTTAAAAGTCAAAATAAAAGAAACAGTGAATAAGAGTGCTGGCCGAAACTAAAATGGGAATGAAAAATATCAAACAGTAACAAAATTTTCCCAAATTAATTTTAAAATAAAGATAATAAAATAGAGAACCTACAGGACCAAAGTTTATATTTTTTGGAGTTTTCTATGGTTTTTTAGATTTTTTTGAAGTTTTAAAGTGTTTTCTAATTTTTAAGATTTTTGTTTTGAATTTTTAATGATTTTTGGACTGACACTAGAATATACAAAAATAGACCTTATGTATTTTTTTTGGAATTTTTCAAAGTGTTTTAATATTTTTTTGGTATTTTCTAACGTAAACAGTAGCTAAAATGCATGTTTTTTGATTTTTAATAAATATTAAAATGCAATAAAAGCGAAATGCAAAAATATGGCGTGAATGCACAAGTTAACAGGAGCTTAACTTGATTTTGGGGATTTTTTAGGTATTTATAGATGCAAGAAATAAATACAAACACCAAAAAGAAAATACACACGGCCAGGGGTGTTTTTCTAATATGCAACAAGTTGAAGGGCCTGAATGTAAAGTTTAGGTCTTAATTAATAAATGCATAAAAACGCTGGGGAAAAACGCAAAATACCCTCAGCTGGCGCAGATCGAGCGGCTGTGGGCCGCCCACTTGAACACGTGTCGTGACGAGGATGCGCGATACCCCTTCGCGTCCCAACGATCTGGATTAGAACGTGCAACGATGATCGAACGGCTGGGTCGCGATCAGATCCTGCGGTGGCTGCTCGCCTGGATGATCGGGGGGAATCCAACGGTATTGGGTTGACCAGGAAGAACACACGAAGAACAGGAGCCTGGCGAGATTGGATCGGCCAGCACTCGAGCCTCCGTGCACCTAGATCTCCTCCGACGACCTCTTCGTGCTCCTGCAGCGCTCCCGCGACTCCCAGGTGGATTAGATGGGGTCGAAGACCAAGGGATGGCCCTCCACCCCTCGAGGACGCTCTGGCGGACCTGGGAATGATCCTTGGTGATCCTTGAGGCCAAGTCGCCTCCTTCGGGTCCTGCAAATAGAGAGAAAGACGCAGCAGAAAGGGGGAAAGCAAACCCGGCTTTTATTGGCAGAAGGAAGGCGGGTATGGAGTGGATGAGGGTCGCTGGAGCTCGAGAGCTCCGGCGGGGTGTCTGGTTGCGATTGACTGGGCGAAACGTGAAAGTGATGATAGGAATCAAATCTATGGTTTAAAGCAAGTCAACAAAGCAAAAAAAAAGAAGAAGAAATGGACCTCGAGGGTTTAAAACCCAAGGTAGAACCTCACAGCGGCGCGACCGCCGGAGATGGTTGGAACTCGACTTAAGGTGCTCGCCGCACCTCGGTTGAAGCGTGGGGAGACTCCCCTGTCACCGGAGCTCAGCTCTACCCACACCCGGAGGGTTTTGGCGCCCCAAAATCAATTCGAAAATTGAAAGGAAGGTGCAGGTGCGGTTTTGAATGGTGGACAAGGGGGCGCGAAGATCGAAGGTCAACGGGAAGAGCAGTGATGCTCTCCCCGAAAAAATCATCGGGCGAGCTAGAGGGATCATAGGTGAACAAGATTGCAGAAGGAACCATCGTGAAAAGTTGAAAGTAGCGGCCTCGATAAATCTGCAAAGGTGGGTCAAAAACGAGGACTCTGACACAACCCAGAGGGAAGGTCAGACTGTTGACCTTGGTCAACAGTCCAGACCACCTGGTTGGTCCACGTGAACCAACCAGGAAAAACCTCTGGAAAATTATTTAAAAATTAATTTAAAAATAGAAAATGAATTATTTACTTTTAGGTTATTAAATAAAAAATGTTTCTTAATTTATAAATTATTTTATGGTAATTTTAAATTATTTTTATGAGGTATAAATTTATAAGTTGCTTTTTATAGCCTATATAGGTATATTACCTATATATTTTATTAATTTATTTTTATTTTGTGATTTTAATTTTATTTATTTTTGTTTATTATTTTATAAAATTATAAAATACTTTTATACACTTAAATATATTTTTATTTTATTTTTATGAAGTATTTTGTACACTTAATAAAATAAAAGTACTAATACTATAGGTATGTATATAGGTATTATACCTGGGTATATGATATATATAAGTATTTTATTTTGTGTTTCTTTTGAGTTTTTATTCTGATTTTAATACACATATTTATTATAAATAATTTTTACAAGATTATAAAAATATAAAATTATAAAAATAATGAATAAATAATAAAATGAATATTTTAATCTGTACAAGTATACAATGAGGGTCCAAAACTCAACTTTCAAACCGCAACTCCGTCAAATGCGAAACCACCGCCATTAAATAGCTTATTTTAAATTATATACAATTAAAGGTGAGTTTGATGCATTTGGGGTTTTCATTTGTGAGATACAGTTCTGGGAAGTTGGGATTCTGGATTTCTATTCAGACCATAACTTTTTATCTGTGTATTATTTTTCAGTGAAATCAATTTTGTATTTTTATTTATTTAATTATCTACAACTTTCATGTTCAAAGTTTCTTTATTTGATGTATAAAAAGTGGAAACAAAAATAGGTCCCAAAATGAATAAAGAATGAATAAAAACAAAGGTATTTTCTTGGTATCTTGACCCTTATCTCCCCCTACTTTATTCCTTGTCGACCTACTCATCACGATGCCTAGGTCTCGGGGTTTCGGGTCATAAAATATTTACAATATTTTATTCCTTTTCTTTTCTTTTATTTATTCTATAATTTTGGCTTTAATTACAGAATTTTATACACTATTTACATGCACGTGCATGAATGCTAAGATGCTGGATTTTATGCTATTTATATGCATCTACTAGGGTTTTTGACGCCAAAATGATAGAATAAAGATGATGAAATGTGGATTCATCATCCCCCTATACTTTACCTTTGCTAGTCCCTAGCAAACACTTATGCAATAAGTGCAGAAAAGAAAACAAAGAAAAGAAAAAGAAGAAATTTGGATTTAGTTTAATTATCAAACTTGTCTTCACAAAATCAAAGTTTGGAGCTTAAGTCGGACCATTGGATTTTTAGTGCGGGCGGAACCTAATGAGAACTAGATTTGAAATCCAACAGTCTCTGAGAATCCCAAAACTCCGTTCAAGTCATACGCAAACCCTTACGACTATGAATCTGACTCGTACAGTGTAAGTGATAGTGGCTCTCCCCAACTAGAATGAAAAAGAGACTGACCTCTCCAGTATGACAACCCAATGATTCCCCAATCCAACAACTCCATTCTCGAGGAGCGGGGTATTCCCTTCTAAGTTCAAGTGGCAACCAGCTCAAGAGGAGGGGGTGAAGCGAAGAATGGACGGTAGCCAGTGTAGCTACCTATCCTAGGATGCAAGACCAGTGTAGTCAAGTCATCCAGCTGCAGGCTCACATATTTGACTTTGGGACTCAAGCTTGCTTATTGACTTTACAACATTTGTACATACTTTGCAGGCATTTTATTTTTGTACAGGCCTGACCATTTTTTTTGAAATACTATTCACAGCAGCATTTACATAAGGAGTTTTTTCTCTTGAGCCAGTAGACTATCCCTCTTTTGAAGCTTTATTGCAACTCACACTCTCCTGTCTTTAGAATTCCTCATCACTGGGCGGGTTGGGGTGCACTTCCCTCCCTAGAGGAGGACAAGTGTTTCCACTTGTGTGCGTCTCATACCGACAAATCCAATCCCCTCACCACTTCAACTGAGTTGAGCCATGTGAAAGGTGCAGGTGTCCAAGTTAGGTCATTATCAACAAGAGTCGTGCGTGTGTTCCGAAATACTCTACTTAGGCAGTCAAGAATCCATTGAACCAAGTCTCGTTATCCTCAAAGAATTAAGTCAACTAGACCTGAAGTATCTCAAACCCAGTTCCTATAAGGTTTCTGTTATTAGGTAGATTTTAAGGTCCAATCAAGCTCCAATCTCCGGATTTTACTCAGACTTGTTCAACTATCAAACTCAATCCAAAAAATGCTCATGCTATGCAAATGCTATGCAAAATGCAGAAAATATTTTTGTGATGCAATTTTCAAGATTTTGAACTTTTTATGGATTTTTGAAAAGATCGTGATGATGCACATGCATTTTTTTGTATTTTTCAAAAGATTTTTCAGATGTTCTTTGGATTTTAGTTTTGCAAATGCTTTTGGTATTTTTGAAAACAAAAAGATTTTGGCTAAAAGCTAGGTACAAATATTTACACGGGAGTGCTTCTTGTATTTACAAGAAGTGGATTTTAAGAATTTACAGGGTAAGTGATCAATTTTATACATATATATAAATTGGATTTTGGTGTGACAAAGCTATTCCTCAAACTTATTTGACACATGTTTTTCAAACAATTTTTGAAAACTATAGTCCAAAATAATTTCTACAAACAATTTTTACAAACATGTACACACATTTGAAAATCATTTTGCAAAGGATTTCAAACAGTATAGATAGATTTTTCAAGTATTTTTGTAACCATTTTTCAAACCCTTCATAAATCATTTTTCAAACATTTTTATTTCACACAAAGAAAATAAGTTTTTGAAACAAAATAATTTTTACAAAGGTTGAAAACATGTAACAAAACGTTTTCAAAATAGTTTCCAAAAGATTTTCACAAGGATTTTCAAACTATTTTTCAAACATTTTGCAAAAAACATTTTCACCTGATTTATTAATCAGTATATACAAGAAGAATTCGAGGAATAATCACATATTTTTATTAGGGTTTTTAATGAATTTTAAAGAATTGTTAGCCATATTATTAGGAAAATACGAAAGTACGAGTTATGGCTAAAGTATATACGTAGTATATACGACCCCCCTATACTTAGCTTGAGCTATGTCCTCATAGATCGGAGAGAAAAGAGAAGACATAACTCGTAATAAGTATAGGCAAGTCTAAAGAATAAATAAAGGAATGAATGAACCAATAAGAAGTTGACCGTCCCCCCTATACTTAGGATCAAATAATCCTAAGTATAGCAGACTGTACACAACGCAGGGAGGGTCAAGGGTGGGAATGAACAGATCGTACTCAGATTGTCTCCCCCTATACTTAGGGTAAGATATCCCTAAGTATAGACAAGAAGAGGAGACAATGGAGAGGATCGAAAAGAATAGAAAACTCAGGGTGCACACCCCCTATACTTAGGACAAAGTACGTCCTAAGTATGGAAAACTGTATACAAGGGGCGGTACCTTTTTGATACAAAAAGAATCTAGAAGAGGAAAAGAAGAAAATAAGAAAAGAAGAAAAGAAGAAGGAAATCGAGATCAAAAGATGGAAGAGAAGAGACCAGAGAATGTACACACCACTCCCCCTATACTTAGGGTAAAAGAAGTCCTAAGTGTAGGCAACAACAGGAGTAATGAAACGGGACGACGAATGAACACTCGGCTCGTCCACTCCCCTATACTTAGGACAAAGTACGTCCTAAGCAAGGCAAACACGAGGAATGGGTGGACGAGCAATACAGAAGAGTGACAAAGATGAACAAAAGAGGATATACAATAGAGGTGGATGTACAGATGATCAAGAAGGTAGAAAGCAGACCTTCTTGCGAGACCGCTGAGGGATAGATCTAGTGTGGTGCAAGTCGACATCGGGGTCCACAGTGGACGGAAGCCGATCAGGGTCGACGGGGTGAAGGCCCTCAGTGGAATCAAATCGAAAAGGGACGATCTGGTCAATGGAAGTAGTATGGCTAGGTTCGTCCTTGGTGGTCCTATGGTGTGAAGGCGCAGACGGGCGAGTAGAAGTGTGGTCAGGTATGACCTTGGAAGTCTCGCCGATATCAAAGTGGAATGGGACAAACTCATCATCCTCGGAAGAAGTGTAATCGGAGTCGTCCTGCGAGGAATCGTCCAGGTCAAAATCAAAAGGAACGAAATCATCAGTGGAAGTATACGAACTCTGTTCATCCTCAAGAGTCTCACCTGAATCATTGTCTTCAACAAGAGGCCTGAATCTATCAAAATAATGGGCAGCATCATAACTGACCTCAATCATCTTTACTTGTGAGTGACCAGGAACGGACTTATCAGTTGAAGTAGTCAAACCAGGTCCGTCCTGTCTAGTCTTGATATCTGCCCTCCGCTCAATGGGATCAATCACGTAAATACTTTGGATTTCATCAACACATCGCCACACACCAGAAGGAGGAACTGTGAGGTCTATGCTTTCCGATTTCCTCCCCTTTCGAGGAATTCGTCGGGTCTCATCAGGGTTCACTAAGCAAACATTTCTAATATTATCAGATCGGTCACATGCCTCGGAGTCAGCTAGAATCGGTGAAGGTGCATCAGGTGCAGGTCTCTGGTCAACTGTAGGTGCGGTGATCGACGCTTCGCTTTCGTCAACAGGACGGAAGCGAATCTCTCATGATCCATAATCAATAACGACCCTCGCAGAAGCGAGGAATGGTCGTCCCAGGATGATTGGAGGGGTCTCCCCTGTGGAGGTCTCCATGGGCAACACGACAAAATCAACATGGTGGTTTGTGCCCTGAATAGAAATAACGGTGTTTTCAAGGATACCCTTCGGCCTCTTGATAGATCCATCAGCAAATTGTACGATCATCCTGGTTTTCTTTAGAGGCCCTAAGTGAAGAGACTGTACCAGCGAGAAGGGTAATATGCTAATAGATGCACCACCGTCTAGGAGAGTGTGATCACATGTATGGTCAGAGATGGTGCAAGTGATGAAAGGGGTAGTTGTGTTCTTCTTTCTAGGAATGGGACGGTGTGTGATGGCATGGGCAGTGGCCATGGTCAGAATGTGACGCTCAGACCTTCTCCTCCACTTTCTCTTCTTGGGAAGAGGAGCAGATAAATCAGTCATGGCCTGCTGAAGTGGGGCACGGATAATCTCATGAATAGTAGCCACCACTTCGGGTTCAGTCAACATTTTTTTGAATTTTTGGACCTCCTCCATACAAGGGAGGAAGTCGGAATCAGCATATGCACGAGGCATGCCAAGAGCAGTCTGTACAACGGCATCCTCGGGGTCAAAGGTGGGACAGTGTGTGAGAGATTGTGTGGGTGAATGATCTGGCAAATGGACCTTCTCCTCACGGTATGAATCAACCAAGTGTCTCCCGAACTCTTTTTGTGTTTTTAAATTTTTCTCATTTTTTTGTATTTTTGGCGATCGCAATCTCCCATGATCTCCCACAAGGAATTTCGTATCTGCGATGAATGGAGCGTCAATCTGTTTTCTCCTCAAGATAGCCATATCATCATTCATCAAATCAAGACGCTCTATCATTCGGTTCAATATATCACTCATAGAGAACCAGGGAGGTGACTCCAACAGGTCAGACTCGGGTGGATGTGAAGGTGAAGGTGGATAATATACAGGTGGGGGTGGAGGTGGGTAGAAATCCGAGATCTGATACTGTGGCTGAGGCGGGTATGTACAAAAATCAGAAAAGGTAGGAGGAGGATCCTCCTAATAAAAGAGATGTGGACCAGCTGGAGTGAACGAAGGATCCGCAAAGTCCGGATAAAATGCGCTCCAGGGGTCCATCTCGAAATCAAAAGGAAATGATTCGGGGAGCACGACGGTCAAGTCAAGAGAGCGAAGAAGGCGCAAATGCGTAGAAGCGATCTAGGACACACACGAAACAATCACAAGCAGAAATGAAAACAAGTCAAACCCTCAATTCACCTACTCAACTCGGTAGAGACCGCAAAGAGCGGTCTTTTTATCTTGTCTGTTTTAGAGTTAGGTGAGAAGTCAAAAAGTTGCGCAAACACTTAGGGGGCTGAAAATGAGATTCAGGCACTAACCTTAGTGTGTGCGTGAGCAATGTAAAACGAAGACAATGAGGGGATTACTCGCCCCAAGACAATATTTTTCTTTTTGATCTTTTTTTAGGGTCAAGTAATATTAGCAGTCCCAATTTTATTGATTATCACTTTTTTTGGATTTTTAATAAGAAATACACGAGCCTAACGAGGAGTCAATTTTACTTAGCACCTAGGTGATCAAAAACAGAGGTAGAGAGGCGAAAAAGCGATGCACGCGGCAAAATGATGATGTATGCTAAAGAGAAATGCTCACCTTGCCTCCAACACTCTACATGCAAAGATGCTCAGCAGAATTGAAACCTATCTATATGCAAATGCAAGCCGATGAAATCGCCCTAAGTTCAGAAATTGCTATTATCGTGAAGAACCACAAGTCGGTCACCGATCCTCAATCCAAGAGTCCGATCTAGGCTCACCCCTCCTCCTCTCGACAAATCGAGTTCAGGAGAAGTGCTTGGCAGGGTGAGCTCGCGGCACGACGGCTCGAAGATGGTTAAGCGACTGTTTAAAGTTTTGAACTAAGTCCAAATGCGACTATAGGTACATGCAATTATATTAAGTGTTTGGCCTTAGTCTATCGCAAGAAACTCCTAAAACTAGGGGCTCAATCATACAAAAGAAATAAAATCGAAAACCGGAAAACAAATAGAAAAGAATGCGAAGAAAACCGTAAAAGCCGCGGTGAGCCCCCAAGTAAACAATCACTTGGAAATTAGGCTCAAGAGTCCAAAGTCCGGGGGTACCTGTATTATTATAATAAATGGTCTCTCTCTCACAATAAAATTACAACAATAAATGCAATAAAAGAAAATGCAACTAAAGATGAAGCTCGGTCTTCAGAATCCTCTTCTCGTCTCCTCGTTGCTAGGCTGGCTAGAGCCGGCTTCACGTGGGTGCGTCGGTGCCTCGGGTGAAGCGCCTCCCTCGATCCGCGGTTCCTCGCACGAAGTCAACAAAGAGAGGGGTTAGACATCTCAAAAGATATATCAAATAAAAATCAAATAAATAAAGCCGCAAAAGTAGACAAGCGATCACAATCACAAAGCAAAAACCCGAACTACGCGATGTTGCTCCCCAGCAACGACGCCATTTGATAACCAGGGAGATCGAGGGTCGTACGGTTTCACAAGGCGAAACCGCAGTCAGTGTATTGTCCGCTCAACAATCCCTAATTAATCAACAATGAACCCACAATCAAATGTCAAGCAATGAGAAATAAATGTGGAGTCAAATTTATTTTTAACTCTACATAAAAGATGTATAGGTGCAAGTATGTAGAGAGTTCGAACACAGACAGGGAGCAAGGCAGGATAGATCGAGCAAATGCAAATTGTGAGTGAATGTGATCAATGTGTCTACAAAATGCAAATGTTTTTGTGGGTTTTTAATTTTTAATTAATTTTTTTATTTAATTATTAATTTTTAATTTTGTATTTTGATTTTTAATTTTCTGATTTTATATTTTCTTATTATATTTTATATATTTTTTTTAATTTTTCTTTTTCAATATTGGAATATATATACTATATAAGAAAAGATGGGATAGAGTATTTATAAAAATAGTGAAAAATGCTCAAAAATCAGAAAATAAATTGTTTTTGGGCTTTTTATATTTTCTACTATTTTTGTGATTTTTGGGGATTTTTCTAAATATTTTTGGTATTTTTAAAAGTCAAAATAAAAGAAACAGTGAATAAGAGTGCTGGCTGAAACTAAAATGGGAATGAAAAATATCAAACACTAATAAAATTTTCCCAAATTAATTTTAAAATAAAGACAATAAAATAAGGAACCTATAAGACCTGAGTTTATATTTTTTGGAGTTTTCTATGGTTTTTTAGATTTTTTTGTAGTTTTTAAGTGTTTTCTAATTTTTAAGTTTTTTTTTGAAATTTTTAATGATTTTTGGACTTACACTAGAATATACTAAAATAGACCTTATGTATTTTTTTTTGGAATTTTCATGGTGTTTTAATATTTTTTTGGTATTTTCTACGCAAACAGTAGCTAAAATGTATGTTTATGATTTTTAATAAATATTAAAATGCAATAAAAGCGAAATGCAAAAAAATGGCGTGAATGCACAAGTTAACAGGTGCTTAACATGATTTTTGTGGATTTTTTAGGTATTTATAGATGCAAGAAATAAATACAAACACCAAAAAGAAAATACACACGGCCAGGGGTGTTTTTGTAATATGCAACAAGTTGAAGGGCTTGAATGTAAAGTTTAGGTCTTAATTAATAAATACACAAAAATGCTGGGGGAAAAACGCAAAATACCCTCAGCTGGTGCAGATCGAGCGGCTGTGGGCCGCGTACTTGAACACGTGTCGTGACGAGGTTGCGCGATACCCCTTCGCGTCCCAACGGTCTGGATTAGAATGTGCAACGATGATCGAACGGATGGGACGCGATCAGATCCTACGGTGGCTACTCGCCTGGATGATCGGGGGGGGGGGGGATCCAACGGTATTGGGTTGACCAGGAAGAACACACGAAGAACAGGAGCCCGGCGAGATTGGATCGGCCGGCACTCGAGCCTCCGTGCACCTAGATCTCCTCCGACGGCCTCTTCGTGCTCCTGCAGCGCTCCCGCGACTCCCAGGTGGATTAGATGGGGTCGAAGACCAAGGGATGGCCCTCCACCCCTCGAGGACGCTCCGGTGGACCTGGGAATGATCCTTGGTGATCCTTGAGGCCAAGTCGCCTCCTTCGGGTCCTGCAAATAGAGAGAAAGACGCAGCAGAAAGGGGGAAAGCAAACCCGGCTTTTATTGGCGGAAGGGAGGCGGGTATGGAGTGGATGAGGGTCGCCGGAGCTCGAGAGCTCCGGCGGGGTGTCTGGTTGCAAGTGACTGGGCGAAACGTGAAAGTGATGATAGGAATCAAATCTATGGCTAAAGGCAAGTAAACAAAGAAAAAAACGAAGAAGAAATGGACCACGAGGGTTAGAAACCCAATGTAGAACCTCACGGCGGCGCGGCCGCCGGAGATGGTTGGAATTCGACTTAAGGTGCTCACCGCACCTCGGCTGAAGCGTGGGGAGACTCCCCTGTCATCGGAGCTCAGCTCTACCCACACCCGGAGGGTTTTGGCGCCCCAAAATCGGTTCGAAAATTGAAAGGAAGGTGCAGGTGTGGTTTTGAATGGTGGACGAGGGGGCGCGGAGATCGAAGGTCAACGGGAAGAGCAGTGATGCTCTCCCCGAAAAAATCATCGGGCGAGCTAGAGGGATCATAGGTGATCAAGATTGCAGAAGGAACCATCGTGAAAAGATGAAAGGAGCGGCCTCAATAAATCCGCAAAGGTGGGTCAAAAACGAGGACTCTGACACAACCGAGAGGGAAGGTCAGACTGTTGACCTTGGTCAACAGTCCAGACCACATGGTTGGTCCACGTGGACCAACCAGGAAAAACCTCTGGAAAATTATTTAAAAATCAATTTAAAAATAGAAATTAAATTATTTAATTTTAGGTTATTAAATAAAAAATGTTTATTAATTTATAAATTATTTTATGGTAATTTTTAATTATTTTTATGAGGTATAAATTTATAAGTTGCTTTTTATAGCCTATATAGGTATATTACCTATATATTTTATTAATTTATTTTTATTTTGTGATTTTAATTTTATTTATTTTTGTTTATTATTTTATAAAATTATAAAATACTCTTATACACTTAAATATATTTTTATTTTATTTTTATGAAGTATTTTGTACACTTAATAAAATAAAAGTACTAATGCTATAGTTATGTATATAGGTATTATACCTGGGTATATGATATATATAAGTATTTTTTTTTGTGTTTCTTTTGAGTTTTTACTCTGATTTTAATACATATATTTATTATAAATAATTTTTACAAGATTATAAAAATATAAAATTATAAAAATAATGAATAAATAATAAAATGAATATTTTAATCTGTACAAGTATACAACGAGGGTCCAAAACTCAACTTTCAAACCGCAGCTCCGCCAAATGCGAAACCACCACCATTAAATAGCTTATTTTAAATTATATATAATTAAAGGTGAGTTTGATGCATTTGGGGTTTTCATTTCTGAGATACAGGTCTGGAAAGTTGGGATTCTGGATTTTTATTCAGACCATAACTTTTTATCTGTGTATTATTTTTCAGTGAAATCAATTTTATATTTTTATTTATTTAATTATCTACAACTTTCATGTTCAAAGTTTCTTTTTTTGATGTATAAAAAGTGGAACCAAAAATAGGTCCCAAAATGAATAAAGAATGAATAAAAACATAGGTATTTTCTTGGTATCTTGACCCTTATCTCCCCTACTTTATTCCTTGTCGACCTATTCATCACGATGCCTAGGTCTCGGGGTTTCGGGTCATAAAATATTTACAATATTTTATTCTTTTTCTTTTCTTTTATTTATTCTATAATTTTGGCTTTAATTACAAAATTTTATACACTATTTACATGCACGTGCATGAATGCTAAGATGCTGGATTTTATGCTATTTATACGCATTTACTAGGGTTTTTGAGGCCAAAATGATAGAATAAAGATGATGAAATGTGGATTCACCAGGTTACGAAACTCGAAGGGTCATAGATGGTTATGGAACCCGAAGGGTCATGGGGTGTTACGTAACCCGAAGGGTTACAAATATAAATGTATATATAATAATTCTAACACTCCCCCTCAAGCTAGTGCCGAGAAAGTTGTAGTTTGTAACAAAAAAGAGAAAGTATACACATCTTCATACGATAACATATGTTCATTACTGGTAGAAGACCTCGCTCAAGGACGGGTCTGCAGCTTTCAGGACACTGAAATGTATCTCTGCCATGCATGTAGAGTCGCTGCGATATCAGGTCACCAGAACGTATCTCTGTCGTGCCTGCAAGTCACCGAAACATATCTTTGTCGTGCCTGGAGAAGAATAGTTGTAGAAGAAGTCTAGCGAGGAGTAGTCGGTCGTAAAAAAAGCATACGCCTTGACGAAGAAGTCGATGCTCGGTGAAGACGGATGATTTGAGTAATAGTCTGGAGTGTTGGTTTGTAAGTCGTGGTAGGGTAACAAACGTCTTGAAGAGTCATCTCTGACCCGTCCTTTCTCCCATACTTGATAGAATAAAGAGTATGTAACATCAAGTTGTGAGAAACAAAAAGTTGGGAGAAACAAGTCGTAGTGAAGCAGAGGCTGTTGGAGGGGAGGCTCCAGGCGGTGGCGGCGATGCAGGAGGTGCAACTGGAGTTGCTGGAGCCTCGGGCGCGCTGGAGGTGGCGGTTGGTGTTGCTGGGGACTCGGACTGCCTTGCGCGAGACCATCGAATCCACGAGCGATGCAGGAGGTCTAGCCCTCTCTCTTTGTCGGCGGAGAGAAGGCTGGTGGTGGCGGCGGATTTAAGGTATTAGGCTCCGATCTAGGATCGTCGCTCTGATATCATGTTGAGAGGAGGAACTAATGAGATGTTTATTCCATAGAGCTAGGGTCTCTTACATAGAGAGAAATACCTAGAGTACAAGAGTTACGGAACCCGAAGGGTCATAGGGGGTTACAGAACTCGAAGGGTCACAGATGGTTACGAAATTCGAAGGGTCATGGGGTGTTACAGAACCCGAAGGGTTACAAATGTAAATGTAAATATAATAATTCTAACCGTAATCAATTATTTTCATAATTATTAGGCATCATAATTAATCAAGATAATTTCATAATTTCCATGATTTCCATTGAACCATAATCACATTAAACAAAGAGATTTGATGATTTAATCATCTTCCGACCCATCTCCCCTAAATATGGAATATCTACTGCAAACAGAGTTGGAATCGCGTGAAATAAATTCGATCGATTTTCTGGTTTGATTCTCTACTTAATCCAAGTGTTTATTTCATGTTTCATGATGGGAAAATAGTAAGCAAAACTAATTTTCGTACAGATCCGCGAATACATGCAAAAACAATTTGTGGGACATATTTAGACAACTCTTTGAATCTTAATTATGCACTTTTGATACCAATAACAAGTTACTGTTTCTGGGACATATTTAGACATTCTAAGTACACCTTAATAATCAAAAAACACGTCCAAACAATGCACAAACAGTAGATTTTTATTTTTAGCGAAAACCAATTCGAATCTTGCATCAAATACAAAAACGGCGAGTCCCGCGCATTCGAAAACCTTGTTTACCTAGGATTTTGGATCACAGCCAAGACCTTAACCTAGCTCTGATACCACTTGAAGGTTATGGAAAAAACCTTAATCGCATCACGGAACCGTGAAGATCGCATCATATGCGATCGGAAGCAACTAGTCGTACTAGTTGCTCGAGGAAGAAGGGATAAAAAAAATTTAAAGGATGAAACCACATGATTCGAGAACACTTCTCAACTTTTTTCATCAAGATCACAAATGGGTTCAAAGGAATACCTCTCTGAAGCGTGGTTGCGATCGTCAATCTCTAAAGTAAGAGATTCTAATGTCTCAAGTCCGATCCAATGAAAGGTCGCACTTGCGGGCACGTGGATGAGACGCGTGCTTCCCACAATCGAAGTTGATGATCCGAGCAAGGAGCCTCCTGATTTCGTATCACGAAATCTGAAGCCTTCTTCACGAGCAAGAAGCATCGAAGATGGAGGAGACCCACGAGTAGTCGATCCAGTAATACAACAGTGTCGCAACGACTACATGCTTCTTTAGGTCAACATATGAACGACCACATGTTGAGAGAGAGAGAGAGAGTTGGCATGTAGAGAAAGAGAGAGAGAGAGTTGGTGTCTTCTTAATGTATATTAAAAGAAAAGGCTAGGTATACCCTTTTTCTAAACTAAATTGGATGGTGGAGATACACTCCTAATTCAAATCAACGGTTGAGATTTTATTGTAAAAATTTACAACAATTTATTTCATTTAAAAGAAATTAAATATGGTGTAAATAATCTTAACATATATAGTTTCAATTAAATCAAAAGTCTTCCTAATGAAATGGGACTAGGGAACTTCTTTCCATGTAAGGGGAAAGGAGATAGCCTCCTTCCCCTTATACATGGTGGACAACCATCTTGATTGGAGAGAGAACATCTCTCTCCAATTCTAATGTAATCTTATTACATTAAGTATTATTTCATGAAATCTTTTGTCAACTGAATATCACCAAATAATTATTGCAAATTATTTGTGATAATTGCAAGCAAAACCATTGACAATTATGAATCAAATTCAATCACCTAATAAAATGCAAATTACATTTACAGTTAATAGTACAATGTGAATCCAGTTCACATCAACATTTAATTCGTAAATCTTATTTACAATTAACTCTCTCTAATATATTATAAATAACATTTATAATATTTGTGATTAATATGGATAGTGATATCTACATTATTCATATCCTTAATAATTAATCATATTTAATTATCTTGGATCACTCTTCTAATGTGCTCAAATAATGTAAATCGCATTATTCATGATAATCAAATCGCATTTAATTATCAATTTTCCTCAGTGCTCAGATACATTATCAATAATGAAATTATCCTCGAATTCTTTCAAGAATAATGCACTTTCTCTGCGGACACTTAGAGATAAGGACAGTGCGATTGTACATTCCATGTATATTGACTTAGATATTGAGATCATATCTCAAATCAATATTAAGGGGACCTCTCAAAGATGTTTGATTGAATCAAAGACATTAATCTAATATTCTCATTGCATCTGAATCGTATTCAGATCAATGTCCAACATTTAGACTAAGAGTAGATTACTTCTCCATTAGGAGTCACTAAAATCCAAACATGTTTCATCACTCTCTCGGAATGGAAGCATCATGGTTATCCAATCGTTTGAAGGTTTAGATCTTATTTAGACTGTCTTCTTTTGGGTTTTATCATTAAGTTTCTCATTTGATCATTAGGAGTTGGTATCGATCATATACTTTCCAAAAGCGTATATCATATCTTAGTATCGATCATGTACTTTCCAAAAGCATATATCAAACCTACAAATTCAGTTAAGCTTCCAAAGCGAGACTGCAGTTCAGTAATGAACCTGTATGATCCCTTTGAGATATCGTATTACGCATATGCCCTTGTATGCACACCAACCCGCATGTGTATAGACCTTGATTAGATCATCAACCTATCGGTCTGCCAAATATACATACTCAAACATATAGTAGCACATATATCTCCGGTCAAAGGATGCGTGTCTATATCGTGACAGTATATGGCATAGGTCTTGGTTATCTCAATCTCGTTAAGGTAACTCTTTGACCTGACTTATCTAACACCTCTGAATCTCTAATCTTATGTAGAGGACATGCATCAAGAGGTCAGTTAGATATCAACATATAGAGAAGAATTGAGACATGCATCAAGAGGTCGGTTAGATATCAACATTTAGAGAAGAATTGCTATCTTCTTCTCAAGCTGAAGATTTTCTTTTGGGTTTTATCATTAAGTTTCTCATTTGATCATCAGGAGTTGGTATCGATCATATACTGTTAGAGTATTTGGAGCATGCGTAATAGGTGGGTAAATGGATCCCTCCAGGGTCCATTTACCCCACCACTGAGTTTAGTCCCATACCGCCTAGTGGTGGGACTTGGAGGTCCTGTGGAAGCTATATAAGGAGCCCCAGGCCTCCTGTAACAGATGAGAAAGTTCAATAGAATATCCGCCCCTTAGAGGGCTTCTCCCGTGGTTTCATCCCGCTCCTCACGCAGTAGGGTTCCACGTAAAATCCCGCGTTCTTCATATGTTTTATTCTTGTTCCATGTTTTTGCTTCCGCTTCCGATTTTCTAACATGGTATCAGAGCGGGTCGATTCTCGAGGAGTTTGTTTCTTTTATATTTTGTTCGAGAACCGATTTTGATATTTTGATCTTGAAGATTAGTATTGTTGTTCATTCAAGTTCGAGATCAAGTTTCTAGGGTTTTGGTGAAACCCTAATTCTTCAAGTTTCATGTTCTGAATATTGGAGCAGCCACTGTGTTTGTATTTCTGGGAATTCTAATTCAAACATATGAATGGGGCCCTGTCGAATATCTCCAGCCACTGCCGTGCAGATGTGTTTTTTTTTAGGCGGTGGGGATCCACGCGAGTTCCTTCCACTCCAGGCGACGGCATCAACAGGATGCTTTTGTTGCACCCCCATGTGGTGCGCATCTTCCACGAAGCGGCACGCAGATCGGCGGCGCAAGCCCACATCCAGCCGCACAAGGCGGCTCCATCCTTGCGCGCAGTCGCATCTCTCCCCTGTGCTCTACTGGCGTGAGCCCAATGCCTCCTCTCGCGCTGCGGAGACCTCCCCGAACCCTTCTCTCTCGCGCAGGCGGCGCGAGAGCAACATCAGCGGCGTATCTCGCCGCGCATCAGGCTGCGGCCCCTTGCCGCACATCAGCGAGTGCGCCTCTCTCCTTCAGATGCACACGATGGCGCCGTTACTTTGACTCCAGGCGGAAAAACCACTCGCGCAGACGCAAAGGGCCCGCGAAGGCGGCGCGTTCTTCGACTTCAAGCGGTGGCGCCCTTCCCAGATCTCTGGTCGCTCTCCCCTTCATGCCGGCGATCCATCTCCCAGGAGTAGAGGCGCAAGGCGATCGCCCAAGCAGAGGCGAGCGACGGTGTCTATCACAACAAGCGGCGGCATGCGTGGAAGGGTTCTCACGTCGGAACCCTAAAAGAAGGGTTATTTACTGTTAAGTCCAAGGGGGACGGCTTTGATTAGAAATGAAAGGCCCTTGGGAACCTTACGGCCTGCGGCTTTTAAAAAAAACCGTAAATGGGCCGTGAGTTTTTTTTAAAAAAGAGAGAGAGAGAGAGAGAGGAGGGGCCCTTTGACCGTATGTTTTCCTAAAAAAAATGATTTGAAAAAGGCGCGTACAAAGTAAAAAAAAAACGTACGCATAAAAAAAATGAAAGAGGCACGCACAAAGAAAAGCCGTGCGGAAAATATTTGAGAAAAATGTTGCAAAAGCCGAAAAAAAATTTGGTTGGGACGGCTTATTTTTTTTTAAAAAAAATTTTGGACGGCTTATTACAAAAAAAAATGAGGAAAAAGCCGCAAGGAAATTTTTTAGACTATTCATCTTTTCCCCATAATTATGTATTATCTTATCTTCTCCCAACGTGGTCAACAATGTCATTCAGACCAGTATGGGAGAAAGGGGGAGTATATGTAGAGTCACATGTCTTGTTCTAAGATACAGATGTCAGATTTTGCAGACCGGTCAGATATTCAGACTCTACAAATTTCAGATTCAGACTCGACGATGACGCATGCCAATCATTTGTCATTTTTGTTGGTCGGCCAGAGCTTTCATGTGAGCCATAGGGACTCCAGAGCAGAGGACTATTCCCTATGCCATTAAGGACAAGGGTTTTTCATGTGGTATCATAGGGACTCCACAGTAGAGTTCCATTCTCTGAGCCAGATAGACACTTCAGCCCCGTTCGTCCTCCTCACATGCACGCCATGAGAAGCAACGTCCTCGACTGCAGCAGTTGTGCGCGTTGGGTTGATATTGTCTGTAGTGTCATGTATTGTGAGTCGAGTTTCTTCCTGTTTGTCCAAGCTGAGCATTGCATGCTCCAGCTTGAGGGGGAGTGTTAGAGTATTTGGAGCATGCGTAATAGGTGGGTAAATGGATCCCTCCAGGGTCCATTTACCCCACCACTGAGTTTAGTCCCATACCGCCTAGTGGTGGGACTTGGAGGTCCTGTGTAAGCTATATAAGGAGCCCCAGGCCTCCTGTAACAGATGAGAAAGTTCAATAGAATATCCGCCCCTTAGAGGGCTTCTCCCGTGGTTTCATCCCGCTCCTCACGGAGTAGGGTTCCACGTAAAATCCCGCGTTCTTCATATGTTTTATTCTTGTTCCATGTTTTTGCTTCCGCTTCCGATTTTCTAACATATACTTTTCAAAAGCGTATATCATATCTTGGTATTGATCATGTACTTTCCAAAAGCATATATCAAACCTACGAATTCAGTCAAGCTTCCAAAGCGAGATGGCCATGTATAGAATTTGATCCCAATATCCTATGAGTGAACTCATGTCTTTCAGTTCAGTAATGAACCTGTATGATCCCTTTGAGATATCGTATTACGCATATGCCCTTGTATGCACAGCAGCCCGCATGCGTATAGACCTTGATTAGATCATCAACCTATCGGTCTGCCAAATATACATACTCAAACATATAGTAGCACATATATCTCCGGTCAAAGGATGCGTGTCTATATCGTGACAGTATATGGCATAGGTCTTGGTTATCTCAATCTCGTTAAGGTAACTCTTTGACCTGACTTATCTAACACCTCTGAATCTCTAATCTTATGTAGAGGACATGCATCAAGAGGTCAATTAGATATCAACATATAGAGAAGAATTGAGACATGCATCAAGAGGTCGGTTAGATATCAACATTTAGAGAAGAATTGCTATCTTCTTCTCAAGCTGAAGATCCTCTCTTAATATCGTTTGATGGTGTTTGATGAGTTCTCAATCTAACTTTATAGATATCATCCAAGCACCAACCTCTATGATTCAACATTTGAATCAACAGCTGTATGATCATTAAGCTGGTCATGGTACATAACCCTAATTATACTAAAGGACCTACAACAACAACAACAAAGCCTTTTCCCACAATTAAGTAGGGTCGACTACATGGATTCTTCGCCTCCATTCAGATCTATCTTGGGTCAATCCCGAGCTTGTATCCACAAAACTAACATCCCTTCCTATGGTCTCTTTCCAACATTTCTTGGGACATCCTCGCCCTCTCTTAGTCGGCTCAACATCCCAAGACTCGCATCTCCTAACTGGTGCATCAACTGATCTTCTTTGCAAATGACCAAACCATCTTAAGCGGTTTTCTCGCATCTTATCCTCTATCAGAGCTACACCAACTTTCTTTCTGATTGCATCATTTCGAATCCGATCTTTACATGTGTGTCCACACATCCACCTTAGCATTTTCATTTCTGCTACAACCATTCTCTGCACATGTCTATGGTTTACAGGCCAACATTCATATCCATAGAGCATAGCAGGTCTTACAACTGCTTTGTAAAACTTTCCTTTAATTTTTAAAGGAATTTTCTTATCACAGAGAACATCAGAGGGTCCTCTCCACTTTAGCCAGCCTGCATTTATTCTATTAATAACATCTCCATCAATTTCCCCATCATGTTGCAAAATAGATCCCAGATATCTAAAAGAATCTCTTCTCCGAATGTTATCATCACCAATCTTCGCCTCGATTCCTTCACCATTGCTTCCATTAAAGGTGCACTACATATATTTCATCTTAACCCTACTTATACGAAATCCTTTACTCTCCAACTCATGTCTCCAGACCTCAAGCTTCTCATTTACTCCATCTCTAGTCTCGTCAGTCAACACAGTATCATCAGCAAATAACATACACCAAGGTAACTCATCCTGAATGTGACTTGTCAACTCGTCCATAATCAACGTAAAAAGAAATGAACTCAAAGCTGAACCTTGATGTAAACCAATGGTGATGTCAAAATAACCAGTCTTCCCAGACGGGGCCCTTACACAAGATAAAGCCCTATCATACATGTCCTTTATGAGGTTAATGTATAGGATAAGAACTTGTCTTTTCTCCTAAACTCTCCACGATATATCTCGTTGGAGAGAATCATAAACCTTCTCCAAATCAATAAAGATCATATGGAGGTTCATCCTTTTAGCTCTATAAATCTCCATTGTTCTCAGCAAATGGATGACTTCTATAGTTGAGCGACCTGACATGAATTCGAATTGATTTTCTTTTACGTTGGAAACTAGCCTCAACCTTCTTTCGATCACACGTTCCCAAATTTTCATAGTGCGACTCATCAGCTTGATACCTCTGTAATTTGAACAATTTTGAATGTCTCCTTTATTCTTATAAAAAGGCACCACGATACTCCTCCAATCTTCAGGCATTTTCTTGCTTCGCCAAATAGCATTGAATAGATTCGTAAGCCAAGTCAAACCGCGCTCACCTAAAACTCTCCATACTTCTACAGGGATGTCATCCGGTCCTACACCTTTTCCAGGTCTCATAACCTTCAAAACCTCCTCTACTTCCTTCCTTTGTATTCGTCTATAGGTTATACGATTCAAGTAACTTTCACTACTAGCTAGATCACCCAAAGTGATCTATCTATTTCCTTCCCCAATGAAAAGTTTATAGAAGTACTGCTCCCATCTAGTCTTTATATCCTTCTGAGTAACAAGCACGTGACCTTCCTCGTCCTTAATGCTTCTCACTTGAGAAAGGTCTTTAGTCTTTCCTTCCCTTGCTTTGGCCAACCTGAATATATCTTTTTGTCCCTCAGAGTCGAGATTTTTATACAAAACTTCATAATCTTTTGACTTAACTTCGCTTGCAGCCTTTTTTGATTCCTTCTTCGCTAATATGTAGTTTGTGACAGTTTCCTCTGTTCTATCCTTAGACATAGTTATTCTTTATTTCAGATCAGGGAACGATTTGCAATAACATTTATTTCATAATGGCTCGTCGTGAGCTCGCGTGTCCAACAGATGTCACCACCTATGTAGATGCTAGCTATGGCAGTTCTCATGAGGATAGCCTCTCCACTAGTGTTTTTCCATGTTCGTAAGTGGAAATCTTATGACATGGAAAAGCGAGAAACAAACTCGTCTCCAGATCAAGCATAGAAGTATAATATAGAGCTATGGCTCAAGCTACATGCGAGATTATTTGGCTTGTTTCCTTTCGATATAGAAGTTGGACTTCCTAGTGCTACTCCAGTTCCACTCTATTCTGACAAGTCTACAATGTACATTGCTACTAATCATGTTTTCCATGAGCGAACCAAGTATATTGAAATAGAGTTCCACTTTAAATGAGATGACGTACACGGGGGAAAATCACTACGACCCACATCCCCACGGAACTCTAACTGATGGATGTGTTAACCAAAGCTCTTCTAAAGAAACTCATGTCTCATTTGATATTCTGGCTTGAGGAGAGTGTTGATGTCATTTATTATTTTAGTAATTGATTGTTTTTATTTTATTTATGATTTCTCTACTTCCACTTGTAGCCCTTAGTGGAATATTATGTAATTTCCTCCTATTGCGCTCTAGGGTTTCCCACTATGTAAAAAACCCTACTCCCTTAAAAAATATGTAATTGCATTCTCATTTTCTTCCTCGCGAATAGTAAAGAGGAATTTTATGTGGAACCTTACTCCCTAAATAGAGGGATGAGATCATGAGAGAATGCCTCAAAGGGTTGGATATTCCATTGTGTTTCTCTCTCAGTGAGTCCAGAGGGTGTGGTGCTTTTTATATAGCCTTTCCAATGTGACCAAGTCTGACCAAGTCCCACCACTCTATGATGTAGGACTAAACATTAGTGCATTGTAATAGGGTCTCCCGGAGAGATCCGATTGCCCATCTACCTGCATCCAGATTTGTGAATTCACTTACAGCAGTCATTTTGAAAGACATTCTTTGATTCGTCATTTGGTCAGTAGAGTCACTACATCGTTCATCTATGCATAATTGTTCATAACCTTAGCTAAAGCTATAATGATTATTCCTTTTGTTTATGGTGGAGGTCTTTGATGGGCGTCAGTTTTGCCACAGATTTGCCTATGCATATAGTCAGGTAATAGGATTACACTTGCTCTAGCATTTACAACCGGTCCGTTCTACCAAAGTTGGATAGAGTTCATTGTTTGATATTCACAAAAAATAATTGAGTTGAGACTTTGATCAATTTCTCCATCTCTTTATGATCGACTTTTTTTCAGATGTTCAAGATGGTGGTATTTTTCTCAAAAAAAAAATAAGAGTGGTATCTAAGGCCTCGCCTTTGACCATTCTCATAAAAATGCAATTTATATTGAAAACCATTTATCCTCGCAGGCTTACGTTCTTCATGGACAAGGAAGGCTTCTAGAACTTGTTGATCCCATGCTGGGCTCAGATTATTCCACATTTGAGGCAGAACAGTTGTTAAAGTTGGCTATCATATGCACAAATCCTTCCCCTGCTCTCAGACCAACAATGTCTTCAGTGGTGAGCATAATTGAAGATAAAGAACATATTACAGTTGTAAAACCAATACATGATTTGGATGACGAAAAGGGATTGATGATTGGTGGGTACTACTCTCGGGATGGCCCAGAAATTTCATCTAATGGACCATGGACAGATTCATCATTGACTGCCAATAGAATTCGACATGTGATGACCCCGTCCATGCCCTCACAACGTATTAGTTACAAATTTTCATGAATAACAAGGCAACCAGGGTTAAGCACTAGAGTGCTTACTGACAGGTATATGTCCACAAACAAGTTATACATTGTGTAAACTTCAAATGGGGAGCCGAGTTTCTTGTTGTAAAGGAGCATGTGGTGGTGTGGATGCAAGTAACAGCTTTATTCCTTTTGGTTCTAATCCTTAAAACAGTTATTTTATTATATACTACTTGCATGAAACCATGTAATTCCTTGTCCTGAACGATATGGACTAAACATGTGATTGAGTAAATCAGATTTGGAAAGTTCAATCACTCACTCTCCGAAAATCATCAATAAGTAGCTCGAGGCAATAAGAGGTAGAGATTGTTAGTATTAGAGTCATAATAGGATTAAGAATCTTTATGGGATGATACTCCTAATCCTAATAGTAGTTGAGTTGTATTCTATTTATAGTTCTAAAGGGAATAGGACTATGATGTTGTAATAGGGCTATATATAGAGGGGTGGGAGGCATTGCCTCCAACCACCACAAGAACAATGTAACTCCTAGAGGGGGGGGGGGGGGGGGCGCAAAGAGAGGAGAGGAATAGAGCGAAGGAACAGAGAGAATTGTATTCGTTCTTCTTTTAGTGATCTTTCTTCTCCGGTGGTTGCGAGAGGTGACCGACCAACGTTATATTTGGTTGTTCTTTTCTTCACGTGCTTCTATGTTGGTGGTCGATTGCGCATCTGCATCTATATCAAGTGGTATGCCTAACAACCAATATTTGAGCAGAGACAATACTCGGTCGTGTTCGTTCCCAACAACTGGTATCAGAGCGAAGATGATACTTGGTTGTGTCCCAACAACTGGTATCAGAGCGGAGATGATACTTGGTTGTGTCCCAACAACTGATATCAGAGCGGAGATGATACCGAATCGTGTCCCAACACAGATATATCTCCACTGAAGCTAGTAAAACTATGAATGATCTATTGTCGTGTATCTCAAAAAATATTGTAGAATGGATTAATCTTTCATCAAGTAGGCTTCTTCCACACGGGAAGCTCAAAGTTTCTTCACAACATAAAGCTCAAAAAAGTGGTTCCCTTTTGATAACAAAATTAGTGTCCATTAGATTATCATATATGTAATTTTATTATCTGTGATTTGATTGTATATGCCATAGTTGAAATCGTCGAGATTTAAATAAATTTAATATAAATCTGAGACAATTCAAGAAGTGTAATATGCAGTATTCCAATTTAATAAACAATAATTGGCAAGTTACACAAGGAAGAAAAGCACAAAACAAATGTCTTACTATGAACATTAGACAAAAAGAAGCAGATGGGCAGTAACGGGGAATAGATAGGCTGACATAGAGGAAGAGCAACTTAGACAAAGCGTAATTCGACGGTGACTGGGCAAGTGATGGTCTTCCTTGACTTTAGAATAACATGGAAGCATTCATCGCAGATTTTTCTTAAAGAAGATATTGCCTCCACATTGAGTACAAAGGGTCCACTTCTAAGATACAAAGCCGCCACAATCATTGTCCTCGAGCACCACAGAGAATCAAAATAACCAAGAGAAGGAAATAAGACGAAAAAATATTGCTTGGGCATGTGATTTTGTTCTCGACACAAGGAGATATACAAGGAAAACCTCGTATGAGACAAGTCCTTCCATAATCCAAAAAAAAGTCAATTATCTCGGCCGTTAGTTTTAATCTTGCATGTTTCAAAAAGAATAATAAGTGATTCTTGAAAACTAATTTTAGTAATTTGTTCTTACGACTTTGTTTTGAAATTCAACGAATCTAATCCCCCTATTCTAGTTCCTCCGTAACTAATATGTGGACGGCGATGGCAGATCTCCTCCTCCACCAACGTAGTGATCGATGCGTGGAGGGAAGCGGCAGGCCTTTCCTCTATCACCAATACGACTAGCGACTTGTGGAGGGTGGCGATGGACACCCTCATTCATCACCAATGTCACCATCAACGCCGCCACATCACCCCTCCGCGTCCTGTCCTAGATGAATGGAAGTTGAGCAGAGTCATGTGCCTGTTCCTCTTGGATGTTTGTCCCTCCCCTCCGAATGCCATTTTGAAGAAGGGGTTGGGTCATGTTATATAGGCCAGTGACGATGGTTTGTCGTGCTTAAGCTTCTATGTGAGAACTGGAGGTGCACGCGAGAGGAACTGGCTGTGCATGGAGTGGGTATCCGTTCAGATTAGAATGGTCGTGTATCCATTGTATGAAATATACTACTAGGATAAAAATCGGTATACTGATGCATTTATATATATATAGTTTAATAATGGATAAAATTGACTATCGGGATAATTCAACTTCTTAAGCTTGTGGCTTTAGATTAATCTTAAACAGAAATAAGCATAGATATAAGCAATGGTCGTGAACTATTTTACATAAGCGTAGAGGCATGGTTACTCGTATGTAGTCAAAAAAGAATGTAGTGCTAACTGTCAACATTTGAATGCGATGAAAATGTGCACACACAACATGGTAATTGCTTGTTTGCATGACCCGGGACATGGGATCGATCACCAACCTAGCTAGGCGGTTCTAGTTAACTTTTCCCAACATCGCTTCAAAAAGTTGTTGGGATGCATGCACACAAGATAGAGAATTAACAAGGATTATGATTGTAACAACTCCAAAAGATAATCTTACATTTTAAACTTATAAAGTATGAGTATGGGTTATAAGAGTGGGGGCTACTATTTAACAATTCGAACTTAAGAATTTTGAGTGATAGTAAACGGATACTTTTCCTCGGTAACGGTTTGAAGATCTAAGTTCGGAACATTACAATGATTGTGTGCTCTACCAAAGAATCGACCCCCAATGCCAGAACATGAGGTTGGAGTGTGGCCAATTCTTCAAATAGAGAATCCCTGGGAAAATTAATCCTTACAGGATCAAACCATACACCATCGTTCTCTTTTCAAAAAAAGATAAGGATGAGCAGAATCTACGGAAGCGGTTGCCCCAAAATAAGAAGTCGTACAACCCTAATGAGTTGAACCTAATCAATTTTTGGCATTGTCTCCTACAAGGGATATCCATAAGGATATGCATGATATTTCAGTTGCCTGGAATGTAACATCCACTGTGGACTAAATATTTTATTATACATCTGATAATGTACTTCAAAATCAAAGTGAAAAAATAGGTTTGATTTTTTTTTGCATAGCCATGCTAATCGAAGTTATTCTAATGTAAATGCCTAGAGTCAAAAGTAACTCATAATTAGAAAAAAAAAGGGGAAGGCAATTCTGTGGGAAACTTGTAAAATTGCAGGAATAAATAGGTGAAAAGATAATAATTTCTCCAAAACTTGCATGCCTTCGTCATTTATGGTAAGAGTGTTAGGAGTAGCACGTGTATAGGATAGGATAGGGTAATGTTGGGAAGAAGAGGATATTTTCCTTGAAATAGGGTGGCGGATGTTACAATGGCTATTTCCTCCAAAATCCTTCGCATTCTATTTTCGGCTGACCGTAAGAAAAAGGATGAAGAAACCACACAAAATACATCTGGTATTTTGTGTGGTTTCATATGAGATCCATAAGAAAGAAAGAACATCCTCATATATTGCTCATGCACAGATTAACAATTATACCTACTGATTTTATTAGGATTACATGCGTTAAGGCAATTATGGAAATGTTAGATTTCAAAATGCGTTATAATATTATGGTAATGGTTGATGTCAGTAGCGGCAATTAGTTTTTTAAAGGGTTATGGATATCATATATTAAGAAACAACAAGACTTGTGGTCTGACAGGTAAGTATAGGACTGGAGATATGATCCTATTCTTTTGTCCTTTGGTCTTCTTAGGACAAGAAGGATGAATCTCATTGTCTGTCAGAGTCAGACCCTAGCTTATTCCAACTCAATGAAGATCGAGTGGGATCAAAGAAACTAGCAGATTGATAACAAATAGATACAAATAGGTGAAAATTCTAACCCACTTTGTTCTCTTGCTCTGCTTGCGGGGCGGCATCTCAAAAAGAGATAGGTAACCTGTCTCACCCCTTGAGAGCATTGATAGGGAAAAAAGTGAGAAATGACAGACGAGGAAATCATCAAAGAAAAAGTAGAATATAATACATGTAGTGATGCACTGATTCCTTGAGATATTAGAGGAAATATCAATATTGTTATGAAGGAGTTCTAGAACTCATGTCAAATATTATACAAGATTCAAGGAGGAGTGTCTATTACAAGGTTTTCCTTTTATAATTTATCACTTTCTAATTTATTATATAAACCATATAATTCCAATTTTATCTATAAGAAGTATATATCATGTTAGATAACATGTATGCATGCATCTGGAGAAAGTTTGTATGCATCTATTATTATTATTTATTTATAACACATCTCTATGTTAAGGTAAACTTCACTAATGTCCTATCTTTTTTTATATCCTTGCTAAGTTCAGATAGAGGAATTTGCTGCTGAATTTTTTTAGAATAATAAAAGTATACGATGTTAAGATAAGACCTTTGCCATTATTCATTTTGGTTAACGGAGCAGGTCATGACATGGAAACACCATCTCTCTCCAATCCCTAACCCCCTTCCTTCATTGAACATGGATGTTACGTCCCTGCTAGTGAGGAGGAACGACGAGTCCCAAGGACCATATGTGGCACCATGAAGACTAGAATGATGCTGAGAGATCGATGCGGTGGAGGGCAATCTCAATTCATGTTTTATCCTCTCCTACTCTGACGAACATGTATAGTCAAATGAGGAACTTAATCATCTAAACTCCAACACTGAGACATTCATCGTACTGAGTGCCAACAAATGCCTGTTATATCTTGGGGACTCTCCTACTCCAGAGGACTTTTGCCCCTATCACTTCTCTCTGTCTCTCCCAAATGCTATCCACTTCTTGCTTCACCGTGGAAACGTGGAGTTTAGAGCCTCAACAAAGAAGGAGATCGTGTATGTGTGGCTGCGAGTATATGGCAAGAGTTCTACCACTGCTTTATCTTCTGGTTAGGTGTCTCGGAAAGTTGTTGGACTTTGAGATCCCTGACGTACATGACACACACATATCAGTACAAAAAAGACATGATTGGCGTGCACATGTTGGCTCGTAATGTGCATGCCAAATGCACGCCACGTGCACACCCTTACAGTGGGCGAGCACCTGTGCTCGCTTCATGTATGTTCGCTGATAAGAGAGTCGCCAGGGTAGGTGGGCGAGCACATGCGAACACTATGTGCTCACCCTCTTATGGACATGCACACAAGTGTTCGCCAACATGGTCGCCCACAAGTAATATGGCGATCAAATCCAGAGCTCTTGGCGAGCACATGTGCTCTCCAAGACTATAGTGCTGAAAAAATATACAGGTTCGGAGGGATTAGACGTCTCGTTGAACATGTATAGCCTGCCAAGAAACCACTGGAGGTGCTTATTAGAGTCGAGAAAGGTATCTTTAATATATCAGTTCGCCAACTCATTTAATTAACGTTAACATGTCAAACTCACACAATATATATGAACTTACAATCTAAACAGTTAAGTTAATATAAAATTTCAGTATATATGTAAATGCATCATATTTAAGAGCTAAATACTACAAATATATGTTCGAAAGACTCCACAATTACAAGTACAACTAATTATACTATCAAAGTTCATACAAATGAAAAGACTTGCTAAAAAATCTACAACGGAACAAGACAAAAACTACAATCATTTCTTTTTTGATCTAAAATTTTTTGAAATTAAACGCTGCTTTGCTTTCTTTTTCTCCTTCTTCTTGAACCTGACATACATATGTGCCTCTTCTTCTGGGTCATTCTCCTCCTCCTCCTCTTCATCATTCGATTCAATCTCCTCATATTGATATGTACATCCTTGTGACCTATATTATGGAAGATATATATATATATATATATGCATTTGAAGATATAGAAATATGAAATTATTACTCATTCTAAGTAGCATACTTACATGTACGCTGTGAAATCTTCTCGGAGCTTCGTCATCTGCTCCACCATCATTGCCATCTGAGACTCCATCTGCAACGATGGTTGCGACGATTGTTGTGAACCCCTCAGGATCCGGGTACCCGTTTACGCGCAATTCGCAATATATCATTCACATTTAATCACACAAGTTGCACAAATACATGGAAAATTTTTCGCGCAAATTATGACATTCATTCTCAACACATGACCACAAGTAAAAGAGACAATATGGCACCAAAATTCTTTTCATTAATATTCATATCAGTTTACAACGTATACAAGGATCTTCCATTACATCATATATCCCAAAGTGTGATACAAAAGAGATAGCATTTACATCATTATTTGAACAAAAACTGAGACAAGGAATTCATACCGTCTCGTATATACTCTGTCTCCTGGAAGCATATAGCTACTGAGCTGCAGGCTGTTTGCCTGCCACACACACAAATAGGAAAGAAGAGGCGTCAACCATTGCTGGTACCTCCCTAAAATTTATAAAAATAACTTGACATTTAATATGTACAAAAGCAGGCAAGTAGAAAGGTGGTATAAGTAAAATCTACATCTACTTGCGTAAGTAAAAAGGGTTTGTTTGTAATGCGTTTCTAATGTTTTCCCCCAGAACCCGGCATTTCCCATATGTCATATTTATATAGCAATTGCGTAATCATGAGTGTATGAGTGTGAATGCATATATCAATTTCCTTAGAGATCAAGTTGGCGAGTGAAAAATGGAAAAGTTGAGATTGTAGAGATCTATTGATTTATTTAAATTCTTGGGTAGAGAGAATGGTCTTTTGATCATAACTTCTCAAAATTCTAACTTCAATGTTTCAGATATAGCTCCAGATGTTGTAGATGTAGATATGGATGATCTAGATATAGAATCGCCAAGTCTGTTCGGCGAAGTAACTCAAGCGGTGAAGAAGCCTGCAAATGGCTCTTCCGTCTCGCCCTCTAATTGGAAGCGCGGTCCAATAGAGGGATAGGTCTACTCCCCAACTACGCCACTGAGACGGGTGAGAGAGACTCCCTAGAAAAGTCGCTCTAGAAAAAAAACAGCCCGACTAGTACGGGTGGACGAGCTCGTACGTAAAAACAGAAAACCAAGGATCCCACGCCTGGGTATCCTAATAGACAGGGTCAGCGGAACTGGTCTACAGTCTGGATCCCAACGAGGCGTAAAAACCCTGCGAGCTCGCGTAAAAACCGTGTAAAAGACTGGGACCCTAGACCCGCGCATTAAGCGGCCGCTGCCCAAACTGGGCTTCCTATTCTCCCGCCCAGTTGAGGGTCACCGCGCCCTCGCACGGTCAGGTGTAAGAGTCACCCTAACCGGCACAATATTAATTTCTCAGTCATTACTGATTCATCACCATATGAATGTGTATGATATCATCTTCCTTTTCCAACCTCTTATGTGGTTAATATAATAGATCTAGTTATCAATTTCAACACTATTAATGAAGATGGTTGTAACCCTACATGAACATTTTCCACCATAGTTATAAGTACTCCTTTGAGCAAGAATCCATGTAGTTGACCCTACTTATAGTGGGGAGAAGGCTTGGTATATTAGTCATATGTACTCCTTTTGGAAGGAATTTTCTTGGATCCTAAGGTAGAAATTAGTCATAGTAACGTTAGTTAGGATTTAGATTGGTAATAATAAGAGCATACCCTAGATTTATAGATATAATAATCCCTTTGGAATTTGCTTATATAATGCTGAGAAGGTTTCATTGTATATCTCCATATACAATAATTCACTAGCCACTAGGAGTTGCCAGCAATATTATTTCTAGGTGATTTTTTTTTACATAAGTTTCAGAGGGCTATTCATCAAGTGTCAAACCAAATTCTCCATTTAAGAAGTTTATATTTTACCAATTAGTGGATGTTACATGTGCTTTTAGAATAATTTTGAGATTTTAAGAAAGGTAGAATCCAGTCGTATCTTCACATATAAAATTTCATTCTTTTGACTTGTGATTTTTATTCCTTAAGTTCATAACAGAAAACCTTCTGTATCAGCAAGGATAATGGTCTTTATCTTTGTGTGTATGTGTATCTGAAAGTATGTGCACAGAACAGTGATGGAATTACAAATGTGCAGAACCGTTGTCAATTCATATAACTTCGAGAATTGCATAGAGAGTAATCTCATGTTAGATCTATAATTCCAAAGAATAAACAAAGCAGATTCTGAAATTCAGAGAAATTTTGGGGGTTTGTGTATGAAAGTATATGTTGTTTCTTGGTCTTGTTTCCCGTTCTAGTATATGTTTCTTGTTGATAAGAGGCCTTCAAAGATTTCCAAAGTTGATGTCCAACAGAGGTCGACCAGTCCCATGCTTTTGTATCGAATTATATTACAATATATAGTTATAGATATATATATAGATTCATGAAATTGTTGAGGAAACCTTTTAAGGGAAAACAAAGCTTGAAGCTGCGAGGTTCATCTTCTTGAGACAGCTCTGTCTCCTTACAAGCTCCTATTATGTACACCCACCACCTCTAGCCAAAGATGTTATATTAATTCTAAGAAATTACTGATGAATTCTCCAATAAGATAATGCTATTATTATGGATGTTCTAGCCTCAGATTCCATCTAATTTCATGACCTTCATTGGTTGTTTACTATGAATTTGTTTCGGAAGGAGACCTGCTATGACTTATAACTTAGTCTGTATTATGGCTATATGAATGTATGATTGTTATTTTTAGATTAGCCTTTCTGCTACAATAATTACGGGATATTCCAGAGGAAAGAAAAAGGGAAGTTTCTGCTGCACAAACATACATACAACTTTATGATGAGATGATTTATATATTGTACGTGATGATTACACCTAAATATGTCTCAAGAAATAGTTTATACTCCTTTGGTGATATTTGGTTGAGCAAAATGTGCATGCATGGCAGAAAGGAGGAGGAGGAGAAGGAGTTGTACCTTATGTCTCTCTCTAATCTATTTGGAGAGCAAGCATGCAAGTAGGGCTGAAATGGGAGAAACAACTTCCTCCTCTCCTGCAAGGCTTCTTTGGCTTCAAAGAAATGATCTCCAATTGCTGGACAGCACTCCCAACAGCAGGGAAATGAGAGCCGAAAGAGAAGAACAAAGGGCTGGAACATCCCTTTCGGCTGGAAATGGATGAAGGTCTTGCCGTTGGAATTTTCTTGAAAGTGGAGAGGAAAAATAAGGGGACTTTGAGGTTTATATAATCAAGGGAAGGGGTTTTAATGGTTGACAAGTGGAAAGGGATATAATTCCAAGTGTTATGTAATTAATTTGACACATGGGATGAAAAGAAGGCAAAACTTACGGCTGAAGTTGGCTGAATGTGTTAGAGTAGGATTTAAATATATATATATATATATTTTACTTCAAAAGTCTCTTTGTTAGTAATACTAAAAAATGACCATACGCGCACATCGGGCCTCGGATTTTGATGCACATCTCGTTTTGATCGTCTCGAGACGACGATCAATTTGAGTATAATGTTGATATACTTTCGATCGAGTTTCGAATACCCGAAATTTTCGGATACGGCTTTTGTCTAAGACTAAATTTTGTAATTTAAAATATCATATGACCTCCGATTGACGAACGGTTGATTCCGTTGGTCTCGTGTCGTCGAATCGGATCTAATGACGGTCTCGGTTCGTTTCGCGGTTTCCGAATTTGCGTCACGGCTTTTCCTGGCACGCATTGCAAAGGGACCGATTTTTGGTCGATTTCGTCCGAACAACTTTTGATTTATGATCAATTGGTCGTTTTAGGTTGTTTAGTATTGACCGACAACGTTTTTGGGTTCATTAGACCCAAAATCGGACGACTTCAGGTTTGATTGGAAACCAGATGCTACAATTGTGGCTATGTATACGATGGCTGGGTATAAGTAGAATACGAATGATGATGTTCCTCCACATAGTATGTAGGAAGACCACCAAGCATATGCTTCCTGTTCGACACAACATCCCTCTCCTCCAACAACTTATAAAATTTTGATTATTTAATATGCAGTTATATATAAAAATAATATAGTAAAATGATATTTATCTATACATGCTTCCAAATTGCTTTATCAAATGATGGTTGTTCCCTATTTTGATATTCATGAATATGCTCCCCATTTGCTCCCCATAGCATGATATTCCTATTTCGAAATTTTAGTCATTGTAAATAATCAACAAGGTATACTGACAAGTATACAAGTTATAGGGATATTCCTATCCTTTATATACTACTAAGTTTAGTAATATTATTGGTTGTGACATTTCATCAAACACCTACCACGCATATGAATTTCCATATAAATGAGGCAACCATCATCAAATAAAATAAGAAGATATTAAACAAGTTTTATCCTAAATATAAAAAAGCATATTCAATCACTGGAATGTATACAAATAAAAAATAACAAAACAATATTTTGAAAACCTAAAACTATCCAAACAAGAGTGATATACAAGGATATATTAAAAAATAAAATAAAGGATGAAGTAATATACTGAAGGGAAGATGTGTATATACTTGAAATACGCAAAAGAGGGTCGCCGGTAGCGAGGAGGGATGTGGAGGGATCGTCAGAGGGCTTGTTTGGGGGGTAAGCGTAAGTAGAATGAGAAAGAAAGGTAGGGCGACGCTCTGTTTAAGGATTTGGGCGAGCACACTTATGTGCTCGCCATCGCTCCATCGGTGCTCGCCCATATATCTACGCACGCTCACATAATCCACGTATAAAATTTCAAGTGGGCGATCCGAGCACCGTAGGGCGAGCACATGTGCAATAAAAGTGCTCGCCCATATTTTCATACACACGGCAGTCGGTCGCGCCTCAGGATTCAAACCAGTGAGCAGCCTAAACGACCACATGTGGTCTTCCTGTGCTCGACAACAGTCGGGCGAGCACATGTGTTCACCCAAGGCACGCAAGGACGCGCATGCCAAATGCGTCTTTTTTGTTGTGTATCTCACGTACGTCTACACATACATATCTCATGTATTTTGAGATCCCTGACGTACAAGCCACAACTATTATTTCCCCGAGAGCAAGTACTCACACGGGTCTAAGACAGATGATCATCGATTGATAAAATGTGGTGGGTCTCTATCACGATTCACATATGTGTGCATGTGATGCCCTTGCATCGGCTTCACTTCCGCTTAAGTCCGTTATGGGACAGCCTGGACGGCCTGGACCTACAATCGTTGGTGGGTTGGCCTGGACGTCCTAGTACAGGTTGTTTTCATTCAAAGAAGTGTTTGATGTGGTCACGCTTAGGGATGGCATTGTACCATGGGCCCCTTTTCTACGAAATAACAAAGTGGTTCCAAAGCATGCATGCGTTCTCTACCGAGCTATCTTGGATCGACTTCCGACGCTTGATAAGCTCTCTAGACATGATCTCGTTACCGTTGGGGATTACTACCTGTGTTGCAAGTATTATGAAACCCATAACCATATTTTTTACAACTTCCCTTTCTCTGGGACTGTCTGGGATGCGGTGGGAGTTGCCCTAGACCTACAATCGATTGTGTCCATTGACCTTTATATCATGTTGGACTACTATTTGAAGTTAACCTACGATACAATGAAGCTGAAGGTCATGGTTGCTCTCGTTGCGACTACTTGGATTGTCTGGGCTGAGCGTAATATAAGATGGACTTCCTCACAAAGCATCTCTGCCACCGATGCGATTAGAAGAATCATCAGCATCGTGTTCGGTGCATTGAACTGATTATTGTCAGGTTTTTTAGATTTTGATTCTGGCGCTTTGAAGCCCAAACTATTGCATTGCAACCTCCCTTCTATCTGTTATTTGTTGCTTGTGCTTCTGCAAGCTCACTTGTAACTATTGGTTCTGAGTTTAATATACGAATACATGCCAAGCAAAAAAAAAGTCCATTACGGGAGTTCGCATTGAGGAGCTCCTAGAAAGAAGCATGCATGTGTTGACGCACTTGAAGGGCTCAGAGGGTTTTTATCGGTAATAAATAGGATGAAATATAAAGTAAGCAAGTAGATCCATTGTCCTTCATAGAGATAAATATATAGAGAGAGAGAGGTTGGAGAGCTTGCGACAAGGTGCATGTAACTTTACATGTATGGATGTCACAAACGCCAATTTTTTTAAAATAAAGCCTTGAGGGATTTACTTAGAATTCATACTAGAATATGTGTTTCAAATTTCGTGTAATATAGACATTCCTAACATGACCGTCCGGGAGGGCTAAATTTCAGTGATTCTGAGACCGTGAAAATTTCACAGTCTTGACGAATGGGTTAGCAGACTCGAATTAATTTGAATTTTGAATGACAACATGGTAATATATGGTGATCTAAATCTAGCATGATTTCATTTCAAAAAAATAAAAAATAAGCGTTTATGGCACCAGTGCATGTAAAATTATATGTACCTTGGTGCAAGCTCCCCAATCTCATATATATATATATATATATATATATAATGTATATATATGACTTATCTAGAGGGCCTTATGTCCATTAACGTCTTGGTGAGCACCAATTCTAAGTAATACATGTGTATTAGCAATAACTATATTTCTAATTATAGGCTACCACGTATTTAACAATGACTATATTTCCAATTATAAAGTATCCTTAAAAAAGAGAAAAAGGTTTTGGAAAGAAAAGCTTTGAATAAATGTTTTCATGCAGATGATTAAGATCCAAACGCTAGGATAGTAATAAATATATTTCGATCAAGTAAATAGTTGTTGTGAGATCAGTAATATCAAGGCAATGATCATTGATTTACATACAAACTATTACCTTATACATAACTTAGTAGTATGTATATAGTGGTCAAGTAAATATGTATTGCGAGATCAGTAATAACATAACAAATGGTTTAGTAACACCATTGTGTATGTACTGCACTTTGCATTCATTTCTGTAATATTTTTTCTTTTTCATCAACGAAGCATTCCATTATTTTCACTAATTTATGTTTCCTTATGTGCATGTGTTTAATAACTTCTTTTTCAAAATACTATTTCTATATTAATCATATAGAAGGAGAATATGTTACTAATTATATTTTACTTTCTTACTTGAGTAATGTTCGTGCCTTACTGACCATGACGTTGTTATTACTGATCTCATAATAGTCATTACATGAGAATTGTATACATATTACAGAACCTATTATATTTGACACAAATATATACATTACTGAACACTAGATCTGGACAACGGGATGGGGGCCTGCCCGCCCAGCCCGCTCATGGGCTGGGCTTGGGCTTGGAGATTTAAGCATGGGATAGCCCAGTTCGGCCCGCAAAAAAAAATTATATAAGTATATGCCAAATTATACATGTATTAATATGATACACTTTCAAATTTTCATTTGTGACACTAACTTTAAATTAAATTCAATAATTTATATGTCAAGTAACGTGTAAACTACGTATATTAGTTATATAAAATATAGTTGTATTAATAAAATCATTTTATACTTATTAACTATCATTAAAAATCCATTGAAAATAATGAAATGAGCCATGGGTCGGCCCATGGGCGAGCTTTGGACAGAGGTTTTTTAACCTTAGCCCATTCGACACGGCCCTATGGGCCGGTCCTGCCCTTATTTTGGCAGGTCTACTGAACACACAATAATAATTTACTTAAGAACCGTATATATATTACTTGAGTATTGTCTCTAAATTACTTGATTCTATTCAAAGTAATAATACATATAGAAATTACTGATTATATTTTATGACTTCACTAATTTCACAATAAGCATTTACTTGACCAGTGTATATATATTGCTGAATTATGTATCATATATCAAAATGAATATAAATTATTGATCATTGTTTGTGTATTACTAATCTCGCAAAAATCATTTACTTGACTGTTGTATATATATTACTAACATGAGTATTTAGATCTTAATTTTCTATAATAAATCACTGATTGAACATTTTATTTCCAAAATGTTCTTCCTTTTTTAAGGACCTGATATATTTGGAATAATACTTATTGTTAAATCAACTTGCATATTAATCTCCTTCTAAAAATGTCATCCTTCGAAATAGGTAACCAATCAATTGGTAATACACGTGTATCGCCTAGAATTGGAGCTCACCAACACACAAATAGACATAGTTCCCATTGGATAAAAATCATATATATAAGATATCTTTCCAATGAGACATGGCCCTTCCATCCCTAAAGAAGGCCAACGATCATGTGTGTCTATAATTAATACGACGATTTTTATTAAAGGAATGTCAATGTTAATATTTAATTAATCAAAAATCTATTTTGATCATTATTCATTATCTAAATATAGTATGTAACCAACTAAAATATCTCCATCATTGATATATATCCTAATTTATTCAAGTAAATTTCAAAACCCTATTCCATATTTGGGAATGGTGCATTTTGTTGAAGACGCGTGGGCGTATGAAACGAGGTGATGGTGGTGGCACGTGAGTAGAGGTGCTGAGGAGGTTGGTGTTGGAGTCCCCATTCCCGCGATTCACAACGGCGTGTATCCTCCTATCCATAGTGCTCACGCCAACCGTCAGCCTCCACGGCGCCGTGTTCTTCAGGCTGTCCCTAGCTGGTCCCATGTTCCCCGCAGATACACTGAAGAAGATGCCCTTCCTGACAATGGCAAATGTCGCTGTGGACTTGGCATCATCGTACATGGGCACCAAGAACCTCCCGAAGGACATGAATATCATGTCCACGTTGTCGGATAGTACTTGTTTGATATCGGCGACCACGTCAGACTCGTTGCACTCACTGTGACACACCTTGTACATGGCAAGGTGTGCCTCCAGTGCGATTCCTGATGCGACGCCCCTTGCGTTGCCAAGGAGGCTCACGTTGGAGACAAAGCTATATATTGTATAATATACAATATTGATGGGTATTATACAATATTTATGTGTACTATGCATACTCGGTATGTATTTTTACATATAAATTAGTAGTGAATGATATTTATAATTTTTTATACTTATTGTATATCTGATGTATATCACACATTTTGGATGTGCATTATATATTTTTGGGTGTTTATTATACATATTTCGATTTTATTGTACTCATCTAATTAGAGTGGATGACTACTACAATTTTACAAAGATCCATACAAATTTTATTATACAAAGAATCATATATTCGTTACAAAGAACCACACATTAAGTACTAATATGAATTGTATTATACAAAGAATCATACAAATTTTACAAATGAGAGATGGATTTCGAAGGAACCACAGATTCTACAAAAAAACATATAATCTTTACAAAAAGAACCATATATTCTACAAAAAAATATGTGAGGATACAAACAATACCTCACGTAATGTCGCTCAACACAAAATTAGATATTTTTAAATAAGGTATTGCAAAAAAGCCAAAATTAGATCTAGCTAAATTTAATGTTTTGAAATATTAAGTGGTATGTATAATTAATGCAAAGGGATGACCAAAATACCCTTTTGTACAAAGAAATTGATGGTGTTGTTAGATTTGAATTTAACGGCTTCGATCATTGTCCTTCCTTACACATGTTGGAAAGGCTCCATATACATACATACATACACACACATAGGGTTAAATGGGGCTACTTGGGTGTAGCCAATGGGCTACACCCACTCTTATTTTCCTTTATTTTTTATTTTTTTTGAAAAATAAAAATATATATTCATCATTAATCCCCACAACATGGCATTCCAAATTCATCAAAAATAGAGTCTTCTATTCCCTCCATCTGAAGGGGTGAATTTCAGCAATTATAAGACCATTAAAATTTGACAGTCTTGATGGAGGAGATAAAAGTCTCGAATTAAGTCAAATTTTTAATGACATCATGGTGACATATTGTGATCTAAATTCTAATATGTTTCATTTCATAAAAATAATAAAGAGTTTTTATCAATTTTGCCCCTCTGAGATATCACAATTTCGGTTATGCCCCTCCCTTTTTGGAATATCAATTGTACCCCCGACTTCTTGCCATTCTATCACTTGTGCCCCTTTGTTACTTTAACCGATAATAAGTTGAACTTAACCATATTTTTTCAAATCATGGTTTATAATTAAGAAGGGCATAACTGTCTAAACACTTCTCCCCATCCACCCTCCTCCTCCTTGATACCTTCTTTCCCGTCAAAACAAGGAAACCCTTTCTAGTTACCTTCCTCTTTCTGATCAATCATCTCCGATTATGATGAACCATCTCTAGATCGAAAAACACGGAGACAAAGAGCCCTTCCACAGGCTCTGATCCGGGTCTGAACTTGGCGGCGAAAAGGTCGTAGAGGATGTCGAGCTTGGCATTAGCATCGAGGTCCACCGTCTTGGTGCCCTTCCTCGTAGAGAAGAGCCATGGCTTGATCTCCACCTTGTAGAGGGAGTGCTGGCTGGTGGAGTTGTCGATCTCGATGGCGAAGCCATGCCCCCATGAGGTCCCTGCTCCAGTTCATGCTTATCAAGACCTCATGCCCCTTTGGATGGGTCCTGTAGATGGATGACACCATGTTCTGCATGTTCCTCGCCCTCCATCTATCGAGGACAACGACCAATCTACCACTTGTACTCCATTCTTGCCAAAACACGACAGGAAATTCCTCATCATTAACACATCACACTGTTATCTTTCTTCTCTTTCAACACTAGACTTTTTGGAGCTTTGGGTCTGCGGCCATGTCTTGGAGCTTCGTCATCGTCTTGATCCCACGCTTCTCCACAAAAATATCAGGGCGAAGGAGCTGGGGTAGAGGGGGAGGTGCGGGGATGGAGGGAGGATGGAGGGGGAGGTACAAGGCAATGAGAAGAGCACGGGGTGGGGGTAAGGGTGAGGGGAGGAGCTCGGGGCGGGCTGGGTATGAGGCAGAGTAGGTAGCGTGGGGGCAGAGGGAGAGCGAAGGGGGAGGTGCGGGGTGGGGGAGCAGCATGGGTCTGGGGGTGAGGAGCTTGGGGTGGGCTGGGGAGGAGCTAGGGTGGAGGGGGTACGGGGTGGAGGAAGGGCGGATGGGGAGGTGCGGGGCGAAGGGAGGAGTACTGGGTGGGGTGGGGGGCTCAGGGTAGGTCGGGGAAGTTGCAAGGGTGAAGGGGGAGGTGTGGGGCGGAGAGGGAGGCGTGGGGTAAGGGGTAGGGGCTGGGGGTGAGGGGAGGAGGCGATGGAGGAGGAGCAGGAGGCCGGGGAGGAGGAGGAGAAGGGGAGGAAGAGGAAGAAGATGGGGGAAGAAGGAGGAAGAGGATTGAATGACCTTCCTATTCTCTTTTTTAAAATTTAATTCCATTTTTAAATTCAAAGTTAACATACATTTATGTTGAGGATGGACGGTCACTAACCCGATGGGTACAAATTATAGAACAAAAAGAAGTCAGGGATACAACTGATATTCTAAAAAAGAGAGGGGAATAACTAAAATTGCAATATCTCATAGAGGCACAACTGATAAAAACCTTAAAAAATAGAGGAGAAAAGGGGTGGGAGCATGTAAGTTAGGAGTGAGGAGAGCAACAGTCAAAACCAACGTCAGGAAGTGAGTGTCAGCTGAAACGTCACTATAGGGCCCTGGATATATGGTTAATAAATGCAGATAGAGAGTTTCACGAACTGACCACCTATTGTCTGTCTCTCAGCCCCACTAGCTGCAAACACTATGTCTCTTTCTCATCTTCACTGGTCTCTACTAGGAGATGTATGTCGTCTCACTTTTTCTCTCTCGACGCTCTGCAACTATATATCTAACAGCTTTAACTAGACATCAGCCATCTGTGACTCCTTCTATGATCTTCCTGATTTTCACCTGACCCATAAAGCCAGTCACCTTGCAGCATGACCTCTCCGCGGTCTTTGGAGTTCTCTGGTCTACCTTGACAAGAAACTCTGATAAGAAAATGAGACCCCGCACCATTTCGACTAAGCCTTAGGACCTGACTTGAGTGCCTATAAAGTCTAGTGCCCATTCCGTTGTCAGCCCATAAAGCTACCTATAGTCCGTTGGTTAATAATTAATAAATAGAAGAGCCATTAACCCATATGTTATACCTAGGGAGCATACTCCTTTTTCCCATATATATATATATATATATATATATATATATATATATATGGGAGTATGTACCAAGGTGCGTGTAATTTTACATGCGTCGGGGCCTATATCTTAATTTTTAATTTTTAGAAAATATCACCATGTATATTCATCTATATATCCTTCCATTATGTCATTCGAATTTCATCAGAAACAGAAACTCATATGCCCTCCATTTAGAATAGGTAATTTTAACGATCTTAGAATTTTTGTAATCGGCATGTTCTAAATGGAGGGCATAGGAGTCTCTGTTACTAATAAAATTCGAATAGTAATTGGAGGGATATATAGATGAATATACATGGTGATATTTTTCAAAAAAGTAAAAAAATACAGAAAATATAGGCCCCAATGCTTGTAAAATTACATGCACCAGGGTGCCTACTCCCCATCCTCTCTCTCTCTATATATACACACATGCATACATACATATATATATAGAGAGAAGCTGCACCTGGTGATGGAGCCAACTAGATGCACCCGGCCATTTTTTCTATTAGTTTTTTTGTAATTTTGAAATGAAACTTACGGGAATTTAGATCACCATATATCATCATGATCTTATGCCAAATTCAACTTAATTCGACACTTCTATCATATCCATCAAGACTATCACATTTTAAGGGTCTCGGAATTGCTGAAATTGACCCTATCTATATGTGTATATTATGAATGTTTATTTTGCAAGAATTTTAGAACACATATTTCAACCAATAAACCAAGGAAATCCCCATAGGTTTCTTTTTAAAAAATCAAAACCAATAAGAAAAATGGTCGGATGTAGCTAGCTGGTTGCACCCTCCGGTGTAGCTTCTCTTTTCCATATATATATATAAAGAGAGAGAGAGAGAGGATCCTACTCCATGGAGTAGGTAACTTACCTACTCCACTTTCATTTTTTTCATTTTTTTTGAAAAATACTTCCATGAATTTTCATAACTATGACTCTCTAATATGTCCTTCAAATTTCGTGAGAAACAGAGACTCCTACAGCCTCCATCCAGACAATCAATTTTTAACGATCACGGATTTGTTGTATTTTACCTGTTATGGATGGAGGCCGTAGGAGTCTCTGTTTCTAACAAAATTGAAATGATATATTAGAGGGATATGGTTATGAAAATCCATGAAAGTATTTTTCAAAAAAAAAATAAAAAAAAGTCGAGAAAATGAAAATGGAGTAGGTAAGTTACCTACTCCATGGAGTAGGATCCCTTTCCTCACACACACACACATAGCGAGAGAGAGAGAGGGAGGGAGGGAGAAAAAGAGAGAGGGAGGGAGAGGGAGAGAGGATAAGGAGTATGCACCCAGTAACTTCCATTTTTTATTTTTTCGAAAAATACCGCAATTTATATTCATCTATATACTTCTTTTAGGCTAAATATGTGATGGATCTTATTCTCAAAGCCAATCTTGCCAACTTGAAAATTGCCCCTACACTTATGGAACATAACAGCAAACTCGATACTAATGATGGAAACTTCCTCGAGGACCCAACCCTTTGTCGTGTATTAGTTGGAAGCTTGACAAATCTCACTGTCGCTTGCCTTGATAATGCATATGTTGTCCACCTTGTGAGTCAATTCATGGCCATCCCTCGCACAAACATCTTGTTGTTCTTCTTCAAATACTGTGATATATCAAAGGCTCTCCTCACCATGATTTACGTTTTCATAATAACTCACCTTTAACTCTTCATGCCTACTCAAACTCGGATTGGGCTAGCAATTCCACAGACCGCAGATCAACTACTAGATATTATTTCTTTTTGGGCACATTCTTAATCTCATGGCAAAGCAAGAAATAAATCTTAGCAGCTCGCTCTAGCATTGAAGCAGAATTTCGAGCTCTTGCAGGCAGATACTACATATGAATTGATTTGGCTACGTTGGCTCTTAGTAGACATGGGAGTGCTACCTTGACTTGATACAAATTTCTCACAATGATGTATTCCATGAACGCACAAAGTGCATCGAAATCGACTGCTACTTCATTCGACAACACATTCAAAGCGATACAGTTTCGCTGCAATTTGTTTCATCTGCCGAGCAAGTTGCTGGTTTCCTCACCAAAGCTCTTCTTCTAAGATGCTTTCATCAGTTGTTGTCCAAACTCAATCTTGTTAATGTCCCATCTTGAGTTTGCGGAGGCATGTTAATGAAATAAGGATTCTAACCGTTGAGTCTTTCTCCATTAGACCTTTCCTTTCTTGAAGCCACCAACGGGTGGAAGTCTCGTTAGGACTCTCCTTTCTATTGCCTGATCTCTCTATATATTAAGACTACCGTGCCCTCCAATCCCCGCACTTCCGCAAACACTCTCATGGGCATGGGCTGCTGGCATCATGGACAAGAGTATTTGGGGTGATGGTTCAGATACACTTTGTACGCTTTTGAGGATGATCTATGGTGTGACTGGAAACCTGGAATGGCGTCCTAGTAGAAGGGTGAAACCTTCAAACTTTTGACGTGGAGTGTGCTCGGTGCTTCCACAGATTTCTCCACATCTAGATCTTGTGCTGAGGGATGGTGAAGGAGCCAATTATTGGAGATGGAATGATGGTGCTTTTAGTGTGAAGAAAGCATATAAGGTCTTATATGCTTCCATCGGCTTCGATCCGGGAATTGTGATACCAAGCTTAAGGCAAATCTGGTCTTGGAAGATTTCTAATGGTTGTTCGGGAGAGAGCAGGTGATGACCGGCGCTCGGAGGGTCAAGCTCTTTGGGGCTAACAACTCATGCATCCGGTGTGGAGAGGAGATAGAAGATGTTAATCATCTATTTTTTATTTGTTCTTCATCGAGGCAGATTTGAGCAGTGGTCAATTTACATGTTGTTGCACCTTCAGGGGTTAGAGAGTTTTGAGAGTCCATTGGTCGATCCGGGACGCGCACAATCGCTAAGAAGCAACATGCGGCATCAACTTTGTGGGCGATTTGGTTGGCAAGGAATGAAACTATTTTTCACGGGGAAAGATGTTATATTGAAAATGTAATAGAGCATTCCAGACTCCTATATGAGTCTTGGTCATTGTAACATTTGTACGTAACTTGTGAATATAAGTTTTTGGGTGTCCTCCTTCACGGTGTGACACCCTTTTTCCTTTTCAAAAAATCATGGACAAGAGTACTTACAAAGCAGTATCGATCCTTATTGTTGTGGTAGTTAGGTCCATATGAGCTGAGAGAAACCGCAGATGGACCTCGACGAGCTCCATCTTGGAAGATGCTATACTTGACAACATTTTTAGCGACTTCGGTACGATCAAGTTAAATTGACGGAACCTATGTTTTTGTGCTTCTTAGGTATCCGCTAACCCGAATGCCCTAGCTAAACTGTAATGTATATGACTTATACGGCTATCTGGTAGCCTCCTTTTTGGTCCAATTGTACACAGTTTTTTTCTTTTGGAATACACAATTACTACTTATAAAAAAAAGTCGTGACCAAAGATAAGAAAAAGACATTAAACAAACAGAAAGGAAAGCCATCGGATTCTCAAGTGAAACTTCGTATTAAGTTCACAGCCTTATGTTCGAAACAGAGAGACATACTTATTGCCTACAGGCGTATATAGTTCAGGCAGTAGACATACTTCATAGATATATATGTGTCAGATTTCGACAGGTAAATCTGACTTCGTCTTATACATGGTGCAGACAACAGACATGTAATTAAACATGTGGTCAGATAGATACATCCGACTTTATTTTCTCCCGTAACACACGACGAGACACGGGAATTAAGGATCACGCATAGAGCATCATATCACGGAATATGCATGGCGCAGAAGCAGCATGCCAGAAAGCTTCGAGCTCTTGGCACTAACAGCGATACCTGCAGATGCAAGCCTGCCACAGTCGCCATGTATAAACACATCGGTATCCATTGCATTGGGTGCCGTTGCACGGGAGGTCATTAGAATAGCACTTTGATCTGCATGAGCCGAACAGGGAGTTGCATGTCAGCACGTCACCTTTGCGTACCTCGCAGATCTTGTATGCCTCGCACATACCTTGCAAGAAAAAAAACGTCGAAAAAAAATCGCGAAATCTTCATATAATGCTCATTCGTATCTTAAAAAAAAGGCGCTTCTAGTTAAAAGAGAAATGGATAACCAGCAGTGATGACGAGAAGAAGCAGCAGGGGAATGATGGTGGAGATCTTGGCAGCCATTTCTCGTGTATATATTGTATGTAATGAGTGGATTTGTTTCTGTATGTGCATTGCAGGAGTGATGTCGATCTATATATAGGAGGAAGAACCTGCATTCAAGATGCAATGGGGGCCACCTATCCAGCGTAGCTCGACGAATGATAAAACTCACGTATTATTTTAGTTTGGGAAATCACTACACGAAATACTTTTTCGATCTGATTCTCAATGAGAGTCATAGTCGGTTGACTTTCTTTAAAAAAATCTTTTAATTGTTTCCAAAATCGTCTTTCAGCATTGGTTTTAACGAAAATACTACAACAAAACAGATTCACGGCAGTGAATAATTTGAATATCCGTTGACATATCTTTCGATGTTATAAACATAAGAATTGATATATATTAGTTAATAAGAAATTATCTTTTGTTCTTGTAATTAGTCGTGAATGTAATATTTGTTGTTAAAATTTTATATAAAAACATCTTTATTACTTATTCGGTTGGAATTTATATTAATTGTTTTAAAGTTAACAATGAATAATATTCATAGTATATATTTTACTATATAAGGCATGCGGAAAATATTGAAGTATTTATTGCTTTATGTCAATGTTGTTGTAGTGAAAAAAAATCAATTGTTGCTATGTGAATCCTTTACAATCAATTTAAAATCCGCTGCGTAGTAAAAAAAGATGATCGTGCAACGAATGATAGTGATTGTTATAAATTTTATATCATAAGATACACCAATCAACTGAAATTATTTGTTATTACAGCTTACTTTCGTTGTTGCGAGCGTCTTTTGAATGTTAATATATTGTTGGCAGATCATAAAATCACGCATGTTTTTTTTTATTTTGAGATGACACGGTTTGAAATTGTAATATAATGCAGGCTATTAAAATTACATTGTTTTGGTTGTAAAATAGAAGACGTGGTTTTGAAAGACGTACGGACATCCGAAGAGAAAGGATTAATAATTGGTAGAGCCATCGATCACAAGATTGCTATGCCTTCAAGAAAGAAAACTGATAATATATAAATACGCAATTCATGTTTTTACGTCTGTTTTCGAAATTGCCTTTATTATTGTGTTGATTTGGATGTTATTTGTTTGATTCACGACGAGTTGGCGATCAACGATCGATGTGGAAGAGAAACTCGACGATCATTCCGTATCTGATTTGCGATGAGGACATCAAAGTTGTATTATTGGATTTGCAGCGAAGGCTTGAGAGACTGTAAAATAAACAACAAACGATAGAAAGTCAAACAAAGATGGAGTTGGGCATGTGAATTTATTTATGTGCCTCCCATGGGCCACATCCTACAGCTGCGGGCAAGATATTGGTTCATTGGAGTTCCTCTGCACTAATGCAGAGGTTTGTTGTAAATCCAACTAAACCTCAGCCGTTCGATCTTGATCGAGTTGTTCACACAAAATTAGAGCTTTTTTGAGACCTTACCGTGTGAACCGCTCGATTATCAAGCAGCTGGGGCACGGTTGAGATTTACTGCAGAACTCTGCATTACTGCAGAGGATCCGTGCTCTGGTTCGTTGATCATGATCTGCATGGAATAGTCGATCCTTATATTATTTTGAGTAAATTACGCAAAAGCATCCAAGCTATACCCCCATTTCAATGCCGCGCCTAAACTATTAAAAGTAACAATATTGTACATTGTCTATTTAATTTATAATAACGTGGTTTCCATAATGGGTGTGAGAGACCACCATTACCTTTTGGACTTGGTGGACCAAGATGCACTCCGTCAGCCCTCTCCTGCTCTACCTTCCTCCACCTCCCCTCCCTCTACCACCTCAATCCCTTTTGCAACTCCCTCGCCAGCCCCTTTCCCTGCTCTGCTTATATCTAGATAATAACTCACGGAATGTAAAATAAATGTACTTTATGAATAATACTAAATTAATACGCAAAATAGAAGTAATTATATAACACAAGCAGCTCGTATAATCACACAATTTATGTAAAATGAATTCTCTATTTGTAAAATAAATTATTTAGTTGTATTATAAAGAGACCAATTGTAAAACTTGCAAACATCTTAAATCATCAAAAATGATTACATCAATGGAAGACATAACATACATATAGACAAGATAATAATTTGTAAAATATATTATGTTGTTGTAAAATACATTTGGTTTACGTAAAATATAATCCTTTTTTGTAAAATAACATACGAATTGTCATTACAAAAGTACAAAAGGTGATAATAACTTCGTAAAATACAATCCATATTTGTAAAACGGTGTTTGTTTATGTAAAATAGATATGTATATAGTGTTTTTTTACATATGAACTTATTTTAATTTTGAGATTTCAGTAAAACGTTAATTCCTTGGATTGCGTACTTATTTTTTTGTTTAACAAAACAACATAACAAAAACGTTAAATAATTTCACATTATCAGTTGTAAATTACTGTCATCATGTGTATAATATCAATACTTTTTTATAAAAAATGTCAATATTCAACACAATATTGTTTTCCTGCATATAATTGAATGTAAAATATACAACACATATATGTAAAATAAGTTCTTTCTGCGTATTATATTTTTTTCTACAATGTAAAATTACCTATCTAAAATTTAAAAAGATTGATGATAGATGTATAATAAGATTCAAATTTCTGTAAATGTTTCTCGACATAAATTTAAATTTTATGTAAATCTATTGTAATATGACTATTTTTAGAAGGATCAATGATGTATTAATGTCTAAATATATCATTTATTTAATGTACCCCTTTATTAGAAAAATTAGTTTTAAACAAAACCACTAGGTGGTTTTCATCTGATTCATTCATCTTTCATCCAACAGCTTAAGACAGCAACTTTCCACAAGCAAGGAACCTCAATTCAAGTGCACCCATATATATATATATATATATATATATATATATATATATATATATATATATATATATATATATGGGAGAAACTTCAAATGAGGCGGGGTCTCACCATATATATGGTGAGCCACCCTCAATTTAGGCAACTTTCTAATATATTTTACAATTTCTTATCTCATACATATAATAATAAATATTAACACAACATGTATAGTGAAATAAAATTATGAAAATATTATTATAATGGATGTAAATATTGATTTGAATTTAGATGCTATATTTTACAAAATTCATTTTTTTACAATGTGCAGTTTATATTTTACAAAATTTTTACAGAGTTTTTACTGAATTCGCAGTGGCTTTTACAATTTCAGAAAAGCCCCCACCTCATTTGAAAGGTCCCCTATATATATATATATATATATATATATATATATATATATAGGGAGCCTTTCAAATGAGACATGGTCCTTCCATCCCTATGGAAGGCCAATGATCTGGGCCATCGGATTCAAATCCAACGGAACCTTCAATTTTGTTGTCCAAAAGGGTATTTTGGTCATCAATTTTTGTATTAATTATGCACGTTAATTAATATTCCGAGATACTAAATTTAGCTAGTTTTATTTTTGGTATTTTTCATAATATCATATTTCAAAAATATCTAGTTTTGTGATGGGCGATATTATTTGGGGCATATGTTTGTATCCTGATGCATTTTTTTGTAGAATTCAATATTCCTTTTGTAACGACTGTATATTTTTTTGTAGAATCCGTTGTTTATTCAAGAAGTCATCCGTTATTTTTAAATTTGATATGGTTCTTTGTGAAATACAATTCATGTTAGTAATTAATGTGTGGTTCTTTGTAATGATTGTATGGTTCTTTGTATAATAATATTTGTATAGTTTTTTATAAAAATTGGGGTAGTTATTCACGCTTAATTGATGCGAATATACAAACCAAAATTGTATAAAACACATTTTAAATGTATAATGCAAATCCAAAATGTGTAATGCACATCAAATATTCAAGATATGTAAAATTTTCAATTTTCATTCGCAACCAATTGGTTTGTACAAATATATCACAAATATGTATAATACATATCAAAAATGTATAATACACATTAATGCTGTATAATACACATCAATATTGTATCAAACTGAGAATCATTCTTCATCCAGGACTGGTTGCAGCACCATGATACACACGCAATCATTGCCACTGCCCGCTATTCCTGAAGCTCGATCCATCACCGCAGGAGGAGCATCGCAACTTCGATCTTGTCGTTGAACACCGGAGGGTGTATGTCGCCTGCTCCTTGGATGCTGCTGTCATAAATAATATTCAGACGTCAAGACAAAAAAAGAGAGAAATTTATCAACCGTGTTCGAGACAAACAAATGTTGTAAAGATAAAACAAGATCACGAAGTATATATTACGTGTCAACTTCGTATCTACATGCACGCATGAACATGTTTTAGAAACAAAATAAGAGACGCCCAAACCAAAGCAAATAAAATCAAAGGAACTTCTCACGAACTACAAAATAAGAGACCCCCTCGCGCCCCCACATGAAGCACCGGTGGTGCCTTCGCCTACTCACCATCCCGTCGCATGCAAACCATCCAGCCCTTGCATCACGGAGATTATCGTCTAACCTTTCTATTTGAATCTGGACATTATCAGCATCTGCAGAACAAAGATTTGAACTTCAAACAGACCTTCATCGCGACCAAATTGGAGCGTCACAGAGATCTGGATGCAACATATTTACTCTGCAAACAAAACAGACCAGCAACAGAAATTCGCATGTCATCTAGAGATCTAAAATAACATTTCCTCAAGTTGACTGTTCTTTGTTATCATATGCAAACCCCATCGGCAGTTAATCACATACCGGAGTCAAAATCTTTTTTTGAGATGTTTGAACGAAGCATCCTTCAAGAGCTCCGCAGCGTCCCTACATCCGTACGGCTCATCCATCCGCACGCCGTTGCCTCCTCCTCCTCTATGGCTTGGAGAGGAAGGGGTGGCACCCCCTTTAATTTCAACGAATAATTCCTATTTTGGAGGGATCAATCCTAGCCCTCATTAATGTGACGTTAATTACATACTATATTTAGATAATACAAAAAGACCAAAATAGGTTTTTTCTTAATTTATAAATAAAATTAACATGCTATTAATATCTACCATATGATTAAATATGAATGGTTGAGATCGTTGGCCTTCCATAGAGATGGAAGGACCATGTCTCATTTGAAAGATATCCTATATATATATATATGAGGTTGGGGAGCTTGCACCAAGGTGCATGTAACTTTACATGCACCGGCGCTTATATCTTTCACATTTTTTTACTTTTTTGAAAAATACCACCATGTATATTCATCCATATATCCCTCCAATATGTCATTCGAATTTTGTCAGAAACATAGACTCCTATGACCTCCATCCAGAACAGGTCGATTACAACAATTCTAAGACCGTTAAAATTACCTGTTCTGGATGGAGGTCATATGTATACATGCACCTTGGTGCAAGCTCCCCATCCTCTCTCTCCCTCTCTCTCTCTATATATATAAAGAAGATCTAATAGTGAATACATCAAGTATTGCTTTCAATAAAAAATCGTGACATATGATAAGAAAAAAGACATTAAAAAAGAACAGAAAGGAAAGCCATCCGATTCTAAAGTGAAACTTCGTATTCAGATTACAGCCGTGTGTTCGAAACAGAGAGACTGTTGAACGCGAAAATCGAGGGTCGTACGGTTTCACAAGGCGAAACCGCAGTCGATGCGGTGACCGCTCGAAAATCCGGGTTCAAACAACAATTAACCCACGACAATCAAGAAAAGCAGTGAAAGTGTGTGGAGTTAAAATTTATTATAACTTTACAACAAGATGTGTATAGTGCAAGTATGTGTAGAGGTCGAACACAGGGAGCAGACAGGTAGAACGGGGCAAAAATGCTCAAAATGTGTGTGTATGTGATCAAGAGTCTAACTATGTTATTTTTTGTGGGTTTTTAATTTTATATTTTTCTTATTTAATTTTTAATTTTGTATTTTTGTATTTTGATTTTGAATTTACTGATTTTTATTTTCTTTTTATATTTTATATTTTTTATTTTCTTTTTCAATATTGGAATATAAGAACTATGTAATAAAAGGGAGAAAGAGATATTTATAAAAATAGATAAAAATGTCCAAAAATAAGCAAATAAAGTCTTTTTGGTATTTTTATACTTTTTTACAGTTTTTGTGATTTTTGGGAATTTTTAAGAATATTTTTGGTATTTTTAAATAGCAAAATAAAGAAAACAGTGAATAAAATGTAAGGCTGAAACTAAAATGGAGAAAGAAAATAGAAAACAGTCACAAAAATTCTCCAAGTTAATTTTCAATGAAAGATAATAAAATAAGGAAAATTTAGACACCAAGATTATATTTTTAGGGTTTTTATAGAATTTTTAATATTTTTATAAAGGTTTTTGGGGTTTTGTGATTTTTATGAGTTTTCTTTTGTAATTTTTAATGATTGTTGGATTGGAATTAGAACACTAAAGGGAACAAAATATATTTTTTGGGATTTTTCTGGAGTGTTTTAATATTTTTTATGGATTTTATAATGCAAACAGTGCTGAAAATAGCTATTTTTCATTTTTAATAATATTAAAATGCAATAATTACAGAAAATAAAAATATGATTTTAAACTACTCTACAGCAGGAACTTAATGTGATTTTTGGAGATTTTTTGGGGCTTTATAGATGCATGCAAAAATTACTAGAAGCAAAAAGAAGCTACACACTTGCAGGGGCGTTTGTGTAATTATCAGAAAATCCGAGGGCTTCGCGACAATTTTTCCAGAAATTTTATACTACAATAAAACTTTTAAGGACCAAAGTTAAATAACAAGACCAGCACAGGTGCCCTTGCAAAAGCACCAGACCCACGTGCGTCGCACGCGCATCTGGCAGGGGCACCAACGTAATATTACAAAACTAGGTGTTCTGAATGCAATTTATACAAAAGTTTTAAAGTAGCAAAGGAAAGTTTAAACGGTAATTCTTAAATACAAAATTGGCGGGGGAGAAGTGTGCAAAATACCCACGCAACGGGATCGGACGGCTGATGAAGTATCACTTAACCACGTGTCGCGATCCCATGGCACGATACCCCTTCGGCCCCAGCGGCTAGGATTAGATCGTGGAAGCTCGATCGGACGGCCAAGGTGCGATATGATCCTGCGGCTGCTGCTCTTCGTGAGGAACAGGGGGGGATCCAACGGTGCGAAGAGGATCTGCAAGAACGCATGAAGAACTTGCGCCCGGCGAGGTTGGCTCCGTCGATACACAAGTCTCCAGGCACCTCGAAGCTCCCCGACCAGCCCTTGAATCTCCTGTAGCAACGCCGTACCTCCCAGGTGCCTTAGGTTGGGCCAAAGACCGGAGGAGGGCCTTCAGCGGCTCTATGACGCTCCGACGAACCTGGGGCCCCTTCTGGGCAAAAATGTCGAGGCTCGATGACTCCCTTGGATCCTGCACGTGTCAAACAAGGCACAACAGAAAAAGAAGGTGCAGAACCCGAATATTATTGGCAAACAAATCGGCGAGGTGGAGTGGTGAAGATAGTGGTTGCCGAAGCTCGAGGAACTTCAGCAAGGTGCTTGATGATGGATCTAAGCTACAGACTTTGTTTAAACACCAAGATAATTGCATAGAATAGAACCTAGCACTACAGCTACTTAATGCAAAGAAAAACAGGGGGGAACGACCTCTAACGGTGGAAGAACCGCGAGATGTGAACCTCGACGACGGCGGCCGGAGGTGGGTGTTGGAGACGCTCTACGACCCTCGCCTGAGCCCCGCGCGCGGCCTGGAGGAAGGCTGTCACCCTTCCGGTCTTGAGGGCGGCGACAAAGGTCAGATTTTGGGTAGAAGAGAGTTCAAGTTCGAAATGGGGGTGATGGGTTGGTTTTGAAACTTGGCCGAGAGGGCGATAAAAACGAGGCGTATCTCGCGAATCAATGACCCGAAGGTCGAAAAAACACTTGGGCGTGTATGCCCCATCTACGAGGAAGAAAAGTCGTTTAGAAACTATCATGAGATCATGCAAGGAGGCGCCTCAAAAAATTCGCGAAAATGCGACAAAACCAACTTCTGACACAATCCAGGCTGGGGTCAGAGAGTTGACCCGAGGTCAACTCTCCAGTCCACCTGGTTGGTCCACGTGGACCAACCAGGAAAAAGCCTGGAAAAAATACTAAAAAATCAAAATAAAAATAGTAAACTAACTTATTTAGTTATGGTTACAAAATAAAAAATGTTTATAATTTTATAAATTATTTTATTGTAATTTTTATTTATTTTTTTGAGGTATATTTTTACACATTGCCTATTATACCCTTTATAGGTATATTATTCTATATATTGTATTCTTTTATTTTTATTTTATGTATTAAATTTATTTATTTTTGTTTATTAATTTATATTATTATAAAATACTTTTATACATGTAAATATATTTTTATTTTATATTATTGATGTGTTTTGTATATTTAATAAAATATAAGTATGTATTGTATAGGTACGGGTATAGGTAGTATACCTATGTATCAAATATGTAAGTATTTTATTTTAAGTTTTATTTAGGTTTTTATTCCAATTTTAATGTACATAATTATTATAAGTAATATTTACATAATTATAAAAATATAAAATTATAAAAATAATAAATAAATAATAAATTGAATATTTTAATCTGTACAAGTATACAATGAGGGTCCAAAACTCAACTTTCAAACCGTAGCTCCGCCAAATGCGAAACCACCGCCATTAAATAGATTATTTTATTCTATATACAATTAAAGGTGAGTTTGCTGCATTTGGAGTTTTCATTTGTGAGATACAGGTCTGGGAAGTTGGGATTCTGGATTTTTATTCAGACCATAACTTTTTATCTGCACATTATTTTTCAGTGAAATCAATTTTTTATTTTTCTTTATAAAATTATTTACAACTTTCATGTACAAAGTTTCTTTATTTGAGGTATAAAAAGTGGAACCAAAAATAGGTCCCAAAATGAATAAAGAATGAATAAAATAAAAGGAATTTTATTGGTATTTTTGGCCCTTATCTCCCCCTACTTTATTCCTTGTCGACCTAGTCATCGAGATGCCTAGGTCTCAGGGTTTTGGGTCATAAAATATTTACAATATTTTATTCTTTTTCTTTTCTTTTCTTTATTCTATAATTTTGGCTTTAAAAACCGCATTTTATACACTATTTACATACATATGCATGAATGCTAAAATGCATGAATTAAGCCTATTTATACGCATTTACTAGGATTTTTAAGGCCAAAATGATAGAATAAAGACGATGAAACGTAGATTCATCATCCCCCTATACTTGCCTTTGCTAGTCCCTAGCAAACACTTATGCAATAAGTGCAGAAAAGAAAAAACAAAGAAAAGAAAAAGAAGAAGGTGGATTAAGTGTAATTATCAAACTTGTCTTCACAAAATCAAAATTTGGAGCTTAAGTCGGACCTTTGGAATTTTAGTGCGGGCGGAACCTTATTGAGAATCGAATTTGAAATTCAACAGTCCCTGAGAATCCCAAAACTCTGCCCAAGTCTCCTCAATCGCCAGGTCAGAAATATCTCAACTCATACGCAAACCCTTACGACTATGAATCTGACTCGTATGACTCGTACAGTGTAAGTGATGGTGGCTCTCCCCAACTAGAATGACAAATAGACTGACTTCTCCAGTACGACAACCCAATGATTCCCCAATCCAATGACTCCATCCTCGAGGAGCGGGGTATTCCCTTCTAAGTTCAAGTGGCAACCAGCTCAAGAGGAGGGGGTGAAGAGAAGAATGGACGGTAGCCAGTGTAGCTACCTATCCCGGGATGCAAGACCAGTGTAGTCAAGTCATCCTGCTGCAGGCTCACATATTTGACTTTGGAACTCAAGCTTGCTTATTGACTTTGTACATACTTGCAGGCTTTTTATTTTTTTTGTACAAGACTGTCTCTTTTTTTTTGAAATACTATTCACAGCAGCATTTACATAAGGAGTTTTTCCTCTTGAGCCAGTAGACTATCCCTCTTTTGAAGCTTTATTGCAACCCACACTCTCCTGTCTTTGGACTTCCTCATCACTGGACGGGTTGGGGTGCACTTCCCTCCCTAGAGGAGGACAAATGTTTTCACTTGTGTGCGTCTCATACCGGCAAATCCAATCCCCTCACCACTCCAACTGAGTCGAGCCATGTGAAAGGTGCAGGTGTCCAAGTTAGGTCATTATCAACAAGAGTCGTGCGTGTGCTCTGAAATACTCTACTTAGGCAGTCAAGAATCCATTGAACCAAGTCTCGTGATCCTCAAAGAATTAAGTCAACTAGACCTGAAGTACCTCAATCCCAGTTCCTATAAGGTTCCTATTATTAGGTAGATTTTAAGGTCCAATCAAGCTCCAATCTCCGGATTTTATTTAGACTTGTTCAACTCTCAAACTCAATCTGAAAAATGCGAATGCTATGCAATGCAAAATGCAGAAAATGTTTTTGTGATATAATTTTAAAGATTTTGAACTTTTTATGGATTTTTGAAAAGATGATGCATGCATATGCAATTTTTTATATTTTTCAGAAAGATTTTTCAAATGTTTTTGGATTTTAGTTTTGCAAATGTTTTTGGGATTTTTGAAAACAAAAAGTTTTTGGCTAAAATCTAGGTTAAAACTATGTACACGGGAGTGCTTCTTATATTTACAAGAAGTAGATCTTAAGAATTTACAAGGGTAAGTGATCAATTTTATACATATATAATGTATTTTGGTGAGATGTATGTATTCCTCAAACTTATTTGACACAAGCTTTTTCACACAATTTTTGAAAACTATAGTCCAAAATAATTTTTACAAACATGTACACACATTTGAAAATCATTTTGCAAAGGTCATTCAAAACAGTATCTATAGATTTTTCAAAGTATTTTTGCAACCATTTTGCAAACCATTTGCAAATCATTTTTCAAACATTTTATTTTACATAAAGAAAATAAATTTTACAAACCACACATTTTACACAGGTTGTAACAAAATATTTTCAAAATAGTTTTCAATAGATGTTCACAAAGATTTTCAAAATAAATTTTTCAAAATATTTTTCAAATATTTTGTAAAAAAACATTTTCACCTGATTTATTAATCAGTAAATACACAAAAGAATTTGAGGAACAAAACACCTTTTTATTAAGTATTTTAAATGAATTTTAAAGAATTTTTAGCCATATTATTATTAAGAAAATACGAAAGTACGAGTTATGGCTAAAGTATATACATAGTATATACGACCCCCCTATACTTAGCTTGAGCTATGTCTTCATAGATCGGAGAGAAAAGGGAAGACATAACTCGTACTAAGTATAGGCAAATCTAAAGAATAAACGATTGAACGAAACGAATCAATGAGAAGTTGACCGTCCCCCCTATACTTAGGATCAAATAATCCTAAGTATAACAGACTGTACACAAAGCAGGGAGGGTCAAGGGTGGGAATGAACAGATCGTACTCAGATTGTCTCCCCCTATACTTAGGGTAAGATATCCCTAAGTATAAACAAGAAAAGGAGACAATGGAGAGGATCGAGATAAATGAAAAACTCGGGGTGCACACCCCCCTATACTTAGGACAAAGTACGTCCTAAGTATGGAAAACTGTCTACAAGGGTGGCACCTTTTTGATAGATAAAGAAAATAGAAAAGGAAAAGAAGAAAAGAAGAAAAGAAGAAAAGAAGAAAAGAGATGAGGCTAAAAATGAGATCAGCGGATGTACACACCACTCCCCCTATACTTAGGGTAAAAGAAGCCCTAAGTATAGGCAACAACAGGAGTGATGCCACGGACGAAGAAAGAACACTCGGCTCATCCACCCCCTATACTTAGGACCAAGTACGTCCTAAGCTAGGAAAACACGAGAATGGGTGGACGAGCAATACGGAAGAGAGACGGAGGTACACAACACGAATGTACAACAGGATGGATGTACAGAGGGTCAAGAAGGTAGAAAGAGAACCTTCTTGCGGGACCGCTGAGGGATAGATATAGTGTGGTGCAGGTCGACATCGGGGTCCTCAGATGACAGAAACCGATCAGGGTCGACAGGGTGATGGTCCTCAGTGGCCCTAGGGTGTGAAGGCACAGACGGGTCAGTGAAAGAAGTGTAACTAGGTCCGGCCTTGGGAGTCTCGCTGATATCAAAGTGGAATGGGACGAACTCATCATCATCGGAAGTAGTGTAATCAGAGTCGTCCTGCGAGGTGTCATCCAGGTCAAAATCAAAAGGCACGAAATCATCGGTGGAAGTAGTCGAACTCTGTTCGTCCTCTATAATCTCAAGCGGATCATCTTTCTCATCAAAAGGCCCGAATCTCTGAAGAAATGCAACTAAATCAAATTCGGCCTTAGTCTCATCAGTATCTACATGGACAGGAGCGGACTCATCAGTGGAAGTAGTCAGAGCATGGCCGTCATGTATGGTCTCTACATCTGCCCTTCGCTCAACGGTATTAATCGTGTAAATCCCACGGATGTCATCAACACAACGCCAAGTCCCAGAAGAAGGAATGTCGAGGTCCATGCTTTCCGAGTGTTCCTCAACAGAGAGGAATTCTCGGGTCTCAGTGGAATCCAATAAACAGCAAAATTATCGGATAGTATCATCAAGGTCATGGTCCTCGAGGTCAGCAAGAACAGGTATAGTCACATCAGGTGCCGGTCTCTAGTCGACTGTGGGTGTGGTGATCAACGCTTCGCTCTCGTCAGCAGGACGGAAGCGAATCTCTCCTGATCCGTAATCAATAACGATCCTCGCATAGGCAAGGAATGGTCGTCCCAGGATGATTGGAGAGTGCTCCCCAGTGGAGGTCTCCATGGGCAATACGACAAAATCAACATGATAGCTCGTGCCCTGAATCGAGATGACGACGTTTTCTAGGGTACCCTTCGGCCTCTTTATTGATCCATCAGCAAACTGTACGATCATCCTGGTCTTCTTGAGAGGCCCTAAGTGAAGAGAATGTACCAACGAGAAGGGTATGATGCTAATCGAAGCACCACCGTCTAGGAGAGTGTGATCACATGTGTGGTCAGAGATGGTGCAGCTAATGAAAGGTGTGGCAGTGTTCTTCTTCCGAGGAATGGGACGATGAGTGATGGCGTGGGCAGTGGCCATGGTCAAAATATGTCGCTCAGATCTGCTCCTCCGCTTTCTCTTCTTGAGAAGAGGAGCAGATAAATCGGTCATGTCCTGCTGAAGTGGGGCACGGATGATCTCATGAATGGTGGCCACCACTTCAGGTTCAGTCAACATTTTTTTGAATGTTTGGACCTCCTCCATACAAGGGAGGAAGTCGGAATCCTCATATACACGAGGCATGCCAAGAGCAGTCTGTACAACGGCATCCTCGGGGTCAAAGGTGGGACAAGGTGTGAAGGGCTATGTGGTCAAAGGTTCTGGCAAGTAGTACCTCTCCTCACAGTCTGACTGGAACATAAGTCTCCCAATCTCTTTTTGTGTTTATAAAATTTTCTCATTTTTTTGTATTTTTGGCGATTGCAAGCTCTCATGGAAATCCTCGAGTGAACCCATATCATCAAATGGTGGAATATCATGGTCGCTCTTATTGGTACTAGTGAGGCGGTCAATCCTCTGTCTCATATGATCCATCATTTGGGTCAAGTGCTCAAGGGTGGATTCCATGAAAGGTGACTCCAACAGCTCGGCCTCGGGTGGATGTGAAGGTGGGGAATACGGAAATGGAGATGGGTGTGGGTAGAAATCCGAGTCCTGATACTGTGGCTGAGGCGGATATGTACAAAAGTCAGGAGCAAAGTCCTCCTGGAAAAAATGAGGTGGACCGGCTGGAGTGAACGAATGATCCGCAAAGTCCGGATAAAATAAGCTCCAGTCGACCATCTCGAAACAAAAGAAACTGATCGGGAGAGCACGACGGTCGAGTCAATAGAGTGGAGAAGAAGGCGCAAATGCGCAGAGAAGATCTAGAATACACACAAAACAATCACAAACAAAAATGGAAACAAGTAAAACCCTCAATTCACCTACTCAACTCGGTAGAGACCGTAACATCGGTCTTTTTATCTTGTTTGTTTTAGAGTTAGGTGAGCAGTCAAAAGTTGCACAAACACTTAGGGGGCTGAATGGGATTTTGGGCTCTAACCTTAGTGTGTGCGTGAGCAATGTAAAACGAAGACAATGAGGGGATTACTCGCCCAAATACAAGATTTTTTTCTTTTTGATGGATTTTAGGGCGAAGTAATATTAGCAGTCCCAATTTTATTGGTTATCGCTTTTTTTTTGAATTTTTAATAAAAATGCACGGGCCTAACGAGGAGTCAATTTCACTTAGCACCTAGGTGATCAAAATCAGAGGGAGAGTCGGAAAAGCAATGCAAGCGGCAAAAACGATGATGAATGCTAAAGCGTAAATGCTCACCTTGCCTCCAGCACTCTACATGCAAGGATGGTCAGCAGAATTGAATCCTATCTATATGCAAATGCAAAAGCCGATGAAATCGCCCTAAGTTTCAGAAATTGCTATTAGCGGGAAGAACCACAAGCTGACCACCAACCCTCAACCCTAGAGTCCGGTCTAGGCTCACCCCTCCTCTGCTCAACACACTTGAGTTTAGGAGAAAGTGCTTTGCGGGGAGAGCTCGCGGCGCGACGGATTGAAGGTGATGATCAACTGTTTAAAATTTGACTAAGTCCAAACGAGACTATAGGTGCATGCAAAGGTATTAGGTGTTTGGCCTTAATTTATCGCAAGCAATCCTAAAAGCTAAGGGCTCAATCACACAAAAGGAATGAAAAATAAAACCGGAAAACAAAATAAAAAATGCGATGAAAAGCCGACAAAAAGCCGCGATGAGCCCCCAAGTGTACAAGCACTTGGAAATTAGGCTCAAGAGTCCAAGTCCGGGGGTACCTGTATTATTACAATTAATAGTTTCTCTCTCACTACAAATTACAAAAATAAATGCAGGAAATAAATTCTACAACTAAAGGTGGAGCTCGGTCTTCAAAAATCTCTTCTCGTCTCCTCGGTGCTCGGCTCGCAGATGCCGACTTCACGTGGGTGCGTAGGCGCCTAGGGTGGAGCGCCTCCCTTGATCCACGGTACCTCGCACAAAGTCAATAAAGAAGAGGGATTAGACAACTCAAAAGATATATCAAAAATAAAGAAAATAAAATAGCAAAAATGAAAGCCGCGAAATAGACAATCAATCACAATCACAAACAAAAACCGAACTAAGCGTTATTGCTCCCCGGCAACGGCGCCATTTGTTGAACGCGAAAATTGAGGGTCGTACGATTTCACAAGGCGAAACCGTAGTCGATGCGGTGACCGCTCGAAAATCCGGGTTCAAACAACAATTAACCCACGACAATCAAGAAAAGCAGTGAAAGTGTGTGGAGTTAAAATTTATTATAACTCTACAACAAGATGTGTATAGTGCAAGTATGTGTAGAGGTCGAACACAGGGAGCAGACAGGTAGAACGGGGCAAAAATGCTCAAAATGTGTGTGTATGTGATCAAGAGTCTAACTATGCTATTTTTTATTGTGGGTTTTTAATTTTATATTTTTCTTATTTAATTTTTAATTTTGTATTTTTGTATTTTGATTTTTAATTTACTGATTTTTATTTTCTTTTTATATTTTATAATTTTTTTATTTTCTTTTTCAATATTGGAATATAAGAACTATGTAATAAAAGGGAGAAAGAGATATTTATAAAAATAGATAAAAATGTCCAAAAATTAGCAAATAGTCTTTTTGGTATTTTATACTTTTTTACTGTTTTTGTGATTTTTGGGAATTTTTAAGAATATTTTTGGTATTTTTAAATAGCAAAATAAAGAAAACAGTGAATAAAATGCAAGGCTGAAACTAAAATGGAGAAAAAAATAGAAAACAGTCACAAATATTCTCCAAGTTAATTTTTAATGAAAGATAATAAAATAAGGAAAATTTAGACACCAAGATTATATTTTTAGGGTTTTTATAGAATTTTTAATATTTTTATAAAGGTTTTTGGGTTTTTGTGATTTTATGAGTTTTCTTTTGTAATTTTTAATGATTTTTGGATTGGAGTTAGAACACACTAAAGGGAACAAAATATATTTTTTGGGATTTTTCTGGAGTGTTTTAATATTTTTTATGGATTTTCTAATGCAAACAGTGCTGAAAATAACTATTTTTTATTTTTAATAAATATTAAAATGCAATACTTACAAAAAATAAAAATATGATTTTAAACTACACTATAGCAGGAACTTAATGTGATTTTTGGAGATTTTTTGGGGTTTTATAGATGCATGCAAAAATTACTAGAAGCAAAAAGAAGCTACACACTTGCAGGGGCGTTTGTGTAATTATCAGAAAATCCGAGGGCTTCGCGACAATTTTTCCAGAAATTTTATACTACAATAAAACTTTTAAGGACCAAAGTTAAATAACAAGACCAGCACGGGTGCCCTTGCAAAAGCACCAGACCCACGTGCGTCGCACGCACATCTGGCAAGGGCACCAACGTAATATTACAAAACTAGGGGTTCTGAATGCAATTTCTACAAAAGTTTTAAAGTAGCAAAGGAAAGTTTAAACGGTAATTCTTAAATACAAAATTGGCGTGGGAGAAATGTGCAAAATACCCACGCAACGGGATCGGACGGCTGATGAAGTATCACTTAACCACATGTCGCGATCCCATGGCGCGATACCCCTTCGGCCCCAGCGGCTAGGATTTGATCGTGGAAGCTCGATTGGAAGGCCGAGGTGCGATATGATCCTGCGGCTGCTGCTCTCCGTGAGGAACAGGGGGGATCCAACGGTGCGAAGAGGATCTGCAAGAACGCATGAAGAACTTACGCCCGGCGAGGTTGGCTCCACCGATACACAAGTCTCCGGGCACCTGGAAGCTCCCCGACCAGCCCTTGAAGCTCCTGTAGCAACGCCGTACCTCCCAGGCGCCTTAGGTTGGGCCAAAGACCGGAGGAGGGCCTTCAGCGGCTCTATGACGCTCCGACGAACCTGGGGCCCCTTCTGGGAAAAAATGTTGAGGCTCGATGCCTCCCTTGGATCCTGCACGTGTCAAACAAGGCACAACAGAAAAAGAAGGTGCAGAACCCGAATATTATTGGCAAACAAATCGGCGAGGTGAAGTGGTGAAGATAGTGGTTGCCGAAGCTCGAGGAACTTCAGCAAGGTGCTCGATGATGGATCTAAGCTACAGACTTTGTTTAAACACCAAGATAATTGCATAGAATAGAACCTAGCACTACAGCTACTTAAAATGCAAAGAAAAATAGGGGGGAACGACCTCTAACGGTGGAAGAACCGCGAGATGTGAACCTCGACGGCGGCGACCAGAGGTGGGTGTTGGAGACGCTCTACGGCCCTCGCCTGAGCCCCGCGCGCGGCCTGGAGGAAGGCTGTCACCCTTCCGGTCCTGAGGGCGGCGGCAAAGGTCAGATTTTGGGTAGAAGAGAGTTCAAGTTCGAAATGGGGGTGATGGGTTGGTGTTGAAACTTGGTCGAGAGGGCGATAAAAACGAGGCGTATCTCGCGAATCAACGATCCGAAGGTCGAAAAAACACCTGGGCATGTATGCCCCATCTATGAGGAAGAAAAGTCGTTTAGAAACTATCACGAGATCATGCAAGGAGGCGCCTCGAAAAATTCACGAAAATGCGACAAAACCAACTTCTAACACAATCCAGGCTGGGGTCAGAGAGTTGACCCGAGGTCAACTCTCCAGCCCACCTGGTTGGTCCACGTGGACCAACCAGGAAAAAGCCTGGAAAAAATACTAAAAAATCAAAAGAAAAATAGTAAACTAACTTATTTAGTTATGGTTACAAAATAAAAAATGTTTATAATTTTATAAATTATTTTATTGTAATTTTTATTTATTTTTTTGAGGTATATTTTTACACATTGCCTATTATACCCTTTATAGGTATATTATTCTATATATTGTATTCTTTTATTTTTATTGTATGTATTTAATTTATTTATTTTTGTTTATTAATTTATATAATTATAAAATACTTTTATACATGTAAATATATTTTTATTTTATATTATTGATGTGTTTTGTATATTTAATAAAATATAAGTATGTATTGTATAGGTCTGGGTATAGGTAGTATACCTATGTATCAAATATGTAAGTATTTTATTTTAAGTTTTATTTAGGTTTTTATTCCAATTTAATGTACATAATTATTATAAGTAATATTTACATAATTATAAAAATATAAAATTATAAAAATAATAAATTGAATATTTTAATCTGTACAAGTATACAATGAGGGTCCAAAACTCAACTTTCAAGCCGTAGCTCTGCGAAATGCGAAACCACCGACATTAAATAGATTATTTTATTCTATATACAATTAAAGGTGAGTTTGCTGCATTTGGAGTTTTCATTTGTGAGATACGGGTCTGGGAAGTTGGGATTCTGGATTTTTATTCAGACCATAGCTTTTTATCTGTACATTATTTTTCAGTGAAATCAATTTTGTATTTTTCTTTATAAAATTATCTACAACTTTCATGTACAAAGTTTCTTTATTTGAGGTATAAAAAGTGGAACCAAAAATAGGTCCCAAAATGAATAAAGAATGAATAAAATAAAAGGAATTTTATTGGTATTTTTGGCCCTTATCTCCCCCTACTTTATTCCTTGTCGACCTAGTCGTCGAGATGCCTAGGTCTCGGGGTTTCGGGTCATAAAATTATATACAATATTTTATTCTTTTTCTTTTCTTTTCTTTATTCTATAATTTTGGCTTTAAAAACCACATTTTATACACTATTTACATACATATACATGAATGCTAAAATGCATGAATTAAGCCTATTTATACGCATTTACTAGGGTTTTTAAGGCCAAAATGATAGAATAAAGATGATGAAATGTAGATTCATCAGAGACATACTTATTGCCTACATGCATACATAGTTCAGGCAGTATTGCAACAATCGATGCTATCAATTCAACAATCGATGCTTCCGATGCCTTGAGAAGGGACATCTCATTAGGTTCTGTACAAAGAGGACTCGTTATTTTCTATGCTTTCGACAAGGCCATATTGCAGCCTCTTGCCGTTTTCGTATACAAGAACTTCCCGCTTCAAAAGTGATGGCCCCCAACAGTTCTCAGAAGAGGGTGCGTTCATCCTCGCCGAACATTGAAGGTCGGAGCTCCAGCAACACCGTGCCGGAGATGAAAACTCACGTCCCCGACGTTCACCAAAACCCAAACGCGGACACTCGTCTGAGGGAGTCAATGGCAAGACCAATCACGAGGGCGACAAAAATGCGTGCTGACATACTTGGTAAGACTGTTCTCCCGTTTTGGAAATCAGAAATTTGTGAGGAGGCAAAGCGACTACGCTCGGAGTTTCAAAAATGCCTAATCATCGAATATTTGACATCCTTCGAATCCATCGACTGCGCGCATGAGAGTCTCTCAAGGGAAGTCTTGAAGGCTTCCTTTGGAAGACTGTGGAGAATCTCTGACCGGCAGCTGGTGGGTGAGGTCGACTCCTCCAACATCTTTGAGACATTGGCCCACTCCGCCATTCACTGCTCTGATGGAAACTGGTTATGGTTTTTCAAATGGTCCCCCTCCTTTGAAGCGAAAAGAGTGGAGGAGGTCGCAGCATATTGGGTAGACGCTTTGGGCCTGCCACTACACCACCGCTACCCATATGTCCTCGCAAACATGGTCAAACAGTTCAGAAGGCTCTTCGATTATGAATGCCCAAACCTCTCTTTGGACTGCGGGGATGCCATGACAGTCAAACCGCTGATCGATATACCGGATATTACAAATGTACCGCGAGCAATCGAAGTAAGTACGGTGGGCGGAGTTTTTGAGGTAACCTTCTGACCAGTTTCTCAATTTCGTTCGCCTAAATTTATTCATTACAACACACCTCTGGTGGACTCCACCACTCTTAAGAATGGTCTGGGAGCATTCAATTTGGAGGAAGATATGCAGGGAAAGTCAAACAAATGGTCGAGAAGAAATCTGCAAACATCCCCAATTGTCGAACTTAGGGAGGAAAAAATCAATCTCTGCCCTGGAAATGATTGGGAGAGAATAAATTTAAATGTCGTCCCTTTCCCAACACACAGGGGTCCATCTACTGAAAAGCATGCAAGCTATGTGGAAGAGCCCACAAGAGCACATCTGGAACGAGCGCTGAATTGGCTGGAGCGCAAGGGACAACAAATCAATCCTTTGTTGTGGGAGCACATCAAAAACCTACCAACCTCAGAGGTCCAGGATTCGAGAAACCTTACAATGGAAACACATATGCAGAGTGCATTAAACCTAGTAGTGGATCTCACCAATGGGCAAAGAGACAATCAAATCACAATGCAGGAAGAAATGGCGACGAAAGCCAAAGGTATGGAAAATCTTTCTTTCCAATCAGACAATGCTTTGGAAGTTTCGCAAAATTCAGTGTTAGAGTCTGCTAGAATTAGGAACCTTTAGATTTTTTTCATTTTGCCTTTCCAAACGAGAGGGAAAAAAATAACTTTATTACGGATTTATGCAAAGAACTGATAGTTTAATCAAATAGGAGTACTAGCCTTTAATCTGAGAAACATTTAAAAGAATTAAGTGCGTTCAGATACTATACACTAAACATGGAATTCACTGTGCTAACTTGAAATATAAGAGGATTAGGGTGCCCTAGAAAATATGGTAGGTTGCAGAATCTAGTGGAGAAACACAACATTCATGTCATTTGCTTACAAGAAACGAAAACAACCACCACACCAAGAGCTCCGGTGAACTCACTAATGGAGAGATTTCAATGGCATGCAAACGGGCTTGGGCAGACTTGTGGAATTATGACCGGTTGGGATAACCACAAGATCTCTGTGGTAAACCAAGTAGACTATCTTTACTTCAGTCTGTTTAAATTCAAACTATTGCAAAATAACTTGATTTGTCGACTCATAAACATTTATGGACCACCGAGGGATGACAGAAAGAATGAGTTTCTTGACTCACTAGACTCTCTAACGTTAGGTGATATCCCGTCGATTCTGGTGGGTGACTTCAACTTGCTTAGAAATAGAACATATCGTGTATCAAACAAACCACTAAAAAGGTATGACAAAAGATCTGATATGTGGGTAAATCGATCAAAACTTATTGAACAAAAAGATAGAGGGACAACTTTCACATGATCGGGCTCTTCGGACTGTGAATCGTGGGCCATTCTTGACCGTATTCTGATTGACTTAAACTTTCAGGAACTCTTCCCCTGCGCCCAATCAAGAAGATTACAAAAAACCTTTTCTGATCATAATCCTTTATTGCTGCGAGGAGGATCATTTAGATTGACCAATCGTATCTTTAGGATCGAAAATTTCTGGCTACAAAAAGAATCTTTTTTGACAATGATCAACGATGCTTGGGCGAATGAGGTTATCTCCGACAACCCTTTCCACAGATGGGCGATGAAGGTAAAAAGACTACGTGCATTAATCAAGTATTGGAGCAGACAACAAATTCCTGATATAAATAGAGAAATAGCAAGATTGGAGGAAGAAATAAGGATGGCGGAGAATGTCATAAAATCGGGGGATGAGGAAGCAGTTGGAATCTTGAAAAAGTTGTACAGTGAACTGGAGTCTCTCAGAAATGATGAAAGATTGATTTGGAGATAGAGAGCCAAGATAAATTACATACAAAAGGGTAATGAAAATATCAAGTTCATGAAAATGATGGCATCCAAAAAATCGGCCAGAAATCTTATCACGACTTTGAAAAATGAAATGGGAGAGATGGTACAGGGTAGGGAAGAGATCACAAGGGTCGTGATTGATTTTTATACAAAATTATTTGACGATGACGAAGTTGGGTTGACTAGAGGCAGCGCTGCAGAAATACTAAGAGATCTAGTAATCAAATTAGAAGATCCTCAAATTTTTACAGACCCAATATCTCTGAGGGAAGTACAAGACACCATTAGAACTTTCACAAACAACAAAGCACCCGGACCTGATGGACTCACAATTGAATTTGTAAAGAAATGTTGGCATTTGCTGAAAGATGATTTCATGAGCATGATATCAAATATACAAAGTGAGGAGTTTAAGACTTCGGACTTCAGACATTTAAACAACACCATTATCTCCTTAATCTATAAGAAAGGTGGAATGAAAAACATAGAGAACTGTAGACCAATTAGCTTGATCAATCTACCGATACGCATAATATCAAAAGTAATAGCAAATAGATGGGCACCCTTTCTTGCGAACAACATCCCACCATCTCAATGTGCCTTCTTAAAGAACAGATCCGTAGCGGATGCCTTCCTCGTTACATCTTCAATTATACATGACTGGAGTAGACGAAAAACTAAGGCACTGGTGTTAAAGATAGACTTCAGAAAAGCTTTTGATACTTTAAAATGTCCCTTTATACTGGACGCTTTAAGGATGGCAGACTATCCACCAGTTTTTATCAACCTGATCACTGCGCTCCTAAAAACAACTGGTATCTCATTTAAAATCAATGGGACTTCCTCGGGATTCATTCATCCTAAGCGTGGAATGAGACAAGGAGGCCCACTATCACCTCTTCTTTTCATACATTCAATGTCAGTCCTTGATGCGATGCTACACAAATTATCAATAGGAGAGAAACTAAGGGGATTCGTGAGAAACAGAATGCAAACCCAGATTACTAATATACAATTTGCAGATGATCTGCTCATTTTCCTGGAATATCACGAGGAGAGCCTCAAAAACGTCATCACCACGCTAAAAATCTTTGGCAAATTGTCAAGTCTTCGCATTAGCGAAAAGAAAAGCTCCTTTTATTTGATAAACTTGTCTAGTGATGAAAATGCTAAGGTTAAGGATATACTAAAATGGTCTGAAGGATCTTTCCCTATGGAATATCTGGGTTTCAAAATAACGATACGTAGGAGGCTCATAAGCGAATGGTCATCTACCATTGATAAATTTGCGGCAAAGCTTCAAGGATGGAAGTCCAAGTTATTACCGCTACCGGCTAGAATCAATTTGCTAAACTCTGCCTTAACTCCGACCATCATACACGAGATCTCATGTCTGCTGATGCCGGAGGGTATAGTTAAAAAAATAGACAGACTTAGACGAAACCTTCTCTGGGGGACCTCTGAAGATCTTAAAAGGAAGGCTAAAGTCGCCTGGTCAAAGGTTACCGGGCCTAAGCGGAATGATGGTTGGGGAATTATAAACCTTTGATCCTTCAATAGTGCACTGTTAACAAAATCGACAATTCGCATTTGTGATTTTGTGAGACCGTGGGTGTCATCGGTGATTAGCTCCTCGCACTTTAGAGGTGGACCCATAACACTGGCGTCTACCCCTAAGCGCTCACACTCATTGGTTTGTAAATCACATATTAAGGGCTTCAAACCGCTTTTATCGATATTACAAAAACAACTGGGAGATGGTGCCCAGTCTTTATTATGGAAGGACCAGTTAGGAGGCACTCCTTCACTAGAACAGTCCTATCCACTCCTCATGCCTTATATTAAAAACCTCTTCATGTCTGTAAAGAATGGACTAAACTCGTGGCCATCAAGATTCAACTGGTTTAAATCTTTACAAAATAAGCTACCTCTAGCGCTCTTAAATGAGGGTGTAAGATTGAAAGAGGCTCTGACCAATATATTCCACCATTTAAACATCGAAGAAACAGACAAAACATTATTCCCCACCTTGTCATCTAACACAAGAAATTCAACAACAAAACTGCTATATTACCTCCTTGCAAACGGAGGTAAAAGATCAATAGTATATTCTTTATTTAGAAATTGGCCCCTAGAACCAAGAGCCTACTATTTTTTATGGTTGCTGGCACACAATAAAATTGCAACACAAGATTGTTACGAAAAATGGAAGATACCATGGGTCAACAGGTGCTATCTATGCAAAAGTGGGCTAGAAAACTATTGATGAATACCCATTCATCACTCTTTATTCTATTATTTTAGCTACAAAAAACCTTTGCAAATACATGTAGATATGTGTAAATACAAATAATTACCAAAAGCATGCATTGTGTAAAAACCTATAATTAGCATGTTTTTGTGCAAAAATAAAAAGAATAAAGAGCAAAAAGAAAAAGAGGGAAATATTTAGAATAAATATTGAGCAACCTAACCCAAGGGAGGGCTCAGCATGGGCCTGACCGCATAAAAGCCAAAGTAGAGGGAGATAGGAGCTCATGTGTATATACTTCTGTAAATACAATAAATTATATTTTCCTCACCCAAAAATATGTTGTAAGTATTTGTATATATCTTATTAAAAACAAAATACAAATAAAAAAATCAAAAATTCAAAAATATACCTTCACCATGTGCATAGACCATCACCCATGTATTTATTTAACCCTATAAATAAATAAAAATACTTTCTAAACTTTTTGTAAATATTCTATGTTACATATTGTAAAAATATAAAATAACAAGAAACAAAACAAAAATCAAATAAAAATTACAAAATTGAAAATACAAAAATACATTGTATAAATACCATGTATATAAATGTATTCAACCATTTATTTCACCCTTGTATATAAGTGATAAAAATAAAATAAAAATATTCTTTTATTCCTCATTTTATCTTGTAAATAAATAAAATATAAAATGAGCATAAAAATACATAAAAATAACAAATAAAAAATCAAAAATAAAAATCCATGTAGTGTACATATACCTATATATAGAGCTACCCTATTTTTATTTCCAAAAATTAAATAAAAATCACCAAAAAATAGAAAAAAATAAAAGAAAAATATTTCATGTTTTGAGTTTTCTTTAATTCGGCCTATTTCTGCCCTAAAATAAATAAATAAAAATCGAGCACACGTGGCCGCTCCTGATTGGTCCACGGGGGATTGTTGACCCCGGTCAACTCCCCCGCGGACTCCTTCCTTTTCTGGAAGATGCGTGCCGCGCCTCCTTCTCCGAATTTCCCACGCGTCTCCAGGCTGTCTCCCACGCATATCCCATGCCCGGATTCTTCGCCGTTCATCCCTCTCCCTCGCCGGATCTTCCGCCATCAAATCCATGCTTTCCATCGCCGTCGAGCCTCAACCCTAAACGCCCCTGTCACCTTATATATTCTTCCCTCCGCCGCCTCCGCGCCCCATCTTTGGATCGCCATCCTCGTTCCCGTGACCTCCAGAGCGAAGCCCGAGGTGACAGCTCGCGTTTGCCCCTGTTGCAGTGAGGTGAGGGTGTCCCTACCATCGATCCGGCGTTTCTCGTCGCCTTGCTCCGCCACCGGCGTTGAGCATCGAGCTTCAGGCCTTGACGCCCTTCGAAGCTACGACCAGGAGCAAGAGCAGCTCCAGCATAGTCTCCAGCATCCATCAGGTATCCGATTAGATCTTCCATTTAGTGTAATTTTAGATTACGCCCAAATCGACCCATCGACGCATTTCCCTGATTCCGTCCATCTCGCGCAACATCTCGATCCTCCGACCCGACCATCACCTCCGCCAACCCCTCACGCACCTTCTACGCCCTTTCATTCAACCCAGATCGCACAGGATCTGGGAATCGAGCTCCACCGTCCTCCGCTCGCCGGAGCTCGTCCGCCTCACAGCACCGACCACCTTCACCCCGCCTTCTTGGGTCGAGGCAATTTGCCCTCGACCCGCGAAGCTTCTTGTTTACTTTGCAGGTCCAAAGGGAGCCGTCTGAGGCTTCCCAACTTCAAGCCAGGAGCTTCTCCTCCGCCGACCTCGCCGGAGCCTTCCAGGGCTCGGCTGGGGCATCGGAGACCCACAGCAGCTGCGCAACTTCATGCCGGATCTTCTCCGACCTTCAGGCGCAGCAGAGGAGGGCAGAGACACCTTCACGAGGCCGGCGAAGTTCGCCGGCCATCAGTTCTTCGAGGACCCTCCAGAGCCGTCCGATGAGGCCTCCGCTCCAGTTCTAATCCCAACCGTCGATCTATAGAGGAGCAGCAGCCGTCGATCCATCTGAGGATCTCATCTGGACCGTTGTAGCCGAGGAGAGAGGCACCAGACCCCAGCACCGCTTAATCTTCCACGTGGACCTCTCTCCGCCGTCGATCGAGCCGAAGAGGAGAAGAGAAGAGTAGCGCCCGCACATCCAGCCGTCAGATCACCCACGTGGCGCGCATCCGACCGTCGGCTAATAAAGGGGTAAATATCGTAGGGCCCCCTTGTAGTTTGTTATTTTCTTTTTAGTCCTGTAATTTTTAATTCAAGTTGTTTATTTTCTGGGATATTTGCACCAAGGACCCCGTACTTATTTTTATTTGCACTTATACCCCCGCCAGTTGTGAACCACGTGCTTCGTCACGTGTTTTGTTGGGATATTTGCATACGACCCCTTGTAGTTCTGGATGTTATTCATTGAATAAAAAGTTTTGTTTATTTGCATATATACCCCTGTGAACACTTTATATGCGCATGTGCGTTTTATTTTGGGATATTTGCATATAAGTCCCTGGACTTTTGATACGAGTTATCAATAGGTCCTTGGAACTTATTTTTATTACATTTAGGTCCCTGTGTGCCCCAGGCACGTGCTTGGCACGTGACTTCTTGGGTATTTTGCACCAGGACCCCAGAATTTTTGGGTATTTGCACATAGGTCCCTGTGCACAGTGCCCCCTTGTTATTTTTGAATAAAATATCAAACGACCTCCAAATCCAATGAGATTTTGACACATGGCTCCTGCCATGGCGTAGGAATTTCTATGATTTTTGGGGACATTTTTGATTTCATTTATTATTTTTAAAAATTCAAAAACACATATTTTTGCCACTGTTTGACTTTAAAAATACCAAAAAAATATAAAAACTCCACCAAAAATTCTAAAAAAATTAGATACTGTAGTTTACTTGTTGTTTGATTTTCTAGCCAATTTTGGCTACTTTTCATCACTTAAAAACCCTAAAAATTGAAAAACCCCTAAAAACTCATAAAAATTATAATAAATAGATTAAAAATCCAAAAACAATAATTAGGGTGCCTAAATTTTCCTTATTCTTTCTAGATTATAGGAAAATTACCTTTAGGGTTTTTTGAGATCCAAGAGTATTTTATTTTTGGGTCTTAAGCCTTGCTGGACAGTCCCCTTTGTTTTTCGCATTGTTTGATTTTTAATAAATAATTTACCCATTAGAAAAATTCCAAAAATTCACCAAAAACAGTAAAAAACATTTAAAACATAAAAACCATTTTTCCTTAATTTTTGCATTATTTTTGGAGTGTTTAATAAATTGTTGAAGTGCCCTTGTATTTACTTTCTTTCATTTTCTCATCATTTAAAAAATCTAAAAAAAATATAAAAACAAATAAAAACCACAAAAATATGTTCTCTGTGTTTTAGTTCAATTTGACTACATCGTAGGCTATCTAGCCAATCTGTGCTCCTTGTGTTCGACCCTGGGAGCTATACCAGGTTAATCTTATAGCAGGACCACTTCTCTGTATTTTATTGATTTATCTTCATCTGTGGTTTATTTTTCTTGATTGACACATTCTGAGCGATTGAGGACAACGACATTGTGATTTATTTTCTACCTCAGTTGTTCGGGATCCCGTGCCGTCAACTATACACACCTTTTCGATGAATGTCAAACAATTAGAGATATATTTCACTTATGTGACATGGAGCCAAACTTCAACGAATTACTAAACATGTTGTATTTGAACCAAAGCTTCAAATTCACGGATAAAAAGGGTAGAACTCTATGTTTTAAGATTACGGTCTGGTGGCAACTTTGGAAGAGTCGATGCAGACTCATCTTTAAAGAAATGCCGTTAAACAAAAATAAATTACTCGGAGAAGCATTCATCATCTGCAAGACCAAAATGGGTACGCAAGAAGGTGATATCTGGTCCTGACTAACATCGTTGGGACAAAATAGAATTAATTTCTACCCTACTACTATTACTGGATACTGGATGCTTCGACCAGCTCCTGATACGCTCTTGTACTAACTCTATAAAACTCTCCCCAATCTCTTATATCGTGCAGCGAAGGATGGCTCTGCAATAACACCAGGATCGCGATCCTCCAAGCGCACTTAGCGGAAAACATCGTGGGACCAGAAGGCTGAATCGATGCGGTATGCCAATCGACGACAGACTAGGGAGGGTTGCTTTTTGCCTGGTCTGTTAAAAATTAACGCAATCTGTTGTATAACTTTATATTTCCCTGAACTCCTTTATGCTGGATGTATTTTGTTGCAACTAGGGATAGTCTGTGTTTCCCCTTTTATATGTAGGCCTGTATTAAACTCTAAACTTTTACCGTTGCTTTAGATGAATGACTTTGAATCGTTTATCGAAAAAAAAGGCAGTAGGCATACTCCATATTGCCTTTCTCTCTCTTGTGCTCAAATCCGAAGTAGCGAGGGACCTTGCTGACTTTAGGCCAATTGCTTGTTGTAATGTCATTTACAAGCTCTTTGCCAAACTCCTTGCTTCATGTATAGTGCAAGTATTGCCTGACCTCATCTCTCTCAATCAAACGGCTTTCGTCAGAGGCAGATCTATTGGAGACAGCACGCGCTTAGCACATGAGTTGAGTCGTGCATTTGAATGTAAATCAAGCCTTCAGCGGGCCTGTTTGAAGGTGGATCTCACTAAGGCATTTGACACTATTGAGCATGCTTTCATCCTTTGGAATCTGGAGCTCATGGGTTTTGATTCCATCTGGGTGAGCTGGATTGCCAACTGCATCACTACCGCTTCCTTCTCTATCCTCATTAATGGGAGCTCTGAGGGTTTTTTCAAAGGTACTCGCGGGCTGAGGCAGGGTGACCCTCTGAGTCCTCATCTCTTTGTGGTGGGCATGGAATCTCTCTTTTGCTGGTTGAAAATGCGGTGGCTGATGGTGGAATTAAGCTGATTGATCGTGGTAGGGCGGCTGCTCCTTCTTACCTCATATATGCGGATGACCTCCTGTTCTTCTGTAAGGCCACTTCTTCCTCTCTTTCGGAGGTGGCTAGGGCGCTTGAAACGTTCGGGGAAGTCTCTGGTCTCAAGATGAATTGCCGCAAGAGTAAACTTTTTAGACCTAAAGCTGCCCCTGATGATTTTGCCTCCTCTCTTAGGTTGGGGGTGCTCAGACGTGCCCTTCCAACCTCTTACTTGGGCGTGCCCCTTGTTTCATCCTATGGCAGGGGTTCTTTTGCCATGGCTCTGGAGGAGCGTGTGCGGGCAAAATTGGGCGGCTGGAAGGCCGCTTCCCTCTCCTTGATGGGACGCCTTCAGCTCCTAAATTATGTGGTGGCTGGTATTTCTCTTTATTGGGTGAGTGGATGCCTCATCCCCCGCGGTACAGTTGCATGGGCTAATAAGATGTGTGCTAACTTCCTGTAGGGGTTTGGGCTTCACTGGATCAGTTGGCGGACTATTTTCCTACCCAAATCTGAATGTGGTCTTGGTCTCCGCTCCTTGCTTCTGCTGCGTGAGGCCACTTTTGTTGCATGGGCGTGGAGAATCCTCACTGCGGAGCACTCGCTATGGGTTAATTACATGAGGCGGAGGTATCTCCATAATTGTTTTTTCTGGGATGTTACGTCTAAAGAGGGTGACTCGGTGTTGTGGAAGGCGCTGCTCCGCAAGAGAGATGCCTTTCGAGGTCATATCTCTAGCTGCAACAATCGGCATACATGGCTTAACTCGGCTAAGGGGTACTCCTTTTCGCAAGCCGTTGATGTTGTTAGACATAGGGGGTGTGGTCCCCTGGGCGTGTATTATTTGGAGCAAGTCCATTGCGCCAAAATTCTCATGTGCGATCTACCGTGCTATTACCAACAAGCTCCCTACTTTGGATCGACTGCGAAGGATGGAGATCTCGCATGTTAGTCAATGCTACATCTGTGGTTCTGATGGGGAATCTCGTGATCATGTATTTTTTGAGTGCAGATTCGCTGCAGATGTTTTGAATCAGGTTCTCGCTGAGATGGGGCTTGCTTCTCCGCCCTCTCTTCTTCTGCGAGACATATTGGGCTGGATCATGGGGCTTCATGACAAAGAGTTCCGCAGACTTTGATGCGTGGTCCTCTCGACTACAGTGTGGGTTATTTGGAAGGAGAGGAACTCGCGTTGGGCAACATTTGTTTCTTTCGCGCAGCATCGGATTGTCGCCTCCATCATCTCTGCTACAAACATTTCAATGGCCTCAACGTCAATTGCTTCTTGATTGAAGTTCTTTTTTTGGTCCTTTCACGGCCTTTAGGTCTTCTTGGTTTTACTGTACATGTTAAGGGGAGCTCATTTTTGGGACTGTGCTCTCAGACTTACTCCCATCACGAGACTGTAAATCTTCTTCTTTCCGATCAATACAATTATTTTACCCAGAAAAAAAAAGACATACTCCATACTCCATAGATATATGTGGTCAGATTTCGACAGGTAAATCTGACTTCGTCTTATACACAGTGCAGACAGCAGACATGTAACTAAACATGTGGTCAGATGTCGATAGATACATCCGACTTTATTTTCTCCCGTAACACACGAGACACGGGTAGCAAGGAGCACACAGAGAGCATCATATCACGTCGCAGAAGCAGCATGCGAGAAAGCTTTGAGATCTTCTTGGCACTAACAACGATACTGGCAGATGCAAGCCTGCCAGAGTCGCGATATGTAAACACATCGGTATCCGTTGCATTGGGTGCCGTTGCACGGGTAGTTATCGGAATAGCACTTTGATTTGCATGAGCCCAACAGGGAGTTGCACGTCAGCACGTCAGCTTTGCGTACCTCGCATATATTGTATGCATCGCACATACCTTGCACCAAAATTACATAATCTTTAGGTAATGCTCATTTGAATCTAAAAAAAAAGACGCTTCTAGTTAAAAGAGAAATGGATAACCAGCAGTGATGACGAGAAGAACCAGCAAGGGAATGATTGTGGAGATCTTGGCAGCCATTTCTCGTGTATATATTATATGCAATGAGTGGATTTGTTTCTGTGTGTGCATTGCAGGAGTGATGTCGATCTATATATAGGAGGAAGAACCTGCATTAGAGATGAAATGGCGGGCATCTATCCAGCGTAGCTCGACGACTAATAAAATCACGTATTATTTTAGTTTGGGATACCACTACACGAAATACTTTTTCGATATAGTTCTCAATGAGTGTCATAGTCGGTTGACTTTCTTTAAAAATTCTTTTAATTGTTTCCAAAACAGGGACTTTCAGCATCAGTTTTAACCAAAATACTGCAACAAAACTAATTCACCTCAATTTGAATATCAGCTAACATATCTTTCGATGTTTAAACTATAAGAATTGATGTATTATTTAATAAGAAATTATCTTTTGTTCTTGTAATTAGCCGTGAATGTAAAATTTGTTGTTAAAATTTTATAAAAAAACATCTTTTTTACTTATTCGGTTGGAATTTATATTAATCATTTTGAATTTAACAATGAATAATATTCATAATTATATAATTTTCTATTATAAGGCATGCGGAACATACTGAATTATTTATTGTCTTATGTCAATGTTGTTGCAGTGAAAAAAAATCAATTGTTGCTGTGTGAAGCGTTAACAATTAATATAAAATCCGCTGTGAAGTAAAAAAAACAATATATGATCATGCAACGAATGATATTGATTGTTATAAACAATCAATATTGAAATTATTTGTTATTACAGCTTACTTTCGTTGATGCGAGCATCTTTTGAATGTTAATATATTTTCGGCAGATCATAAAATCATGCATGTTTTCTTAGTGGGTTTTTACACTTGTGCCCCTTCGAGATATCACAATATCAGTTATGCCCCTATCTTTTTGGTAATATCAATTGTGCCCCTCACTTCTTGCTATTTTATCACTTGTACCCCTCGGGATAGTGACCGTCCATCCACAGTGCAAACGGACGTTAACTTTGAGGACATAAGCGGAATTAATTTTTTAAAAGGTTATATGGTCATTTTACATCCTCTTCCTCATCCTCTTCTTCTTCCTCTTCTTCCCCATCCTCTTCCTCCTCCTCCAACCTTCTCCTCCTCCCTCTTCGCTCCCGCCCCTGCCCCGCGCCGCCCAGCTCCGCCACGAGCTCCTCGCACCTCCTCCCAGCCAGCCGCCCCCGCCCCTGCCCCGCGCCGCCCAGCTCTGCCCCGAGCTCCCCTCACCTCCTCCCAGTCCGTCGCTCCCGCCCCTGCCCCGCGCCGCCCAGCCCCGCACCCCCTCTCAGCCCTGCACCTCCTCCCACCCGCCGCCCCCGCCCCTGCCCCGCGTCGCCCAGCTCCGCCCTGAGCTCCCCGCACCTCCTCCCAGTCCGCCGCCCCCTCCCCTGCCCTGCACTGCCCAGCCCCACACCCCTCCTAGCCCCGCACCTCCTCCCAGCCCGCCGCCCCCGCCCTTGCCCCGCACTGCCCAGCCCCGCACCCCCTCCCAGCCCCACATCTCCACCCAGTCCACTGCCCCCGCCCCTGCCCCTGCCCCCTCCCCTCCCCAGGGTCGTGCTCCCTTCCCTAGGCTGCCCCTCCCCTCCCCGGCGTAGCCCCCCCTGCTCCACCTCCCTCTGGGCCTCCTCCTCCTTTTGTCGTGGTCCGCCCCGAGCTCCTCCCTCGAGCTCCTCCTCCGCCCCTAATTTTGTTTTGACCATAATACCCTTCTTAACCACACCATGGTTTGAATAAACCATGGTTATTTTAATTTTTTGACAGTCAATCTGACTGAAGGGCACAACTGATGATGGAGCAAGAAGTGAGAGACACAACTGATATTACCAAAAAGATAGGGGCATAACTGATATTGCGATATTTCGAAGGGGCACAAGTGATAAAAAACCCTTTTTTTATTTTGAGACGACACGGTTTCAAATTATAATATAATGCAGGCAATGAAACCGACTACATTGTTTTGGTTGTAAAATATAAGACGTGGTTTTCAAAGACGTACGGACATCTGAAAAGAAAGGATTAATAACGGTAGAGCCATTGATCACAAGATTGCTGTGCCTTCAAGAAAGAAAACTGATAATATATAAATAAACAATTCATGTTCTTACGTCTGTTTTCTAAATTGCCGTTATTATTGTGTAGATTCTGATGTTATTTGTTTGATTCACGACGAGTTGGCGATCAACGATCGGTGTGGAAGAGAAACTCGACGATCATTCCGTATCTGACTTGCGATGAGAACATCAAAGTTGTATTATTAGATTTGCAGCGAAGGCTGTAAAATAAACATGAACGATAGAAAGTCAAACAAAGATGAAGTTGGGCATGTGAATTTATTTACGTGCCCCCCATCATGGGGCCACATCGTACAGCTGCGGGCAAGATATTGGTTCATTGACCATGTTATCTTCATGGAATAGTCCTTAAATTATTTCGAGTAATTTACGCAAAAGTACCTAAGCTATACACCCAATTTCAATACGTACCTGAAACCCCTCTAATGGTGTGGTGATAGAAGCAGTGCCTCCCACTTTAAAAGATCAAGGTTCGAATCCTATAGATAAAAAAATAAAAAAAATTTCAATACGTACCTAAACTTTTAAAAGTAATAATATGACACATTGTCTATTCAATTTATAATAACGTGGTTATCCATTAATGAGTGTGAGAGTCCACCTTTACCTTTTGGACTCGGTAGATCAAAATGCCCTCGGTCAACCCTCTCCTGCTCCACTTTCTTCCCATCCCCTCCCTCTGCCACCTCAACCCCTCCCGCAACTCCTCGCCATCCCCTTCCCCTCCTCCTCTTCTGCCTCCTAACCTCTCTCGAAGCCTACATCAACTCCTTATTTGTCAATCGAAGATGGATCAAGTGAGGGAGAATCCGAGGCCTTCGTCACCTTGAATTGTGAGCTGCAAGCTTTGCTTGAAGCTACATGCGTGACGACTTGTAGAGCTACGACCAGAGGGTTATATACCTTCAATCCCCAAGCAGAAACCTTCCATCTCATTTCCTTTTCTGAATTCAAACTCAGTTAATAACCTCCATTAATATTAATATTGTCAAAAGAGGTAGGACTAATGACGGAGTTGCGGGAGGGGGATGATGTGGAAGAGGTAGGGGAGGTGGAGGAAGGGGAGGGCTCTCCAGGGTTATTTTGGTCTATCAATCCAAGAGCTAACAATGGTCTCTTGTTCCTATTAACGGAAGATCACATAGTTACAACTTAAAATAGATAATGTACCACATTATTATTTTTAAAAGTTTAGGTATGACTTAAATTGAGTGTATAGTTAAGCTACTTTTGTGCAATTTACTCTATTATTTTCCGATGAATTATGTCTTTCTATTGACCTTCTTTTTTTGGAGGAATCCTAACTACTACAATATAGCGTATCTCTAGCATCATTTATTTTAAATTAGTTACTAAATCGGCCATTCTTAAATATATAGTGACAGCTATTATCCTTTGCTAAATGATTTTTATACTAGTAGTTATTGACAAAAGTCATATCCAGTGTTATATCATTAGCAACACTCTATATATAGAAACACTTATATGATGTTATGTTGTTATTTTTCAAAATTTTAGCTAATCATCGCTAAATTGCTAGTTCAAAATTTAACGATAGCTAATTCAATTTTTGAAAAATATCAACATATGAGCGTTGCTAATAATATAACAACTCCCGTCCCTAATTCGAAGCATAAAAAACATTCACTAACAGATAATATTTGTCACTATATATTTAACAACGACTGATTCAGTGATGAAATAAAATAAATACCACTATAGAGACATTTGTTGTAGTGCCTTCGTTGTATGTGGAACGACAATTGAGGTTGATGTTTACGTTGAATACATGACTTTTGGAGCGAGAGAAATAAAGGGTGGGATGCAAGACCCTTCTCCCTCATGTTCATCCATTCATAGTTGCCTGTGATTTTCTCACCTCCTCACTCCCCCCTATGTACCAATGGTGGTACTCCTCCACAATGGACATAGCCACCGTTTGCCACGACCTCATCTGCATGCTCCACGCAGGGTTGATATCTGAGATCTGACTTGCGGTTAAGACGCAAAAGTTAGATTTTAGGTCATCATTGTGTAATATACCTGAATAAAATAATAAAAATATTATTGTAAATACATGTACATAATTAAACTAAAATAAAATAAATTAATATAAAATACATTAAAATAAATAAGTATACTATAATACATAGATGAATTAACCTATATTTACCTAATATAATAAATATACATATTCATTTAAGTTAACAAATAACTTCAAAAAATATAATAAAAATATATCTATGTATATTTAAATAAGTTATAAATATATAAAGTGAGTATATAAAATAATAAAATACAAAATACAAAATAAAAATAAAATACACTATATATAGATAAATATACATGTATTTTGTACATACAAAAAGTAACACACAATAAATTAACTCAAAAAATAAATAAAAATCACCATAAAATACAACTAAATTTAATAGATATTTTATATATTTTAAGAAAAAAAATAAAAAAATTGCTATTTTTTAATTTATTTGTACATTTAATTTCTCTTTTGTCGTGTAGTGGCTTATGTGGCCTAATGGAGGCGCGACCTTGGTTGACCTGTTGGTCAACTAGCCCCTCTGTGCCCTAGGCATATCAATGCCGCTGACTCCTGTTCTTCCTCGATTTTTCCCGATACTCCTTGCATTTTCTGAGGGTGATTCCTTCTACGATTTTCTTCCTCGATCCCATGTACCTCCATTCACCTCGATCACCTCCATATCGAGTGATCCGCTCTTCTCCTCTGCCGCTCTTAGGGAGCACCACATCGACCTTTTTTCGCTCATTTTCGATGCCATAAGACCCCCTGGACCCCTTTTTTGCGTTCCTTAATGTCTCGTACATATCAGGACGATTAAGAGCCTCCTTAGAGGTGAATTTTTCCCAGGTGCAGGTTCCAGGTGCTCCTTCTCTTCATCGACCATCCAGAACCCCACTGAGGGGTCCCGGATCCTGCTAATTACCACAGCCGATGTGGAAGACTCACAACTACCTTTTACACCTTCTGCGAGCACCTCCGGTGGTTGGAGTCGATCAGGAGACCGGATCGAAGCTCACCCATTCAGGTGTTCTTCCCCATTCTTAGCCTCCTTGCCATCTGATCACGCATCATCTCCAGATTCCACAAGAGTCATTGGATCAAGTAACACAATCATCTTCGTATCCCCTTGAAGATCTAATCAGCGTCGCTCATCGTCGAATCATTATCGTGTGATCGGGTAGTGACACATGGCAAGTGGATCGCCCTCAGCCATTGGATCGCGTCTCGAGGGGTATTTTGCATTGCCAACCCTCACTTTTTGCATTTACTTTTTAGTCCTAAAACTTCAATCTATAGTTCAAAATATTCTGTAATATAAGTACTTTAGCCCTGTACTTTTTTTATTTGTTATTTGGTACAGTCTTCGTCACCTCACGTGCTTGTGTGTGTGAGGGTACTGAACATTTTGCAGGACCCCCACACAGGTTTTTGTTATTATTCAGTCCCAATATTTTTTTAATTCAATGTTATATTTTTGGAAAAATTTGCAAGTAGGCCATGTAACTTTCTGAATAGTGCATTTATACCCATGTTAGGCATTTACTTAAAAGAATATATTTGGGATTTTTGTGCTGAGACACTTGAATTTTTGTTTGGTGTTTTGGAATGCATTTATCATTTATTTAAATGACATTTACTTCCCTACCAAATCATTAATTTTATTTCTTGTATTTCTTTTATTAAAATGTCATTTTACATTCAAATATTCTAGGAAAATCATTTTAAGTGCATGGACCCATATTAAATCACATATTTTTTGAAAGTGTATTAAAAATATTTTTCCTATTTTTAAAAATACAAAATAGTGCATTTTCTTTCTTTTTGCAATTAAAAATACGAATAATGTAAAAATATTTTGAAAAATTATAAAAATTAGAATATATTTATTATATCATTTCTTAACTACAAACCAAACATCACTAAAAAGTACAAATGGAAAATAATAAAATTTGAAGAACTCTTAAACCTTATAAAAATTAGTAAAACATATTTAAAAATCCAAAAATTGTTATTTCCATTTCTATATTTTACTTATATTATATATTATAAATTAAAAATAGTTTTAGAAAATTTTGAGATAGTTATCTATTTTAAAATTCCAAAACAATTCGACTTATTATTATTACTCATTGTTTTGACCTTTTTAGTTTATTGAAAATATAAAAAATAGTAAAAAAATGTAAGAAAAAAGTTCAAAAATAGATAAAATATAAAAATACAAAAATATTTTATTTTGTGATTTTTGAGAAGTTATACCTATATATATATATAACATCATATTCTATATATAATTATATATTTATATTATTATTATTGGTTGCTCTTCCAATATGACACGTCTTTCAAGAGTTCAGGAAGGCTGACCTCTTTTTACATAAAACACGAGCAATTTAGTAGAATACGTATACAGTTTGTATTATAGATGCACATTATAAATACAAAACCGAATATAAAACTGCACATTATAATACAAACATTAAAACTACACATTTTAATACAAATTTTATACGTATTCTATTAAAGTCATCATGTTTTTTACAAAAAGAGCCGACCTTCTTAAACTCAAGAAGGACTATGTCCTATTGGAAGGAAATCCTATTATTATTAGTTTTATCTTTATTATTACACTAAATATTTAAAGCTCCTTAAAATGAAAAGGATTGTGCCTTAGGGTATTTTCTGATTTTATATATATTATATATTTATATCATATATATCCATTACATTATATATAGTATCCATATATCCTTATATATATCTATTACTTATATATTACAAAGAAAACTAAAATCATAAATATAAAAAGAAAATAAAAATTATAAAATTAAAAACAAAAAAATATAAATAAAAAATCCATCATATATATTATTAAATACCCACTAAAATCCCTATAAAAAATATAAAAACATTTATTGATCTTTTGTCAATTTATGGCTATCCCCTTACTCCTTTGTGGTTTGGCCCCTATACTTGCATACTATAAATATCATTTTGTAGGGTATAATAAATTTTAGCTCATTGTACTTATTGTTTGAGCATCATTATGGGTTAATTTTTTATTAATACCCTGATGAATCTCTATTTCATCACTTTTATTCTTTCATTTTGGCCTTTAAACCCTAGCTAATACATGTATATACCATTATTTTGCACAATAACATTTATGATTTATTGTATAAATACTATGTAAAATACATTGTTTAAAGTCAAAATAAAAGAATAAAGAAAGAAAATAAAAAGAATAAAATGTCAAAGGTATTTTATGACCCTATACCTCGAGACTTAGGCATCTAGATGAATGGATCGACAAGGAATAAATTAGGGGGAGATAAGGGCCAAAAATCCAAGAAAAACCCTATTATTTTATTCATCTATAATTCATTTTTGAGATCTATTTTTCTATTATTTATGCCTCAAATAAAGAAACTTTGTACGTGAAAGTTGTATATAAAAATACAAATAAAAATATAAAATTGAGTTTATATACAATGCACTTTTTTATACTCTAAATAAAAAACCAAAACCCAAACATCCCAGACCCATATCTCCAGTAAAAACTCAAAATGTATTAAAATCACCTTTAATTGTATATAACTTTTAATAAGTTATTTAGTGAAGGTAGTTTCATTTAATTTGGAGTTAAGGTGTAGAAGTTAGTTTTTGGACCCCTATTGTATAATATACCAAAATAAAATATTCACTTTATTTATTATTTATTATTTTTATAATTTTATAATTTTATAAATTTTTAAATATTACTTATAACATATGTACATACTTAGAATATGATAAAACCTTCAAAAAATACAAAAAATACTATACAAAATACATAAATGAAATACCTATACTTATACCTATATATTTAGTACCCCTATTTATTTAAGTGTACATATTATATCATAAAAATAAAATAAAAATATATTTATGTATATAAAAATAAGTTATAATTATAAGAAAATAAAATAATAAAATCAAAAATGCAAAATAAAAATGAAATACTGAAAACATAGATGAATATACTTATAAATAAAACCCTAAAAATAAACTTGTAATAAATAAGCCCATATAAATAAATAAAAAGTATATTAAAATGCTACATAAAATATTACATATTTTTTATGTTTTAGCCAAAAAATAAATAAATAAATTTCTATTTTATTTTGAATTAATTTTGATCCTCTTGTGGGTGACGTGGCCCAATTAGGGCTCGCCACCCATTGACTTGGGTCAACTGTCTTACCCAAGTCGTAGCCTTTGTCAAAACTGCTGCCCCCTCGATTCCACCAATTTTTGGAGGCCGATCCTTGCATCTTTTCATCTTGACTTTTGCACCTCGATCCATGGTCTTTCATGCCTAAATCTCACATTGATCTGAGGGTCACTGTGTCAAGCACCATTCCCCGATGAAACCTCACGAGTATGTAGTATCGTCTCTAGCCTCCATTCAAAATCGATCCTTATTCTACCTCAAACCCTGAAATCCGAGCCTCGAGCAGTGTTCGTGGTGACATCAGGAGTGAGTTTGTCCCATTGGGATCTTGATTTGGCATAGAATCAAAGGCATCCGCTGCTCCATCGTCGTCCTTCGCCGGAGCTTCACTCCAGGTGTGGTGACTCTGGTAAGCTTCTATTTCCTTATTTTTTCTTGTCCTTTAGGTTATTAGTAGCATAGTTTTGCTTTTTATTTCGATAGATTTAGAGATATTTTCCTTATTTTCCAAAATCTCAACCTCATCGGAGCTCCGGCTCCGCAACTTCGTTCTGCCATACCCGTATGTTCTCCGCCTCTCCTGATGCCACCATTTCATTCCTCTCCATCTCTAAACATCCCCCGCATCTCCATCCACCCTGATCTTGCACAGATTCGGTGACCAGGTCTCTTTCTCCGCCGTGTCATCGGAGACCTTCATCTCGCCCCATCTCCACCTCAGTTCGCTTCTAGGAGCTTGCCCAAGCTCCACATTTTTGTCCTTAACCATTTCCTGCAGGAAACAAAGCAAGCGTACCCCTTTGCAATGATCATCAAGCCAGGAAAAGGAGCTCTATGTCTCCCTCCTCGTCGAGCCATCCTAAAGGATCATAGTCCATTTTGACCGAACCCAGAGGTGTGGATCCATCCTTGGATCATTTTGCACAATCTCCGAGCTCATGGGAGTGGAGGGTGATGAAGTACGTCCGGATCGAAGCTCGCAGCAGTGGAGTTCATCTGATGTTCTTCGTGAGCACCTTGCAGCCGTACGATTCCAGTCCCTGCTCTAGCACAACAATAGTCATCCCATCGCCTCAGCCTCAACTGTTGGATCATCTAGCAGGATCTAATCTCTACTGTTGGGTTTCGAAGTGGTATCAGCCGCTGGATCATCGACATGTGGCAAGTGAAGCCCATGACCGTCCATGAGCACGTGATATTTGTGTATATTGCAGATCTGACCTCGTGCCTTTTTATTTTTAATTTTAGCCCAAAAACTTCTGGCTATAGTGTAAATTGTTATGAATATTTTGCATATTAGCCCTTGTACTTTTGATATTAGCATTTAGGTCCATTCCACGTCACCTCACGTGCTAGTACGCGTGAGGGGACGGGGTATTTTGTATCTGGGCCCTCAGCTTTTATTATTTCGTTCCAGTCCTTTAATTTGCATATAGTATAATATTTTGTGGCAAAATTTTATCTAGACTCTGGCACTTTTTTTTAATTACAAAAATACCTCTCCGTGTAGTTATTATTGATTTTTTTGAGAAAATTATAAGATTTCTCCTTGGATTTCAATGAGGTGTTCGGATTTAGCCATAGAACTTTGAATATTTGTAAAAATATCCCTGCTAGGATGTATTTTCTTTTTGTAGTTTTTATTTTGTGAAAATAGCTCATATCCCCCAAAAATACTAAGAAAATTTATTTAACTATCATATATACATCTTTATCACATATATTTTTGTGGGGAATTTTAAATTTATTTCTACTTATTAAAAATCATGAGTTATTATTCTCTGTTAGGATTATAAAAATCCAAAAACAATACTTTGAAAAATTCTACAAAAATTATTTCATGTATATTTTAATTTTTTTAACATCGAACCAAAAATCAACCAAACATATAAAAGAAAAACCCTAAAAATTGAAAATCCTAAAAACCTTATAAAAATTCGTAAAAAATCCAAAAATACTTTTCTTTATTCTATATTTTTTCTTTTTGAGTATATTTCGATTTAAAAATAGTTCTGGGAACTTATGTGATAGTTTGATATTTTTTAAATCAAAAATCTTCCTTTTGCTTTATTTTTCCCTGTTTTGATTTTTAATTCAATTTAAAATATCTAAAAAGTTGCAAAAATAGCTTAAAAATCACAAAATAATAAAAAAATATTTAACACCTAAAAGACTTTATTTTATGTATTTTGGTTATCTTTAATATTATTTATAATTATATTTTCTTATATTGTGTATATAGTCCTATATGTTCTTATATTATATATTTAAGAGAAAAATAAAACTACAAATCAGAAAATATAATAATAAAATAAAAATTATAAAATTAAAAATAATTCAAAGAAATTATAAAATTAAAACTAAAAACTAGAAACCCACAAAAATTATAAATTGGCAAAGTATTTGAAAAGACAAATTCCTTGTGTTGATTTTTTATCTCATTTGCTCTACATGCTTATTTCATGTGTTCGACCCCTACATCTTTACTAGGGTATAATATATTTTGATTCACACTTGCTTGCCTTGTTTGATTTATTTATTATGTGGTTTAATTGTTGATTGACCTCGGGTTTTGTTAGTGGTCGCCTCAGCAACAACATATCTTCGCTTCCGTGAGGATATCATTTTAGACCCTTGCAAAATGCAAGCCATCATACGTTGATATTGAGGATATCTGAGAGACGAGAGAGCGATCAGGACAACTATTGCCGGACCCGACTTGTCGGGCACCGCGGACCCTCCAAGATCGGACGATAGGATCCATCCTCAATTTCAGTATTCATCAACCGAAAACAAAGAAATTCAATCACTTGTCAAGCCTCAGGGGGTTTGCATGCACATGAGGGCTGTGCACCAAGGGGTCACACACCGAGGGGTCACTCACCAGGGGAGATTGCATTAGGGGCGCACACTAGGGGCGGCACATAGGTAGGGGCGAGGTTACGCACAGGGGTCGTGCATGCACCAAGGGGTTAGGGGCACGACATAAGGTGTGACTGGGGAAGGTTACATGTCTGCTGGAGGTGCGGACGCATACAGAGACATGAAAAGGGCCACACATAGAGACAAGAACTCGGTGATGAGGGGAAACGACTCAGCAATAACACTATAGCAGAATGCATAGATCAAGCCCTAACCTTAGAGCTCTGATACCATGTTGCAAATTAAATACTAAAAGCATAAGAAGATGACACCAAGATTTATGTGGAAAAACTTTACAGAGAGGAGAAAACCACGAGGGCACACACAAACCCTAATCTCCCTCACTGGAGATTAGGGTTCACTCTTCACTAAGTTAATGAAAAAGGAGGGTGTGGGTACATTCAATGGATGGTGGGTAAATGATCCCTCACCCAAAGACCCGTTTACCCATCTAAAGATCCATACAACTCAACATGTTGCGAATCATGGAAGCACACAGAACAAGATCAAACACACAAGCATGAAGATGCACAGATTTACAAGTTTCACCCATAACTGGGCTACATCCTTGGGCGGCAGCGATTGATTTTCAATATATAGATAATAAGAAAATACAAAGGATACATAGAGCTCTAACCCTAGGGGAGTTTATATATTACTCATGTACAAATGGATCCTTGGAAGATATGTATCCAAATACCTGAATACAGAAACTGTTATAAAAATTTTGCCAGTTGACTCCCCACCCTACCCATAAGCTCGCTGACCGGGCAGTGAGACCTCCATCTTGTTGAGGTATGGTACGGCAGGAGGGGTTGCATACAACGGTTCTTCTATCTAGGCTATATGGTTAGGATTTAAGGCATATCAACAATTTAGTACTGAATTATTGCTGGAAATCAATCCTGCATATTTTTACAAACATCGTTTCTAACATAATTTAGTGTCAGTGTCATTTCTCGTCCATCTTCTTATCTGACTAAAACCTTTCATGAGCTAAGTACACTACTACCATAGGATATAAGCCTCAAAATATAACATTAATTGCTACCAAAATAGACATTGGTTACAAAAAACAACATCACATTGCCACTATATACATAGCTTTACCACAATATACCAATACTAAAACATATTCACAAATATGGGGCTCGATCTGGGTTACTTGTTTACACATCACTTGCAGTATTATATTTGCTATTGGTCACATTAGGTTACAGAAAATGGGGGAAAATTTGGTGCGATTCGAATAATATTCACAATAATAACAACTACATAACTAAAAAGTATCACCAAAAGATATTTGCGTTAATTTTCATATAACATATTACATGTGCCAAAAGGAAAACTGACATTATGTACATATATCCTAAAATGTAACAAAAGAGAAAGAAAAAGCATTTACATTGGCTTGTACAAAAACTATAACATGTGTACCGTCGAAAGTAACTGCGGAAGCTCAGGGTCAAACTGTCAATCTACTGAGTCGCAGGCACCTTGCCTGTCATATATGTTAAGAAGAAAATGATATCAACGAAGGTTGAATACAACCTAATTTATTAAAAATAACATGTATTTTAGTGGTTTAAAAAGAAAGCTAGTAGATAGGATTTGACATTTAACTTTAACAAGCTACTTGCACGGAAAGTTGGTTTTTCATGTTGTTTTGTATGTACATTCCTTTGTTCACTCATCACACCTTAACTACACATACTTAATACTTTTATTTATTTATAATATTCATATTTCGTCTATCATCATTTTATTGTTTATAAATCATGTTTGATGGATGTTGATGAGTCTCATGATCTAATCTTTTCTTGTGAAATTTCACGAGCTCAGTGGATAGTCTGTGATCTTGGTATGGGTGTGACCTCACACTATGACTATAAGGCGTGAAGAAAATCTTAAGATTGTGGTGCATCTATAGGCATGCAGTGGAATATAATGCATCCTAACTAAGTTCCCAACACGTCCACTAACTTCTCCTAACAACATATAGTAGTAGGTCTCATTCTAGTGCAGAAGATTTCCATGCCACGATCCTTTGTTCCTTTTCATTATTGTGAGATATCATATGTGATGATGGATCTTCTTAAATGTTGATGATTGATTAATGATAATTGATGATTCTCAAGATCTAACCTCCTTCTTCACCGGCACCTACTGGCGGAATTGTAACCAAACTCAACTTCATATGATAACTATCTTTTATTCGCCAAGACCTACTGGCAAAACAATAATAAAAAACTCAAGAGGTGAGGAAGACTCCTAAGAGACACTTCCGTCTCGCCCTCCCAGTAGAAGTGCGGTCCAAGAGAGGGCTAGGCACATTCCAAAACTACGCCCCATAGACGGTGGGAGAGACTCTCCGGACTAAGTCACTCCAAGCCGGCCCGACCGGTACGGGCAAAAAGAGATTGAAAAATAAAATCAAGGATCCTCATTCCTAAGTACCCTACTGAAACAGGGTCATCAGAAGTGGTCAAAAACCTGGATCCCAATGAAGTGTAAAAACACCATGAGCTCGCGTAAAACTGCATAAAAGACTGGGATCCTAGACCGTGTATTAGGCGGTCGCTGTCCTAACTAGGCTCCCTATCTTTCGTCCAGCTGAGGGTCACCGCATCCTCGCACGGTCAGATGTAAGGGTCACCACGACCAACACAAGTAATTGACATTATAGATTCATCATCTGATTTCATCTTCCTCTCTCAATCTCTTATGTAGATAGTTTTAAGCAAAATAACCTACTTTCCCTTTAAAAGATGGATTAAAGTATATTTTCTCATGGTTTACATTTTTAGGTTCATCAACTAAAATAAAATCACAAACTTATAACACCATGAGATGATCTAGGACATGTTTGGTCGATTCAAAATAAGAAGCTTATGTCAACACTTTACGATTGAGCACAGTTTGCAGTCCAGAAAGTTGAAACATTAAACTCACATTGTGAAATCAATTGAAATCTTGATCAAGGATATCGATAAGAATATACATCTATACCAAATAAATAATATCTGGTATATTTGATTGTATCTCCATATGTTTGTCGTGTTACTTCATTGTATTGGTTTACAATGACGTTCAAGATGTCATCTCTTCCACCTTAATTGCAACCCGATTAATTGAACTTAGTAAACTTACTTCTATTAGTAACTACTAAGGAATTGATGTATATCTTACATTTCACTTTTTTGTTGCTTTAAAGTTTCTTAAAAAAATTTAGTCAAGAAAAAATGAGGTTCAGATATCTCGAATCCTAATAAAAATTTCATTATTCACTAAAGTTTGGTCCTACAACTAGTCAATGTGTCTAATATCCCGGCTATGGGGAAATATCATACCAGATTGATTCAACGTGGCACATCAAAGATGAGGAGTTCGTTCTTCCCAAGCAAACAGGAAGTATTCCAGAAAAATCAATGGTTATGAGACAGAACAAGAGCGGCTAGAAATTCAGTTTTCATAAAAACGAAGCTTCCTGGCTACTTGTATTATTCTTTGAAAGCGACAATACATCAAGCTCAAAGGATTATGGAGATTTATGGGATCAGAAAAAAAATTGTGGTGGATTAATAACTAAAATATATGAAGAGAATTTCCACATCAACTAAGAGAGATAAAATCGGATATATATTTGAATTGGATAACTTTCGATACTGTAGTTTGTTTTGCATTCCAACCTGTAAAGGAAACTCTGGTTGCAAATTTACAAGATGCTATTTCAAATTTTCAAATTGGAATGGAAGACTCCTTTGCGGAGATAATGCAAACTGTAACATTTTAGAGGACATTTTCAAGTAATTGACATTTTCAGCAAAGCATACTATGCCAAAAAAACTAGTTTGCAGGGAAGAACTTAACATGCAATCCTTAATCAAGCAAAAACTGAAGAATCAAAGAGTATTGAGTAAAAGCTCCAATAATTAACAAGACATTTCATATATATGTTTCATGAGTCTACTAAGTGATCGATAAGAAAAGCAATGGTCGCAATTTCTTCCTTGTCATGTGACAAGAAAGACGAGCAGGGAGATCAAATCGACGATGAAATTAAGGGAAGAATTGTAGACAAATATGATATCCAGGTTTTGTTGAGGGCTGACTAGAATCAGATCTAGCTTGAGAGGCAAATCTTGTATTGTTGAGTATTTGGTGATGCGCCCATTGAGTTGTAACAAGGTAAATAGATCCTGGAGGAGATCCATTTACCCCATCCAGTGTTTAGTCCCATACCGCCTAGTGGTGGGACTTGGAGGCTCTGGAGAGGCTATATAAGGAGCCCCAGACCTCCTGTACTCATTGAGAAAAAGAAATGCATAGCATGCCCCTTTGAGGGCTTCTCCCGTGGTTTCATCCCGCTCCTCACGGAGTAGGGTTCCACGTAAAATCCCGTGTTCTTTGATGTTTCTTCTTTATCCATGTTTTAACTTCCGCTTCCGATTTTCCAACATGGTATCAGAGCGGATCGATTCTCGAGGATTTTATGTTGATTAGTTATACGGGATTCGAGTTTTGATATGTTGTTATTAAAGATTATTTTCCCATAAAATCCATATTCAAGATCTGTTCACGCATGTGCAAGAAATTCTAGGGTTTCACAAGAAACCCTAATCAAGATCTCCACGGGGCACGCATCATCTCCAGCATCTCCACGAAGCCCTAGAGGCGACTCCACCAAATCGTGCTCTGTTCCGCGAAGTCCAGCCCCTCCTGAAGGCCCAGCGGCGACGCCACACAGCTCTCTTCCCCGGCATGACCAGTCACAGGCGGAGACATTTCTCCCGCCTCGAGCTTCTCAGGCAACGTGCGTGTCTCGCGCGCGATGCTCTGTAGGCGGCAAGACGTCGAGCTCCTGCATCACCTTGCGCTCAAAAACCCTCCAAACGCTGGCGGCGCAACAAGGCAGCAACTCCTCTTCCCAGGCGGCGCGCAGGCACTGTGCGCGTCCTCGCATCTCTTCTCCGGGCAGTTGCGCCAACCCAACGCACGCCATACTCCCACGTCTTGCCCAATCTCGTCTCCAAGCTGCAGCCAAACAACGGCACTCCACCTTTCGCCACCGAACCCTCCCTTCGCAGTTGATCCCCTCGCGCACACCCTCCAGCAATCCCAGCGCGGCGCCACATCTTCTACGCTCCACGCGAGCTCCTTCGGTTCTCCAGGCGATACGAAATCGCCTCCTGCAGCTTCAACAGTCACGTCGCTCCAGGCGACAAAACATGTCCTGATGGCGCGGGATCCTGTCGAAGTCTGAGCGCGAAGCGGCGTGATGCCTTGCGTTCTCCCTCGCGACAGGCAGCGCGCTCTTCATTCCCAGCAAGCGGCGCCGCCTTCGAGCAACAGAGGCCCCCGTTGGGGCGAGGCCCTCTAGTCGTGTCGCGCAGGCACCTCCGCCCTACTCTAAGCGATCTTGTTCCTTTCTGCATCACGCGCTCGTGCGCACAGTTAGCGGCAGACGCCCTCCACCAGTTCATCACGCAGCCCAGGCACATCCTTGAAGCTCCAGGCGATCCTCGCCTCTCCAGTGTTGGAGAAAAAAAGGTGGTGGTATTTGTTTGGACCCTTTTTTGGGTCAATTTAAAAAAAATAAAGAAAAAAAAGAAGTGCGTACAAAAAAAAACGTACACAAGTGAAAAAAAGGGAGGACTGTTATGAGCCCTTTTTGGGCTATGAGGTTTAAAAAAAAGGGGGAGAGAGATTTCAAAAAAAAGGGAAAGAAAAAGGAGGCGCATACAAGAAAAAGCCGTACGCACAGTTTTGCAAAAAAAAAGGATGAAAGCCGTAAAAAAAGGGGTTGACGACTTTAAAAAAATGAAAAAAAAAGAGCCGTAAAAAATAAAGAAAGAAAGAAACGGCCAAAATTCATGATTTGATAAGCTGAAAAATTTGTAACGGCTTATTTTGTTTTATTTTCCCCCATTTATGTATCTCTTTGTCTTCTCCCAACTTGGTCGACGTGCATGTTTTCCGACGAGTATGGGAGAAAGGGGGAGTATATATGTAGAGTCACATGTCTTGTGCTCCAGATTCAGATGCCAGATGCAGATTTCCTGACCAACCAGCTTTTCAGACTGTACAGATTCAGTTATTCAGACTCGACGTTCAAGAGTTTCCGAGTCTCCAGTTTCAGACACGCACAAGGATGCGGTCATTTTTCAGATGAGTATATGTTGCCATCATTGTCAGAGGTCCCCATCATTCTTCTTGTTGTCAGGCCAGAGTTTTCATGTGAGCCATAGGGACTCCAGAGCAGAGGACCATTCCCTATGCCATTGAGGGCAAGGGTTTTCATGTGGTATCATAGGTACACTAGAGCAGTGCACCATTCTCTGAGCCAGATGGGAGAGACCCAGTTCTCCGACGAGGAGACTATTTCCAGACTCCATTCTCCATCGACCGTGGACTCCGAAGAGGATTGCACAGCCACTGCCTTTTCAGTTCGGCCCTTTTTCAAAGATGGAGCAGTTGTCCACATTATTGTGGCGGGCCAGAGTACTCCTATGAGGAGACTCGTTTCCAGTTGCAGCGACTCTGACAGGCGCAGTTCAGAGCGCATGCTCTCCGACGAGGAGATTCAGAAGACTCACACTCCAGCCCGTTCGTCCTCCTCACCTGCACGGCATGAGAAGCAACGTCCTCGACTGCAGCAATGTGCGCGTTGGGTTGATATTGTCCGTAATATCCTGTAGCGTTGAGTTGAGTTTCTTTATGTTTGTCCAAGCTGAGCATTGCATGCTCCAGCTTGAGGGGGAGTGTTGAGTATTTGGTGATGCGCCCATTGAGTTGTAACAGGGTAAATGGATCCTGGAGGAGATCCATTTACCCCATCCAGTGTTTAGTCCCATACCGCCTAGTGGTGGGACTTGGAGGCTCTGGAGAGGCTATATAAGGAGCCCCAGACCTCCTGTACTCATTGAGAAAAAGAAATGCATAGCATGCCCCTTTGAGGGCTTCTCCCGTGGTTTCATCCCGCTCCTCACGGAGTAGGGTTCCACGTAAAATCCCGCGTTTTTTGATGTTTCTTCTTTATCCATGTTTTAACTTCCGCTTCCGATTTTCCAACAGTTTTCATATAGGTTTGCCCTCTCTTTTTTACATCATTAAATGGACAAATGGATACATGAATTTTCCACTCCAAAAAAATATATTAGACTTAGATCCATGAGCAACATCCTGGTAAATAGTTTCCTTCCATCAATTGTTGAATTCTTCGAGGCCTCATATAAAGTTCATAGTCATAATTTGCTACATCCATTACAAACCCTAGTGTCAATTGGTATTTTCAAAACCTCAACCACCTTAAAAGCATCGTACATGTTGAGGGCACTAATATTCTGACTCTTATAAATGACTGCACAACCATAATAGCATCTTACACCATCTGCATATGTCTACAAGTGAAAATCTAATTCAAAAGAAAATCTCCTTTTAAAGAAAAATGGACAATATTGTACTCAACATTATAGGATATCACATCTTAAACTACTTTATCATGTATCAATACCTACATTTCACTATCAAAGGAATCTCTCACAAAGGGAAACCAAAGTTCCTCACCATTTCAAATATACAGTTTCTTGCAGGTAGATTATATGTACATGCTAAATTTAAAGACATGAACAACAATAAAATAGTGGTATGAAATTTAGATCTAACATGTATGCATTCACCCCTAAAATTTCATTTTAAAAGCATTGAATCAATACATATGGGATTTAAATTTTAGATTTTTAGGAACATGGATGGCAACAAAAGGAGGGGTGATTGTACCTCTTTTGGATCCCCACATTGGAGAAATTTGACTCGAATGGGTAGCATCAACAACAACTATAGCTGCTGGTTTCTTGGGGGCAGCAGATAGCAACTGTTCCAGCTGCTAAATTTGCAGCAATTGGCTGCTGCATGCAGCAACTGTAGTTAGATTAGCTGCTGGACAACAGCTTGCAAGGGCTTCAGCAGCAGGGGGGTCTTCCAGCACCTGGAGTAGCTCCAACAGAGCAAAAGGTAGGCAATAGCTGCTGCTTGGAGAACAGCCTTGGCTGCTGCAATTGACAGCAGTAGCAGTTGTTGGACTTAACACCCATACCCTCAAAGATAATCTCAAATCTAAAACTCACAAAGTGTGAGAGCGGTTTATAAGTGGTGGGGATTACTACTTGACAACTTGAGCTTAAGTATTTTGGGTGGTTGTCAACGGATCCATTCGGACCCGAGCCCAACAAGTTATTAGGGTCAGTTTTCCTTGATAGCGGACCGGGAACCTAAGCCCAGGACATTACAAATGGTATCGGAGTCAATGCCCCTCTGATAGTGGAAAACGATACCCGAGAGGTGGAGCCACCCTTACAAAGAGATAGGAGGAATTGGCTACCCAGAACATGCAACCGCCGCTGTCACTGGGAATAAGTAATAGGCCATGTCGCAATGAGGACGTTGCGAATATAGGTGGGGGAGGTTGTAAAACCCATACCCCCAAAGATAGTCCCACATCTAAAACTCGCAAAGTATGAGAGTATTTTATAAGTGGTGTGAATTACTACTTGACAACTTGAGCTAAAGCATTTGGGCGGTTGTCAACGGATCCATTCGAGCCCGAACCCAACAAGTTGTCAGAGCTAATTTTCCTCGATAACGGATCAGGGACCTAAGCCCGATATGTTACATGGATGCTCCAGAATCAGGAGGTGCACAACATCAGAAAAGAGGCTTGCACCAACAACTTGGAGAGAGGAAGCAGCTCCAGCTGCTGAACCTCTTACAACAGCCCACCTCCAGTTGCTTGGACAACAACTAAACTGGAAGGAGGAGTGGCTGGGAGGGGCTCCTTCGACCGGAGAGTTGGAGTTTTTTGGGAAAATTTTGGAAGAAATTGTGAAAGCAATTAAAAGGGGGGGTGTTATATAAACAAGGAGGATGGCGTTGTTACTTGCCAAGTAGAAAAGAAGGGAGAGCAAGTGTGGGGATGGAAAGGTGCCACTTGTATATTAGATTTTTTTATTTTTTATTTCTATTTTATATGAGTACCAAAGTCATCTGTATTTGTACCTCGAATCTCGGATTCGGATGAATAATAGCTCAATTCGACCATCTCTGAATGGCGATCAAAATAGATATTATATTCATATATTTCTGATCTAAAATGAATTCAGAAATTCTCGGGATACAGTCTTGATGTTTGATCAACTTTTTGTGATTTAAATGACCAAACGACATCCGATTGACGAACGGTCAATTTTGTTGGTCGTATTTTATTGAGACAAATTTTATGATTGTCTTAGATTATTTTACGATTTCCAATTGCGTCGCAACTTTTCTTATGGCATGCTTTATGATGCAATTGATTTTTGAATGATTGATAATTTTATTGGATTAAATGGACAATAATCGGGTCGGGTTCAGATTAGTCGGTTCCGGATGTCACAACAAATCATGTTTACAGACAACTGATTGCGTGTTTCACCTCTAATTGTATCTTGTATGCAACCTCAGGTAGTAGTTTACAATGATCTTGTAGACACATGCAACCTCTGGTAGTTTGATAAATGAGTTGGTGACTGTATGAATATCATGGCAAATAACAAGACGAGGTAGTTTGTGAACTGGTAAAGATGTAAAAACTCTTGTAATATCATGATCTATCTATATGAATATCACAGTATGTAAAAGAAAAGTCTGGTGTCTTTTAAAAGAAATCCAGTAATATAAGATGGATATGGGAGAACTTAGGCCTATTGCTATTCAAGAGGAAGGCAGGAATGGTTTCGTCGAGCCCTCATCAAGTGCACTTGCTATGACCCCTTATTGTTGTTGGAGAGAGTTCTTTCTCTTGGTCCTCGAAGCATGTTTCCACAGCTCATGCTTCTATTGAATGCTTAGGGGCTCAGACATTTGATTTTTTAGAAATTACAGTTATTTTTTGTAACGTCCCGGGCTTAGGTCCCCGGTCCGTTATCGAGGAAAACAGGTCCTGACAACTTGTTGGGTACGGACCTAGATGGACCCGTTGGCAACCACCCAAAATGCTTAAGCCCAAGTTGTCAAGTAGTAATCCCCACAACTTATAAACCACACCCACACTTCGTAAGTTCTAGATGTGGCATTATGTTTGGGGTATGGGTGTTACAACCTCCCCCATTTATATTCGCAACGTCCTCGTTGCGACATAGCCCATCACTTATTCCCAGTGACAGTGGCGGTTGCACGCTTCGGGTAGCCATTTCCTCCTATCTCTTTGCAGGGGTGGCTCCACCTCTCGGGTAGCCATTTCCACTATCAGAGGGAACCCGCTCTGATACCATTTGTAACGTCTCGAGCTTAGGTCTCCGGTCCGTTATTGAGGAAAACTGGCCCCGACAACTTGTTGGGTTCGGACCCAAATGGATCCGTTTAACGACTACCCAAAATGCTTAAGCCCAAGTTGACAAGTAGTAATCTCCACCACTTATAATCCACTCTCATACTTTGTGAGTTTTAGATGTGGGACTATGATTGGGGGTATGTGTGTTACAACCTCCCCACTTATATCCGCAATGTCCTCATTGCGACATGGCCCATCACTTATTCCCAGTGACAGTGGCGGCTGCACGCTCCGGGTAGCCATTTCCTCCTATCTCTTTATAGGGGTGGCTCCACATCTTGGGTAGCCCTTTCCACTATCAGAGGGAACCCGCTCTGATACCATTTGCAACGTCCCGAGCTTAGGTCCCCGATCCGTTATTAAGGAAAACTTGCCCCGACAACTCGTTGGGTTCGGACCCAAACGGATCCGTTTAACGACTACCCAAAATGCTTAAGCCCAAGTTGACAAGTAGTAATCTCCACCACTTATAATCCACTCTCACACTTTGTGAGTTTTAGATGTGGGACTATGATTGGGGGTATGTGTGTTACAACCTCCCCACTTATATCTGCAATGTCCTCATTGCGACATGGCCCATCACTTATTCCCAGTGACAGTGGCGGCTACACGCTCCGGGTAGTCATTTCCTACTATCTCTTTGTAGGGGTGGCTCCACTTCTCGGGTAGCCCTTTCCACTATCAGAGGGAAATAGGCTATCAATATCATTTATAACGTCCCGGGCTTAAGTCCCCGGTCTATTATCGAGGAAAACTGGCCCTGACAACTTGTTGGGTTCAGACCCAAATGGATCCATTGACAACCACCCAAAATGGTTAAGCCCAAGTTATCAAGTAGTACTCCCCACCACTTATAAACCACACCCATACTTCTTGAGTTTTAGATGTGGCACTATGTTTTGGGGTTTGGGCGTTACAACCTCCCCCACTTATATTCGCAACGTCCTCGTTGCGACATGGCCCATCACTTATTCCCAGTGACAGTGGCAGCTGCATGCTCCGGGTAGCCATTTCCTCCTATCTCTTTGTAGGGGTGGCTCCACCTCTCGAGTAGCCCTTTCCACTATAATAGAGAACCCGCTCTGATACCATTTGTAACGTCTCGAGCTTAGGTTCCAGGTCTGTTATCGAGGAAAAGTGGTCCTAACAACTTATTGGGGACGGACCCAGATGGACCCGTTGGCAACCACCCAAAATGCTTAAGTCCAAGTTGTCAAGTAGTAATCCCCACAACTTATAAACCACACCCACACTTCGTGAGTTTTAGATGTGGCACTATGTATGGGGTATGGGTGTTACATTTTTAATTTATCTTAGTTATCCCTCGTTATTGATCATAGGTGAAGTAATAAATATGGATGATTTGATCTGAACTTGTTAAAGTTTTGTACCCAAAACAACCACACTCCACTTTCTCTACATCCCTTTTTTAAATTGTTGTACATGCCTTGGATGTAGGGATGCAAACGGATGGATACAGATATAGGTATTACCTTATTCTTATCTGTTTTCGAATATGAATATGGATGCGGATAAGAATATTGATGGATATTAAAACTGTCTTACCATATCCTTAAAAAATGGGCACGGATGTAAAACGAATACTTGTCGCATACGAGTAATGTTGAAAATACTCTATAGAATCGACTTAAATATATACGAATTGGATGGAAAACACATTATATAAATTTACTAAATGTGTTTGTATCATAAAAATTATACAAATATGGAAAAACAAGGTATAGAATTATGCTATATCGGGTTAAAATAAATCTATGACTATATTTATATACGAAAATGGATATACGAATACGGATACAGATGTTTGTAGATATCACAATGATATCCATATCCGTATCCATTTTAAAACAGATACGGATACAGATGTCTAAATATGTATAAAACAGATACAGTGACGGATCAGATACGGATATATCCATAACCGTTTGCATCCGTAGTTGGATGACTTTCCTAGTCAATTCTTGTAATGTGGGCTTCACTTACCCACGAAAAGCTAAAGCCAGTCATTTCAATGAGAGACAAGACTATATGCTATAAGATATGATAATGAAAAGGTGAGGTTTGTTCTTCATTTCTTGTTCGGTGGGTTGAAAGATAAGGAATGGATACATACTAAAGATAGAGACATAATAAATGTTGTAATAATGATGATGTGAGACTTCATCCCTACATAACAAAGAATGATATTGTTGAAGACCATCAGATCCAAGATCAATATACACCATTGCTATAACAGCAACCCTGTTGTATTCCCTCCTACGGCAGGCGTCGTTTCAGGTTAATATAATTTGCATATTTATTAATAGAATTACTACTATTCATCCTTACATTTTTACTTCTGATAATATAGATGAATAATATGTATTACCCATATTCAACTTGCAACTCATGATTAATTAACATAGTTCGAAAAGCCTTTTGGTTTCAAAAAATCGTTTCAGATCTTAGCATTCAAGCCCACAGTTCGATGCAAACTTCTCATTTTAGATCTTAATCTTCCTCATGTTTCGACCCACTTCGACCCACACATGTTTATTCATTTCATGTTTGTTAGAGTAATTATGTTATTTGTTTCTTTTAGTTGTCCCTTTTCTGTAATTTACCCATAGAGCTTTTCTCCTATATAAGAGAGCTCTAGGGTTTGATTAAAGTTATCCCATTCGTTCCCTTCAACATGGTATCAGAGCGACGGTCCTAGGCCGGAGTTCTTGAACCCTAACCCTACCCCACCCGCTGCCCTTCTCTCTCCCCTTCTATCTCGAGATTTGCGCCATCGCCCTCCTGTGCGCAAGCCCTGTGTGCCTGCGCCACTGCCTTCGCGCGAGAGCCATCGCCATCCCCTGCGCCCATCGCCTGTGCGCCATCGCCATCGCCTGCGCTCTCTGAGCCTCTGCGCCCATCGCGCGTCTGGCGATCTCGCCATCCTGTAGCGCGACACGATTCCATCTCGCCATCTCGCGCCTGGCGATTTCATCTCGACACGCGACGCGATTCCAGTAACGCGACGCGATTCCAGTAGCGCGACGCGATTCCTGTAGCCCATCTCGCCATCTCATCTGGCTATCCCATCTCGCTTGGCGACCCCATCGCTATCCCTGTGTAACGGGCGACGCGATTGAAGCCTGAAGCGCCTTTCCTCTCCTCTGTAGCGCCTCTCGCCTACCGCATGAAGCCTGTAGCGTACCTGAAATCTATTGCCTGAAGTCATATGCAACAAGGTCAGCGTGCAAGTCCTGTGCCCTAGCCGTGCTGTGCAAACTATATGCCCTAGTCGTGCTGTGCAAGTCCTGTGCAAGTCCTGTGCATGCAAGTCATGTGCGTGTGCACTATATTCCCTAACCGTGCTTCCTTGAATGCACATGTTTTGTGCGCGTGATAGCTTTGAGTCTATGTACAAGTAGACAGTGTCTTCTGATTGTGTAACCCCATTTACAGGTTATTGTTGTCGTCATGTCAGACAACAAGGTAGATTTTCCATCTCTGGGTGCCTTCAAAAGTCCAGCACCCGTTGTAAAGATGGATGGTACGAACTATGAACTGTGGGCCATGCAGTTCATGAGTCTTATGCAGTGCAATGGCAAGAAGCATATCCTCACACAAGAGGAACCTGTTGACAAGACTGGGGTTAACGCCTCATGGGAGGCTGATGATGCATATGCACGTGTATGGCTACCAGGTACCGTATCCATGGAGATAGCCAACGACATTCTGAGTCAACCCACTGCGAAGGCTATGTGGGACATACTCGCTGCCACATATTCTCCGACGAAGAACGAGTCCAAGATCTTACAACTTCAGCACGACATCTTTACGGTGAAACAGAACGTGCGTCCTCTCCATACCCTGTACACCTCTCTGAGGGGTATGTTTGAGAAGCTACACGGTTACATTCCATTGACAGCTACACCGGAGCAGCTCAAAGCGTACAGGGACTCGGTGATGACTGGAGTGTTTTTAACAGCCCTTGATCCAGAGTATGATGCCGCCCGAGCACAGATTCTTATAGATGCCACCATACCACCTATGGAAGAGGCCTATCGCAGGTTGAGTAGACTCTCCATATCGCATGGTGGAGTTCCGACACCTTCAGCCATGGCTTCTTCTCGCGGCAGAGGAGGCTACTCCCATTTCAGAGGTAGAGGTGGTCGTGGTCGAGGAGGAGGTTACAGACCTCCTAGACAGCCGTGCACCTACTGTCGCAGGACTGGACACACTGAGGAAACATGCTATTCTAAGCATGGGTTTCCTACTACTACGGCACGTGTGGCGGAGCAGGCTCAGCAGGAAGGAGGTCCTTCCCTAGTCGCGGATCAGAGGTTTGAGGAGTTAGTCTCGAGACTCCGGGAGATCATGCCTAGCCAGGGACTTGCTGGTACTTCAGGATCTTCAGAGATAGCCGGCTCAGCATCAGCATCCTCTTCAGGTACAACGTATGCACTTACTAGTTGTTACAGAGCAGATCTATCAGAATGGATTATGGACTCAGGAGCATCTCACCATTTATGTGGTGACAAAAAGTAATTGGATGATTTTAGTGCGACTCAGACAGGACGCTCCGTGGTAATTGCTGACGGAACACACTCTCCCATTACTGGTCAGGGGGAGGTGCAATTGACCCCTGGGATACGACTTCAGAACGTTCTTTATGCTCCTGATTTTTCCATGAATCTACTATCCATTAGTCAAATCACTAAAGATTTACATTGTCGTGCCATATTTGACCCATCTGCTCTTGTGTTTCAGGACATACTAACGGGCAGAGTGATTGGAACTGGTTGTGAGCAAGGGGGTCTTTACAGACTGGTGCAATCTCCTTATGCCGGTGTCTCTTCTATGAAGGCTGGATCGGTGTCACCCTACACTTGGCATCTTCGATTTGGCCATCTTCCATTGCAAAAGATGGTCCATCTTCTTCCACAGATTTCTCCCAAGTCTAATTTTCAGTGTGAGGCATGCCAACTTGGCAAACACTACAGGTCGTCATTTCCGAGTCAAATAGGTCCAAGTCGTCATGGTCTGTTTGAGCTGCTACATTTTGATATTTGGGGTCCCAGTCGTGTCCATGATCTTCAAGGACACAGGTTTTATCTTGTTGCAGTTGATGAATTTTCTAGGGTATGTTGGGTTAATCTACTTAAAAATAAGTCTGATGATGCGTCTGTTATCCAGTCTTTCATTATTGAAATAAAAAATATTTATTCTGCTCGAGTGAAGTTCATACGGTCTGATAATGCTCTTGAATTATGTAGTTCTCATATCTCAAAATTCCTTATGTCTCAAGGAATTGTGCATCAGAAGTCATGTGCTTACACTTCCCAACAAAATGGGGTAGCTGAGCAGAAACATCGTCATTTATTGGACATTGCCAGGACCCTTTTGATTCAGAGTCGTGCCCCTCACTCCTATTGGGGGGATGCGGTTCTAACTGCTTGTTATCTGGTCAACCGTATGCCTTCATCAGTGTTAGGAGAGAAGATTCCATTCTTGACTGCGTTTCCCGAGAAGGATCTTTTCTCAATAACGCCTCGTGTCTTTGGTTCCGTTGCATTTGTTCATCTCTTCTCTCCTGGTCTTGACAAGCTCTCTCCCAGAGCTGTCAAATGTGTTTTTGTGGGTTATTCCAAAATCCAAAAAGGGTATCGGTGTTTTGATCCAGTTAGACGACGGTACCATGTTAGTGCTGATGTCACCTTCTTTGAATCCATTATGTATTTCTCTCCTACATGTGACAGCCTCACTCATTCAGATGAAGGAGATGATATCTATGTCCCTCCTCCACCATCTATTCCATGCTCTACTCTGCCGCCACCACCACCACAGCCTATACCACCACCACCTCCACCACCACCTTATACTTTTTATCCTCAGGTCTATCAGCGTCGACCCTCTGCTCATGTGCCTCCTCCATCATCCAGCACGCCCGAGGTATGTAATGAACATTTGAGTACTACTAATGGCACGGGTGATTTGCATGCGCAGACAGATGTACAGGGCACAGATGATACTACCACTACTCTAGTTGATGATCTTGATCTTCCTATTGCCCATAGAAGGCAAAAGCGCGCGCGGACAATGAATCCCAAATATGGTATGGACTTTGCATCACAGGCCTGTTTGGAGTGGTTGTCCCCGGAGTTTCGCAAGTTTGTCCTTGGGTTATCAGCAGTGGAAATCCCAAGGTCATATCAGGAGGCACTACAGAGCAGTCCATGGCGTTTGGCTATGGAAGAGGAGATGGAGGCATTGCAGTCACGTGGTACGTGGAGTGTTGTCCATCCTCCACCAGGTGCGTCCATAGTCGAAAGCAAATGGGTTTTTACTGTTAAGCATAGGGCTGATGGTACGGTTGATAGATACAAAGCCAGGTTGGTTGCTCGTGGCTTCACCCAAACATATGGGGTGGACTATCAGGAGACGTTTTCTCCAGTAGCCCATCATTCTACCTTACGGATTCTCATTGCAGTTACTATTGTCCGTGGCTGGCCCCTGTTTCAGTTAGATGTCAAGAACGCTTTCTTGTATGGTGACTTGCAGGAAGAGGTCTATATGCAGCAGCCACCAGGGTTTGCTGCTGAGGGGGAGTCCAGTATGGTGTGCCGTCTTCATAAAGCCATATATGGCCTGAAGCAGAGTCCACGGGATTGGTTTCAGAAGCTCTCGGAGTTGATTGAACAGAAGGGCTTCGTCAGATCTACAGCAGATCATACTCTCTTTGTAAAGAGAGACCAGCAAGGTATTGTGATCATCTTAGTGTATGTGGATGATATTGTTATCACTGGTAGTAATAAGCAGGGCATTCAAGCGGCCAAGGATTTCCTTAGTGAGCAGTTTGTTACGAAGGATCTGGGTACACTTCGTTACTTTTTGGGATTGCAGTTTGCAAGAAATGAGCAAGGCATGATAATGACACAGCGGAAGTATGTCACTGATCTGTTATCTGAGACAGGAATGGCAGGATGTAGACCAGCTACTACTCCTATGGATCCTAATGTCAAACTCTATGATGATGACTCTGAGGAGGTGGACAAGAGAGGGTATAGAGAGCTCGTGGGGAAGTTGTTATATGTCACTATTACCCGACCAGATATATCCTTTGCTGTCAGTAGGGTAAGTCAATATATGGAGCAACCCAGACAGGCTCACATGAATGCTGTTTGAGATATCTGAAGTCGTCTCCAGGTGCTGGTCTTCTGTTTAGGAAAGATACCTCTATATCTGTCACAGGTTGTGCTGATGCAGACTATGCTGGGTGCCCTAATGATAGAAAGTCTACTTCAGGCTTTATTGTATTTGTTGGCAGCTCACCAGTAGCATGGAAGGGTAAGAAACAAACTGTCGTGGCTCGATCCAGTGCAGAATCAGAATATAGGGCAATGGCCCATGGTAGTGCTGAGATGATGTGGGTTAAATCGGTCTTGACTGATTTAACTATTGAAGTACCTCTTCCCATGCATCTTAAATGTGATAATCAGGCAGCCTTGTTCATAGCAAATAATCCAGCCTTCCATGAAAGGACAAAGCACATTGAAGTGGATTGTAATTATACACGGGACTTAATCCAAAAGGGGCTTATTTCAACTTCTTATGTATCATCAGGAGAGCAGATTGCAGACATGTTCACCAAGGCTCTTGCTAGAGGTCCTTTTCATCTGTGTTGTTCCAAGCTGAGCATGATAGATATATATGCTCCAGCTTGAGGGGGAGTGTTAGAGTAATTATGTTATTTGTTTCTTTTAATTGTCCCTTTTCTATAATTTACCCATAGAGCTTTTCTCCTATATAAGAGAGCTCTAGGGTTTGATTAAAGTTATCTCATTCGTTCCCTTCAACAATGTTTAAATAAATTGATTGAGTTCAGAAACAAATTTTTATCAGATTATGCACCATTTAAGTTGATTATCCTTCCCGCCGTCAATAACAAAATATGTAGAGGCATTCCTTTCCTTCTTCATCATCATTTGTAGCTCGATTCGAACATGTGCCATTTTTTCTCGTTCTTGGATATGCAATCAGTAAACAAATTAAATCATCACTACATGTGTAGGTACTGTAGGACGACAAGAAACTTTAACTGGAAAGAGAAGCAAATGAAAAATACAGAGACCATATACGAATTTGAGAATGAATGGATATTCTAAGCTGATTAAATAATCTCAGTATCTATACGAATAAATATAGGATGAAACCACAAAAAATAGCGCAAATGGTTTTTACAATGTACAAAAAAGTATTGACTACAAAGACAACCTCAAACTACCCATTTGTGCAGATAAATATCCACATTACTATATGGCCCTATGCCCCCTGAAAGTAACCTCAGCAACGGATGCTTGTAGTCCTCATATACCCAGTCACCGAGCACTCTCGCCATCAATCTTCGCTGCCTTGTCATGAATGTGTGTAGATGCTGTCATCATCAATGTGGTGTGAGGCCATGGATGATGCAGTCGCATCTTCAATACTACTTACTGTCACTGAGCCAATGGATGGCGGAACAGCTTCTCCAAAACTGCTTATGGTCATTGACGAATCGATCCATGGTCTGTTCGATGACAGTTCTTGGCCATCCTGGGAGTAGTTTCCAAATGACATCAAGCTTATTTGGCTATTTTCATTGACAGCCTTCACATCTGTAATAGGCTCTCCTCCCATTATCCTAACCACAGAAGTCATTGTGGGCCTGAGCTTGGGGGAATAGTTGGTGCATAGAAGAGCCAGGCTCAGCAGTTGCTCCGCCTCGGATTTGGAATAATTTACACCTAACTTTGGATCAACAAGGTCGAGGAGCTTTCCTTGTTCATTGAGAGTGTTGGCCTGCAGGGTTAAATGGTTTTCAATGTCGTTGTTTTTTCTTCATGTCAGTATGATTCAATACAACCTTAAAACAGAAATGCTAGCTACATCAGTAAAAAAAGGTATAACAATCAGGCCCCTTCATTTTTTAGAGGTTCACCGTCTATTTTTACGAAGACCCACTTAATATAATCACGCCTAACTATAAGTTACAAAAAATCTTATCATATTGTTGTTAAAACCTGCTTATTTGCCAGTCTACTATTTTTTTTCGAAACAATAGTGGGAAACACACACAAGTTCCCATCCCAAGATTTGAACCCTGGTTGATGAAGAAAGAAATTTGCGGCGGTGAAAAATAAAATTTTTTGATGGTGGAATTTCGGTGGAGAAGATGGAGCGATTGAGGAGAAGAAAACTCGTTGGAAACGAGGGGCTTGGAGGGAGAGAAGCGCGAAGATCGCGAGGGGAGAGAGAGAGACAGAAGAAGGGAGATAAAATCTCAATTTTTCATATCAACTGAACTGTCTAAAAACATTGGACCCTCATCCCTTTATATAGGAGGGATGTGATTACAAAAATAGTAAACTAATTTAAATTGACAACTAATTATCCTAATTGGATTCTAACTAATTAACCGACTAATTCGAAAATCAAATCCACAACTAATTACTGGAGATCACAGACGATCTCATTTATTTAATTAAAGACACGATAACTTAAAAAAAATGTAAATAAAATTAACGATCACAATTTAAATAAATAGACGACCCTATATGTCGAGTCCATGTTGCATCAACTCTCTTCCGCTTTTAAAAATTCGTCTGCCGACGAATTGCTTGATGTAGATGCGTTGTTGGAGAAATCGTCTTTGAAATTGTAGCCTGCAATTAGATCTTTTTCAACATTACATTTGTAGTTCTTTCCAATGGGAGGGCGTTCCTGCAATTTTCGTACCCCTTCATTTAAGGGCATTTTGGAAGAGGGCCTCTTGAAATGTCCTTCTGAATAAAATATGTAGCAAGGGGGGGTTTCCTTGTAAATTTTCCCAAGGGATTTCCAATCCCACCTGCCGTGGGACTCGAATCTCGTAACCCTCGGGACCCCAGTTAGGGTTTGCCCGAGTTTCTTGCACATATAGCGCGGGCTGGGGCGACGGCTTCGCGACGGCGGGCGGGGCAGGTGCGGTTCAACGGGGAGGCGGAAGGGAGGTGCTTGACCGGGCGCAGTTGGGAGAAAGGGAGGGGTGCGATGGTGAGGGAGGGTGTTCGCAGCGGTGGCGGCGCCGCGGGGAGGCGGGGGCGAGGTGTTGGGTGCGTGTTGGAGTGGCGGGCCTGCGATGGCGCGGGTGCGGGCGAGGGCAGGGCTTGGTGCGCGAGGGAGGGCGGGGGTGGGAAGGAGGTGGCGGGGTGGGTTGGAGCCAGGAGGAAGCGGGGGCGCAGGTGGGAGGGGTGGGCTGCTGGCGCGGGGTTGGGGTTCGTGGTCTGGAGGGAGGAAACGCGATCTGGAAAGTGGCGGAAAGGGTTGGGCTTCGCGGCTGTGAGGGGGGTGCGCAGGAGGGTCGCGGCCGGCGTTGGCGTGATGGTGGGGGCAGCGGGTGTTGGCGGGGCGGGGGCCTGGGCTGGTGAGGGGGGTGGCGGGAGGCGGTGTCGCAGGAGCTTCCAGGACAGCAGCTTCGACACCAGAAAACTTGATGTTTTCATAATATAGATCCGTACTTTCATCAAATATTGGGCCCGTATCATCATCGTATGGTTGCACAGGAGTCATATCAAATAAATCTTCATCCGCAGTGAAAATACCTTTATTTTTTGCTTCGAAATCGGGTTGAACAACGGCTGCAAAAATCTGATTTTTGTCGTTGACGGATGAATCTTCGTCGATTAGCGCATCCAGCCATGCCTGAACCTTGATGCTTGACATAAGGCGCTTCTTGAACTTTTGTTGACGTGCACGTGAACGCGAACCATGAGATATGCAACTCAAATCATATTGCATCTTCCAATACACGACGGGATCGTCGAATCGTAGGGACGATTCGGTTGCCATGCTCTGATACCAAATTGATGCAGAAAGAAATTTGCGACGGCGAAAAATAATATTTTTTGATGGTGGAATTTCGGTGGAGAAGATGGAGGGATTGAGGAGAAGAAAACTCGTCGGAAACGAGGGGCTTGGAGAGAGAGAAGCGCGAAGATCGCGAGGGGAGAGAGAGACAGAGGGAGGGAGATAAAATCTCAATTTTTCATATCAACGGAACTGTCTAAAAACATTGGACCCTCATCCCTTTATATAGGAGGGATGTGATTACAAAAATAGTAAACTAATTTAAATTGACAACTAATTATCCTAATTGGATTCTAACTAATTAACCGACTAATTCGAAAATCAAATCCACAACTAATTACTGGAGATCACAGACGATCTCGTTTATTTAATTAAAGACACGACAACTTAAAAACACATAAATAAAATTAACGGCCACAATTTAAATAAATAGACGGCCCTATATGTCGAGTCCACGCTGCATCACTGGTCGTTTGGATGGTAGGCACACTGAAGTACCAACAGACCATTGCAATGGGTTCGTCTACTATATTTTTTTACCAATCAAAGAGCCCTCATTTCTTTCTTCTCAAAAATTGGTCCGAGAGAGACTTGTGATTGTCCTATGGAGGGACCAGACTCAAGCTCCGTTTCCCATTGATCCTGGTACTTTCTTATGAGGTCCCTTTAAGATTTTCTATGAGAACCTTTTTTTGTGATTCAGTACTCTGGGGGTAAACTTATAAGGAGCACACATGTCACTCCCAAGTAATGGATTACACATTTGGCAAAGTGGCACACTTAGATAAACGAACCCAATTCCACCTTCTCTAGTTTAGCTTGTGAAATTTTCAAGCAACTCCTTACTCAAGGCTAGTCATGCAAATTGTCGGGCTACTCATTGATGGCTGCTCGTGCAATATTTCAGGCAACTCTTACTCAAGGCTACACTTGCAATTTGTCAAGCAACTTCTCATCTAGGTCTACCCTTGAAACTTTTACGAAACATTCTAGAAACTTTTACGAAACATTCTCCATTCAACCCTGGTCACTTCATACTAATTATTAACTCAATAGCAAATGCATTATGCCCTAGTAATGAGAATCTACTTTCCGAGGTTCCTACATGAGAGAAACTCATCTTTCGAGATTCCATATAGAAGAGTATCTTTAAGAGGTCCCTACGAGAGAGGCTCATAGGTCTATGTATAGACATTCCAATTCATTTTTTGACCCTGAAGAGAGATGGAATCATCTTATGCTAAGGAGATATGTTGTGGGCCAGAGCTCTCAAGAGAGCGAGTCTGTAGTGCTAAGGTAACTATGCTTGACACAGAAACAGAGCAAGCACGTGCACATTATTTCAACCTAATGGCTCATTGGATCATCATTTTAGACCCCAATCCTCTAGTTCCCCCTACCCACCGACATGATCAAGATACATAATTGTTATTATAAGCAATCAAAGGAGTATGCGTTGAGTAGAGGTGGTATGTATTGTCATTTATCCAGTGTATGTGTCAATTGATTTTTTTTAGTTTGACTAAAGTGGACAATCATTTAAAACCATATAAATCCATGTTTTGATATTGTTTTGGCTTCTTTTTATCCCTGTTTCAGATTGTAAAAAGATCATAACTATGAAAAAATACATGAAATTTTCATAACCACACTGTGGCTATACATGTAAAAAAATCACAACTCACAAAATCAAGAAGGCAAAGAAAGTCCTCGGATCTACAGCTCATGTTGCTCTTTCCACTAACAGTCTCCAACACTACAATTCCAAAGCTGTAGACATCCGCCTTCTCTGTTAGGTAACCGCGTGTTGCATATTCTGGAGCCATATAACCTCTAAAACATCACAGTTAATATTAGGCAGTGATTGCAGGGATGCAGGGAAAATATGATAAGAAAATTGTAGAAAGATCTCTATTGGGCAGTATTGCAGGAATGCTGAATTATACAACTATGTTTCCATACAGTAAAACTTCTAGCAGTGGTGATTTACTTACATGGTTCCAGCAACCTTAGTAAAGATGTGTGTGTGCTTTTCATCATCAAGTCTTGCCAAGCCAAAGTCAGATATCTTTGCATTGAGATCCTTGTCAAGTAAGACATTGTTCGATTTGATGTCTCTGTGGACAATCTTTAGCCTTGATTCCTCATGGAGGTAGGCTAAGCCCCTTGCTATATCCAGAATGATCTTCCACCTTGTCCGCCACCCCAATGCCAGTCTTGTTTCCTCAGGACCTGAAGTTGTAAGCATCATATTTGGAAGTGAAGTAATTGGCAAGAGCAGCTAGCCAAAAAAATACGCATACAAAAAATAGCAACAAACATACCGAATAGAGCATGAGCAAGGGAGTTGTTTTCCAAGTATTCATATATTAGCAATAGCTGATTTCCTTCGATGCAACACCCATGAAGCTTTACAAGGTTTGGATGCTGCAGAGCAGATATCATGCCTATCTCATTCAAGAATTCACGGTTTCCTTGCCTAGACATGGAAGAAAGCTGCTTGACAGCAATTACACTGCCATCTGGAAGTACTCCCTGATATCATGACATTTAACATTCTGATAAGTCAACCAGAAAGAACAAACTTAAGCATGCAAATATGACATGCTAGAAAAGATCCAAATTATCCAAACCTTACCTTGTAGACTGGGCCAAATCCCCCTTCACCAATTTTGTTAGCAGAATCAAAATTTCTGGTTGCGACCTTTATCTGACTTAGAGTAAAATGAGCTCCTTGCAACTTAAAGTGTTTTAATGCTGTATAAATATATTGACTTCCTATTAGATATTCTGGTGGGCATAAGTAATAAAGATATGTACATGCAGTTTACAACAAGATATAGTTAAACAAACAAAAAGATGGATTCAGTACACGTCAAGAAAAGATAAGAAATAAAGTCTATAATAAAATATTGTTAGACTAAGGAAATTTCCAAAAGAAAACAAAAACAAAGTTCAGTTCATAATTTTACCTTTGTTTTCCCTCCGTTTCTTGTACAGAAGTAACCAAGGTACAAGAGTAGCCAGAAAAATAACTACACAGGAAGTGAGGACAATGCCAGCTATTTTACCAACAGGGAAGCCCTTCTTTGTATACCGAATAGGAACGAAGTCTACAAGAATGACATTAGTGAAGAAGCTTTTAAATCTGATCAATAACCTACAAAATATGAAGCCCTCGAAGGAAAGGATCATGACGAACTTACTTGGTGTAATTGAAATAGCTGATACAAGTGGACCATATACCCCTCTATCTGGAATAGCGTTTGTTCCCTTCCCACTCCATCTAAAGTGTATCTCTAAAGTGCTATCAACGGATGCAATGAAGGACTTCACAACTTCTCGAGCAGTTCCCTTTGCTGCTTCTGCAATATTAAAATCTTCCAGAACTTTTCGACCCTGTGCAAAAAAAAAATGAGCCGAATATTAGCAATATGGTACAACAACAACAACAAAGCCTTTTCCCACAATTAAGTAGGGTCGGTTACATGGATTCTTCGCCTCCATTCAGATCTATCTTGGGTCAATCCCTGGCTTATATCCACAAAACTAAGATCCCTTCGTATGGTCTCTTTCCAACACTTCTTGGGTCATCCTCGCCTTCTCTTAGCCGGCTCAACATCCCAACACTCGCATCTCCTAACTGGTGCATCATCTGATCTTCTTTGCAAATGTCCAAACCATCTTAAGCGGTTTTCTCGCATCTTATCCTCGATCGGAGCTACACCAACTTTCTTTCTGATTGCATCATTCCGAATCTGATCTTTACGTGTGTGTCCACACATCCACCTTAGCATTTTCATTTTTGCTACATTCATTCTCTGCACATGTCTATGGTTCACAGGCCAACATTCAGATCCATAAAGCATAGCAGGTCTCACGGCTGCTTTGTAAAACTTTCCTTTAATTTTTAAAGGAATTTTCTTATCACAGAGAACATCAGAGGATGCTCTCCACTTTAGCAAGCCTGCATTTATTCTATTAGTAATATCTCCATCAATTTCCCCATCATGTTGCAGAATAGATCCCAGATATCTAAAGGAAACTCTCTTCTGAATGTTATCGTCACCAATCTTCACCCCGATTCCTTCACCATTGAATATTAGCAATATGGTGCACCCAAAAAATAAATTTCACTATAAAGGTCAAATAGAAAAGTTAGTAGGTGCATGCTTTTAACTAATTTCTGAAGAAGATAATTTCTTAGCTGAGGAAGTCTAAGGTATCGGATGAATAATAGCAAATCCGTGTATAAGTCTAGAAGAAACTCCAAACTGACACCTCAGTTTTCAGTGGGGCATCCCTATCTAAACTCATTTCTAGAGAAGTCTAGATATCAATAATGTGGTATCTTTTATATTTTATCAAACTTGTCATTCTGTTGAATTTCCAGAGTGGTAGCTTCATTTTCTGCACCAGCTTAAACCACGGTTTTCACAGCTTAAGATGCATTACTCATCTCAACCTAGTGCATAATAGTTGATCTCCTGATTTAAGGAACCACCAACACAGACCCGAACTGTATCTAATCATGTGTCACTAAATCTTTACGATCTTTGAAATAGGCAAAAGGGAACGAGAGATGTACAAAAAGAAAGTTTGAACAGCTATTTATACTATTTATGACAGAGATGTATTGAAATTACCTGAATAAATACATCGAAGAATCGCCTCCCAACACTAGAAAATGTTTTATCATCTGTAAAAATTATTTCGGAAAAGTGTAGTTTGACTGTGTAATTCCCCCTCTGTAAACAAAGACCATAGTATCTGAGAGATGAAGCAGCAGTACGTGCTGACAAGTATAATTGGGGATTATTCATTTTCAATGCAGATGCATTAGTGACAACATATTTTGCATTTCGGTTTCCAACAAAATCTCCAGTACTGCTATAAGCCCATCTCTGATTATCAGAGAGGAAGAACGTAGATTCGCCAAGACCATTAATGTCCTCTTCGTAGTCATTTCCATCAATAGTAACACTCCCACCACCACAGTTTATGAATAACTCATAATCTGCAGGTATCGAATAACAAAAGATCGCAAATTCAGTCTTGAAGCATATGATCAGATGCTGTGTAATTAAACAATGCAAAGTCCAAATCTCACTTGTAGATTTCTTAGAGCAAGGAAGATTCTTCATTAGGCACCATGTTGTCCTGGAAAATGGCAGGACGAAATGCAGAATGCAATCATAATTTTGAGCATGGAAATACTTTAAATTTGCACAACTTAAAAGATGTGAAACCATTTTATTTGAATGATGCATGATGCTTACGAGGTGTTTCCTGAGAAGGAAAGACTGGAAACCAAATTCCTGAACTCGAGAAGGGGGATTTTAATTAAACTTTTAATAAAAAAACATGCTTTTATTTACGAAAAATTCAAAATGATGATTCTTACACATAATTTTTCTTGCAACTGCCTTTATCAGGACCTGTAAAAGAATTATATGACAAATCTCTACAAAATAGAAACATGGTATTCACCCCTTAACATGTATTGTTCAAATAGAAAAAGATTTTAAAAGGATTTCATAAAAGAACTACATACATTAGTTTATTCCCAAACATCCACTCCGGTATGGTTCCATTCAACATATTATCTGAAAGGTACCTGTAAAAGAAAATGTCCCTTCTTCAGAGTTAGATAATAAATGGTTCAAAATACTCTTTCCACCCTATTTTACTTGAAAAAAAATGTAGTGAGAATAACAGGGACAGAAAATTTTGCAGGTCCTGAAAATGGAAACAATTTTATAGAAAATTGTTACAATTGAAAGGTGCTGACTTACATATAGTTTATTGGCTGTATCTGTAGCCGAAAAGCTGGTGGTATCTCTCCACTAAATTTATTAAAGCTTAAATCTCTGCAGTGGCATTCATCACAATATTGGGGAAAAAATCACTTTATCCTTCATGAAGAACGTTATCTTCCAAATGCAATAGAAACAATTTACAATAGAAAAATCCTTGTGACTATATCAGTATAAAAAACCAAGGATCTCTTAGAGGTCAATCCATGTACAGATTCATCCTTTATTCACCTTTTATAACCACACTCATCCAAATTTTACCCTGATATAGTCAGTAGCAAGCTACTTTGTATAGCATTCATTTTAAATGTGCATGCAACATCCACATCACAAGAAAAATGCAGTAGTCATAGAGAAATCATATGAATAATCTGATTATCTAATTGCAATATTGGATTTACAGAGAGATTGATGGGAGATGGGCAACAAGCTGCGCTGCCAATCCCTTTTGGAAATCCAATAATGCAAATAAATGTTGCTAGAATCCCTAAACCCTAAACCCTAAACCCTAAACCCTAAAACCCTAAACATATCATTTGGATTGAAAATGAAAATAAATGTTTCATGCACCAACCGTTCATGCATTTAATGCAATTTAGTGCAATGTCAGTATCCCATGCCAATAAATCATGTATCCTCTGTTATTACATTCAATACCCTTTGTATTGGGACATTCGGACTTGTGAACCAGTCCATTGGGTTGGGGGTGTGTCCATATATACCAGAATGTTATATTAGGTCTTTTCTTCATCTTCCTGTACCACCGTTTTACCACCACAGAAAAAAGAGACACCGCCAACATCAAGGAGTAGCATGGATAAGGGTGAAACTCATAAACCATATGTTTGTGTTTGTTTCATGCTTTCGTGTTTGCTTGTTTCATCAGCATTTATTTACTCTACACGCAACAAATTTAAAATGGATAAGATATCACCTTGATATATGTAAATATTAGTATTAGAATCTGTATACCTGTTTCAATGCACGACTATATTGTAGATTTATTTATAATTGTGTGAATAAAACTTTACACATTTTCACCATATTTGATATAATTGTCATGAAAGTGTTCATGTTATTATTACTTAATCCATATCCAATTTATATTGATATGTGCACCCTTTTAATCATATTTTAAAATGGATAATGATATGATCAGATCAAAATCGTATTTGTTTCTGAAATTTGCATCCCCAATTAAGATATATTTATTAGAGTATGAGTCATGTCTTTGGTCATATATCTCCAATTGTGTAACATCCGGAATCTACACAAATCCAGACCCGATCCGATTTGGGTCCGATTAACCCAATAAAGTTACCTGACAACATTAGATAACATAAATCGACCAATAGATTGTGAATCAAAAGTCGTTCGGGCGAAATCGACCAAAAATCGGTCGTTCGTAATGCACGCCGCGAAAAAAGCCGCGACGCAAGTTCGGAAACCGCAAAAGGAACCGAGACCGTCATTAGATCCGATTCGACGAAACAAGACTAACGGAATCGACCGTTCGTCAATCGGAGGTCGTTTGATATTTTTAAATCGCAAAATTTAATCTTAAACAAAAACCGTATCTCGAAAGTTTCGGGTATTCAAAACCCGATCGGAAGTATATCAATATTATACTCATTTTGATCGTTGTTCAGAAACGATTGACTCGACATATTGCACGTTGAAATCTGACGCTAAATGCGCGAGTATGGTCAACTTTAAAGTGAATTAAATAAAGAGATTTTTTTAAATATATATATATATATTATTACTATTTTCTGCTACAACAGACTTGTTCCGTTGCAATTTTCTTTAAAAAAAATATAATAGTAATAAAGAAACTTTGTTGTAGCCCCCATTTTCTCCATTTGGCTTTGTTTCTCTCAAACACTTGGCTCCAAATTTAGCCACCACATGTCAACAAACAATACATTTTGCCTTATTTATATACAACACAGAATTACCATAATTTCCCAATTCCCTCTCTTCGTCTTTTCCAACGAGAGAAGGCCCCAAGCTACTTTCTCTCCTTCCATAGTTGCAGAGAACAACAATACCACAGCCAGTAAAGCCATTATTCTTTCCTGGAGTTCCAGCCAAGAGGTGAAACCATACAACCTACCTTCCTGTAGCCGTAGCCTGCTGCTGGAGCTCAACTTCCTCCCTCTTGCATGCAAAGATCTTCAAAATTTTGAAGAAATAGGAACTATCCATGTCTCTAACTTCTCTTGTTGTCTTGCATGTGCACAATTTCACCTCCTTTTGTTGAAAAGCATGAATTTTATAACCATTGTGTTTCTCAAATCGATGTTCAAGTTGAATTTCTTTCATCTCAGATTTTTTTTATATATAAACATCAGATTAATTGTCAGTGATCTTTGATGCATATGAAATTTTGGAATATTCCTGAAGTAACAGATCTTCCTTGTGGGGTATAATTGTTTCATGTTTTAAGTTTCAAAGAGTTGCTGGTTGGTCTTGACAATAGGATTTCTCCTAATTTCATTATCATTGAAGATCATAAGGCAATCTGAAGTCATTTCTGGATTTGGGTTTCCCCTAATATATAAATGTTTGTAATCCTGTTACGAATTTCATGATGATCCACAAGGTGACAGAAATTTATGGGTTTGTTTTAATGTTCCTAACAGTACCCTATTTGTGATTGGAGGTTTAGGATCTTGTCATAGGACAAATTGGATGTGAATCTTCATAAGTTTGGGTTTGATGATAATGTATCATGTTGATTATGTCGCAGATTAGTATCTTTTCTTAGAGATTATACAGGATGAATGGGGTTTGAAATTTTAATTGGATCTAAAGTAGTTGAAGTATGACAGAGTGGTGGCATGCATACGATTGTTGTTGAAATTTTAGTTGGATCTAAAGTAGTTGAAGTATGACAGAGTGGTGGCATGCATACGATTGTTGTTGTTATAAAGGCTATTCCATTCGATCCTAGTTGTAAATTACACACATTGTATCTATTTCAGATATTGATACATCTGTGTATCTTCAGAATATGGAAAATTTTTTGTTCCAGTAACTATTGTCCTCTCATCTTTTCCCTGAAATTATTATTCTTACTTAAATGTTGAGCTCCCTATTACAACTTTGTCCATAAAATTTTTACACCTGAATAGTTCATGCGAAGAGGGGTATTTTAATGGTTGGCATTAATAAAGTAAAATTGTGTGTTATTATTGAGAGGAATGATAGGTTGGATACTTAGTAATAACTACCCTAATTGGAGGCTTACATTCCAATGCCCACCTGCTTAGTTGAAGTTTCTTTGATTTTCCACGAAGATTTCATGTGCTCTACTCAGTGCAATAATGAAAATTTTAGTGGGGTTCCTCTTAAATTTCTAAGAGTAAAAAAAAGACCAATGTAGATAAAATACAAGCATAAAGACTAATTATACATTACTTAGAATCAAATGTTACTGTAGGGTTTATATATATATATATATACACCATTTAGTTCCATTGGAGCAAGGAGTAGAAATGTCTCTGAACCAAGAGCTTGCCAAATCCAAGATAAATACAACTATTAATAAATTGACACTCTTCTCCTTTGAATCCAACCAGTGTTTTTCTGAGATCATTACGACTAATCATTCACACCCATTGAATCAAATTATAAATATATATATCATTAATAATAAATTATGACAAAATACCTACTACATCTGTAAAATTAACCGCGGAAGAGATTGAGAAAGAATTGAATAATCAAGTAAGAAATGTAGGGATAAATCAATGATGACTTATATTATAAGTGCTGGTCATGGTGACTTCTACACCTGACCGTGCGAGGGCGCGGTGACCCTCAACTGAGCGGAGGAAAGGAAGCCCGGTTAGGGCAGCGGCCGCCAAGTGCGCGGGTCTAGGATCCCAGTCCCTTTTTGTTTTTTACGCGAGCTCGCAGTGTTTTTACGCCTCGTTGGGATCCCGACTTTAGACCAGTTCCGCTGACCCTCTGTTTCAGGATACCCAGGCGGGGGATCCTCGGTTTTAATTTTTCGTACGAGCTCGGTTGCTCATTACTGGTCGGGTTGTTTTCTAGAGCGACTTTTCCGAAGAGTCTCTCTCACCCGTCTCAGTGGCATAGTTTTGGAGTAGACCTATACCTCTATTGGACCGCACTTCCAATTAGAGGGCAAGATGGAAGAGCCATTTGCAGGCTACTTCATCGCTTGAGTTTTACTTTCGCCAACAGACTTGGCGATTTTACATATAGATCATCCATATCTACATCTAAATCATCTACAGTTACATCTGAGACAGTTGCAGTAGAGATTCTGAGAAATTACAATCAAAGTTGGGTTGGTTGGAAGTATTATAATAAAGTTTGATTTGAAATAATGTGATTAAAATAATATGAGATCCATAGTTTAAGTCTATAACATCTATATGTGGATCACTAATTAATATATGAAGGTATATTATATAAAGCTATGAGGAAATGGAGAAAAATATATCTATGACATTAAATATATTATAAGAATATGATACATGGAAGTTAAGGATAAAACTTGGGGCATCTCCTTAAAGTAGTTGAAAACCTTTCGCTATGTAGATAGTGGTAAGAATTTTCATTCTTTTATGCTTATCTACATGCTTTCTTTTGCACATAATAAATTACTTGATAATTATTTTAAACTGCGGATTAGTATTCACAATTGTGACTCCTCTTTTTCCTTACATGCATGGCACGCAAGGAGCCTTCTGCTCAGTAGCTATTGATGCTTTCAGGAGACAGGGTATATACTAGACGGTATATTGTTATTTTGTTTCAGTTTTTGGTTCAATTGATAATGTAATATGCTTCTCTTCTATTCAGTCAGATTTTTGGGAATACTGTATGTACTGTCAGTCACTGTACATGTTGTAAAATATATGGAAGTTAGTGAAATGAATTTTGGTGGTATTTGTCTCTATTAGCTTTGTGGTTATGAATATGAATGTGAATGTCCTATGTAGCTTCAAGCGCGAAAAATTTCCCCATAAATTTATGCTTTTAATGCGATGCCAATAAATGGAATATTGCGAAATGTGTCGTAAACAGGTACCCGGATCCTCGGGGTTTTACAATTTTGGTATCAGAGCAGTGGTACCCCGATACGCACATTCGCAGTATTTCAATTCCGATCGCATTAAGTTCTCGGATAACGACAATCTTCCGACTGGTCGTAAGTCCGAGAAGGGAAATATAACATTCAGATTCAATTACCACAGATGTCACCAATTTCATTAATTTTCATATTATATCCCAAGAGGAGAAAAAGCATATATCAGAGTATATGTGAAGAATAAATTTTATGATTAATAAATAGTTCTTATGCAGAGGCATGGCATCCCGACCAAGGCAGGAGATGACTGACCAGTTGGCACGTATACTGACTATCCTCACCGATCTCCAGCAGCAGCAGGCTGCCATGCGAGGTCAGCAGGAGCAGATATTAGCCCAGCAGACTGAGATTGCCGACAGACAGATATAGAGATGAGGTTTGAGGACCTATCAGATTTCACAAACCATCCATCACAGGATGGAACGCGGCAGGATCAGCACCAGTCTGTTGAGGTAGAGCAGCCTCATCCTGATGATCCACTTGAGGAGATATCTGAGCATGGAGCAGATGGTGCGGACTTTGACAGGGAGCAGGATCCTATGGACTTAGCAGACGAGGGTGCACACGAGTACTCAGCTATTCACAGGCACGAGTCTGTTTTCACATCCTACCAGTGGGCCAACATACCCTTGTTCGAGGGTACAGGTTCACCAGATGTTGCTGAGCAGTGGCTGAAGAGAGTGATGAAGGTGCTCAGGATGATTTGCGCGCCACGAGACACGTGGCTATCTTTCATGGAGTACTCACTTACAGACTTTGCTGAGAGATGGTGGAATGCTGTAGTATCTGAGTTAGGACGAGAGCCTATGTGGGATGATTTCGAGACGAAGTTCAGAGGCCACTTCTTTTATGTGAAGTGGAAGGAGTCCCAGCGCCGACTTTTTGTAGAGCTTCGTCAGGGTCAGATGACAGCCAGAGATTACTTTATCCGATACACAGAGCTGTCATGACATACACAAAAGCAGCTGGCGCATTTCCAGATGAGAATCTGAAAAAGTTCATTGGCGGCATGCGAGAGGAGGTACAGGAAAAGCTGGCTGGACTACACATCACATCCATCTCCAAGGCTACCGATGCTGCGGAGAAGTTCGAGGACATCAGAGGGAGGCGTTTCGGGAGTTCGTCTGGAGCAACGCCTAGACCGCGACGATCTTTTGGACCGATACGTCGATCGTTTCAGCAGCAGAGATCAGCCAGGCAGTTCCGATCTACAGGATCGACTTTCTCAGGCAGTGCTCGCTCATCTCCATCGACTACTTTAGGAGGAGCACTAGCTGGACGTGGTACAGATTCCGCTCGACCATCTGGGTCGCAGCGAGCAGACAGACCACCTGCAAGACCAGCCCGGAGCACAGATACAACCACTCCACCTACCAGGACAGTCCGATGCTATCGATGTCACGAGTGGGAACATTATCGATCACAGTGCTCACAGGTTTCTGGTGAGCCTCAGCCACAACCTTCACAGTCACAGCCTCAGGCACAGAGTTCAGGGAGTTTCCGTCGCAGGAACTCCAACTTTAGGCGACCGCAACAGAGACAGACGCTGAGTGTGGAAGGTTCCAGTGCCGCACCGGCCAAGCAGGGACAGATGCATGCAGTTACTGAGGAGTAGGCACGTTCATCCACTACTGTGGTGAAAGGTATGGTCTCAGTCTTGGGCCGACCTTTCCATGTTTTATTTGATTCTGGTGCGACACACTCTTTTCTTGCTTCGAGGATACTAGCTTCTTTAGATAGAGTAGCAGAGACAGTGTCTTCTCCATATCACATTCGAGGGCCAGGTGGCCAGTTGTTTGTCATTTCCCTGATAGTCAGGCACTTGCCCATACTAATTGGTAGTCACGAGATGATCGCAGTTGTCTACTCCTACAGCATGATGAGTTCGACTTGATTTTGGGCATGGATTGGCTATCTACTCATCATGCACTGGTTGATTGTTTTATGAAGACAGTTGTTTTCAGGATTCCAGATTTACCCGAGTTCACTTTTGAGGGTACTATACATGACTCCACCATGGAGTACATCTCAGTGTTGTGAGCTCAACGACTTGTTGATCAGAGATGTGATTCATACCTTGCATATGTTCGGGAGGTATCTGATCAGGACCCGATGACACATGACATCAGAGTAGATTCTGAATATCCAGATGTATTTCCTGATGAGCTACCAGGATTACCTCCTGAGAGAGAGATCGAGTTTGAGATCACATTGCTGCCAGATACACAACCGATCTCTATGGCACCATATCTCATGGCACCAACTGAGTTGAGGGAGCTGAAGGTGCAGTTACAGGAGTTACTTGATTTGGGATTCGTGATGCCGAGTACTTCACCTTAAGGTGCTCCGGTTCTATTTGTCAAGAAGAAGGATGGATCCATGAGACTGTGCATCGATTACAGGCAGCTGAAAGAGAACGGTGAAGAACCGTTATCCTTTGCCGCGCATCGATGATTTATTCAATCAACTCCGGGGATCTTCGATTTTTTTGAAGATCGATCTTCGCTCAGGCTACCATCAAATGAGGATTAGATAGTCTGATATTTTGAAGACCGCTTTTAGGACTCGCTATGGACACTACGAGTTTGTGGTGATGTCGTTTGGGCTCACCAATGCACCTGCGGCTTTCATGGATATGATGAATTGGATCTTCCGTCCATACTTGGACAAGTTTGTAGTGGTGTTCATCGATGATGTGCTCATCTATTCACGGAATGAATGGGATCATGCGAATGATCTACGGATTATTTTGGACACATTGCGAGAGCACAAGCTATATGCCAAGCTGAGCAAGTGTGAGTTCTGGTTATCCCAGGTCTCATTTCTAGGACATGTTATTTCTGGAGCAGGTATCGCGGTTGATCCTGCGAAGATTAAGGCAATCATGTCTTGGGAGCAGCCCACGACAGTTACTCAGATTTGGAGCTTCCTCGGATTAGCGAGCTATTACAGACGCTTTGTCAGCGGATTTTCATGCATTGTTCGCCCTCTGACACGATTGACGCAGAAGGGAGTTCCATTCATTTGGGATTGATTCCTGTGAGCATGCCTTCCAAACACTGAAGGAGAGATTGACTACAACGCCTATTCTTGCTCTTCCTTCAGGCACTCAGGACTATGCTAGATATACACGGATGCTTCTGGAGAAGGTTTAGGAGCAGTGTTGATGCAGAGAGGACATGTGATTGCTTATGCATCACGACAGTTGAGGTCGCACGAGCGGAATTATCCCACACACAACTTGGAGTTGGCGGCAGTTGTCTTCGCCTTGAAGATCTGGCGTCACTATTTATATGGGGTGAATTTTGAGATTTTCACGGATCACAAGAGCCTGAAATATATTTTTGATCAGAAGGAGTTGAACATGAGGCAACGCAGATGGCTCGGGCTGCTGAAGGATTATGATTGCACGATCTCTTACCATCCCGGTAACGGAAACGTAGTAGCTGATGCACTTAGCAAGAGAGCGCATGCAGAGTGTACGGCGAACTGGTTATATACGTGGGATATGCTCGCAGCATTGACTGATTGGCATCCTCAGGATAGTGCATCCATTTCTACAACCGTACCTCCATGATACAGTAGTCTTTGGGATCGTATTGTAGGGGGCCAGAAGACGGATCCTTGGATCCGAGATAGATACATGCGCGCCATCAAGGACGAATTTGATGATTTTGTTGTGATGGGGTCTATTTTATGGAAGGCGGGAGGGGTCGTTGTACCCAATGACGAGCAGCTTCGCAGAGACATTCTGGATGAGACACACAGTTCACGGTTATCTATCCATCCAGGCAGTACGAAGATGTACCGTGATCTGCGTTGACATTTCTGGTGGGATGGAATGAAGCATGATGTGGCGCTACATGTTAGCAGATGCATGACATGTCAGATGGTCAAGGCCGAGCACAGGAGACCACCAGGATTACTGCAGTCTCTCCCCATTCCCGAGTAGAAGTGGGAGAGCATTTCTATGGATTTTGTCATAGGTCTGCCGAAGACACTGGTGGCCATGATTCCATTTGGGTCATTGTTGATAGGTTGACCAAGTCAGCCCATTTTATACCTGTCAACACGACTTATACTCCATCCAGATTGGCCAAGCTGTATGTGCAGAACATCATCAGACTACATGGTATACCACGAGAGGTGGTGTCTGACAGGGATTCGAGATTTACTTCACATTATCGGCATTAGTTAATGTCAGCACTACAGACAGAGCTGAAGATGAGTTCGACATACCATCTGCAGACAGACGGGCAGAGTGAGCGCACCATTCAGACGCTTGAGGATCTACTTCGTGCATGCACTTTGGAGTGGAAAGGGTCCTGGAAGGACCTTTGCCTTTGGTGGAATTCACGTACAACAACAGCTATCACTCCAGTATTGGTATGGCACCATTCGAAGCCCTATACAGGCGGAGATGAATCTGTGATTCATCACTTCAAAAGTCAAAAATAGAGCCTTGTTCCCGAGTAAATAGAGGCATATTTCCCTTTATAATGCATAAATAGCATTCATGCATACATACATAATACATACATTTTAGCAGTCCATTTGCATTTAAATAAGAAGCCAAAATCCCTTGTAAAATATCCACTTACTAAAATAACCTCTTCCTTATAATATGTACTCCTTAGTTAATAATATAGGGAAGAAAGCCAAAAATCCCCCTTGTAAATTAGCCAATAAAGCCTTAGAACCCCTAAATAAATAAAATACACATAGATCCCTCATACAAACTCCAACATAGGTCTACTCACTCTTAGAATACTATACATTAAAAGACCTTTAAAATGAGACTAATTTCATTCAATTTGGAGCTCGTATGAGAAAGTTGGGTTTTTGGGCCACTTTGTATACTACATATATGTATAAATTGTATCCTTGTATTTTTTGTATCATACTTGACCTCATCTCCGTCTTTGGTCAATATGAAACTTGTAGATCTCATCAAGATCTACAACTTTCATGTTTTGAGTTTTTCCAAATTCGGTCCCCTTCTCTTTCTACACTCAACTCTCTTTTCAACCAATCACAGCAGGCCACGTGGCGCCCTCTGGTTGCGCCACGTAGCCCGTTGCCCTTGCCACATCCGCCCGCAGCTACAGCCGTTGGATTACCCTCTAGATCCAACGGCCTAGCCGCCTCCACGCACGACTCAAATTTCAGCCATCAGATCACTCCAGAACTCCATCAGCACCGCTCGTTCGCGCCTCAAGCTGAGCGCGCCACGTGGCGCTTCGATATCCTCCTGATCACACCCTTGATCCCTTCATCCAAGCCGCTAGATCTCCTTTATTCCCACCGTTAGATCGCGCCCCAGCCTTTCATCTGCACCACCCGTTCCCGCCTCATTCCCCTCGCGCCACGCGTCTCACTTTCATCCACACGATCCTTTCCATCTCAACCACTCAGGCCGCAGTGCATCGCATCCCTTCGATCTTCCTCAGATTGGATCCCCGCCGCTCGTCATCGCCCTCTCCTCCGCACGACACCTGGCGCCATCACGACCGTAGGATTTGGCCACTCCTGATGCAATCCACACCGCTCGCACATACTTCGCCCCCAGTGTGCCACGTGGATAGCTCCTGACCCTCAGATCATCTCGCCCGGATTTAATCTCCACCGCTCCCGCCCGCTTCGATCACCACCGTTGGATCACAAGATCCAACGGTGGAGACTTCGTCTCCCTCCGATCGCTCTCTCTCCCACGATCTCGACCTTGCGCAACACGCCGCCCCCTTTCTATTTTCGCCACCACGCCTGTCACCTTCTCCGACCACCAATGCCGCCACGATCTTCACCACTCTCCCCTCATCCTCGCCAGCTCCCTCACTTCCCACGATTCCCACCAATGTCGCTCCACGCCGACCTCAAACTCCACCTCCCAGCGACTTAACCCATCAACTTCATCCTATAAATCACTCCTCTCCGGCCATCGTCATGGCTATCCGCCCCTCGTGAGAGACGCCCCGAGCTCTGAGCTTCAACTTTGTGACAGGAATTGCGAGTTTCATTGAGCGATAACGTCTGTCTTCTCCGGCGAGATCCTCGGCCTCCGCCGAGTCGCAGCCCTCCTCCGTCGATCCGCTGCTTGAGCTCAGGGATCCACCGGCCCTTCGAGCGACGACCTGGAACTCAAGGAAGAGTTCCAATCCCCAGATGACGCCTCCATCCCTCTCCGATCTTCTCTTCATTTTTCTTCGCTTTTTCTCGCATTTTATTCGCCGCCTCCGGTCATCTTCTCGCCTCCATTCCATTCCGCCGAGCTTCGCATCGGAGCTCCCATCTTCGCGGTAGCCTTCACTCCCTCCGACGACACCTTCCATCTTCCAGCAGCTTAAGCTCCGCCACTTGGTCGGAGCTCCTTCGTCAGACCACCGCAGTACCCCTTAGGCCTCTCCGATCGCCTTCACTTCTCCACGAGTGCACGCACGAGCTTCGGCTCTGTCTTTAGCACTTGCAGGTGCCAATTGAGTCATTGGTCGGAGCTTCGCCGGAGTCGTCTTCGACCTTCATCGCCACCGACTTCAGACAGCCCTCCGCCGCTCCTGAGACCATCAGGGCCTTCGCCGCATCACCACGAGTCTTCTGAGATCGCTCCGAGCAATCGGAGAGCTTCATCGACGCTAGGAGGAACGGGCGGAGCAAAGGCCGCTTCGCCGGAGCCCCACCATCTCCTCTGCAGGCGGCGGCGGACCATCGGAGGAGACGGACAGCTGCCGTTCGATCCCATCGATCGAACGGTCCTCAGCGAGCCACGTCGCCTCTCAGCCGAGCTTTACAGGAATCGTTGGATCCCTTAGATCCAACGGCGCCTAGTGCGCCACGCGTATCCCTTCCGGAGCAGCTCTCAGCCGTTGAGATCTCATCTGATCCAGTGGCGGATCTTCAGCCACGTCGCCATCTCCATCGAATCTAGTAGCCGTTGGATCAACATAGATCTAACGGCCTAAGGTCACGCCACGAGTCTTCATCGCCATCCATCGGATCGAGCTCGATCCGAGGGTCCACAACGTGCCACGCAGCTTCGGTCCGAGCCTCTTCCCCGAGCCTAGGCTCGGATCGCCCGAGCCTTACTCCAGACCTCCAGAAGCGCCCGAGCCGAGCCCCGAGCCTCAGCAGCTATCCGAACCTAGGCCGCCCACGTGAGGAGCACGTGCGACCTGGGAAATTTACACAGAGGCCCCTGGAACTTTCAAATATTGCAAGAAGGTCCCTGTGAAGCAGACCCCACGTGAAGAGCACGTGCCTTGTGGAGAAATTGCACTCGAGTCCCCAGCATAATAGGTAATTGCACTTAAGTCCCTGTCAGCATATTTACTTTATGTATTTTTTTTCCTGTATTGCATTTACACCCCTGTGTTTGCACGCATCCCTAGGTTGCATTTTACATCATTTTTCAATTCTAAAAGTTGCATTTTGTTGAGAAACTTGTCCTCTGTCTATTGGGCCACGTGTCATATTTTTGTAATTTCAGTAGATTTTTAAATGAATTAATTGGTTGATTTGTGGAATATTTTGCCCAGTGACACCTTTTGATTTATATTTAATTCTCTGTGATTCCAAAAATCCTCAAAAATTCATAGTAGCCTTAGGACAGTAAACTTGACATGCCATAAAAATTTCATGTCATTTGCACACATATTGAGGCCTAAATAAATTGTTGAGTGATTTTCTCTTACTAATTTTAATAAATTCATTCACATTGAAATTAAGATCTGTCATTTTTCCTGGATTCCTTATCATTAGTGCTATCTAGGATAATTTTATCTCTTGAAAAAATTGTGATTTGTTATTTATTAAAAATTAAATAGTGAAAATCACCCTGTCTGCATATTTAATTCACAGTAAATTTATTTAGTGTCTAAAAATTCCAAAAAAATTAGGGTAGATCATTTTCATCATAATTAATCATCTGGCCAATTTTTAGAATTTTTGGACTCCATTTGACATCTTAATTGATTTAAACTTTAGATTGGCCTGCTGGTTGCATGTGTCTGCACAGAAAATAGAAAAAGACAAAAAAATTTAATTCCTGAAAATCCAACACTTGATATTGGCTCAAAATTCACCTAAGGAGACAGATGCCTCCCTGAGTTCGACCTTGGACTTCCACCAAGTAAAAAAAAATCTGCCGCTTGAAATTAACTTGACATTAATTAATAGTGGTTTTTGATTAGCCTCTCGTATCCGACTGCAACGAACGATTAAACCTAATTTGGACAATAAATTGACCGAATTAACATAGGGTGCGGGAGCGGTTATCACCTCTCAGTTGGTATGAGGTATATGATCATGCTCTATATTCCGTAGATCTCTTGGAGGAGACCGTGAGAGCTGTTGACCTTGTGAGACAGAGGCTTCTGACGGCATAGAGCCACCAGAAGAGATATGCAGACCGTCAGAGAAGAGACTTGGAGTTCCAGGTAGTCCAATTCTTTCCTCTCCATCCACTCAATTATGATATATATATATATATTCAACTTAATCTCATACTAAACGACATTCCTATAAATTATAGGTTGGAGATTGGGTATTTCTCTGTGTTTCTCCCATGAAGGGAGTGCAGAGTTTCGATGTTCGTGGCAAGTTGGCGCCGCGATATGTTGGACCTTTTGAGATTCTGGCTAGAGTGGGGAAAGTGGCATACTGAGTAGCCCTTCCTCCACATCTTTCTGCTATTCATGACGTCTTCCATGTATCCAACCTGAGGAAATATGCGCACGACCCTCGACACGTCATCAACTACGAGAATCTAGACGTGGAGCCAGATCTGACTTATGAGGAGAAGCCAGTTCAGATACTTGACCGTGCTGTGAAGAACCTTCGCAACAAAGAGATTTCATTAGTCAAGGTTTTGTAGCACCGACCCGGCATCGAAGAGGCAACGTGGGAGACCAAAGCAGACATGCGGGCATGATACCCGCAGCTTTTCTGAGGTAATAAGCAAAACAAGCTTTTGTAATTAATATATGTTCAAATATATGGCTTGTTTTCTCTTTGAGGTTTATATAGGTTCAAAACCCTTTGAGGTTTTTATGGACATATGAAATCCAAACAAGATACCTAATAGCCTTAATTCGAGTCTCGAAGAGGAGACTCCCTTTGAGGTTTTTATATTTGTAACATGCGGAATCTACACAAAACCGGACCCGATCCGATTTGAGTCCGATAACCCAATAAAGTTATCTGACAACATTAGATAACCTAAATCGACCAATTGATTGTGAATCAAAAGTCGTTCGGGCAAAATCGACCAAAAATCGGTCACTTTGTAATGCGCGCTGCGAAAAAAGCCACGGCGCAAGTTCGAAAACCGCAAAACGAACCTAGACCGTCATTAGATCCGATTCGACAAAACAAGACTAACGGAATCGATCGTTCGCCAATTGGAGGTCGTTTAATATTTTTAAATCACAAAATTTAATCTTAAACAAAAACCGTATCTCGAATGTTTCGGGTATTCAAAACCCGATTGGAAGTATATCAATATTATACTCATTTTGATCGTTGTTCAGAAACGATCGAATCGACATATTGCGCGTTGAAATCTGACGCTCAATGCGCGAGTACGGTCAACTTTAAAGTGTATCAAATAAAGAGATTTTTTTAAATATATATATATATATTATTACTATTTTCTGCTATAACAGACTTGTTTCGTTGCAATTTTCTTTTAAAAAAAATATAATAGTAATAAAGAAACTCTGTTGTAGCCCCTATTTTCTTCATTTGGCTATGTTTCTCTCAAACACTTGGCTCCAAATTTAGCCACCACATGTCAACAAACAATATATTTTGCCTTGTTTATATACAACACAGACTTACCATAATTTCCTAATTCCCTCTCTTCGTCTTTTCCAACGAGAGAAGGCCCCAAGCTACTTTCTCTCCTTCCATAGTTGCAGAGAACAACAATACCACAGCCAATAAAGCCATTCTTCTTTCCTGGAGTTCCAGCCAAGAGGTGAAACCATACAACCTACCTTCCTGTAGCCGTAGCCTGCTGCTGGAGCTCAACTTCCTCCCTCTTGCATGCAAAGATCTTCAAAATTTTGAAGAAATAGGTATTATCCATGTCTCTAACTCCTCTTGTTGTCTTGCATGTGTACAATTTCACCTCCTTTTCTTGAAAAGCATGGATTTTATAACCCTTGTGTTTCTCAAATCGATGTTCAAGTTGAATTTCTTTCATCTCAAATTTTTTTTATATATAAACATCAGATTAATTGTCAGTGATCTTTGATGCATATGAAATTTTGGAATATTCCTGAAGTAACAGATCGTCCCTGTGGTCCCTGTGGGGTATAATTGTTTCATGTTTTAAGTTTCAAAGAGTTGCTGGTTGGTCTTGACAATAGGATTTCTCCTAATTTCATTATCATTGAAGATCATAAGGCAATCTGAAGTCATTTCTGGATTTGGGTTTCCCCTAATATATAAATGTTTGTAATCCTGTTACGAATTTCATGATGATCTACAAGGTGACGAAAATTTATGGGTTTGTTTTAATGTTCCTAACAGTGCCCCATTTGTGATTGGAGGTTTAGGATCTTGTCATAGGACAAATTGGATGTGAATCTTCAGAAGTTTGGGTTTGATGATAATGTATCATGTTGATTATGTTGCAGATTAGTATCTTTTCTTAGAGATTATACAGGATGAATGGGGTTCGAAATTTTAATTGGATCTAAAGTAGTTGAAGTATGACAGAGTGGTGGCATGCATACGATTGTTGTTGTTATAAAGTCTATTCCATTCGATCCTAGTTGTAAATTACACACATTGTATCTATTTCAGATATTGATACATCTGTGCATCTTCAGAATATGGAAAATTTTTGGTTCCAGTAACTATTGTCCTCTCATCTTTTCCCTGAAATTATTATTCTTACTTAAATGTTGAGCTCCCTATTACAACTTTGTCCATAAAATTTTTCCACCTGAATAGTTCATGCGAAGATGGGTATTTTAATGGTTGGCATTAATAAAGTAAAATTGTGTGTTATTATTGAGAAGAATGATAGGTTGGATACTTAGTAATAACTACCCTAATTGGAGGCTTACATTCCAATGCCCACCTACTTAGTTGAAGTTTCTTTGATTTTCCACGAAGATTTCATGTGCTTTACTCAGTGCAATAATGAAAATTTTAGTGGGTTCCTCTTAAATTTCCAAGAGTAAAAAAAAAGACCAATGTAGATAATATACAAGCAGAAAGACTAATTATACAATACTTAGAATCAAATGTTACTGTAGGGTTTATATGTATACATATATACCATTCAGTTCCATTGGAGCAAGGAGTAGAAATGTCTCTGAACCAAGAGCTTGCCAAATCCATGATAAATACAACTATTAATAAATTGACACTCTTCTCCTTTGAATCCAACCAGTGTTTTTCGGAGATCATTACGACTAATCATTCACACCCATTGAATCAAATTATAATTATATATATCATTAATAATAAATTATGACAAAATACCTACTACATCTATAAAATTAACCACGGAAGAGATTGAGAAAGAATTGAGAAATCAAGTAAGAAATGTAGGGATAAATCAATGATGACTTATATTATAAGTGCTGGTCATGGTGACTTCTACACCTGACCGTGCGAGGGCGCGGTGACCCTCAATTGGGCGGAGGAAAGGAAGCCCGGTTAGGGCAACGACCGTCAAGTGCGTGGGTCTGGGATCCCGACTTTAGACCAGTTCCGCTGACCCTCTGTTTTAGGATACCCAGGTGGGGGATCCTCGGTTTTAATTTTTCGTACGAGCTCGGTTACCCGTTACCGGTCGGGTTGTTTTCTAGAGCGACTTTTCCGAAGAGTCTCTCTCACCCGTCTCAGTGGCGTAGTTTTGGAGTAGACCTATCCCTCTATTGGACCGCACTTCCAATTAGAGGGCAAGACGGAAGAGCCATTTGCAGGCTACTTCACCGCTTGAGTTTTACTTTCGCCAACAAACTTGGCGATTTTACATATAGATCATCCATATCTACATCTAAATCATCTACAGTTACATCTGAGACAGTTGCAGTAGAGGTTCAGAGAATTTACAATCAAAGTTGGGTTGGTTGGAAGTATTATAATAAAGTTTGATTTGAAATAATGTGGTTAAAATAATATGAGATCCATAGTTTAAGTCTATAACATCTATATGTGGATCACTAATTAATATATGAAGGTATATTATATAAAGCTATGAGGAAATGGAGAAAAATATATCTATGACATTAAATATATTATAAGAATATGATACATGGAAGTTAAGGATAAAACTTGGAGCATCTCCTTAAAGTAGTTGAAAACCTTTCGCTATGCAGGTAGTGGTAAGAATTTTCTTTCTTTTATGCCTATCTATTTGCTTTCTTTTGCACGTAATAAATTACTTGATAATTATTTTAAACTATGGATTAGAATTCATAATTATGGCTCCTCTTTTTCCTTGCACGCATGGCAGGCAAGGAGCCTTCTGCTCAGTAGCTATTGATGCTTCCAGGAGACAGGGTATATACTAGACGATATATTGTTATTTTGTTTCAGTTTTTGGTTCGATTGATAATGTAATATGCTTCTCTTATATTCAATCAGATTTTTGGGAATACTGTATGTACTGTCAGTCACTGTACATGTTGTAAAATATATGGAAGTTAATGAAATGAATTTTGATGGTATTTGTCTCTATTAGATTTGTGGTTATGAATATGAATGTGAATGTCCTATGTAGCTTCAAGCGTGAAAAATTTCCCCATAAATTTATGCTTTTAATGCGATGTCAATAAATGGAATATTACGAAATGTGTCGTAAACAGGTACTCGGATCCTCGGGGTTTTACAAATTGCTAGAGTTAGGTGACTGGGACCTATTTATAGGGGCCTATGCCACATGTTTCTAAGAGAAAGTTCAATAAAGACAATAGGTTGCTTCTCACATGGAGCATGTTAGCTGACCGTCTCAATTATGTAAATGATATTTTTATATAATTATTACTGAGTTTTATATCATTTTCAACATGAAAGTAATTTCAAGGTTCATTCATTCTCAATGTTCCCTATTTTATCTTATTTATTTTATTCCAAATTCAGGTTTTGTAGAAGATTTTATGGTGACTGCAATCACGATGCTTCCAAGAGGCGAAGTCCGTCGAATAATGTTAGAGAATATAGCCCGTGGCAGTAGGGAACACTAAATTGTATCAAGATCTTAACGGGAAATAGGTTCATGAGGCATACGAAAAAGAAGTTGTGATCTTCACAAAGGTGGAAGCACGGATAACAGCGTCGTGCATGCTAGCAGGGCAACAAGAGCAAAGACAATGATGGTAAAAATATGATTAACTTTCCGGATCACTAAAACAAATGTTATGGTAAAAAATAATTATTGCATATAAAAAGACCATAATATATATTAAACAATCTAACGAACAATGCAATCTCAAGAGACAAGTATCGAAAATTAAAACCCCATTGGATAAAAACCATGACTTAAGTACCAAACATATCAAAGCCTTTTGCACATCTTGGATCAAGAAGGCATTTCCACAACTTGGACCACACACCAAGTACCAATACAATAGTAATGTAAACAATATTATAACAATCAATAAAGCTTCAAATAAATATGTAATGTAATGAGGCCAGCAAATGTGCAAAGTAAATGTATATAGAAATTGCAAATCAAGTGTGGTGATAAATGACTATCAATATTGAATCGTTCAGCAGAGAGCGAGAAAGACATCCTCGAAAGGAGCTTTGAAAAAAAGGCTAGAAAGGTTTTCCTTTTGTGTAAAGAATGTATATAAGTTGTGTTTTACTCATGAGTTAGCCTTGTATATTTATAAGTGAGCCATCAAGTTCAACAAGGCATTAGATCTTAGGGAAAGTACGTCTAGAAAATCAATCAAGATCTCCTCAAGAGGAAAATAAATGACTAGTCTATCAAATAGTATATTTAGTAAATATTTCTCGAGTAGCCGATGGATTAGAAAATTCAGAATAAACAAATTAGTTGTTGATTGATCTATCAACTAAGTCCTATTGATCAATCATATTGACGAGTGGTCTATTACTTAATGGTTGTTGATCAATCAGTTAAGTAATCAGTGGTGAAGTAATTCAAAATATGATAAATCATATCAATAAAGGTGATCGATCAAAATATAAGAGTGATCTATTAATGACTATTAATAGATCAGATCTGGAAGAACAATCAATTAATTTGGCTTAAACCTGAAATAACATAATGTTCGAGAAAGGTTCTGATATGTCTATATGTTATACATGCATATACATTGAGACTTTTTATAAGTTGACTATTACAAAAAGTCTTCTTCCTTCTTTGTTGGGTTGTTCATCGCTTTCAGGTTTATTAACATCATTTGGCTTTGTCATCATTGTATAATCACGCGTTTAAGCAATTAAGTGGATTTCTTTTGTCTTACATTCTCCATGAATTTTCTCTTTTATGCTTCATACTTATAATACAACTATCATGAAATCTGCATTTCTATATGTGCTTGTAAATTTCGTTATAGCATGCATAAATGGTTCTAAAAAGAAAACCTACACCAATGATCTAATCCCACATCACACCTCCAAACACAAACGATCAGTGAAAGTAGGCCGTGAGAAGGTTAACTAGGGGGAAATGTTGTAAGGAAGACCGATCGATCGAGGTTGTATAAAACAGGGTGATGATCAGTCAACAGTGCAAAAGGCACGAGGGATGATAACATTGAAGGCGACAAGGATACGAGAAGATGGGTTCTTCTCTCAACCTATACTTATTCAATCTGACAAGTCTCCCTTGTGCATGCATCATTCATGAGGGGGAATAATGCCCCTATCAAGCTTCGATAAGTTTTACTTTAACTTTTTTAGGCCCAAAAAAGGCCAATATTTTTTCATTGTATGTTTAAAAAAGAGCAAACCAATCCAAACAAAATAAAAAGTCTACTAAAAGGAAGAAGAAGTAGTACTAGTGGTGGGGGTTTTCTTTTATCAATCATCTCATTAATTTCTTCTCCGGATTGGTTGTATCTAACAAGTACAGGAAAATGAGAGTATGATTTTAGACTAGTTTTGATTGTGTTCCCTTAAAATAGACATTTCTTTCGATCATCGTAGAAGTTACGGGATTCAAGCTCCATTCTCCTTTGCTCGTGATCCCCGGGTCAAGATCCTTTTTGAAGGTTTGTATATGAAAGAACCTGCTTCAAGGTCCCTATTACAAAGACCCATTTTCGCGATCTTTGTGGGTCTCGCAATCTTTGATTTTAGGACTAGAAATCTGCCAAGTCAGTTCGAGGAGGGATTGATTGTGTCATCCTTAGATCTAATGAAATTCACAACGATCACTCCCTGAAACAATAACAAAAATCAAGTCTGACTTGGATATGTTTCGATTATTCTGATTGAACTTTGAACTTCTACTTTCGTGATTGTGGTCATGTTATTACAATGTAACAAAATGTCAGAAACTACCTTTCCCGCATTAAGGATTTCTGTGAGTAGTCCCTTAAGCCATTTGACCACAATTCATGTAGTGCCCAAAGCGTACAACTTGGTATCAAAAGTAGAACAAGCCAAAATAGATTGCTTAGAAGATCCCCAAGCAACTGCCACACCACTCCGGGTAAACACATACCCTTCAATACCGATACTCCTAGAGCCCCTGTCGGACTAATTTATCTTGCATCACTCTATTGTCTAACACAGAAGGAAACTTTCCATGATGCAAATTTAGCGAAGTGTTGCCTTTTTTAAGTACATGACTGCTTAGTCTAAGGCCTCCCAATGAATAGTCAGTACAACTAAAAAACTCTAATTAAATTTGAGACCACAAATGAGATGTTAGTTCTTATTCAGTTTGCAATATACATTAAACTTCTTATAATCTGAGTATCTTAGCTAAGAAATAGGCTCTCCCCTCTTGGCATTCTAAAGAATCTCAAGTGAATCAGATAACATGCTTACCGATTTGCAATTATGGTAACTAAATTTCTCAAGTAGTTTCTTAACATATAAAAATTAAGAAATCAGTTAGAATCTATGTTCTTAGATTCCCTCTATGTGCTCATGTCAGAGTCTTTATCCACTTTACATCACTATCTTCAACTGAGTAGTGAAGTCACACTCACAATATACTGCTTTCTTGAACAACTCTCAAGAAAGCATTTCACCTTCTATAAAGGTAGGAACCCACAACTTGGGTATTTGAATTACAAAAAAATATATAGAAGAGCCTTTGATGAATGTATGATCAAATTAACATATTTGTTTTTAGAAATGCTAACCTGTAAGTAAAAGTTGAAGTTGGAAGCAAATGGAAGCAGCTTCGGAGCGCAAGATTGATCATGTAAGAGTTCAAAATGATAAATGTAGAAGACAAAGCTTGGGTGCTTGAGAGAGATCAGACTTTAATAGTATTCAAGTGATCTCTAGTAAATCCACATGTATTAGAACTAGAAGGGACCTTCTTCTTTTTATAAGCTAGTAAGGGGGAGGTTTCTCGTCCTCAAAAGGGTGCGAGCTTGGTGAAGGGATATACCAATTTTCATTAAAAATTGTTTCAGAACCAATGGATACATTTTTTATGAAAAATAGAGTGAGATCCCAATGCAGGATTCACCACGCGATGTGATTCATTGAAAGAGTTTTAGAATACATTACCGAAAGAGCCAAAGGTGATACAAGGAGTTTACATGGCAAACAACATTTTCGTAGTGAAACCTCTGATTTCTAAAGATGGTGTCGTTCCTTGCAGTCCAAATGCACCATAAAACAACAAAATGTCTCACGCAATCATCTTGAGAGTTGCCTCCCACCTGCCTCATGGAGATCCAGAAGTCAGCCGACCCTCCCGTCACGACCTACTCGCACCCAGCCTTACTCCATATCCACATCGATAAAGGGCACGTGAAGAACAGGTGATCAGAATCCTCCACATTGCCTTCGCATCTGTCACACAGTACGTCATCCAGTTGAAGCAAACGACTCCTCCTTGCCTTATCGGCCAGGCGGCCTCTTCTGAAACACCACTGGAAAACCTTGACGTGACATGGAATGTTAGCCACCCACACAATTTTCAGGTCCTGATGCAACGCCAAGTCTCGTTCAACCACATCATTTCCCAAAGCCTTATACAGTTTTTTTTACTGACTTACCCGAGCCTCCCCACCGAAAGTGATCGCGATCGCACGTGAAGGGACCCGGATGCGGGATATCCCCAACCATCCTGATGAACTCCTCCAAACGCTGGTCCGACAAATCATTGCAGAAAAGCAACAACCAATTGCCCGACTCCGCCGCCTGGAAAAGCGTGCAATTCTTCACCGCCGCCAAAGCGAACAACCGTGGGAACCTAGCCATTAGTGGGCCATCGTCCGACCAATTATCAAGCCAAAATCTGAATAACTTGCCATCCCCCACACACGGTTGCAGGTTCGGCAACAGCAACGGTAAGAACTCAAGGATTCCCTTCCAAAGCGACGACTGGTAACACGTCCTGCATGCCACAAGCTCCCCGTTGACATCGTACAATTTTCTGAGGAGAGAGACCGCCAGGCCACTTGATGACCCCCAGACGCGCACGACCCATTTGGCGATCAGGCCTTGTTCATGCGCTCGATATCCCGAACCCCAAGCCCCCTTCCTCCCGCTCCCTGGTGATCTCTTCCCAGCTCACAAGGTGTAGCCCATGCCTTGGTTGATTCCCGCTCGACCAAAAGAATCTCCTCATCATTGCCTCTACCTTCTTCCTTACCCCTACCGGCATCAGGTATGTCGAGAAGAAAAAGATCAGGATCGTCGCAAGGACGTGCTTGAGAAGGATCAACTCCCCCCCCCCCCCCGAGAGCGTAGTAGCCTTCCACCCGGCTAGTCTCTGCTCCATAATCTGGACCACTCCGTCCCAATCCGATTTCTTCAGTTTGCCCGCGACCAGTGGTATCCCTAAATAGGTGATAGGCAATTCGCCCATCCGACAATCGGTTATTTCCTCTAGATCCGAACGTTCTGCCACCTTTAAATGGAAGGGCACCACTGTCGACTTGCGCCTATTAATCTGTAGCCCTGAGATGCTGCTGAAAATGTGCACCATCTGCGTCGTATTGGAATTCTGCTCCACTGACCCTCCAAGAAATAGGATAGTGTCATCAACATATTAAAGGATCAGGATGGAGATATTTGCCACCCGAAAACCCTCACACCAGCCAAAGTCAACCGCCCTCTCCAGGAGTACAGCCAAAGCGTCTGCGACCAGTACAAACAGCATGGGTGCCAGGGGCAGCCCTGGCGCACACCTCGTTGGGGCTGGAAGTAACGACCTTCCGGCCTACCATTGACCATGATAGAATAAGACGAACGCTTCATCCAGTCAACCCACAAGTCAGGGAATCCCTTCTTCTGAAGGAAGATCCATAGAAACTTCCAATCAACGCAATCATATGCTTTAGCGTAGTCAAGTTTCCACAATGACCCCTTTGATCGCTTCCATTCCAAACATATCTCGAACGCCATCACCAAACCATCAGCTAACTGCTGTCCCGGGATGAAAGCTGACTGCCTAAGTAGCACCACAGACTCCATCACCATCCTCAGCCTGTTTGCCAGAATCTTAGCTACAATCAGGTAGATGTCATTGGAGAGCACGATCGGCCTGAAGTCGTCAATGCTCAATAGTGAATCCTTCTTAGGGAGGAGGAAAAGAAGAGCCCTGTTAACTTTCTTGAAGCCTCTATTGCCTTCTCTAAATTCATTGACCATTTGGAGGACCTCATCCTTAACCAAATCCCAAAACTCCCGATAAAATAACACTTGAAATCCGTCCGGACCTGGGGCTCCCTCTGCATTTAGCCCCCAATCCGCCCTTTTAACCTCGTCGTCAGTGAAATGGGAGATGAGCAAATCCGCCTGCTCACCTGTCAAAGATCACGCACCCCTACCAGACCATCCCCATCCTTCACCGACCCTTTTCCTCGAGGCGTGGAAGAAGTGGTTCCATAGGGCCCCCCCAATCTGCGCCTCCCCGGTGAATCGCTCCCCGCCAATCTCGATTTCGTGAAGGAAGTTCCTTCTTCGTCTCCCCGAGGCCATTGTGTTGAAGAACTTAGTATCAGCGTCCCCTTCTCTACGCCACCTCTGACGAGATTTCTGCCTCCATTCGATTTCTTCTTTCTTGTCTTCCTGTAACAGATCAGCAAGATGGACGACCCTCTCTAACTTCTCTTCATCTGTCAGACCTCTTTCGTCGTCCAACGCATCCAACCTGGACACGCCGGCACGGGCAATCTCTCTCCTAGCAGTCCTTCTGAGCATCCTCAGCTTCGACGCCAACCTGACAATCGCCGAACCTTCGGGCGACCACTCGTTCCACGTCTGGCTACGTCATCTTTGAATCCCTCCTCAAGGAGCCAACTACCTTCGAAATGGAAATAGAATCTACTCTTTCTCTCCTCCCCCGAGTACCACAGAATTGGTGTGTGATCAGAGAGGGTCCTCGGCAACGCCCAAGCCCTCGACAACGGGAAAGATGCCATAGCCTTCGAGGATAACAAGAACCGATCCAATCCGGATCTCGAGTGTGCGTTCCGCCAGGTGAAGGCACACCCAGCGGCATCAATGATGGACATACCAAGCGAGTGGATCACCTGCCGAAGGGCCTCCGAGCCGGAGTCACCACCGCCGCACCGATGCAGTCGGTCGTCCGAGAGAAGGGTGACGTTGAGGTCCCCCCACGATCCAGAGCTCAGACGCATGCGTAGCCCCCAGGTGCTCGAACTCAGCCGGCAAAGAACCCCTATCAGTCCCGAGAGGTCCGTAAACATTTGTTATATACAGAGCCATTTCATCTCTTCTTCTATTGAGTCCAACCGTCAGCCACAGATCTGAAGAGGACAGGTTGATCAAATCAAACTCGTCTTTCTTCCACCCAGTCAGTAAGCCCTCCGTCGCTCCAGTTGCTGACCGATCGGCAAGCTCGAAACTGCCGCCTCCGTCCAGGTCTCTTCTGACCTCGTCAAGTCCCCGCGAAAGCTTCGTTTCCTGATGAATGAAAATATCCACTCCGGCTTCGAGAGTCATATTTTTTATGCCTACCCTCTTCTCGGGGCGCCCTAGTCCCCTAACGTTCCAGGATAAGAGCTTCATTTATCAACTTGTTTGGATCTCTTTTTTTGTGGAGGGATTACCTCCAGTTGCACCGATATACTTCTGTCCAAGATTGAGAAATGGTTCCACTATGCGTCGTGTTGCAAGCAAGTACGAACATCCCCCTGTGTCTGCTCCTCGTGGTCAGAAGCACGAAGTGCCGCCGCTCTCCTCAGTCTCCTCTCTGCTCCTCTGGCTCTCCTTCTCTGGTAGAAGTTACCATATCTGCATCTATCTTCCTCTTGACCTTGATGGGTCTGACAAAGTTGTACAACCTCCAGTTGGTCGCGCAAACCTCCTCCAGGTGTCGTTACTGTCTCCCGGACTTCCCCGGCAGGTTCATCCTAACCATTGGCTTCACGGGGAGACCGCCCAAGGGCTTCCGCAGTATGCCCGTCTTTTGCACCACCCTCCCCACCATCGTGATGCGCAATGGCGAGCCGAAGATGCCATTGGTTTGGTGTTGCTCTTCAGGTGCTTGTTGTGAGTGGGCCAAAGGAGGTTGGTCCAACGGGCACTGGAGTATGGAAGGTTCATGACAGCAAATCATTTTAGAGGCAACAGGAGCAGGATGAAAGCGACCTGAGTCTGGAGAACGAGGCTTCGCCTCGCCCCAAAGGTAATCAGGCCCACCTTCAGCGCGAGGCTCACATTCGGATCCACAGCCCCAAACGAAACCAGAAGTTGTTACCCGGGCGGTGGGAGATCTGGACCCGCGTTCCCCAGCCGCACCTACGTCAATGCAGGAGAGGTCATGGTCTCCCGGTACGACAACCTAACTGCCTCAGTCTCCTCGTCTCCCATGTGGGGCGCCACCGAAAAGGCACCAAAATGTAGCCGTTGCGGAAGACGAAGCGACAAGGTTGTCTCTTCAGGTGCCCCGTTGGAGGGTTATTGCTCGTCGAGCTCCTCCGCCTTGCCGCCGCTCTGAAGATTTAAAGGATCCGGACACCTAGGCTCCTGAGCATAGGACTTGGCAGCCCACCCACACTTCCGAGCTTGGCTCCTTGGCACCCATCTGGAGATCTCCATGTTGATGATGCAACCCTTGAGCGATACTCTCCAGCCCCCCAGTTTCGTCGAGCAGAATCCTTTCACTTTCACGATTGGGTCTAGCGGCTCTTCCGGCAGGCACCCCGAGCTTTCAATCTCCACCACCTCCGCGATATTGCTCAGCAAATTTCGCATCGTGGTCAGGCCCCAATCGTCCAAGGGGATGCCCTTAACGCAAATACGGTCCAGCGACTCGGGGATCAAACGCCCATCTATGGTTGTCGCCCTCCGCCCTTGATCTGAGTCCAACCCTCTCGCGTCCACCGAAGCAATTCATTGGCCTCGTCCTTCGAGAGGGCTCTGGAAACCACCCGCCACGGGGTGATCGGAGTGACATAACCGCGAAACTGCATCGCCGAGACTGCACCAATGTCAGAGGTACTCAGGAATAAGGTGCCTCTTCCACCGCCCTCTCTGACGAAAATGCACCACCTTCCATCGCAACCCCCTCCCCCGTGCAGTTCCTACTCCTGTGCGAGTTTCGGCCGCAACGAAAGCACAGGATAGGTTCCCGATAATGGCGGGCCCAATGATTGTTTGCCCCGTACCGAAAGCAGCCATTCCCGAATGGATTTTCGAAAGGCTGACTCCGTGCTCCGCTCTGACCCTTCTCGTGGGACTTGTGTTTCTTGTGAGACACCAAGACCCAACCACCTTCATCGAGCGACCTTCGTGCTCCTCCCTTTTCGCCATCTTGCTCCCTCCTTCGCCACTCCCTCTTTCGCCGCTCCACCATGACTGACCTTCGTGCTCCTCCTTTCTCGCCACTCTTCCTCCAAAGGACTCCTCCCTCTCCCATCCACACACAACTAGTTCATGTATTAGCGAGGTAGAGAGTGCACAAGCCAATTCTTCCACATTCTTTTAAAATGGGCATAGTACGAGGACTTCCCAGGTGGTCACCCAACCTAGTACTACTCTCGCCCAAGCATGCTTAACTTCGGAGTTCTGATGGGATCCGGTGCATTAATGTTGTATGAAACAATGGATACATAAAAGTATAAATCAGTTGGTTGAAAGAATTTGACTAAATCTGAGTTAGTTAACTTTAGTTTAAATCGGCAGTTGGTTAATCTCTATATGTAAATAACGGATATTAACCATAAGCATAATTATTCAATTGAGAATATGACTTAGCTGATTGACTAAAAAAGAACTTTGGTTAGGTTGAAACGGTTATTTATGCCTAACAATCAGATGACTCATCGAACTTTTGACTTAAACAGCAAACTGATCAACTTGATCAGTGAGTTGAAGATGTTTTTAGTAGAGATTTTTGTTTTGAGCTATTTTTAAATCTGTCTTTTTTACGGAAACCCTATTGATACAAAAAACAACTCAACATAAAGTTGCTTATTCATGTCAAAAGATATTTTATATTTCCTTTTTTTTATGTACTCATTTTTCTTTCTGTTTCTAAGATATTTTATATTTCCTTTTTTTTTATGTACTCATTTTTCTTTCTGTTTCTATTATGTAATTTTGCCAAAAGGGTTCTCCTCTTATATAAGAGACCCTTAGGACCTCAGAATGAATCAACTAATAATTTTCTTTCCATATGGTATCAGAGCGAGAGTCCTAGAACGGAGTATGTGCCTTATCTCCCATCCCACCACTCACCATTCGCCATCATGTTGCCGCCACCTATGCCAACAGGTTGCTGCTGGTCCCACAGGTCGTTGCTACCACAACAGATTACCACTGGCCACTGATCGGACCCCCATTATACCCGGATCGTTGTCGGGCCATCGCATGAGGCTATGGCGTCACCAGGCCTCCCGCACGCGGCACCACACTGCGCCAGCAGGCCCCAGGCCCCCTGACATGTTGTCGACGCCCACACACCACATCAATGAGGTCCCTAAGGCCTCTACCAGCCTCATTATTATCGCTTAGGGCATGAGTCTGGGTCATCGACTCTTCAGAGGCCTCTAACATCCTGATTTTGGGACATTTTCCGCAAAATCACACCTCGAGATTCTTCGTGTTCCCTAGAGCAAGTCTACGATTGATGAGAACGGTTGTGGCATGATTCTGCATATACAGTTGATTCTGTATGTGTCTATGTAGACACATTTGCTCTAGTCTACAGCCTTAGTCTTCGTCTATTATAGGCATCATGTTAGAGAACAAGGTTTATATTGCATCCTAGGGTGCCTTTAAATGTCTGACACTGATTTTCAAGATGGGTGGGGCCAACTACGAGTTGTGGGCCATGCAGTTCATGATCCTTATGCAGTGCGACAAAAAACACATATTTACACATGATGTGCTAATCGACAAGAGTGGACCTAATGCCTTGTATGAGTTAAATGATGTAGATGCACGTGTATGGCTATCCAATACCCTGTTTGTAGAGATAACCAATGATATCTTGCATCAGCCTACAACTAAGGTGATATGGGACATCCTCGCAACCATATACTCTCAGGCAATGAATAAAACAAAGTTATTGCAACATCAGCATGATATCGTCACGGTTAAGCAGAATGATTGCCCTCTTCATACTTTATACACATCTCTCATGGGTATGTTTAAGAAGCTACAAAACTTCATGCCTTTTGCAGCAACACCTTAGCAGTAGAAGGCATACAGGAATGCCACCATGGTTGGTGGTCATTGGCGGCCTGAGTATGATGCCTTGCGGATCCAGTTACTTGCGGATGCTACCATACCTCCCATGGAGGAAGCATACCATAGACTTAGCATGATCATTGTTCCTTCGTCAGCGTCGTCTCAAACCTCCTCGACGATGGAACATCTCACAATTGAGGAAGATCTTCACAGTTTAGAAAACGAGGTCCCACTGGCAAAGGAATGAGTCATTCACGATCCCCATCCTCATGCACATACTGTCACCGCTCAGGTCACTCTAAGGACACATGTTATTCTAAGCATGGAATTCTAGCATATGCCCTTGCTGCTGAGCAGATTGAGATGCATGTGCCTCCTGCCATTGCTTTTAATCAGAGGTTCGATGAGTTAGTCTTGTATTCGAGGGGTATCATGCCTATCACTTCTGGATCTTCTAGTGCTCCATCTAGCTCATCCAGCCCATTGTCCATGCTTCTATCGATACTTCAGGCACCGTCTATGTACTTACTAGTTACATGGCAAACCTCTCGGAGTGGATCATGGATTCAGGTGCTACTCATCACCTGTATGGAGATAAGGCTCAGTTCACTTCCTACAGAACTGTTCAACCTAATAAAACAATAGTTATTGTTGATGGCACACATTCCTCTGTTACTGGAAAGGGGGGATTAGATTGACACAGTCCATGTACCTGTAGAATGTTCTTCATGCTCCTGATTCTCAATAAATTTATTATCTGTTAATCAACTCACCAAGGATTTACATTGTTGTTCCATCTTTGACTCCTCTTCTCTTATGTTTCAAGATATGCTCACGGGCAATGTGATTGGATGTAGCCATGAACAAAGGGGTCTCTACAGACTGATTCAATCTCGATATGATGGTGCCTTTTCCATTCCCATTGGGCCATTCCCCCCCTATATGTGGCATATTCGGTTAGGTCATCTTCTGCTAGAGTCTTCCCTCAGATTTCATCCAGATCTACCTTTCACTATAAGGCTTGCCAACTTTGGAAGCATCATTGTTCTAGTAATCCTAGTCATCAGAGTTGTACCAGTAGTTCTTTATCTGAGTTAGTACAATTTAATATCTAGGATCCTAATTGTGTCCCTGACCATACGGGGCACATGTTTTATCTTGCAGTTGTGGATGATTATCTATATTATCATGGGGTTTTCTATTGAAAAATAAATCTGAGGCTGGGTCTGTCATTCAATCATATATTTATGGAATAAAGAATATTTTTCTGCTATAATCAAGTATGTCCGCTTTGATAATATGCCTTAGAGTTTTATACAACTCACTTATCTCATCTCTGTAGGTCTCATTGCATTATACATTAGACTTCTTTCCCTTGCACTTCTTAGCAGAACGTTGTTGTAGAATGCAAAGACCGACATCTTCTAAATGTGACCCGGACACTTCTCATTCAGAGACGTGCTCCCCACTCCTTCTAGGGGGATGTTTTTACTGCCAGTTGCCTAGTCAACATGATGTCGTCTTCTATGTTAGGTGAAAAGATTCCTTTTTCGATTACGTTTCCTGATAAAGATCTTTCTCGCTAACATCTCATGTTTTTGGTTCAGTTGCCTTTGTTCATCATCTGACCTTGATCGTGAGAAGCTCTCTCCCAGAGCTTTCAAGTGTATTTTTATGGGATACTCTCGGACCCAGAAAAGGAAGGTTCCTAAGATCACTAGAACTAGGTGGTGGAATCTTCCGCTGAAGCAATCAAGCTTCAGGGAGAAGGTTTTAGAAGACTTATCTTGGGATTGTAGCGGTAGTGCAAACGAGATGTGGGAGGCAGTAGCATCTTGTATCCGAAAGGTAGCCAAAGAGATGCTAGGCGAGTCAAAAGGAGGAGCTCCGGGTCAAAAGGAGGCTTGGTGGTGGAGTGAAGGGGTGCAAGAGAAGCTAAAAATTAAAAGAGCTTGCTTTAAAGCTATGTCTAAGGATAGAACTGAGGAAACTGTCACAGACTATAAAATAGCAAAGAAGGAAGCAAAGAAGGTTGTAAGCGAAGCTAAGTCAAAAGCTTATGAGGTTTTGTATAAAAATCTCAACTCTAAGGAGGGCCAGAAGGATATATTCAGGTTGACCAAAGCAAGAGAAAGAAAGACCAAAGACCTTTCTCAAGTGAGATGCATTAAGGACGAGGAAGGTCACGTGCTTGTTACTCAGAAGGATATAGAGACTAGATGGGAGCAGTACTTCCATAAACTTTTCATTGGAGAAAGAAATAGAGAGATCACTTTGGGTGATCTAGCTAGCAGTGAAAGTTACTTGAATCGTGCATGCTATAGACGAATACAAAGAAAAGAAGTAGAGGAGGCTTTGAAGGTTATGAGACCTGGGAAAGGTGTTGGACCGGATGACATCCCTGTAGAAGTATGGAAAGTTTTAGGTGAGCGTGGTTTGACTTGGCTTACGAATCTATTCAATGTTATTTGGCGAAGAAAGAAAATGCCTGAAGATTGGAGGAGGAGTATCGTGGTGCCTCTTTATAAGAACAAAGGATACATTCAAAATTGTTCAAATTACAGAGGTATCAAGCTGATGAGTCACACTATGAAAATATGGGAATGTGTGATCGAAAGAAGGTTGAGGCAAGTTTCCCAAGTAAAAGAAAATCAATTCGGATTCATGCCAGGTCGCTCAACTATTGAAGCCATCCATTTGCTGAGGAGAACAATGGAGATTTATAGAGCTAAAAGGAAGAATCTTCATATGATCTTTATTGATTTGGAGAAGGCTTATGATTCCGTCCCACGAGAGATACTGTGGAGAGTTTTGGAGACGAGACAAGTACCTGTCCTATACATTAATCTCATAAAGGATATGTATGATAGGGCTTTATCTTGTGTAAGGACCCCGACGGGGAAGACTGACTATTTTGATATCAACATTGGTTTACATCAAGGTTCAACTTTAAGTCCATTTCTTTTTACTTTGATTATGGACGAATTGACAAGTCACATTCAGGATGAGTTACCTTGGTGTATGTTATTTGTTGATGATATTGTGCTTATTGACGAGACTAGAGATGGAGTAAATGAGAAGCTTGAGGTTTGGAGACATGCATTAGAGACTAAAGGTTTTCGTATAAGTAGGGCTAAGACGGAATATATAGAATGCACCTTTGATGGAAGCAATGGTGAAGGAATCGAGGTTAAGATTGGTGACGATAACATTCAGAAGAGAGATTCTTTTAGATATCTGGGATCTATTTTGCAACATGATGGGGAAATTGATGGAGATATTACTAATAGAATAAATGCAGGCTGGCTAAAGTGGAGAGGAGCCTCCGTTGTTCTCTGTGATAAGAAAATTCGTTTAAAAATTAAAGGAAAATTTTACAAAGCAGCCGTGAGACCTGCTATGCTTTATGGTTCTGAATGTTGGCCTGTGAACCATAGACATGTGCAGAGAATGGCTGTAGCAGAAATGAAAATGCTAAGATGGATGTGTGGACATACACGTAAAGATTGGATTCGGAATGATGCAATCAGAAAGAAAGTTGGTGTAGCTCCGATCGAGGATAAGATGCGAGAAAACCGCTTAAGATGGTTTGGTCATTTGCAAAGAAGGTCAACTGATGCACCGGTTAGGAGATGCGAGTGTTGGGATGTTGAGCCGGCTAAGATAGGGCGAGGACGGCCCAAGAAGTGTTGGAAAGAGACTATACGAAGGGATCTTAGTTTTTTGGATATAAGTCCGAGATTGACCCAAGATAGATCTGAATGGAGGCGAAAAATCCATGTAGCCGACCCTGCTTAATTGTGGGAAAAGGCTTTGTTGTTGTTGTTGTTGTTGTTGTACTCTCGGACCCAGAAAGGGTACCACTGCTTCGATCATGTTAGACCTAAGTACTACATTAGTGCTGATATCATATTTTTTGAGTTAGTTATGTACTTTACTCCTACATGTGATAGGATGATTGCCTTCAAGTTAGGGGAGGATGCACACATACCACCTTCTCCTTCTCCACCACTACCTCCTCTAGTGGATCCTCCTACTCCATCATCACCTCCTTTTATGGTTACTCCTACTCCACCACCATCACCTCTAGTGATCCCTCCTACTCCACCACCTCCACTGTCACCTCCTACTGTGGTTGCTCCTCCGTCCCCTCCACCTAGCACATTGGCTCAGTTTTTGCCACATGTTTACATTCGCATGCCTCCCACTGTTCCCCATTCTCATGGACTTTCCCTATCATCTAGCACGCCCTAGTTACGTTCTGAGCACATTGTTTCTACCAATGACACTTGTGATTTGTCTGCAGCAGTTTACCATAGATGACGAGCAGGTGCCTTCTCAAGAGGCTAGTTTATAGTATGGGGAGGATGTAGATGACCTTGATGTGCCTATTGCTCTACAGAAGTAGAGGTGTATGCATATGTATCCTCTTACTGCCAATATCTCTTTGGCATGTCTACCTGAGGATTTCATGAGGTTTGTCGTTGGTCTATCAATCGTAGAGACTCCACGAACATATCGGCAGGATATGCGATACAGTCAGTACTATCTTGCCATAAATGAGGAGATGATCACGTTACAGTCACGTGGTGTGAACCCTTATTATAGCTCATACGAGAACATATGTGGTGGGATGCAAGTGGGTGTTCACGGTAAAGTGTCGTGCATATAGAAGTATTGATCGTTACAAGGTGAGGCTTGTGGCTCGTAGGTTCACCCAAATGTATGGGGTGGATTATCTTAATACATTCTCTCCCATGGCTCATCATTCTACACTATGGATCCTTCTCTCAATTGTAGTAATACGAGACTAGTCCATATCTCAGCTTGATATGAAGAATGCATTTCTCTATGATGACTTGCATGAGGAAGTCTACATGCAGCAACCACATGGGTTCACTGCTAAGGGGGAGTACCAAATAGTTTGCAGACTTTACAAGGCTATCTATGGCCTTAAGAAATATCCTAGAGCATGGTTTCATAGTCTCTCGAACTTGATAGAGAGACAACGATTTATGAGATCAATTGCAGATTATTCACTATTTGTTCGGAGGACTCAAATAGGTATAGTTGCTATACTGGTCTATGTTGATGATATCATTGTTAACGGAGATGATGTGCAGGGTATCCACGAGGCTAAGGATTTCCTTGGACAATAGTTTTGTCACCAAAGGACCTTAGCGATTTATGTTGCTTCCTTTGACTTGAGTTTTTCAAGAATCAGTGGGGTCTTGTTACGAAATGGAGGAAGGATGCCACTGATCTTCTTATTGAGGCAGGCATGGCGTACTACAGGACTACCATTGCTCCCATGGACCTCAGCATGAAGTTATATAATGATGATACATAGGACGTAAAGAGGTGGTACATGAAGCTCATTGTGAAGCTCCTATATGGGACCATCACCAAGCCAAACATCTCTTTTGCAGTGAGTAGAGTCCGCCGGTTTATGAAGAAACATAGGTGGGCACATATGGATGTTGTCCATATGATTCTGAGGTACTTGAAGTCCACTCATGGCACTGTATTGTTCTTTAGCAATGGGATATCCCTTGTCATTACAACATGTGCAATTGCAGATTATGTAGGATGTCCCAAGGACTGGAAGTCTACCTAAAGCTTTACAATGTTCATAGGGAACTCTTTGGTGTCATGGAAGAGCAAGAAGTAGACTGTAGTTGCCAAATCTAGTGCAGAGTCAGATTAAAGGGTCATAGCACATAGCAGTACTGAGATGATGTGGGCTATATATGTTCTGACAAACTTAGTTATTGACATGGCTCTTCCCATGCATCTACAATGTGACAATCAAGCTGCTCTTTTCATTGCCAACAACCCTGCCTTCCATGAGAGGACCGAGCATATTAAGGTTGTAACTACACCGGTGACAAGATTCAGAAGGGCTTTATCTCTACTTCCTATGTCAGCTCAGGAGAACATACAACATATATGTTCAGGAAGCTCCTAGCCGAGGGTCATCCTAGAGGTATTGTTCCAAGCTAAGCATGATTGATATCTATGCTCCATCTTGAGGTGGAGTGTTGAGGTATTTTATCTTTCACATTATTATGTATTCCTTTTTCTTTCCATCTCTATTATGTAATTTGCCCAGGTATTGTATGTTTGATAGGGTTCTTTCCACACTTGAGGCAAATTTCCGAAGTAACTAAAAATCAATTCAAATTCATGCTAGGTCACTCAACTATCAGAGATATCCACTTGTTGAGGAGAACAATGGATCTCTATAGAGATAAAAAGAACCTCCATATGATTTTTATTGATTTGGAGAAGACTTATGATTCAGTCCCAAGGGAGACATTATGGAGAGTTTTGGAGTAGAGACAAGTACATGTCCTATACATTAACTTTATAAAGGATACGTATGATAGGGCTTCATCTTGTGTAAGGATTTAGTCCGGGAAGACTAACTATTTTAACCTCAGCATCGGTTACCATCAAGGTGCAATTCTGAGTCCATTCCTCTTTACTTTGATTGAGGATGCATTGACTAGTCACATGTAGGATGAGATACCTTGGTGTATGGTGTTCGTCTATGATATTAGAGTAAATTACACAAAAGTCTCTGAACTATACACCCGATTTCAATGTAGTCCCTAAACTTTCAAAAGTAACAAAAAGGTACCTAATGTATTGTTTCGGTCACAATTGAGTCCTTTTCCACGGGAGAAGGAGATATCCATTTATTGATGGAGATTTTAAAAACTTACCAGAAAATCCCTAATGAAATCGCCCCCAAATTCCCATATCCTTAGTAACATTCAACGAAATTACTCCTAGAAAAATCCCTAATGAAATTACCCCCAAATCCCTAGTGACATTGTCCCCACAACTCCCCTCACCTTCCCAAGGGCTCCGAGGTTTAGGTTCACGGAGTAGCTATGTAAAGGGTCGGCAACTTGTGAGGGTTGGAGGTGTATGAACGACGGTGGTACATAAGGGATAGGTGGCGAAGGTGCTCGAGCAGGGTTGGAAGTGCATTTTGGGTAAGCTTCGTAGTCCGGTATGCTTATTATTAGGTCTCCATCAATTTCATCTTGTGAACAATCGATCGCAATGTGAATTTTGGAGTGTGAGGGTTGTATTGTATGCTTTTTCTCCCTAAGATTTTAGGGACAAAGTAACGCATGTTCTAGTCAAGTTTCTACGGAATTTAAACACTTCTGTAGTTCTATGGAATTTAACCAATCAAATTTCATACTTGTTGACATTGTCAATGCCACCATTAATGAGGCAATGCCCTTGATTAAGGAAAAGAACTTGTAGCTGGCTGAAGTGATTTCTGAAGGGATCAAGGTTGTAGAACTAAATACCGATTCTATTAAACCTCAACGAGTTTTTGTGGGCTTTCTTCTTACAACATTAATTACTTGCACCTCACCAGGACAACTAGGTTAAAATTGACACTTGAAGGGTGACAGATTTGGGGACTAGTATTGCTCGGTTCCTATTCAGGTATACACATTCTTCTTCAAACTGCTCATAATTGTGATACCCTTATTGACATGATATAAATGTACTAAGCCTTCTCCCACTATAAGTAGGGTTGGCTACATGGATTCTTGCTCAAATCCATGTTGAAAGATTCGACTATTTTTTACACTGGTCGTCGAATACCTAACGCAACCCCTGCAAGAGTGGGATTTGAACCTTGGTCTTTTATATGGTAGACACACTGTACTACCACTAGACCATTAAGTGGGTACTTACTGTAAATAGAATAAATTAGAGCACAAACCATAGAATATATGTAACCAGGAATCGAACATATGTAACAACCCCTGGCGTCATGCTTATTGTTAATCTGGTATCTTCTTTAAGTCGGAATTGTTGATCACTTTCATCCTAATGTTATAGTTTACCTTCAATCATATCCAATTTGTATCTGTTTGCATTTCTATGCTTGTTACATATGTTTGATTCATGGTTACATATATTCCATGGTTTATGCTCTAATTTATTCTATTTACAATAATGTTATGACCAAACTATGAAGAATTATAGGTGAGTGTAGTTTGACTTGGCTTAGAAATTTATTCAATGTTATTTGGCAAATCAAAGAAAATGCTTGACTATTGGAGAAGTATTGTGGTGCCTCTTTATAAGAATAAAGGGGGCAATCAAAATTATTCAAATTACAAAGGTATCAAGCTGATGAGATACACTATGAAAATTTAGGAACGTGTGATCAAAAGAAGGTTGAGGCAAGTTTCCAAAGTAAAAGAAAATCAATTCAGATTCATACCAGGTTACTCAACTATTGAAGCCGTCCATTTACTGAGAACAATGGAGATTTATAGAGCTAAAAGGAAGAACCTCCATATGATTTTTATTGATTAGGAGAAGGCTTATGACTCTGTCCCATGTGAGATATTGTGGAGCGTTTTGGAGAAGAGAGCAGTACATGTTCTATACATTAACCACATAAAAGATATGCATGATAGGGCTTTATCTTGTGTAAGGATCCGGTCTGGGAAGACTGACTATTTTGACATCAACATTGGTTTACATCAAGGTTCAACTTTGAGTTCGTTTCTTTTTACTTTGATTATGGACGAATTTACAAATCACATTCAGGATGAGATACCTTGGTGTATGTTATTTGTTGATGATATTGTATTGTTTGATGAGACTAGAAATGGAGTAAATGAGAAGCTTGATGTCTTGAGATACGAATTGGAGGTCTTGAGATACGAATTGGAGACTACATGATTTCATTTAAGTAGGGCTAAGACTAAATATATGGAGTGAACTTTCGATGGAAGTAATGATGAAGGAATCGAGGTGAAGATTGGTGATGATAACATTCGGAAGAGCGATTCTTTTAGATACCTGGGATTTATTTTGCAACATGATGGGGAACTTGATGGAGATGTTACTTATAGAATAAATGCACACTGGCTAAAGTGGAGAGGAGCTTCTGTTGTTCTCTGTGATAAAAAAAATTCTTTAAAAATCAAAGGAAAGTTCTACAAAGCAGCTGTAAGACCTGATATGCTATATGGATCTGAATGTTGGCATGTGAGCCATAGACATGTGCAAAGAATGATAATACCATAAATGAAAATGCTAAGGTGTATGTGTGGACACACACACATAAAGATCAGATTCGGAATGATGCAATCAGAAGGAAAGTTGGTGTAGCTTTGATTTAGGATAAGATGCGAGAAATCGCTTAAGGTGGCTTGGATATTTGCAAAGGAGGTCAGCTAATGCACCGGTTAGGAGATGAGAGTTTTGGGATGTTGAGCCGGATAAGAGAGGGCAGAGATGACCCAAGAAGTGTTGGAATGAGATTATATGAAGAGATCTTAGTTTTTTGGATATAAGCTCGAGATTGAACCAAGATAGATATGAATGATGCAAAGAATCCATGTAGCTGACCCTACTTAATTGTAAGAAAATGCTTTGTTGTTGTTGTATAGTAATGTTATGTTTGGTTGTTTACTTTATTCAAATTTAAATGCATGCCTTTCATAATTTTCAGATATGGATAAGTTATTTTCTCTGGAGATTCATCACTTCGGCAACATTGATCATGTACAAAATATCTATGTGAATGGATCGATTAATTGCATGGACAACAATGATCCTCATAGTGTCGCTTGTATTTGTGCAAGGATATACCGGTATCATATGGCAGCCATTATTATTTGAAGAATACTTACATGAAGTGCTACGAAAATACGGTTATGCATGTTCTTGATTCCACCCAATGGCCAATAACAAGTTTCAATATTATTGTGTTGTCTCAAAGGTCGAAAGCTCCTGGCAGGCCAAAGAAAAAATGAAGAAGGGTACGTGATGAGGCAATGAATCCATATAAGATAGGGAAGACATATCACACTTCAAGGTGTAGGCTTTATAAGGACTTTGGACATAATGCAAGAATATACAAAGGTACCCCCAAGACTAGCAAGAAGAAAATAGATGAGCGTAAAAAGCATGTTACAAGGCCTAAGAGGATGGTCACAAGGTTACAAGAAACCCAAGATTTGATCATGACACAACCAAATGATGTTGGAACATCCTCAAGGTGTGATTTCTATCTAGTATTTCCTTTACATCCATTGCTCTAATTCCCAATAATAACATAGCTGAATGTTTAATCTTTAGGGGAAGAGCCGATCGATAGTATCCAAACGGAGATTCATGAAAATGTTGTGATCTCATCTTGGTAATCCATTTAATGTTGATGTAATGAAATGATCTCAATATTTCTTCGCGTGACATTCATTTCATTCCACTACACTCATGCTTTTTCATTTGTTTGTGTGCAGAAGATTGGATGAAGACGGACACCCTTTAATGATGATTTTTTGGGGATTGAAGGGATGTTGATGACAAGAAATCTCAATTTGTGCAGATTTTTTGGTTTTCATCAGGATAATGATCAGACGACAATAACTTTTGAGTATACATTACAAGCATATATGTATTTGTGTTATCATTGTTGATGTTGGAACATGATGATGCATTCACTGCAGACTCTTTTGTGTGATGGAACAAAATATTACAATTAATTCATCCAGACAAAAATCTTGCATTAGAAGTGTTTCTTGCAAGTATCTTACACCACCACAATAGCTCAGTTAGTTTGATCATTTCCATCAAAGATATTACAGTTTTTTGTTGGAAAAATGCAGTGGTACAACTGTTAGGAGAATATTCTATGTGCTAGGAGAATATTATGTGTTGTTGGAGAATATTCTATGTGCTAGGAGAATATTCTATGAGCTCTCTAAGGTTTTGTCCTATATAAAAACCCCTAGTCCTCTTGAATAAGATAAGTTCTTTCATCTTTTCATTATTCTCCACATGATATCATAGCATCGGTCCTAGATCGGTGTTCTGACCAAATCCCACTGCCACCACCAGCCCCGCGCCACCCCCCCTCCTGCGGCCCTGCACTGCTCCCCCACGCAGCCCTGCGCCGCCTCTAGCGACCCTACGCCACCCCCTCCAAGCGGCCCTGCACTACCACAGCGCCCCCATGGATCTGCACCGCCCTGTGCTGGTCCATGCTGCCCTAGCAGCCCCGCACCGCCCTAACGGCTTTGCTCCGTCCACCCTCGCGGCCCTACGCCACCCCGTGCTACTCCAACGGCCTCGCATCGCTTCTAGTGGCCCTGTGTCACCCCCCCTACGTGGCCACGTGCTACCCTGAGGTCCCACGCCGCCTCCTACCCTCACACGACCCGATGCTGCCCTTTGGGCTGCACCGCCTGCCGGACTTCCATTCGATGTACTACTAGGTCTACATGATACTTAGGACTACGACGACTATCTAGGTCACTTTTTCTTAATCTTTGCGGCGACCATGACATCTGATGAACCCAAGCCCATGTACCTGACTTGCTCTGTGATGGTCCAAGGCACTTCTATCAAACTCAAGGGTTCCGAGAACTTTGTATTATGGTCTTGATCCTTCAAGGTGTTTATTGGTGGTTAGCAAAGAATTATATTCTTACTAAAGATCTGCCCAAGAAGACAGAAAAAGACTACGATATCCGGTACGAAGACAATTGTCAAGTGATTACTTGGATGACCAACAGTGTAGATCCGAATATAGCCCCCAATCTTCTCTACAAGGAAACTGCAAAGGCGATGTGGGAGAGCCTTGAGAACACTTACTCCCAGAAGACAACCAAGTCCAGACTCTCAGATATCTATAAACAGATTTTGTCTGCAAATCAAGGAGATACATCCTTGATCGAGTATTGTTGACTCCTCATCGGCTTGTTTGAGGAGCTCCTTATCTTCCAACCTGCATGTTGTGATAAACAGATAGGAGAATGTGTAAAATGACAAGTGTATCGCTTATTATCAAGTCTACATATACAGTACAAGTAGGTGAAGGATCAAGTGCTGACTGTTGCAGCTCTATCCTCTTTTGAGACCATTTTTGGTCAATTACAGGAACTTAAGTCTGCTTCACCTCCTCTGTCTGCTGAAACTACAACCCATTTTGCTATAGGACGCTCGACCTACCATGGAGGACGTGGCCTGACTTTGGTCGAGGTAGAGGCCGTGAGTTTGGACGAGGACGTGACTCAGGTCGCGGTCATGGGCGTGATCCTACTACTGCCCTCTATCCACCATGCACTCATTGTGAATGTCTAAATCATCCGTCAGAACATTGTTGGGCAAAGTTTGGCATGCCTCCCAATGCCAAAAGTGCCTATGAGACTATCTCTTACGATGGCAGCTATGATACGGTAGTCACCTCTCATGTTCATTCTTCCAGTGACGGTCAGACCTCCTTTACTGCTTCAAGTATGCTCGCCTTCGACAACTGTAACAGAACTCTGCCAGTGACACTCTTGCTTCTACTCCTACTGCTAGTCTGGTCACTACATCAGGTACAACTTCCAGCTCTGCATCTACATCTGCTCATGCATGGATCATTGACTCGGTTGCATCAACTCATCTGATGGGAGAAGTTAGTCTTCTCACCTCCTAACGGTCGTCTTTCGTTGTGAAGATTGTCCGTGTTGCCAATGGTGCCCATTATCCTATTACTAATGTGGGTACCATGGAGTTTTCCTCCAAACTCCAGCTTATTGGTGTTCATTGCGCTCCTGACTTTCCTCTTAGTCTATTATATGTTCACAAGTTGTGCACTAAGCTTAACTGTCGAGTTATATTTGATGAGTTTTGTTGTTATTTTCTAAACATCCGGACGAGACAGATCTTTGGTGGGGGAAATGAGAAGAACGCCCTTTATTATCTTGATATTCCTTCTGACTCCGATTTTGCTAGCACTTTGTCCATCTCTGCTAATCCTCTTCTCTGGCATCTTCATCTAAGTCATCTGTCTGCCAAAGCTCTATCTTGGATGTTCCCTAAACTCTCTATGCTCAAGCCTTTTGAATACATACCATATTAGTCCGGGAAACATCATCGAGCATCGTTCCCCGCTCTTACTGAGCCTCGTCGTAAAGTTCATTTCACATTAGTTCATTGTGATATTATGGGATCTTGTCAGGTCCGTACTCTGAGTGGACATAGGTATTTTGTTGTTTTTGTTGATGATTATAGTAGGTCGTCCTGGGTCTATCTTCTAAAAGAGCGTTTGGAGATTAATAAAATTGTCAAATATATATTTCATTATGTCAAGAATATCTTCTCCTATGGTATACAAAGTTTCCTTTCTGATAATGCCCTAGAATTCACACAACAAGACCTAACACATTTGTTTGCCTCCCACGGAACCATACATCGAACCTCTTGTCCATATACGTCCCAATAAAACAGGATAACAGAAAGAAAACTCAGATATCTCCTAAATATTGCATGCTCCCTTCTTAGTCAAATGAATGTTCCCATAACCTATTAGGGTGATGCCGTTCTGACCGTTGTTCATCTTATCAACAGAATTCCATCTCCAAACGTAAATGGATCAACCCCTTTCTCTCTACTTTATCCAACTGAGTCACCCTTTCCTCTTTTGTTGAGAATCTTTGGATGTGTCTTTCATATGTGTCTTCCTTGGTTATTCTCGTACTAAAAAAGGTTACAGGTGTTATGATCCAACTAGACGTCGCTATTATATCTCTGCATATGGAACCTTTTTTAGTAGACCAGTTTCTTCCCTCAATCTGTTACAGATATCCCTCCGGATCTCCCACCTCCACCCATTGTCTATAAACACAGATAAATATCTTCACCATCAGATGTTCCTTTGCATGTTTCTCTTTCTCAGGATGATATGCCTTCTACAGGTGTCCCCTCCAATGCTGTCCCGGATGATCCCCAAGATCTTCCAATTGCTCTATGCAGGACTAAGAGGCAATGTACTTCTCATCCCATGTCTCATTTCACTTCTACTTCTAGTTTATCTTACACTGACAGACGATATGCAGATGCTTTCATGACTATTTCTATTTCGAGAAACCACCATAGTGCTTTGCAGGATTCAGGATGACGAAAGACCATAGATGATGAGATGGATGCTCTTATTTCTAGTGGAACATGGGATCTAGTGCAATGTCTCAAAGGAACTAGACTTGTGACATGTAAATAGGTCTTCACAACCAAACAATCATTAGATGGGTCAATTGACAGGTTGAAAGCTCGTCTTGGGGCAAAGGGATTCACACAGACATATGGAGTGGATTGCTTTGAGACATTCTCACCGGTTGCACGTATGAGGTCAATAAGGACTATCTTTTCTATGGCAGCCAATAAGACATGGCCTATCTTTCAGTTGGATGTGAAAAATGTGTTCCTATATGGCGATCTTGATGAGGAAGAGCACATGATGCAACCTTTGGGTTATGAAGTCGAGGGGGAGTGTGTATGTCGACTTTGCAAAGCCATATGTGGCCTAAAGCAAAGCCCAAGGGCATGGTTCGACAGACTTGCTGCAGAGATTAGCACTCTTGACTTCCAGAGAACAACCTCTGATTATTCTGTGTTTGTCAGAAGACAACAATTGGTGCTATTATTCTTGCATCCTATGTGGATGATATGGTTATCACAGGTGATGATGATAAAGGGATACTAGAGACCAAGACCTTCCTCCATAAGGTATTTATTACCAAGGATCTTGGTCCACTACAATATTTCTTGGACATAGAAATACTACGTACTTCAGAGGGTCTTCATCTCTCACAGAGAAAATGCTGTCTGGACATTTTTACGGAAGCCGGATTACTCGGATGCAAGTCTGCTGGTATTCCTGCAAATCCTAAGAAACACTTCACATCCTCTGATCCTATCTTCGAAGATGTTACTCGATACAGAAGCCTGGTTGGCAAACTTCTTTACCTTACTGTCACCAGACCAGATATTTCCTATGCAGTGAGCAGAGCTAGTCAATACATGGAGCAATCTTGTTATAGTCATTGGCAGGATGTTCTTCAGATTCTACGATACTTGAAGGAATCACCTGGGTGTGGCCTCTTCTATGGGACAAATGGGTACACCGATGTAATTGCATATGCTGATGCTAATTATGCAAGCTCACCAGAGGATCAGCGCTCCACCACAGGTTATGCTATGATGGTTGGAGGAAATCTTATTACTTGGAGAAGCAAGAAGCCGACTGTTGTATATAGATTCAGTGTAGAAGCAGAGTACAGAGCAATGGCTCAAGCTACTTGTGAGATCACGTAGCTATTAACTTTTCTGCAAGAACTTGGTATTGTTGTCACTACTCCTATTCCACTATATCGTGACAACAAATCTGCTACATATATTGCCACAAATCCAGTGTTTCATGAGCGAACCAAGCATATAGAGGTTGACTGTCATTTTGTTCGTGATGCTGTCAGGATTGAAAGGATTACTACTCCTCACATCAACACTGACCTTCGGCTTGCAGATGTCTTCACAAAGGCACTACCCAAGAAGCGACTCTCCTGGATTGTTTCCAAGTTGGGCATGATTGATAAATATGCTCCAAGTTGAGGGGGAGTGTTAGGAGAATATTCTATGTGCTAGGAGAATATTCTGTGTGCTGTTAAGAGAATATTCTATGTGCTAGGAGAATATTCTATGTGCTAGGAAAATATTCTCTATGTTAGGAGTATATTCTTGTAACCATATTAGGAGCATTTATGTATTTTCTCCTTTGAGCTCTCTAAGGTTTTGTCCTACATAAGGACCCTTAGACCTCTTGAATAAGACAAGCTCTTTCATCTTTTCATTATTCTCGACAACAACTTTTACAATTATTACAGTTTTTTCTTCTAATGTATGCTGGGAAATTTTGTTTGCAGAAGACAATTTGAAATGTTGCCTCTTTACTCTGCTCCCATGCAGATATCAAAAAAATGTTTAAGTGGTAACCAGTTTCTAAGAAGTCAAATATTAAGTGATTCCCAAATGAAGTATAAAACTTAGCAACAATAAAGTTATAATCCCATTTGACAAGGTATACACGCAATATGCATGACTACCATCTCCAGATAGGCAAAATACCTCCAGATTCTCCTAAAAATGTGAGAGGTATCATCAAATTTCAGACATCCCATGGAGAAGAGTAATTGAGAGTCTTATTTCAATTTCAGTAATTTCAGACATCATCAGATTCCAGTAATTCCCATGCCACAGCATTGTGCAGGACATTGTGCAGATATGAAAACTTTGAATCTAAGTATACAGGGAATCTTTTGAAGTCACTAGATTCAATTCAAATAGCACTGCATTTACAACATCAAGTACTTCAATCAGATGGCAGACAATGTCATCCCACATTTCCTTAAGGTAAAAATGCGCATCAATATCCTTATTATGAGCCATGAGTGCATCTTCCAAGCCAACGTATGCAGTAGTTGTAGGATTGATAAGCTAGTTGATAAAAGTACAATTGAAGTTTTAGTTTAATGGCAACGGATCAAATTGGTTGTTGTTGTTGTGTTGCTGCATTTTGTCTTTCTCTTGAACTTTTTTTTTTTTGACGCTCTTTCTCTTGAACTTTGACAAGACATTCTCCCTCATCTCTAACCAAGATGTTTTCCTATGGCATCCAGAGCTTTGCCATACATCACTCTACTAATTTATTGCATTGTAAATACAAATTCCATATAAGATAAGGCAAATTGTCTAATACATTAAAGTTAACACAAATTCCATATAAGGTAAGCGATGGAACAAATGCTCACTCACATTAAAGTTCACACAGAGTCGATGATAAACACAAGGAGTCAACGAAAAATCGGAGTCGATAACAAGCTTACCATATCATAACTTTTACAAACAAATAGACTACGAAAAGCAGAAGGATCCATTTAGGACTGCACCATTTGGTATTAGCACACAAATTTGCCTCGTGATATTTCTTCTCGTCGAGATCGAATTTAACTTCAAGATTGTCATGTGATAGTTCAGTCTCCTTCCGAAGTAAGCTGACTATGACCTCCTTTCCGATATTATGTTGATTGATGAGACAAGAGATGTGATGGTTTGGAGACATGCCTTAGAGACTAAAGAATTTCATATAAGTAGAGTTAGGACAGAATATATGGAGTACACATTTGATGTAAGCAACGGTGAAGGACTTGAGGTGAAGATTGGGGACGATAACATTCAGAAGAAAGATTCTTTTAGATAACTAGGATCTATTTTGCAACATGATAGGGAAATTGATGTAGATGTTACTCATAGAATAAATGTAGGTAGGCTAAAGTGGAGAGGAGCCTCTGCTGATCTTAGCTTATGAATCATATTCATAAATCCAAATAAAAATATAAATCCAATTTACACTCAAAAAACCAATGTGAATCATATTCACAAATGCCCCTTGAAATAATATTATGTGAATCATATTCATATAAATTACTATAGATGTATTAATTATTATGAATCAATATTCATATTAATTAAATACATATATACGATGCAAATCATATCCACAAAAACCCCAGATATACATATATCCATGATAATAACAATTATTGTCATATTATTGATATCATTAAGTGTGAGTCCTAATCCAATTAGGACTCGTGAATAGAAATCTCGGATACTTGGAGATCATGTCGAGGAGATCATAATATCCACATATAGTGACTTGAAATTTGGATATATATATATATATCCAATTTCAGGGTTTATACCATTTGTAGCAAAATTCATCACTTACGAATGTTGAATTCGAGTTGAAATAATCCACACTCTAAGTAAGCTCAATGAAATGCATCACACTCTCCATGAGTTGGAGAAAGTATCAGTGAGCTAAATAAAGCTCCTTGACCAATTCTAATCAAAGTCCAAGCCATTTGGAGTTTACAAATGAGCTCAAGGAGTGTATATATTTCCATTTCCATCACATTTCACTTTCCAACATTAGACATTGAAATTGGAATTGGATATTGGATTCAAATGAGATGAGACTTAATCCAATTAATTCTCAAATTATTAAGCTAAGAAATGGAGCCACTAAAATCCACCAAGCTTCATCATTCCCTCAGAATGGAAGTGTCATGGTAGATGATCTATTATGATAGATTTACCCATGAATATTCTCCATACTCATACATCCTATATACCTGAAGCATAGAAGGCCGTATCGGCGATATATCGCTTATATATCGGTTTCGACAGGGAAGGGGTATCAAAGTCACCCGGTATATCCTTTTACAGGAATATTGATGATATATCACCGATAGATCGACAATATATCACCATATCGGCTCATATCGGTAAAAAATGACTGAATTTAGTACAAAAAAATCATGGATATTGATCGATATCGCCGATATTTCGTCGATATCTCTATATATCAATGCTATTATTCATGCAAGATAGATTCCACTACTTATCTAGCTACACCCAGTATTAAAACACATATCTAGCTACAGGTAGGGTATGGTGCGACAGGAGGGTGCATACAATGGTTCTTCAACTTAGAGTATATTTGCAAGTTATTTCATGATTTAAGACATGAATGAAATCCATTCCCAATTTCTATAAGTCAATTCTTCAAAAAAATATCTATAAAGTCAAGAATCAACATTAATGTCGATATGTTTGAAATGATCGATATATGCGATATAAGCTTCATAAATGACTGATATGTGTGATCTAAGAGTATATTTGTAAGTTATTTAGTGATCTAAGAACTTGGATGAACTCCATTTTCAATATATATAGGTCAATAACAACTAACAGTACCAGCGATATGTTCGATATGACCGATATGTGCAATATAAGGATCATAGTCTTCATAAATGATCTATATGTGTCATCTAAGTGTATATTTGTAAGTTATTTAATGTTATAAGAACTTGAATGGAATCCATTTCCAATATCTATAGGTCAGAAATAAACATTAACAGCGATATGTTCGATATTACTGATATGTACGATATACGGGCTATAAATGACCGATGTGTGTGACATAAGTGTGTATTTGTAAGTTATTTGTTGTTTTAATATCTTGGATGATCTTAATTTCTGAAAAATATCAAAAAAATTGACTTTTTTGAGCCATTTCCGACATTTCCACCGATATCGTCGATATATGGGCGATATATTCCGATATATCCATTTCCAGGTGGATCGAAATGATATCAATATCGATGCGGCCTTCTTTGACTGGAAGACATTGATATATCTGAAATTCAAACCTTAGTTTGCCTGTCTTCTTCAGAATAAATCAATAGATTTCTCATTTGATAATTGGACGACAATATTAAACATATACTTTCCAAAAGTATATATTAATATCTCGAACTCGTGTCTTATTTCATAAACAAGACAATTGTGCATGGAATTCATTATGACACCAAATTATCTCATGAGCGGAATCTGTCTCCCGGTTCATCAACTATAAACATGTATGATTCCTTTGAAAGATAATACTTCTCATATGTCTTCATATGCATACCAACTCGTCGGTATATGGACCCTAGTTAGGTCACAAATATGTTGTTCTGCCAAATGTGCATATTCAGATATATAGATATATATCTTTCTCTAGTCAAATGATGTGTGCATGATCGTGATAGTTAAGATTCATGTTTTAGTTTATCTTGACCTCGTCAAGTCAACTTTTGAATTAATTAGTCCAACACATCGGAATCTCTATTCTTATGCAGAGGACCCACATCAAGAAGTCGGATGAAAATCAGTCTTTAGAGAAAGATTTTCATCTCCTTCTCAAACTGGAAATCTTCATTGAATATCATGTACATGTTAATGTTAGTTGTGTCCTTCCAACTACATGGTATTCAACATGGCCACGGTACATAACCTTAATTGTACAAAGGAACCTTAATATTAAGTGCATTCACAATCATTTAATTCATATGGACAAGATAAAACAATAACTTTTACTACATTAATGGGTCTCCAAGGGCTTACAAGTCCAACACCATTGATATGTGAAGAGAATGACAATAGCAGAAATGAAAATGCTAAGAAGGATGTGTGGTCATATATGAAAAGATCGGATTCAAAATGATGCACTCAGAAGGAAAGTTGGTAAGTTCTGATAGATGATAAGATGATAGAAAGCCGCTAAGATGGTTTGACCATTTGTAAAGGAGGTCGGTATGCACCAGTTAGAAGATGCAAGATTTGAGATGTTGAGACGATTAAGAGAGGGCGAGAAATTCCCAAGAAGTGTTGGAATGAGACTATATCTGAAGGGATCTTAGTTAGTAGAATTTAAGCTCGAGAATAATCCAAAATATATATCAATGGAGGAAAAAAATCAATGTACCCTACTTAATTATGGGAAAATGCTTTGTAGTTGTATATAGGCAACATATATTTACAAACAACTTATCCAAAATATTTCTTGTAAAGAAACATCAGGTTGTATCTTTCTTGGCATATAATAAATACGAGCTTATCTATGTGAGCATAACATTGCGCTCGAACCTACAGTAAGAACTTCTTGAATATAAATAAGAGATTGTGACTTGATGATAAATAACACTTCTGTTAAATTATCATATTTTTTCTTGCAATAGAGATTGAGTCAGAGAAAAAACGAATATATCTAGGAATCATTATCAAAGTCAAGCATAATACTAGTTATACTATTATCCTCCCCTTTTCAGTTATGACACCATGATATTTGTTTCACCAATTCATTAGCTCCCCTATCATAAAGCTAGGGTACCTTTGTAAATTGATCTTTCCTTTACAAACAGAAGACTTGTTTTAAGCACAAAAAGAACAACTTAATCAAGTTAACAACTTTTGCTTTTCTCAACAATATCAAGCAAGCACTAATTTCTCTCCCTTTGTCATTATAAAAAAGAATAAAGAGAAGAGCATAAAGTAATAGTAAACAACAAGAGCAAATGTAACCAAAAAATTAGAATAAACTACAAATTATGGTTAAGTGTTGATATGCCTCGAATACTAACCAAATGTTAGGCTAAACTCATTTAACACCGTCGAACCCCCTGTCACAACATACTTTACCAAACGAGGGTCTCATTGCATACAAATCCATTTGCATCAGGGATCCGTCTATATCAGGAGTATTATATGAACTCCATAAGGCTAGAGCTCTCAGTATCCTCTGTATTTTCTTCTTCTCCAGAAATAGTGAAAATTGATCGATGTCACCCAAGGATGTAGCCCAGTTATGGGTGAACCTTATATATTCATGTCTTTATGTTTTGTTTGATTAATCATGTTCGTGCGTGTTTGCTTCCGCTACTCGCAACATTAACACAGTTTGAGTATGGATGGTCTCACGCATCCACAATCTTCCAATATTTAGCATTTGGTAGAAATAGCAAAGTTTGACAAGCAAAAAGGATGCTCCCAATTCCTGAATCCAAATCAGAATCCGACAATGAGGCGAGCATGCATGCATGTGTGTTTGTTTCTTACTTATACTAAGGCAAAAAAACACTTAGAGCATACATCAATATATATACCTTCAAGAACTTCCAATTACAATATATGCGACTATCTTTTTGTCCTGCATGGGTTATAATATCAACTTCAACATTGTAATCTTTCCATCCATCATTGTATTTGGCTTTCCCCAAATTTTAGCTCCTACCAGCTTCCTTCCAATCCACAATTTAACTTCAACTAGAAAATTAAAGGATCAAGTTGCACATAGCCAAAGAAGGAAAGGTCAAATCAGAAAAAGAATTATACAAATTATAATAGTCAACATGGTCCAAAATCATTCACGATCATAATAGGTCATCAAATTATTTCTCTTTTAGAGGATCATCCGTATAATTGTTGGGATTTATCATTGAGACATACAAAAAATGGACAATGTAAAAACAGCCTTCCTAAATAAAATCATAAAAGGAGAGAAAATAGACTCACAATGTTTGCAGATTGCTCATGAGTCCAATATAATCCGGAATTCGACCAGATATTGAGCAATTCCTTAAGATCCTGCAACATTTAAAAAAATAAACATTGAATTTTTATAGTAAGAAATTGTTAGGGGAGATGTTCACACATGTACAAGGCTAATAGTTAAACAAGATAATCGATTCCGGAAGTTCACTCTTGAAGTCAATCATTATTTCACGAATCGGGTATCCATAGTGAGGTTAGTTTGAGACCTCATGGATATTGATGTCCCTGATTCCAAAGGCACTGATCTGATCCCTAAGACGTTCTTTTGCCTCTTAAATAGATAATATTACACTAAATATTTTGGTTTCATTGGCAACGATGTTAATATAAATGTAAGCAAAATCCATGTTAAGATGTATTCAAACCATATGATATTGCAAGTATACCTTTACTTTTAACACAATATCCATATTCTTAGTGACACTTGATCTCAGTAATTCTTTATGGGCGTGCATTCTCTTTGAGGATATTAAGTTTATTTTCAAGAATCTAATATCGAGATTGTGACAATAAAATGGTTATAAATCTTATAACAACCCGATCCATACTTAAGAAAAAATCCATTTTCAGTGTACAGAACATGGCATGTAGACATTGATACACTTCAACAAGAAAAATATATATTTAAAGGTATGCAATTGCCTTGTGTAAAGACTCATTAACAAGTATATTTGATGTTTTTATCAAGGTCATCCATTGTGCAAGATAAATGAAGTTAATGCAAGTTGTGCATGACTGGCCGAAATCTGCAGCTCAAAGGAAGGCATTGTAAAGAATACATGTATAAATTGTTGATTATGATGGATCCATATATCATAGAGAATATTGTGCACACATTTTATCCATATAAGAGAGGGCGATGAAGGCTCAAGAAATATTGGAATGAGACTATCCAAAGGGATCTTAGATTCTTAGTTAATTGGATTCAAATCTCAAGAAAGACTTAAAATAGATCTGAATGGAGGCAGAAAAATCTATGCAGCTGACCCTACTAAATTGTGAGAAAAGA